>JAFBJW010000459.1:0-655040 GCA_016785235.1 Pseudorhombus dupliciocellatus
TCCTTCCCACAGAAAGTGTTTTAGAGCACGTTTCAGGTCATTTGGAGTTGATGTTAGGGTTAGCGTTAGGGTTAGGGTTAGGGCTGGGGTTAGGGTTAGGGTTAGGGTTTCGGCCGTGGTTAGGGTTAGGGTTTCGGCCGTGGTTAGGGTTAGGGTTTCGGCCGTGGTTAGGGTTAGGGTTAAGGTCAGGGTTAGAGTTGGGGTTAAGGTTAGGGTTGGGCCTAGGGTTAGGGTTTGGGTTAGGGTTAGGGTTGGGGTTTGGGTTAGGGTTAGGGTTAGGGTTGGGGCGAGGGATAGGGTTAGGGTTGGGGCGAGGGACAGGGTTAGGGTTGGGGCGAGGGATAGGGTTAGGGTTGAGTTTTAAGGTTGCAATTTGCGTTAATTTTATGGTCAATATGGAGTTTAAAATTGTTGGTAGGGTTAGATCTAGCGTCAATGCAGGTTTTATAGTTGTTTTAAGGACTAGATCTAGAGTCAGTGAAGTGTTTAAACGTGTTTGTGGTAGGGTTAGGGTTGGTTTAGGGTTGCAATTAGGGTTAAGGTTAAGCTCATTGCAGGGATTAAAGTTGTAGGGTTAGAGCTGGGGTGATTGCAGTGTTTAAAGTTGTTTGTGGTAGGGTTGGGGCTAGGCTTCGGATTATGGTTGGGGCTCGGCTCTTTGCAGACTTTAAAGTTGTTTTTAGGGTGAGAGTAGTGTTTAAGATGGCTCCTGGTGTTAAGGTTAAGGCCAGTGCTGTTGTAAACGTTGTACTTCGGGCGAGAGTTAGCATAAGTACTTGGTTTACAGTTAGGCCAAGGGTTAATTGAACACCTGTGGCTGGGTTCAGGAATTGAACACAGAACTTTATGAGTGGGAGGGTGCCTTGCTTCCTACAGAGCCACCTTGCTTCTCTTCTCATAAAATTCAGTTCGATCTTGTAGTCATAAATAAACTAATTTCTAAAAGGCAATTGAATAAGGGGTTGGTGGGACACCTGTTGCTCGGCTCAGGAGTTGAACCTAGGCCTTCCTGCTTTAGCGGGAGGCTTGCTACACACTGAGCTAACTTGCTGTTATCCTTTATGCTAACATTGTTCATATTTAGATCTAACATGCAAACTAAACTAATTTCGAAAAGGCAATTGAATCAGGGGTTGGTGGGCTCAGGCTTGAACCGAGGACCTTCTGATTGGGAGAGAGCCTTGCTGCCCACTGAACTCAATCTGTTTATGAAAGAAGCACAAGGTGCTTGAATTAGGGCTCAGCCTTCTCTCAGATTTCACAGTTTTAGGGTGAGAAGATTGAAACTCAGCTCCTGGCTTCTTCCTTACAAGAGTTTGCAATATCTGACTTTTGATTGATTTTTGTAAAGAACAAATTTATCATGCTCTGCTTTGGAGAGGCACACTCTGACCCTGCAATGTTAATGCCATAATGTTTTCATATTAATGCTCTCTGGGGACTTAAAAGGAAACTTGAGAGGCTCTGTGTGTGCGTGGGATCAGAGGAAGGCAAGAGAGATTGTGTGGGAGGAAAGGTGGGCAGTTGGCAACCAAGGGCCTGACTTCAGAGTCCAGCATGAGCAGCTAGAGAGAGAAAGAAGAGGTGTGGGTGGAGGGAGAGGGCTTGAGAGAGATAGGAAAATAGTGTGGATGAAGATGTAAGCGACAAGGAGGACAAAGGTTGCACCTTACAAATACCATACAATACAAAGGATCCAGGAAACCCTCTGCTTATCAAATATAAAGTCACACACATCTGACTGCAAGACCATTTTACACAGCCTGGGCGGTAATCACTCATGTGTGATCACGGGTCTGTGCTTTAAACGAAAGCTCTCAAACACATAGCACTAAAGTTAATTTTAATGGGAAGCTCACTTCACTCAATCACTCACTCAATCCCTTTCCAATTAGCTTTTATTACTGTCATGGTTCTGTTCTTGTGAGCTTCACTTAGAGGAGGGTAAAGGACAGTATTTGGAAAGCATCAAAAGTATATTTACAGATGAACCATGTGTACGCCACACACACCATGTATGTTTAAATCATTGCATTAAATCTCAAAGGCTCTCAGATGGTGTCTGAAGTGTTTTCAGGTACATCAGCTGTTTCCACATTCACTGATTAATAATGACAACATAAAATATATTTTCAATGTCATAGTAGGCCTTTATTTAGCTACGTAGGAATGTGCACTCTTAGCACACAATGCACATGTTTGCTTTGTCAGGTTTTGGCAGCTCCACTGTGAAAACCAGGCTCCTTCACTAATTCTACTTCTGAATGAGGTTTGAGCCTTTGAGCTGTTGGCTCACTCTCCACAGAATTTGACTGCATATCACTGTCTCCACAAAGTGTGTTTACTCTGAACAAAATAATTTCCCCTGAAACTCATCCAGTTTAACTGCGTGTCCCAGGTTGTAATGATAAACTTTTTTTAATCACTGCAAGGGAATCCCCATTAACTTTGCACATCTGCCTGTTTTTTTAATTGAATATACTGTTGTCTATTGAAAAAAATGTATTTATATTTGTCTTAACTTATATCATTGACAGTCACATGATGCTTGTCAGCAATAATACATAGCAGCTACATGGGTGTATCCCTTAACCTGACCTCATATGTTTTGAAAAAAAAAAGAAAAGAAAGATCAGTCTACGTAATGATAACTCTAGTGGGTGTGTGGGAATGACTTGGCAATTACAACAAGGAAATGTATTCATTAAATGAACTGTAAAATCAAATTGTTACGGTGCGTAAAAAAAAAAGCAGCAATTGTAATTATGTAAATGTTGGGCCTAAAGGGATTTTAGGGTCTGGGAACATTGATAGAGCATTGATCTCTCCTTTTCTTACTCCCCTGCTCATCTGGATCCTTTAACTCCTCTCAGAGCTCCTCTCATTGTCTTGATTTTCTTTCTGCTCATGTCTATGTCTATGTTCTGTTGTGTCTATAGTGTCTTTCAGCATATGCTCTGGAGCTTTGGCTGGGAGGTTACAGCACAAAACGTGTTATTATGAGCTGTTTTCTGACATTCACTGGTTGAACGTGTCACTTTAAGGCAAAGAAAAAATTACATGAGGTGAAAAAATTGTAAAAAGTATAAAGGTTTAACACAAGGATTCTTATTTTAACATTCAAGTTTTCATAATTACATTTACAGGACTCACTTTCTGTTTTATTCCAGAGCATATCAAGGTTACAGTTTCATCATGTCATCCTAATGATGCCACCTTATTGGCAGTGGTGTTGTAATTATCTTGATTATAACTATAACAACTACCTGGTTCTGAAATGTGTCTTCAGCATCCACACTGAGATCAAATTTGCAGCTCAGGTGCATTTACACACCTGCATTTTGTTCCTGCTGCAGTTTGATCATCATAAACACATCTTAATGCCAGCTATAACATTAGCATTAGTCTAAAAGCACTTCTCAGGGTAAACTTTGGATGGACACAAAGTAAAGATGTATCGGGGGTACTGGTTGTTGTATTCAGAATAAATGAAGCAAACTTGCTGTTTAAAATAGGGAGATCTAATGGGCTCAATTAGGTGCTAGATATTAAGCTTTGTAGTGTGAGAGAGGTTAGGTGTAAGATGAGACAAAAACAATCATGGCATGTCATTGTTTATTTTTCATTTGTGTAAAAGTGGTTATATGTAATGATATATATTAAAAAAGATGTACCTTTCCATAGTTCTCCTTCTGCCCTACTTTCTGTTCCCTCTGTATCATTACTATCATATCAGTCCTGCCACACACACTGCATTTCATTGTCTGAGTGGCCCCATTGTTAGACATACTGAGAGCATCTCTTTGAAAGTTTGGATTTATGTTTAATCATTGCCTCTGTAGCTTCATTACCCTCAGGAGAAGAAACAATGGAGCAGTCTTGCCAATTTCCTTCTTGGCCAAGCACTATCACCCTTACACACAAGGCTAGCCTATTGATTTTCTAACTTTGCGCCAGAGCACAGTTACAACTGAAATATTGACCTCAAGTGTCATCAAAAACAACAAAAAATAAAAGAATTATGAGACACTAAGTGCCTGCCCATGTTTCTGTCTTTTAACACCCTACAGGTTTGTTTACATTTTTTTCTCACAAAATGTGTTGAATGTGGATGCAAATGACCGCCCATTTTTTTAGCCTCATTTAGGTGCCATCCTTCGGACAAGTATACTGCTATCTAATCAGTTCAGCTGGTGAAACCAAATTTAACATGTGAAAGCAATAAATTAAAAAAATGTGGATTGCAAGACAGGACTCAGTAAAACAGTAATTAATAGGAAAAAGAGGAGGCTCTTTGAATATTGCATGAACATATTTCACTATGTGATGTGGTTCTCTTTTGCTTTTCATTCTCTTGAAGTCACACATTTAAATACTAGATAAACTTAAATATATTTGAGAAGATTACATAACCAATGCAGTTTGATTCCCAAAAATATCAGTATTATCCTCTGAGTAACAAAGCTGGAAAGCCATGCCATTTGTCATCCTTGAACTTCATGTGTAAGATTTGATGTTAAGCTCAGAACAGGTTAGTGAATTACGACAGCAGACACTAAAAAGGTCGTCGAGGGATGATTAACTATACAAAAGTATATTTATTGTGCCATGTGCAGCAACATTTCAGTGTCCATATGTGTCAGAGCAAATGGAGGGGGTGTGCAGCCAGAGAATCTTACAGAGATTTACAAGAAGTATAATTCAATGCACCATGAAATGGTGCTTAGAGTGCTAAGAGTTTATGATAGCTAAGAACGCCTGGTGCCTTAAGCCTGATTCATAGATAGAGAGAGAGAAAGAGTATGCAATGCATGGTGGTACATTAATTCATTTATTCATTTATTTTCAACTGCTTGTCGCAGGGGGAGTACACCCTGGACATCAGTTCATTACCCAGCCATCACACAGAGACACACAACCATTCACACCTATGGGCAATTTAAATTGACCAATTAACTTGATGTAACTAACAGATATAATCATATGTTTATGCTTCGTGTAAAAATTGAAATTTGTTTTGTTACGAATTACCTATCGTAATTTCCGGACTATAACCCGCACCTGACTATAAGCCGCATGTGCCCACATTGAAACATGAGATATTTACAAAGAAAGACGGTACACAGAAAGAGTTTTCAAAGTTTTAATAACAAACACACACGGGGAAAAGGCACAGAGACACAGCAACACAAGTAACACAGCAAAAAACAGCAGCAACACAAGTAACACAGCGCTAACAGGGCTGGTCTCTCAGGCTGTCCTCTCCATCACGCAACAAACCAGCTTTTCGGAACCCGTTGGTGATGGTGGATTTTTTTCACACTGCTCCACGCTGTCAGGATCCACTGGCAGACTTGTGCAAAAGTTGCTCTTCGCATGCGGCCAGTTTTGGTAAAAGATTTCTCGCCGCTGGTCATCCAAGCCTCCCATTCAACTCGGAGGGCAGCTTTAAATGCACGGTTCACACTGATGTCAAGTGGCTGCAAATACTTTGTTGTGCCCCCTTCTATGGTGTTTATTGGCGGTTGTGACTTGCGTCTTCCTCGACACCACCTGTCTCACTCTTACCTTTTCTGCTCGAGCGCCCCTAGCGGCCGTTAGAAAAAATGCATACATTAGCCGCATCTCTACATAAGCCGCAGGGTTGAAATTGTGTGACAAAAGTTGCGGCTTATAGTCCGGAAATTATGGTATGTACTTTTTGGTGTAGTAGAGTTGTTTACTCTCACTCCTCTTTTTGAATCTGTCCTGTCTCTGCCAGCCCACACCTCCTGATTGCTCTCCCTCTAGTCTTTTACCATAATCCAGCCTGTCATGCATAGCCACTGACTCTGCTGCTAATGAGCTGCTCTGTCTCTGACACTCACCTCACAGCAGTCAGGCTGTGGGAAAGAACAATGTGGCTTCTGCCAACTTCTTAGCCAAGTTCAAGCCTTCTAAAGTCAAACTTTGGAGCGTTGCATTAAAGCAGGAATCCAAGAGAGACAGGGGACATATTAGATTCTAAATACTCCGGCACAGATAAAGGAACGCAAAGAGATTATGTGGACTTAATTTCAATTTCCTGTGCTTAATTCAAATGCCTGGGCTTGTGGACAGAGGAAGAAAGCATGAGAGGCTAAGTAAGTGCAAGTACAAGTTTAATAGGATTTTCTGTACTTTTTCATTTGTGTTGTAGGGAAATAGGAAAATAATTGTATTCATGTTTTTTGTGTTAATGGAGTATGTTGCCTGTCTACTATAATCAAATAAAGAATCAATCAAATTAGAACTTAGAGTTACATTGATGGTCATCACTGACTACATATGTATATTATATATTTATTGTTCAGGGAAAGACATTATTTCATATTATCGTGTTGCTGATAGAATATCCAATTCATAACTGAACTAGTTGAATATTTTTGGGTGTTTTCTTTCTTATTCCTTTCATTTTGCATCCTGTTTAAAACCAGTACAGGTGCTAAAACATTTGGATTCTGTCATGAGTTAATATCATAAAATGCAATGAAAACTAAATGGCATTTGGGATTAAGATGTATGCATGTTTATATTATGTGACAAATGGCTAATGGAGAATGTCTAATTCAGATTTTTGGTTTAAATCAGAAAAGCATTTTCTGGCAGTGCTGCAGAAACAACAGAGTTCTGGCTAAACTCGTTGATATTTTATTTTTCTTATTGGAACCTTTTTTTTTCAAAAGCACCTAGAGACAACAGTAGCAACTTTAGAACAGTGAGTAAATGGTATTCCTCCACTCAGTTAGTGGCAGAGAGGCCAAACAACACATTTAGTCTAATTGAATGATTGCACCATGATGAACTCCGGATGCCCTTCCATTAAACATTGACTGAGTTTTATATAATTTATTGAGTTGGATTCTACAAAAGTGAAATCTCCATCCATTCGCCTCTCTGACATTTGAGAACCTCTCCTGCTGTGATCCTCAAATACTTTGCCACGAGAGAATTTCAGATTCTTTTTGCTCACATTCTAGATTCCCTCTCTTTTTTCTTCTCTCTGAGTTTTGCCTTTAATCTGTGTCTTTGTGTTTTCATCTTTTTTTTTTCTTTTAACTTTTCATCTGTCTTGTTTCCATGCCTCGCAAAGTCTTTCCCTCCAACATCCGTGGCACCTTAGCAAGAAAGACATTGCCATCGGGAGAAAAGTGGAGTTACTGTTTCTCTTTTGAAGATCCACACAGCTTACAGCACACAGTCAATGCTGTGATCAGAGAGAAAAACAGAGAGAGGGAAGAAGATGAACAGAACATGAGAGAGACCCGAGGAAGAAAATTGAAGTGGGGGAGGAGCACGGAGAGCACACTGCTTACAAACATATTAGGGCAGAAATGCAAGAGTGATGGTGCAGGAAAATGAGTTTGAAAACAAGCAAGAATCTCAGAACTTGAGTAAAGAGGGAGATCACACGGTTTGAATATGAGAGAGGAGACCCTGCGGAGGATGAATCTTCCTCCTCCACCTCCCTGTTCCCAGGGTTTAGGAGGAGCTTAACTGAAGACCTGGTGACTCCTTAGAGCACTCACACTGCAAAAAGGTTGAAAAGTGGGAGAAAAGTGGAGAGCAAGCAGTGAGGGGAGAGAAGAGGAGAGAAACGTGAGAGGAAAAAGTGCTGATTGACTGAGAGGAGGTTTGGAAGAAGAAAAAGAAAAGTTTAGGTCGTGATAGTGGTGAAAATAAGCCCAGTGATATGAGAACAATGAAGCCATTTAAATAAGTTTGAGTAATTTTCTTTAGTTATGGGGAAAATGTGTGGGTGCTGTACCACCTCTTCTCTGAAGAATAAAATTGGCAGCAGCGTAACCAACCAATCTCTGGGCCGTAGAGTTGCCAATGCTGTGTGGGTGTGTCTCTCTCTCTCTCTCTGCTGTGTCTCCCGCAGGTGATCGCCCCGCCTCGGCCCTGCGGCAATTTCCACTCAGCTAATCAGCGAGAGAATCTGGGAGGGCTGGGGGCAAAGCAGGAGGAGACCGAGAGTGTGTCGTCAGAGAGAGAGAGAGCGCTTTATGTTTGTTTACTTTAACTTGTCAGTCTTTCATAAAGACCCCTTTGTTGTTCCGCACCTAGCTCTCCTTGGTCCTGATCCCCAATAATCCCTTTGTTTGCCTCCCGTCCACCCCTGGAGTACACCTCAGGAGGTAACACTGCATATGAACTGACCAGAGGTGGAAAGAGGAGTCAAAATTCTATCATTGTAAAAATAATAGTTCTCACTATGCTCCACAAAGAGCTCTGCAGCCACAGCAGCGATATCAAAAACAGCAGCAGAAACGTGACGCACACGGCAGTTCAGCTGGGGCTGCTTATTTCTGTTGTCTCTAAAACACAGAGACACACAAGCAGCTTCCTCCCTCCTGCAGCTGCTGAGCTGGCTCCTTTCATACACACCAATATATCTGAGCTTCATCAAGCGACTTTTCCTCTTGGATTTCATCGTACAACAACTGAGAGTAAAAGTACAAGCGAGTAAAATTGAATTGTAAATATGTAACTTCTAACTTCCACCCTGGTGCATCCTGGCAACTGTAACAGAACACCATCTTATTAAAAAATACCTCCTAAACATCAGCCTGTCATTGTGTTGTCATGTGAAAAAATAGAGGGCTTATTACATTAACTCATATAAATTAGGACATTTCCTGTGACAGCAGAAGATAAAGAGGGCTCCTTCTCCTGATCCCATCTGTGCTGACCCTGGCTCCCAATAGCGTCTTCAGTAGCAGCATTAGTATAGTTTAGCTTAGTTTTTGGAAATCGGAGACACTTCAACCACTGGTCAACCACTTACCCATACTATGACGCTGGGCCCACTTCCAGCTGTCATAGGGTAAGAGGCGGGATACGCCCTGGACAAGTCACCAGGTGATCACAGCAGAGTGACAGGCAGTCTCAGCTGCAGTCCTCTCCTGACATCCACCCTCGCCACTCACTGTATTTTTAAACACACAGCGCTGCTTTATTCTCATTTTCTGTTGTGAGACAACCGCTTGATTTGATTGCAGCTCATTAAAGTAAACATCGCCTGCTTACCACTAAAGCCTGCACTCCTGCACTGTTGTGCAACTGTTAATCACTTATGATTAAATGGATGTGATTAAATGCAAATGAGTTCAAAAATAAGAAACATAAACCAAATAGCAGTAGGTAAAGTGAGCTATGATTTTTTTTTTTCTTTAAAAATAAGATTGTCTCTTCCCACTGCTGTTTTATCCACACCTCACTGTTGTGAATGACGTTGAACTCACATGTACAATCAATTGATAATAATTAAAGCCTTCAGCTTGATTAAACTGGTCTGCATACTTAATACATCAATGTACATCATTTTCTTAGATTAAGCTTCTGAACACATTAAGGTCATCATTGAATTAGCAGTATGCAATGCTTCAGAGTGTTTTTCCAATATCTTTCCCACTGGCTCTCATAAATCTTTTATATTATCCTCAAAATCATTTAAAGCCTCTAAAAATAAGGTCTGTTTAAACGTAAGAAGAAAAATATTTGCTCTAACAAATCAATTCTCCTGCTTCTAAAATCCTCTTTTCCTGCAAATGTTTTGTTTGAGATGTGTATTTTCATCCGAGTGTGTTAATATACCAACATATGCCTGTTTACATGAGAACCAATAGCTTTGCAGTTGCACCATCTGGCATCCTTTTCTTAATTAACCCCAACACATGCTGACAGGGATGTAAAATGGTCACTGTAGGAGAGAAATTTGACATGAAATAACACGAAAGGATAGCAAGGAGCAACCTGTGAGCCTGAGGGATGAACACGGGAGGACTTCTTTATTTCATCTCACCATGCAACAACACAGAGCAGCTGGCAAAGTATTGTTGTGATGATTACAGTAAAATTATGGTTGAGATCGGGTGACGTCAGGAGCTGTGTGCAAACCCACAGTTTGATTGCAGGATGGAGGGGGGAGGGGATTGATGGATGAGATAATGGAGGGATATGATCTGATCTGTCCATTGTAATCTGTATAATCATCATCATCCTCGACAAAAACAACTGCAATCTTCCAAAGTATGAATCAAAGTTGTGTCTAATTTTGAACCTATTTCCTTTCACTCCATGCAGACACAGGTAAACAGATCACTGCTTGGTAAATCCAGGCAACATCATTTCAACAGGGGGCAACATGTAACTGTTCAGTTCTGGGACTTTAAACTTCAGAGGAGGATAGCAGGTCAGAAAAGGAACAGATGGCCCGTGGCTTTATTAATTTACTTTTATGTATCTGTTGTTTCTCAGAGAGTGGAAAATCCTGTCCTCTTCTTCCGTACCTCTTGTCAGGAGCAGTCAGCCACTGGACCATACAGTCAGGCTGGATCTGCTTTCTTTCATTCTGTATTTCTCTCTGTCTCTCTCTTTCAAGCAGTGAGCTAGATGTCCACTTATACCTATTTAGATTTTCTTCATTACTTTATTTTATGTAATTGTTTTTTTCCAACTTCTTTCAAAAAACGTTTTTTTTTTTTAATAATTTTTTTTATCTCTATTTTCAGGACTCATTCTTTTTAAGGTGGAGCTATCATTAGAAGTTTTTTCTCTGTAGCCTTCCCTGTCCTCAACTTTTTGAATATGCTTCTGTGATACTTGTGGTTTCATTGTCTTCTTTTGACATCCAAGTATTCTCTCAGCATGAGGGTTTTAAATAAACAGTGAGTGTAGAGGCAATCTGGAATTCATCTTCCTACTGTCAGAGATACACAAGGTTGCCTTTGCAGTGTTAAAGTGATTTGGGACAATAGAATATACTATATACTACTTATTACACTGTGGTCTTTAATTAGGCAGGTAAATGAGATCATAAACTTTGACAAAGCCAGTGTTGGCCTTCAGACCTGCCCCCAGTCAGACAATATACAGACAGGATGTGTTTAATGATGCGGCCCATTTTTCTCCAATAGAACATTCAATTTTGGTTTTGTTTGGACACAATCTGGAATGTTTTAACACAGCTGGAAATGTGCCAGAACTCTCAAACTGTTGCTGTCAGGGGTCCTGGAGAAGACATTGACATTTTCCAAGATCATCTCTAGATGATGCAGACAATGCAGATACAATGTGAGTTCATTAGAGGAGGCCAATATGTCTGTACTTGTTGGACCAGCCGTAAACAAAATGGCTTCAATGTCAGTGCTTGAAAAAATATTGGGGGGCTTCTAAGTACATGTATTAATGATTAGTAGGGTAATTTAATCTGAGGATCTCTATCCTTTTTGGTGAAGCTGAATAATGTGTGAGTAGCAACATTGAAATGAAATGAAATGCTGGAAAGATAGAGGTCGTACATGAATTCTCCAGGGTATATACACACATTTGCCCCAAAGGATATATGCATGTCCTGATGAATAAATATAATCATCTTATTTGCCTGATACGCTCGGATTTTAAAATGTCAAAGATGCCATTTAATCACTGGCATTATAGTGTTGCTTGAGGGGTTTAGTCCATACAATCACTGGACTGTGTTAAAGCATGTAAGGTATTCTGAGCACATACTTCAATATAACTCACATGCTCATATACAGATCCTAACACCAAATACATAGGCACTGTAATTCTTTCTACGACTGCAGGCTGGTGGTTATTACATGATACACCATCATACACACCTGATAACCTCACCCCTATCTGTCATATACATACAGACAATTTCATCCACACACATCTGTGTCAATATCTTCTCATTTATGCAACCGGGAAAAATCTATGGCGTGAGCGGAACTCTACATCAGATATTCTAGATCATAAAGCTTAAGCTGCTGCATGTGTGAGATAAGCAGAGAATGGTAAGGTGCTAGCAAGAGATCAGTAGGCCCAATATATTTTCTCCACCTCCCCATATCACAATGACGTCATCTACCTGTGTGTGCTCGTGAGTGTCAGGGTTGGGGTAGTTGTCAGCTGTGTGTTTTGATCAGTCACAGCAGACCTCCTCTCACGTCCCACTGACTAACACTAGTCCATCTGTACAGAGAGATCACAGCACCAGAGGCTGTGGAATAGCTGCTGCCTTTCATTGAGAAGCTGCTAATAAAATGATGAGTCAATGACACAGTAAATGGAGTGTGACGAGCGGAATGATTTCAGGGTTAGGCCATGTGGATTTAATGCAGTTCTCAAGGTCGTTTTTATTTTAGACTAACTTCTTCAAGCAGGTCATCAGCCTTCATTTTAAAGAGGGTTTTATTTGTTATGATGAAAATCTACCACTAAGTTGACAGAATTAAGTTTCAAATACACACACACTCTTAGACAGGTCAACCATCCCTTGCTTGACCAAGGACAATTAAGCTGACACTCTCTTTATGCCTTAACTAAACCTCCCTCTCTCTCTCTCTCTCTCACAGACACGCATGCACATCTTCCGACTCTCCCCTCTCTCTGCGTGTCTGTAGCTCTCACGCTCTCCGACAGGGACAGATGGATGTGTGTGACTGATAAAGAATGGTAGTTTTACCTTGCTCCCCTGAAAGAGCTCAATGAAGATTAATAGAATCACGCACCTAAGACACAGCTACACGCACAGGCAGATACACACAGAACTTGATAAATCTTCAGGCTCTTGAGCACTCTTTAGAGAGTGTTTGTACCAGATGTCTGCAGAACACAGAAAACCCAGGCTACATTTGACTGGTACATTACTGGGTGTCATCATTATCATACTTCACTCTGTCACCTCTGAAGTTGTGTGAGTGTGTGTGTGTGTCAGTCTTAATTAGGCCATATTTGGAAACACATTTTGGATATAATCCAGTTGATTAAGAACAGCTTGTGGATATTGGAACCAGATATAAAGATGGACAGCTCCCCAAAATAAATGCCAGAACCTTTTGATTACCCCCTGGTGGCTGTTGCATGGGTCATAATCCCTGATCATCATGACCAAATCAAAAAAGCTTCCTTCCTCTTGTTGGAGTCAAGACCAGTAAAACCCAGCAACCTGCAAGAGAAAGAGAGAATGGACTTCATTGATATCAAGCAAACTATGATACATGAACACCAGCAAAGTCAATTCTCATTAACAATACAGTTTTGGCTTTGTTTAATTTTTATTGACAATTTATAGTTTACCATTAGTTTTTAAGCAGGTTTTATTTATTTTTATTGACCCACAATTGCCAAAAACATCCATTTGACCAAAACTGACCAATAAATTAAACAGAATAAAGTCAAAACAACAATGAGGCATATGTACCAGAGGCAGCTCTGAAAACTTCCTCCGACTTGACAGAATGAAGCCATAGCAGGAATTTCTTCTATCCTCTCTTGTCTGTGTGTCTGCTTGTGTATGTTTGCATGTCAAAGGGACAAAAATACTGCATCACCGGTTAAGAAGTTCAGGCCAACTCACAAAGGTGTATGACACACTAACCTGCAGGTCCAATCAACACTTTTATATTTGATGTTTCAGATGAGTCTACGTGTGTGTGTGTGTGTATCTCACCAAGCCTCCAGCTTTGAAAGGTTCTTAGAGAAAAACAGGAAAGAAAACACAGAAGTAAGAGACTTGGGGACAAAATGACTCAAGGGAAATTAAGACTGTCATACCTATAAGCAAAGGCAGACAGGGGGCTAAACAGACAGAGGCCAAGAGAAGCAGGATTTCAAACAACAGCCATGGTATCAGCTTGATATCTAATTTGCTGTTAAGATAAAACTGATGCCACTTTGCTTCTGGTGGTGCTCCCCTGATGCAACAAAAGCCAGCGGCTGACTCAAATTAACATATCCTCTGACTCAGTGTCCCTACAAGCACACATCTAGACGCAGAATTGCAAACAGGACAAGAGTAACAGTGCAAATCAATGCCACCAGGCTTAGAAAGTGTTAAGGCTACCTCATAATTTGTATAAACGAATAGACAGATATAAATAGCAGATAGATAAGCAAGTATGATTATGGTTAGAACTCATCTTACAATAGAACCACCAAACACTCTACATATTATTCTAAGAACACAAACAGTGCTGCACAGGTGTGATATTCAAGGAAGGGAGAGTAAACTTTTCAAAGGATATTTAGCTGATATTTATCTGGTGATAAATGAGGAAGATGTCTTAACTTCTATGTTTTCATGACACCGCTTGAAACCTCTTTTTGAAGTTTCTGTTCACATCTACTTTGCTTTCCCTAATTATTTACTGCAGACCAAGGAGCAGGAAGATGAAAGAGGAAAATAAAGTCAGTGCTTGTTTGAGGGAAAGAGGCGGCTGCTTTTTTTTCTCGAGCCATTTTATGTAAATGATCCAATCACAGAACAACATATTGTAAGCTCAGGCTTCCAGTGTAATGTCGATTTGATTCAAATTAAACATTCCCTAATTATAAAACATGTGAAAGTTTTTTGAGCTTTTTTCCTCCACCATTGAGAATAAAGAATAAGATACAGTCTGGAGGTCATCCTTGGCATCACACTGTCTTTTAAAGGTAATTATATCCATGATCCATTTGTTAAGATGAATAGAAGGAGAAGTTGTACATATAGGATGTTGAATGATAAAATGAAACCAAAACCAACTCTGTGCCTTTAATTCTCAAAGGTATGGTCTCACTGTCGGGCTGACAGTGGGAAGATGTAAACATAACTAATTTTAATCATTTCAACAAATGACTCCCCCATGGAAGTCTAATTGTTGGATGATAAAAACGACAAGTATCGTTCACTACACAAAAAAAAACAAAAAACAAAAAACAAAAAACACACACACTTGCTTGAACTGTGTCTATGTTATGTCTAAATCAATTCTGTAATTAACAGTGAGGAACACAACCTTTCTCCAGGATTTCCCCTAAATATCAGATGTCAAAACCAATTCTAATAATTAATCATTTGTGTAGCATTCCCTTCAGAGTGAAATTTGGGCAGCGTTTGCCGACATTTAAAAGCAACAACAAATTCCATTCTTGTAATGACTTCCTTCTTTTCAGATGGTGCTCCAGCTTCCTGAAGCGGTTTAGAGCCACTTCTACAGAAGGACACAAGTTTACGTAATTCCAGTTTTATTTTGGTGGCGAAGAGTTTGCTGAAAATTCCCCTGGCAGCTGGATGGAAACACAGCTAGTCACAGAGACAGGATACTCAATGTGTTTCATTTTTAACCTTGCCTTGTTCATTTAGCACTCGGATGCGTCAGTCTTTATTCTATCTCTTCTCTGTCACAGCCTGTCCCCACAGTCACGTCCGCACTCATCACTGGGACTCTGAGCTGAAACGGTAGTCATATAAAAAATAAACTTTCTCCTGGCAGGGGCTGACGACAGGGGCAAAATGGGGACAGCAGGCAGAAATATTACTGACATCACAGGGGGGAGAGTATCTTGGGTTTTTGAGAATGACGGGGAAAGTTGTTCTCTAACAGATGCTGTAGATTCTTTGAAATTTGAACTGGATTTTAGTATTTGGAAGGGTCCAGAGGAAATTCATGCAAATTTGGGAAAGCGACTAATTCAACAATGGCTTGTGATCTGTCACTTCCTCATGAAAATATAATATGCGAAACAACAAGCTATTCTTATTCTTCCTTGATTGTGGAGAGGTCACGACTGTGCACTGAAGCATGGTGAATTCCTGAACCCAGAAACTGTTTGACGTTTAGCCTCTCCACACCACTGTATCACAGATGAAAGTGAAATTGAGATCACTGAGTATGTTCATCTTCGTGCATCACATACGTACATGGGTCTGTTCATTACTGCCCTGGCTCTGACTGATGTTTAATTTTAGCTTCTTCTATTTTCGGAACTGATTATCAATTTCAATTGTAAATCAAAACACCAGTTACTTTCTCTGCGAACCAACCCAAAAATATTTTAGCAATAACATTAAATAGCAGTCTTTAAATTGTTTGTATAATGTCAGATGTTAGAGTCAGATATTACTGCAGCTAAAGCCTATTTTTTATTTTATATTTATTGCCCTCAAGCGCATGAAATGACTGAATAAGTCACTCAGGGACAGACCGGTTAAAGGTTACCTGGATTATAACAGCTGGCCAGTTAGAGAACTCTGAGACGCTGTGAGGAATAAGCCCAATTTCAGCCCTGAAGGGTCGCCTCTGACTCATTTTTAAAACGGACGCAGTTTCTGTCTGGTCCGGTTGACGTTTGATGTTCATTTTGAGGAAACTCGCAACACTCCGCAGGGTGGATGAAGCGGGCATGCCATAATCATCCCCAGATTTTCTCTGGGTGTGCTCACGCAGAGAAAGATTTTGTCTGGAGGTGAGCACTCTGTAGTTAATAATGATAACTTTTGCTTATTTTTATTTTGATTCCCACAGTGTGATGATGTCACATGTTTTTTTGATTATGCAGCTGCAGCATGAAGGTCAAAACTCTTTCTCTGTGGTCTCTGCTACATATGAAGAACTGAACAAACCAGCCTGTCAGGAGACACACGCAGATAAAAACAGCATTCCGTTTCCTCTCCTGTTTCCTGTGTTCTACCCTTCACCTTAATTCACCTTCTCTTATCTTTACTCGTCTTGACTCCAGGACTGCTTGCTCTCTTTTCATCATTTTCATCCAAGCAGGAGCTTCATCATCACCTCCATTTGTTTGTATTCTTGTCTTTGTCTTCCTCCCTCTCGGAGAGGAGGCATTCCTGGCTTTACTCATCCGTTCCTTTCTTGTCCCCCAATTTGTTACTTTTTTTTTTGCCTTTATTGTGCTCTCCTTATTCTTTATGCTTTCTTCTCTGGGCTTATCTCTTCCCTGTTCCATCCTTCTTCCTTCCTGTACTAATAATTATCTTCACCTCTCTGCCCTTGTCCTCTACCTCCTATCCTCCCCTCCACTCCACTCCTCTCTTCTTTTCTTACCTTCTTTTACATATTCAACTTTCCTTCCTTGGTTATCTCCTATATCCATCTCCTCCTGGATGCTTGACAGCCTTTCTAAAAGTCCACTAAAAGCCTCTGTCACTGACTGCTGTTATTACCACAGAGCCTAATTTAACTTTAGTGGAAAAAGGCTTTTACCAGCTGCCATTTTGGCACTGTCCTTTTCACTGGGAAACCTGAATACGTTACACAACCCAGATGGTGAAATAAACGGAGAGAAAGGTTGACAGAGTTAAAATGAAATTGGAAACAATGGTGAAATGGAAAATATTTTTGTATGTTTTATTAACTTGAAGAAATTATTAATTTTATTATAAGACAAAGGCAACTGGGACTAGTATGTAAGTTTGTCTGGAGGAGTTTGTTAGGGAGTTGTGTCTCAATTCAGCAGCAGTCCAGTCTGTTCTTTCTTTATTCCACTGCTTGGTTCAGCCTTTTGTAAAGCTTTCTGAATAATTGCACTGTTGTCTTGGGTGCCGCTGACCATTTGAACAATAATTAAAAGCTAGGCCATCTTCAGTGTTGCACAGAGCTCTTGTAAGAATTAGAGGGGAACAGCTCCAGTCTAGGTTTCAGGTTTCATTGGTTTCCTAGAGCTGTGTGTGCCTGTTTAATTATATATTTATGTGAAAATGAACAAACTCATTAAACACTTTTTTCACACGGGCCTGTGGAGGTCACGAAACCAGCTTGTAATGCCAGTACATTCAGATAGCATTTAGAAGAACTGTGGCTGTAAAGAGATGGATATTAACTGCAACAATATTCTTCACCCCATTGGACCAGCAGCAGCAGCAGCAGCCTGGGCTGTTGACACAGGGCAGGTTGGGTCCATAGATTAATGCCAAATGTCAAATTCTGACCCTTCCATCTGCAGCCTTAGCAGAAATCCAGCTTCATCAGAGCAGAATGCGTTTCCACAGCCATCACTTTTGGCGAACCTGTGTCACCAGGTTCATCCAGTCTGGCCATTATCCTTTGACCTCTTTCATCAACAAGGTGATTCCGTCTGCAGAACTGCCACTCACTGAATGCTTTTAGTTTCCCCTAACAGTTAAAAACTGCAGCCACTGTTATTTGCGAACATCTCGGCAGCTTTGTACTGCAGCTTTAGTCAAGTCAACGAAAAGATGAAATAATTTTGTCTTCTCCATTCTGATGTTTGAAATGACCATAAACTCCAGGCCTATATCTCTGCAGCCACATGGTTGACTGTATGAGAAATGAAATGTGCATTTGTTTATGTTAAACTGCTTGGTGAGTGTACAGTAAATCCTAAGTTTAGTTTTCATATTAAGGAATGTAATGATGCATTGTTTCAAAGGAGCCAGACAAATTCCTTTCGTGGTAAGAGTGTGCGCAAGCTTAATGATGGTTGGAGGAGAATGAAAGAATACCTGGCTGACTAACAATAGATCCTAGCTTTCCACTGACTGAGGCCTGAGTAAACAAGGTGTCAGTCCCCCCTGGGTTTCATGTGTAGACCATGTGTTTGATGGAGCTGGAAGCTCTGGCTCCATTGTCCTGCTGGTATAAACAGAATGAATGTGTACGTGCCCCTCAGGACTAAATGAGAGTGCTTGCCATTGGAAGGCAGCCATAACTAGCACACAAGGGACGCACACACACACATGATTTGAAACTCTGTCTATGTTTGTTTCAGTGAAAATGCATTTCCAGTCCCTGTGGGTGTGTGTTTTGGGGTTTAATTATGGGGATTTTTATGGCATAATCACTTGGCCCTAATAAAGCCGAGAAAGTCTTGTGGGAGATCTGCACACACATGCCTCCTGTTCTCTCTCGAACACACATGCAAGCTCAGTCTTACATGCACAGCATGGTGCAAACTTCCCGGTTATGGAACATCAGTCAAAGCATTGTACAGTGGCTGTCAGATTCTCTATGGTGAATGAGGAGAGGAAGCCTGACTCTGCATCAGTTTGGTATGGTGGGCAGATTTGCCATGCGACAGGCACTCAACTTTTTTTTATGAATTCCCCCAGTGTGTATTTCAAGTCAGCAGATGATACCAACACTTGCAAAACAGGTCAAACCATCTCAAGTTAAAACTTCTCTCACTGCTACTACTGTAAATCCCGCCACACCATCTGCTCGTTTTGCCTTCCCCTGTGTCCCCATCCAAAACATAGAGAAACTTTGGTTACAGTTACTCAGCAGCAGTCTTCTTTTTAAAAAATCTGATGTATTGTTGAATCCTAGCAGGATCATGGTTAGGCTAAATATAGTTAAAATATGAGGACGGAGCAGGCACTGGGTGTGGATCATTTTATGATTTCCAGAAAAAAACCTAAAAGGTGGTCATTTCTTCAGGTAATAATTTGTGATCGGCAGTGTGTCCTAACAAACAGATCGAGGAAACAAGTCAAAGCTGCAGACATTTATTGTGATTTGCCTGAATGTACTCTCATCCCACGCAGGGTTTAAGCTACAAAAACAGGGGGTCCTACAATATTTAAGCTTGACGGTATCTCCAGCCCATATCCCTCGCTCTCATCCTAGAAATCAAATCAAAGGCTTTGACTTGTCTCTAATCTTGGCCCCTGTTGACACCATCCGTTTTGTTTTCTCAGACTTGACAAAACTCCTCCGCAGAGGCACAGAAGACGTTATAAAAGTGTTTCCACTGGCAGAGTGGTGCTCAGCAGGTTGTGGAAATTCATTTTTATTTTTATTTAGAGTAAACTCACTGGAGTGCTGCATTTATACGATCTCATCATATTGATATTCTAAATGTATCCTCTTGTTTTATTTAATAAATCCTGTAACTATGGTGCTATCTGAATGTTGTTTTCTGCATTGTACATATATTATATGTCTGTGTCTCGCTCTTTCAATATGTACATCAAATTCTTTTTGGGAGCCTATTTTCATATTCAGTGTTTACAAGCCAAAACAATGAAGGCGATCAGTGTTGGGCTTGATCTTACAAGAATATGTTGCCGCATAATGAGCATGTGTAGAACACATGCGGTGATCAAATGGCTTTCGCATGGGTATTTAGAGGTGGCTCACACATTTTACAACCAACAACAAACCTTCCTATGTAAAGATGAATTTCACATGTGGTCACAGCTGATGTCCTCAGCCATGTGAATTGGATGTGAAGGCTATGTCACAATGTGTGAGTGTGTGTACACACACGTGTATGCTTGTCAGTAGAAGTTTTCTGGTTGTGATTTGAAACTTCCAGCGCTTTTCCTCAGATATCACAAATTCAAAGAAAAGCTCTTTGAAACCTTTTTGAGAAAGAACCCAAGTCTTTAGAAATGTCTTCGGGGAATGACAGAACTCTCTCTCTCTCTCTCTCTCTCTCTCTCTCTGTGTGTGTGTGAGTGTGTGTCTGTTTGAGACACAGGCAGAAGAACATAATGTGAGAAGTCTCCGTTGATAGGAAACACTTTTCTGAGAGTTCACAGAGCTGTGATGATGCATTCATTTGATAAAGATACTAGTTGAAAGTGGATTCAGGACTTGTTCTATTAAGATTCCCTTCTTTGTGTGTGTGTGTGTGTGTGTGTCATAATTCATATTCTACTAACGCACAATGTCTTGATGTATCCATTTGTTCCCAGTAAACTCATGAGCTACTTGGCCACCCACCTTCATCACTGATCTCCCATCTCTAAGCTCATCCTCCGAGCTTCTATTTGCACTTTGTGATGAAAAAACGACCCACGCCTGTACATTATTATACCACAATCACATGAAACTGATCACCTCACTCTCCAGTTTAAATGGTAATATCACTCTAGTTTTCATTCAATCACATATACAATGCTACGGACAGCTAAATCAATAACTGTTAACAGGATCAACTCTTCCCTGAAGCAAGAAGCAACATAGACAAGAATCTGGGAACACGGACAGGAGGCCAGAGACAGTATATATTTGAGATATTAGCAAATATTCCAGCTGGCATTTTGCTTTTAAAAGTAAAATAACCCCTATTGTAATTTGATTCGCAAAGTTTGGATTCAGGAAGCTGCCGCATATCTGTCTCACAGTATAATGTTTGTACTCATAGATCTCCTGGTGCTAAGCTGAACACAAGCTGCCACATTGTTCCAACCCATTCTGGACCATCTGAGCACCCATGGACATGTGGGTCTTAAAATTAGGTGTGATCATTCCTCTATAGCGAGAAACAGAAAAGTCTGCAGTTGTCATATAACAGCAAACCAATATACCTGGGCTTGTGAATGAATGGGAAATTGAATTATTGCATGCTACACCAAGAATTCTTCCATGACTAATGATGAGAATAAATCCAACCCAATCTTTTTTTCCCTGCTGTTTCACTGACGGGCTCTTTAGACCATGTCCTCAGATAGTTCAAATGGAGCCCTTGATCTTTGCAAATATGAGGATTACATCTGTAGAAATAAAAAAAGAAAAAGAAAAAAAATGTCAGAAAAGCACTAGGGCGATGAAAGCCATGCTTTGCTGGAGTGTATCGTATTTAGCAGTTATCAGTTCTGCAGCTGGGGGGTTGATTACGAATGCAGCTGGGCATGGCAGATCTATAGGACAGATAATGGTGGAGGTGAAATACAGCTAATATTGTTAGGAAGAGAATTTAATACGTGGACTGTCCTCACCCTGTGGCAGACATGATAAAAGCAGCAAGGGCAAAGTTGCATACAAGATCATCCCTATATGCACTGCATGTGTCTGTACCAGAATGCACGTGGTGGTGGTGTGTGTGTGAGATGACACTAAGATGGGGCCATACATCAGGTGTTCTTACGGCCAGGTCCCATTTTCAAAATGGCCTGAAGGTTAAATGTCATTAGAACCACAGTGAATCAGAGAGAGGGAAGCTTTCAGAGTAATGGACAACACACAAATATGTGCACACACACCTACAAGGGGAGGTGCAAATGTCCAATGTTCCTGAGACATGGAGAGGACAATACTGAGCACTTAATGAATATGGAAAGAAGGGAATCATTATGCTCCACTATGTTAATAGAGAGGAGACACACAATCAAGGGTTGCTGTGGAGTGGTATGAAGGAAGGAAAGTTGGATGAGAGAGGGGGGAAATGATTTGAGTTGAAAGCGGCCAAAATGAGGATGGGATTTACTGGAGCACTTGAATATTTCAGTTGGGAAGGGGGCACACTCTCATAGTAACGCAATATAAGAGCCAGGTGACTGGGACTGAAACCACCACTAAATACATGTTCAAATGACAGTATGGAATAGTAATTAGCTATTGTTTCATAACAAGACCGTTCCTGGTTGGAGTCCCAGTTAAATGGGAGGGTGTTTTCTTTTTGGCTCTTAATGTTGGACCTGGGAGGTTCTGGTTGAGCTGTTATCCTCCCAATTTCAGCTGGGATTGTCTCCAGCACCCTGCCCAAACCTCAGTGGATTTCATAAGCAGAGATGCTCTTCCAAAGGTCAAATGATAAAATGAAGAGAACAAATCTGATTCGTAAAGATAAAATCAGTTTTCTAACACTCATTCACAGACAAACACACACACACACACACACACAGGTGAACAGCAGCATCTGACATGACATCAATCTGTACCCTTTGATTCAAGCAATCATTTCCTAATCTTCGTTTTTTGTTTTCCCTGCTCTCCTCTGTCTGACTTTCCCTTCACTTTGCACTTTTCTGTCTGACAGAGTAGTAGGGAAGAGTGTGATGGAAGGAGAGATAGGGGAGGGGCCAAAGTCAGAGGATATCACCTAGGGACAGCTGGTTATTGAGTGACTGACTGGAAAAGGCAATGAGAGGAAGATGAGGAAGGAGGATCTCCCTCTTCGTGTTGCTACAAAGTCATTTCAGATCAAACAGCCGGAAACAGGTGACACACAGCTTCTTCTGCAGTGTGTGGCACTTTCAGAAGAGCCACAGGAAACTGAAATGAACCACCAAGCACCACCACCAGTTTCATCATTATGCTACTGTCAACAACTGACAACTCTACAACCCTCTGCTGCCATTACTAGTGTAGAAGTGGTGGATACTAAGGGATGTATCAAATCATTCATCTCAAGATTCTCCTTGAAACTGTGAAGACTTTTGATCAGCTGTGGATGTTGGAGTCCTGAGTTTTGATTAACTATCTTTTTTTCCCCCTATATTTTTTTACAGAGCCCTTCAACTGTAAAAGCGAAGTGCTGCTACATATGAGACAAAAACGTACCGGTAAAGCCTTTTATCATGAAATTCAGAACTTTTGAGTGTGCGAAGGTCGTAATTTATGATTGTAAATTATAGAGAAAAAAAGAGGTTGTGGAGAAAACTTAATAGACCGGTTTAGGCAAAATACAAAAATACAGAGGGCACATTGACAATAGTTAGTCTCAAGTATTTTGCATTTCCACTTTAAGTCAGATTTTTTTTTTTTACTTGTTACCACGTATTCATCTCCTATGCATCAATAATATTCTCAGTCGACAAAGATTCATGCCCCTAATGCTTTGTAAGCAGTGACACAGGTGATTAATCAAGAGGACAATAAATGAATGCTATTTTGTCTCACAATTTAAAGCTGTTCTCAGCTGTATTTCTAGTGATCAAATGATAAAAATTTAATGTGACAGGGGTTAACCCACAGAGAATTATAAGGTCTGATGCAGCAAAGAGCCGAGTGAATGCTGGACTGTCAACACCATGCTATCAAATAAATGTCTGTGTTGCCTTGTGTCTGCTGTAAACACATTAGCTACCAACTCTAAGTCTATAACTGAGTAATGCAGCATTAGTTGGTTTGAATATAAAGTGGATAATGAAGCCAGTTTGCAAGTGCCTTCATTCTCTGTGGTATACTCCCATGACAAGCACAGGGCAAGCAGGGTGTCATTCTAAAAACCCAAGAAACAAGAGAAACCAAACAACACAGAGCAAACCCAATAAACAAACAACTTTCCACCCTGGAAAATAGTAATATCACCCCATATATTCAAATCTGTATCATAAAAATTCTGCATCTGTGTGCTCAACTGCTGTCAATGTTGTGGTTAGAGAAAAGCATTTACTTTCAAATGTGATTGTGGCAAATGCAAGGTTAGTTCTTTGGGAAAATGAACAGAAGCTGCTGTGAGCCTGTAGCTACCAATAAACCATTTCAAGCAAGACCAACATCTATTTACCACAACAACATCAGAGCAGTACTGAGTGCACAACCAGTTGAAGATGTGTTCAAAGGAAAACCTATATCAGATTGTAAACCCCTGTTTGTTTATTGAATGTTATATGTCATTCGTTGTTTTTATTCTGATGAATCAGAGAGCCACAGAAGTGCATTCTAGTTAATTTAATACTATGGCATCTAAATGAGTTTGCCGGTATCTTATAGATGTTAATTGTGTTTTTAATGCAGGGATATTTTGAAATATTTCACACACTTTGAATGGTAGCAAATTTCTTTTGTACAAAACAATACTAATGAATTTCGCTGCTCCGAATGTTCATCGTTTCCAGTTCATCCTTCTATTGTATACCAGCCAGGCTGCTAATGCGTTTTTGTCATCCATAGGAAAAGGCTGCATGAATCAGTCATATTAAATTAATCCCAAATCCTAGTATTGGAAGCTTTTGGGGAATTGTTTTTAACCTAAAAATCCCGTTAACATATAAAAAATGTCTGCTATGACACCGACAACATAGTGAGACCTGGACAGCTCTTCTAGGTTCTTCGAATGGATGTCAGGTTGAAGAGTTCACTGCACAGTAGTTGTTCAACACATCTTAAGTCATGTGGGCGGTTTTACTTTATCTTGTTCCCCGACAGTGAAAGGCCGGGATTAGTTTCGTGCTCCTGAATTTAAAGGTTACAGCGGAAAGATACTGGCACAAGAATGGATTAACACTGGATTAACTTGTATTCTTGGTTCTTGCCCGTCACAGTGTCTGTGTGTGCATATATCTGCACTTCTGCAATTTACCTTTTCCGTGGGTGACTGTCAGGAAAGCTGCTCATTAAACTTTTACTTCACCCAAAATAAAGTTTTTAAATAAAGAACTGACACTGACCTCCCTTTTAGAGTACCATTAAAGGTCACTCACTGGAATTGACCTGTCAACATAAACTAGAAATGCAGGAGTACTAAAACTGGACCACTAGTATAAATGATGAAGGTAATTAAATACCAAGTGGAACCCATGTTTATATAACCTTAAACAAATAAAATGGTAAACAAACAAATAAATATACATTAAACAAATAATATAAAACCAACAATTCAGTTTTTCTTTACAAGTATATTTACAGTCTTAATAGTAATTTACACTGTTACTTTACTTTGTGTACCTCCAAGCGCCAGATGCTCAGGAGAGAGGAAAATTAGAGAACAGGAAACCAGATGAGCGACTGCAGTAAAAAAAAAAAAAAAAAAAAACACGAAATGAAGAAAAATAAAGAGTAAAGAAGAAAGTTTTGAGGAATGTAATATTATTGTTTTTTCCACTTTTAGAGAATTTTGTGTTTGTTTTCTGTCCACATGTTTGTAAGAGTTTTGAACTTTAGTCATTAGTTGTTTTTGAAGTTGTGAAGATCATTCGGCGTTGCACACCCGAAGCTGGAAAATGAAGATGTAAGCCACCCACAGAAGGGAATACCTCAGTCCCTGGTCCTAGTAATCTGTAATTACATTCAGTGCTACACATATCAACAGTTAATACAAACTTATTTATCATACAAGTCAATTGATTGGAAAGTGTATTCACCACTGAGGTGTCTCAATGCCAAAGTAGTAAATGTACTGCGCACTCTGGGTCATATTTCCTACCAGCCTTTAATTGCAGCATTACTCAAACTTTTAGGAGCAATTTAGAAGAGGACATATCTGAGGAGAATGCCTGTCAAAACGCCAGCTGTAATCGTCTCTTCAGATAGCGCTTTGGTTAAAATGGGACCCTAATTGAGCGTAATGACCTGTCTCTTTGTGTTTCTTCTTTAGATGTCACTTTTTTATAAAATTACTCTTTTTGTATGGCGTAACGTCTCTGACTGCTCCAGCCTTCCGAAATGAATCATTAACAATCCCTGTCACGGCATGAGGCTCCTCTGCAAATATGTTGAACTCTAAGGTTATTTTAAACACTCCTTATTAATCGATATCAGGATGGAGAATCCAGCCAGAAGCCCCACCCCCCCACCCAACAAGTGATGGACCACAGGGAAAACACTGGAACTCAGGAAAGAGCACCTGTGAAGACCTGGGCTGCCACTTCACTGACTTCATAAGTATAATCTCTATTGACTCCCCCACCAAAATATAATGAGCCAGGTAAATTATTTCATCTTCTATCCAGACATGTCACGCTGCCTCCAAGATAATTAAATCCAACTTATCTCTGCATGCTGGCAGATCAGCTCTCTTGTGTCATAATCCAGTCAAACTGTGAAGGAAAAAGAGACATGGAATGAAAACAAATTGCAGGTGAAATAAATGTAAACACTGGACTTATACAGTCTGAAATTAACATTTTTTTTATTCCATGATGTATCTCACATTTCTGTATCATTTTATACTTGACCTTTGCCTTGCTCTTACCTGCTCTGTACCTTTATCACTTTATTCACACCATATAATTGCATTTTTCACAACTAAAAAATCCTTTTCATCCTTTTTTGAACTTTAAAGTGAGGACAATTGAATTACAGACTTGAACTCTTACTGCTCAAACTTATGAGAACCCTTATGGGAATCCCTACTAAATGCTGCCACTAATTAGCTTTTCATATGGCACCTCATTTAACCCATCAAGTATTAAACAGAAACACAGCCTGAGGGCTGTCGATTACAACCTGTTGTCTAAAGACAACATTATTTTTTATGCTCCTTTAATGAATTGTTATTCCAAGGATGCAAACTTGGTTCTTCTCCTCTAGTTATTGTGGTGCAGCTTCTGGTAAGACTGACTTTTTTTTTTCTTGGAGCATAGACAAACCAAGTCAGATGTATATAAATTAATCCAAATGTCAGGCCTGTGTATGTGTGAGGGGGTAGCAAGTTGAAACTTGCAGACAGCAGTCTTCCAGTTAAGTTATTATTTTTGGTGGATTCAAGCTGCAGGGCACAGGAATGTTAAAAATCTAAAACCAAAAAAACAAAAACAACACCCCCCCCAAAAAAAAACAAAAAAACAAAAAAAAAAACAAGAATGTTGTGGTCACGGTTGGGCTCTGCCAAAGGAGCTAAGCATATTTCAGGTTTGTGCATCAGAATTAATCCACTCTCACTGAGAATAGTGTTTTGGACAAGAAGCGGAACTGAGGCTCACCAGCATGCGTCTTCACTAGCCAGATTAGCAGCAGATGGATTTAACAACAACCTGTTGTGATAATCCACTGTCACTGCCAACACAAAAAACGTGCTGACCATGGAACGCTGCATCACCACTGACAGAGGAACTTGTAGACAGATCTATCATCCTCAGACAGAGGCAGGTCTCTAAACTTCATGCTAAACTAAGCTGGGCAGTTGCAGCTTTGTATTTAGAGTGCAGTCACAAGTTTATTGATTTTCTCATCCAACTCTCTGCGAGAAAGCAAATATGTTTTTCTACACCAAATGTCACACCTGAAACTCAGATCGACTGAAACTGCCATTTGTGTTTGGCTGGAGTTTGGTGTATGAGGTCATACCCGTCTCAGCCTAAGGCGGTCAATTCCACTTAGGACATCCAGCCAGTTCAGCTTTCCACTGTAGCCTCTGTTCGAATAAACCACAGCACATGTAGGTGAAGTTTAAACTCATATATCTGTGAGATTTGGTGTGAGCAACAAGACTGTATTGGTTAGGTTTCAGGCTCAGGTTGAATTTGGGGTAAAAGTGAGATTTAATCAATGATAATAAGAATCGAATAAAGTTATTAATGACGAACCAGGCTTCCAAGCCAAATCAGTTTCCTTGAATATCCCTGGACTTCCTGAAGTCCTTCACCAAATAATGATATCACTTATTTTTTCTACATTCTCTTTTTTCTGTCCTGTTTCCGTCATGCATTTTGATGCTTGACATAAAACCATAGAAATGTTCCTGAGGTTGCTTATTCCATGTTCCTTTATGTGTACCAATGTACTGTTCCATTTCCCTCTTGTTGCCTGTAATCTGGTTCACAAGGAATTATGAGCAACTTCATGGAGTTGTGAGCAGTGTCTTGTGGGTAGAGGCCAATTCTTTCTTTCGAGCAAGATATTTCCCTGTAGGTTTATATAAAACCTGATAAACCTTGTGGCCAGTGTGGGTGAACATGGTCTGCAAACACAGTGCTTCTTGAGCATCATCAGTCCCAGTCTTACTCAGCATATGCACTCACATCAGCATGCGCCATGTATCTCCCAGCCTGAAGGTTGACTCTGCCCTGAGGCCTGGGAAGATTATTATGGGCACAGAGAGTGAGAGAAACAAGCCTCTGAATTGCTCAGAAAGGGAGCTATCGCCTGACAAATACTCCCAGTTTAACAACCCTCACGTACTTTGCCTGCAGTGGAATCAATTAAACTTCCACAGAGGAAGCATATTGGGCTCAAAATGAGCCTTTTTCTCAATATCTGTTTTTCATTATTGCATTCTCTGCATGAACACAAGGCAGCTACCTGGACACTGTTCAGTTATTTTGTGTTTCATATCATTCAGCTTAGTCATTCTCTCAAACTACCCTATCTGTGTGTGAGTGTCTGAATCTTCAGATACTTAACAAAATGATTCCAATCAGCATCAATCCTGGACTCCATTGGGGCCTCAAACATACGTTTCTGGGGTCTCCCCAAACAGTATCAAGCAGCATCAACATTAGCTTGTAAACAGTTGCACACTGGCCAAAGGTAGGAAGACTGCACCAATCTGACCACACAACACAATAACCCTTGAGCATCAGCCCTACTGTGTTGTTATGCAAGGCACTGAATCCTACCAACTATAGACTGACCTCTGACCTCCGAGTGGTGAACCAGAGAGCTTTGTGATCACCCTGTCTTAAAATAAGGCATGGAGAAGGAGGAGAGAGACAGGTGATGAGGTGAGGGACAGAGTGGAATTATGGAAATGTAATATCCGCCTGATAAATCATTGTGACTGTCAGGTGGCCAGTCATCTGATAACATGACAGACAGAGGCAAAGACAGCTTCCTCTCCAACCCACCGCTAATTATAGACAGTCATAATAAACTCACGTCCAGTGTGTGGGTGTGATGTGTGTGTACAAGAATATTTCACGAACCTTGGTGTCTATATAGGATCATGATGTTGAATAATGCTGGAATCTCTGTATGTGAATGCTGTGAACATTTTACTGACATGTTGAGTATCTGGTACATGTCATCATTCCAAAACATTATTTGTTCACTAAAGCTGCATGGAAACATTTTCAGGCTTGCCAGAAAGCAGTATGTTGGATTTATCTGGATACAATTACTATCCAGAGAAGAACATTTTGAAGCAAACTGTAATCATTTAACATCATATCAACATGACATGACGTAAATAATATTACAGAAAAAATAACATAACACATGTTGTGGCTGAGCAGTGCACCGAGGGGCAAGAAACTGTCTCTGTCCCATGACAGACGGTTGTTACAGCGCAGGCGGAACTACGTGCTTGCTAGAAATTATGCGTGGCGAGGCAGAGGTTCAGGATAAGCAGGATGAGTGAGATGAAAATGACTCAGAGGAGGAAAAGCAGATGAGACATTTGAGTGAGGAACCTCTTTAAAGTACTGCGTCCCATCCTTCCCCTGAGGACTTCAGAGTTCTGCTCAAGAGTTTGTCAGTAATGGTATGATGTCCTTCACTTGCCCTTCAGCCCATTTCATATGTGGAGGCCAGAGGCTGGAAAATGAGACACATCTGTCCTTAAAAGGGTCCCACAACAATAATAACTGATTATTAGGAATACTATGTTGTTCATGACCAGTGAAAGTATAAAAATATGAACATAAAAGCTTGACAAAAGTAAAACCAGAAAATCAGGATTGTCCCAAAGAAGCGGGCTACGGCATTGGTCATAAAAATAAAATAAAATCAAATACATTGTTTATAAGGATCATTCCTGTATTTTAAGTATATAAATGGTGGAAGATGACAGCACCCGTATCCTGGATATTTTGGCTTCATTCTGGATGATGCTGTTGCTCATGACTAAAAGAAATTGCTCACCAAGCTTTGAGGAAAAGTACTGTTCCCACAGAAATAAATAAAAGTTGTAAACAGTAAAAAAGAAAGCATGATCTCAGCAAAAGCAAGTAATCAAAGCGAGTCACAGTGCAATTGATTTCACATTTTGTAGGATTTCTGCCTCTGGAGGGCTTCCTTTAAATGTATAAGGCTCAAAATATATTGTCTTGCACAATGATTTTTGCAACCAAGCACCAAGCAAATTGCTAGGAGAGGAAGCTTTAATGGCAATAAAAGGCAGAGAGGGAAGCAGACTCAAATTGAAAAAAGCGTGAGCCGTACGTCTTCACAAGTCCATGTAATATTAACCAGTAATTGAAAGGCCATAGCTGCCTGAAGAAGACAAGCTGAGGTGGACTTTGGAGCGTGTACTTCACTTTTAAAAGCTCAACCTATTAGGGCAGTGACCAGTTCAGTTTTACAAGCAGGGTTTGCTTCACCTTAAGTGACCTCTCTTGATAAACGTTTACGGTGCACAACCCAGCTGTGACGAAGTATGAGGAATCTAATGTGATCCCCTTAATGTGGGATGCACTTTGCTAAATGTCTTCAAGCAGCTGCTGCTTTTATATTCTTTTAAATCTGTCTGTCTGCATCTTCCCTCCTTAGCGTAGACAGTGAGACAGTATCACAAGTTTGTCAATACATCTCACAGCGTGGGGCAAATTAGAAATCTAATATTAACCTGCCATTAAAATTCCAGTTATAACAAGCCATGCAAGCAGTTCTGTGTGCAATCAGGTGCTATGAATCAAATTGAACATGATCAAATACAAGAGTTATTCAATCCATGCCTTAAAAACTTGAACAGATTGGTGTCAAATGTCAAAACATTTATGATTAAATTTACTACAAAACACATCTGAGGAGATAAAAAATCCCACCTGATCTCCCCCGGGTGATGCATCTGTGTACACTGATGTACATACTTTCTGTGTGCGTGTGTGTTTGTGTGTGTAAGAGAGGTGTTTTCATGCATGTTTCTCAATGTTTGCATTGCAATGTGTCATCGTCACCTCCACCTACCTCCTCAGATTCCTCATCCTCCTCTCCTTCCCAATTCCTATCTTCTCCAGCATCCATTCTTCCTCCATTCCTAAGTGATGGAGTGTAGGATGGGTGATATTTCAGGAAGTAAGAGAGAGTAATGGTGGACCTTTTCCTGACAAGCTCAGAATCAGAATAAGGAGAAAGACAAATAATGTCAGAGAAGACAGGAATTAATTTAGAGTAAGGAAAAGGTTGAGATTCAATGGAGTGGCAGAGAGTGCAAAAGTGCACATCTGAAACCCAGTGGAACATAATTTTATAATGTCCTTTTTTCCCTGTGCGTATATACTGCACAAAGCTGCGTGCACACACGGTAACAGTCCATTTTTGGTGTAAAATGTCAGTCACAGTATTTCAGTTGTAACAAATCAAGCTGAAGTTCGTTTTTTAAAAAGGTAGAAATTGAATTTTCAGGTTCAAGAGTAGGATAAGAATTCACACTGGGGCATCTGCAAAATAAGCTTCATATATTACAATTGTGCTGGACTGAAAACATTTTTATATCAGATTCCGTCTTGAGGTCTACTGCTGGGTCCACAGCCTTTGATTTCCCATGAGGGTGAAATACAGACTCCTAGTTATGGCAATCAGAACATTTGGAATACTGATTTCCCCACACATGCATTGTGGATGTAAGTACAAAGCTGGAGACAAGCATGATGTCGACATATATTGAATAAGAAGGAGATGAAAGTCAGTTGAAGCAAAAGTGAAGGACAAATTAACTTCCTGAACCTTTTCCTCAAACAAATGCCTAGACTCAGATGGAGGGATTGAGAAAGACAGAGAGGGAGGAGATGAGAGAGACAGAGTGATGAAAAAGACAGACACATCTGACTGTCCTTTCCACCAGAATGAGCAGCACTTTTTGTCAGTCAACAAAACATGGCCATTAACTGGCTTTAATGATGCATACAGACACCCACCCACCAACATACCAAGACACACACACACATTTGTGCAGCTATCTTATTGAGGACACTCATCGGCATAATGCATTTCCCAGGGTTGGCTTTACAAACACATAATTAGCATTCAAAATTCAGTGGTATTGAGTCTTCATGTTTTCATAGCTTCATAAAAAATGAAATGGAGGTTTATTACATCTCATCCTATTATATGTAATTATGACACATTACGAGTTGCTTCAGACTGAATTTACATCACTACATCATTTGTAAGTGGTTTGAAATGGGATGAATATAACTTATGTTCAATGCCACCAAGTTTAACCAGTCAGATTGAAGTTCATACTCACACAAAACATATACCCTAACCCTAACCCTCACATACTTTTTATCACATGTCAGCAAGACATTTTCACTCTTAGAAAATAATTAAAATAAAATAAATTGATATCAAAACAAATAAACTATTAATTGGTAAACAAAAGGCTTTGGATAAAAAAAATAAAGACTTTGTAGACTTGTAGGTTTTACATCCCACTGTGCTCTTTTTTACCTGGCTTTGTGTGTGTATGCAAGTATGAGCACAAGAGGGAATTGAGAGAGATGTGTGCTCTTTTTAAAATGCCTGGCAAACACAGTGTTGCTTTACATTTGGCTCCGTGGGAAGATCCAGCCATCTGTCTTGTCTCAGGCTGCGGCACTGTGGCACGTGCTTACACCCACAAACCAAAGACAATTAAAAAAAGCTTGGAGCAAGTTAAACATTTCACATCATCTGCAGATGACCTGGCTGAATCGACTCCTGCAGACAGGCTGTGAGGTGAGGACATAATTCCTGGCCTCGCAGCCTCACACCCAAAGAGGACTTAATTTCTCTTATGATTTCAGACTTTGAGCGAAGTTATGCACTTGGTCTAATATTTAAACTCAATATATCTTTTTTTTTTTTTTTAATCAATTTTAAGCTCTCACTTTATAAGTTATGCAATGTGCCAGCTGAATTGTCCTCACTCAGTGTGTGTCTGTGGTGAGTGTAAAGTTTCTTATCAGCAGGAGAGGCACTTGTGCCTGCAGGGGCATGTGTATGTGTATGAGTGTTTGTGACTGTGTGGGAAATATTGCATGAATATGAAAATTGCTCCCATAAATAGGCCCTACTTTAAGTTCTGTGCAACTTTAATTTGGACCCATTGCATATGAATATCATCCTCTCATCTCTCCAGAGGTCTCTCTGTGTGACGCTTGCTCTCTGTCACGCTCTCTATTTTTGTTTTTCTAAGTCATGCCATCTCTCTCATGTCTCCAAACTCTATGCCTTCTTTTTGCAACCATAAATTAGTTGCAGAAAGGTCAAGAGAGACTTTTTCTAAGCTTCAGATTATCACATCCACCATACATATATTTGACTGGGCCAAGTTCAGCAGTGGCTGCAGTTTTTGTCAATTAAAGAAACTTTTCTGAAGAATATTATTTGGAGAAAGAAAAGTGCATGAGACAGACACTTCAATGGAATAGCATATTCTATTTCCTCTTCTGCAATTGAACGCACACAACAGTGATTTTTATATTACTATTTCATGAAGATATTTCCCCTGTATCGTGGGATTTTGGGTAGGTCTTGCAATATATGAAAGTTAAAAAGAAAGTATTAAATCTTTCAAATGTACTTTGTCATATCTGTTAGCCAGTTAAACTAACACACTGACATTACATTGTGGTACACAAAAAAAAAGACCTGGAACTCTTGGCACAGCATTTAAGTGCATGACTTACAAACAAGTGGTCCTGGGTTCAAGACCAGGTGATATGTGAAAATGTTCACATGATTTTAAAATTCACTGATACTGAAGACTCTTAACAACTTGTCACATGCCTTATAACCATGGGGTAAAAGGTTCAAATCCAGCTTGTAACAAACTTGAGTAACAAGTAAGTTTTACATTGAAGTAGACTGTGTGAGGGGAAAAAACAATAATGGGGCATCAGAAGATTTAAAAAAGAAAATGCTTGACTTCAAATACCTCCTATCACTCACTCCTTACTAAAGGTCAGAGCTGCAATAGCACATAAGTATTATAGGTTCGATCATCAACACTCTTTGCACGGTGTGCGTGCGTGTGTGTATTAGGAGTGTTTTTTTATGTAACTCACAATAGTCTCTTTTGTCTTTACTTCCCTTTATTGTCCTCAATCAGCTTTCTGTCTCCCTGTGCAGTCAAAGCCCCTGGGTTTTTTTCCTCTAGTTGTATTCCCTTTCTTCTTTGTCTACAGCTAACCCCCCCCCCTCCCCCCCCCCCCCCCCCCCCCCCACACACACACACACACACACACACACACACCTTCTCATTCCACCTGTTACACTGTTATTTCATTTTGAACAGAGCTGTTATTGCTCAACAATATTGGACCATAAATACAGTTCTTCAAGAACCTCATATAAAGAGGTCACACACATCTCACACAATTGCACATGCCGTGCCCTACAGACAAGCTGAGTGTGCATTTAAGTAAAACTTACTTAGAGTTACCTGAAATCAAATAAATCAAATATAAAAAGGAGAAGAAAGGTGTCAGCAATGAGCCCCAAATTTCTTTTTCCTCAGCCACATTGGCCAACTGTGACTGGGGGACTCACAGGCGCTCCCAGGCCCCGAGATCCCTCCACCTATGACTCTACTTCGAGTCCCTCCCTAATGGCTGTGCTTGTCACCCTATATCTAAGGGAGATCCCAGCCACCTTGTGGAGAAAACCCATTTCAGCTGCTAGTACCTGCAATCTCGTTCTTTTGGTCATGACTCATATATATATATATATATATACTTAGTCATAGTAGCCTCCACTTGTGGATCCTCCATCTCTGTCAGATACTTTGTTTCATCTTGATATTGTTTCCACAGGGTTTTAGCAAATAATTGGGTTTTGGAAAAATCCCGACACTCAACATTCTCTGTGAGTCCGTCCATAATCTGATTTAACAGACGTAATGAGTATTTGTCACTTTGTCACACTTGTCCTTTCCCCAAACTTCCTCAGTGTTGGTTTTTCCAGCATTGCAAATATCACCAACATCAAACATGGTTTCTCTTTTGTGACTTTATGTTCACAATGTATTTCAGACATATGCTGAATTTTAGAAATTGAGACCTTTGTGTTCAATTCCTTTTTTGGTTTATTGGCTCTCTGTTAGATACCTTCTTCTTCTGTTGGTTTGATTGGCAGCTGGCTCCAGTTTATAGGAGCACTGCCGCCACCCTGTTAGGTACCCATGCTTCTACTTAGGTTTATGCTCAAATATCACAAACATCAAACATGGTTTCTCTTTTGTGACTTTATGTTCACAATGTATTTCAGACATATGCTGAATTTTAGAAATTGAGACCTTTGTGTTCAATTCCTTTTTTGGTTTATTGGCTCTCTGTTAGATACCTTCTTCTTCTGTTGGTTTGATTGGCAGCTGGCTCCAGTTTATAGGAGCACTGCCGCCACCCTGTTAGGTACCCATGCTTCTACTTAGGTTTATGCTGGTTAGCACAGTGAAACTCCTATTATCTGTAGATGCCTTTGATCTAAATAAATGCATGTTTGATGTTGTTTGTTTGGTTTATTGGTTTGTGGCAAAAACAGTCAATATGCATTACATCATACAATCAAACATCAAAGGCAAGACAAATATGTAATCTAAATTGAAATTGTGTTTGTAGTGTGGTTTATTCAACTCTCGGTAGAGAGATGTCCTTGAAGTTAAGATGTCTCTGTTCGGTTTCCGGATAACAACTCAGAAACTAGTCCTTGCATATAAATATGGAAAATAAGAGTCTGCCAACAGAAGAGCAACAACAACAACAAAATAAAATGAAGTAGGTAGCGGCAATGCAACTATAAACAGGATGCCAAACACCAATAAAACCAACAACAAGCGTCTGCCTGGTGAGGTGGTGTGGGCTGGGATGGGGCAACAGCAGCGCAGTGGCCCTGAAGCCATCAGCACCAAACACTGATGCTGGGTCTCTTTTATGACCATATGAACATACACTGACCTGCTGAATTTCCCCTCACACTAATGAGAACAAGATAGAGCAGGGAAGTTGTGGGGTGTTGTTTTGTTCTGCTTGTGCAATGTTTGAAGTTGCCGCCGGTCCACAGCGGTGAGCCTCTCGCAACTTAAACAATGATCATGTTGTCTTTACAGAGAAATATTGTGTAAGCGAGTAAAAAAGCCCTGGTACAAATGGAGCACATGGGGGAGCGTTCTCATACTCATACTGTGGGATACTGATCTACTATTCTGACTCAAGTAAAGATTTGTTTTCCATTCAATTAAAGATTGAAGAGGCAGATGTCTTTATTGTTCTACATTTATGTGAAGTGGTTTCAGCCCTTTCAGATTAAGTAAAAATCAATATAAAGTGAGAATGACGCTTACCTTGGTGTGTCAATGTCTGAGTGACAATAACATTTAGTTTACTACTACAACTGGAGATTCACACAATTATACACAGGCTGGGATTTAACGGATCTGTTGTCACCAGTCCCACCAGATCTGCTCTGTAAATAGACAACTTCCTGAAAATAAAACATAAAGGAAATGATGTGGCGTGCAGACACACAGCTGGAAATGGATAAATAATAGTGGCTCTCATAAATTAAAGATGACAGAGAACAAAGGCAATGTACTGCCATGAGAGTTGCCAGAGCAGCACTAAAGAGAGTAAATGATGAATACAATTAAATCAAGTTATGCTTTCATTGATCATTTTTGCACTCTGTTTCCTTTACAGCTCACCCAACTTAATTCAAGTCAATGCAGGTAACTTGGAAGATTGTACTTTGGGGTTAATAAATAAACTTAGAAGTGTTTTATTCAACTACCGGTGAGAGGGTTCAATTCTATGATCATGTGATTCTCTAAAGTAGAACGAAATAAATACATTTATGTATATTGCAATAAAATAAATGGTGTGCTGACCATGGCTTCTAAGCATGGCTTTATAATCAATTCCATTTTCAATTATCATATAAAACTATAGTGCAATGGGCTCCATCGTAAAGGTTTTAAATACAAACATATTATTGGTACACATTCCAATGATTTGGACATTAGTGAGGGGAGAGGGAGTCCTGAAAATACAACAGCCTCTTAAATCCTGGCCCTGCGGTTGTACTTTCAGACCATCCCAAGATACATTCTAAGGAGGACACAGACACACCCTGCTATCAGGTTAGAAAGCTTGGAGGAGGGTTCAGGCAAATATAAAGAGTACATGACATGAGCATGGCCGCCATCTCTACTTTCTCTTTATGCTTCTGAACTGTTGTCTTTTTTTATCTCTCTATCTTTTCCCCAACCAGCTCCATCTCTCTTTCCCGCCCCCTCCCCTCCTGCCCCCTCCCTGTCTGACACTCAGTGAGGTGTGCAAAGTAATTTTCAGAGGCCATTTCCATGTCTCTGGAGAGGCTCTGAATTGTAGAATTTGCATTCATTGTGGCACAATAGAGAGCAACGGGTGAGAAAATCGAACTTTCTTAAACAAGATGACGGGAAAAGAAGATGATAGCCATGTGTATTGTAGGAGATAGTGAAGTGCGATGAGGCCAGGAGAAGCAAATATGCTTTTACGCAGCTGAAAATGAATTATTTTTCTTCAGAGGTTGATAAACATGAATTTAATGAATAATTTGATAACCTCTACACTATTCACAGCCCTATTTCTCTGTGAATTTACGATGAAAGGGGTGATGGTCCTAAGTGGATAGTTTTAGTGGCATATGCTGTCCATTGGGTAATGTCTATTCTTTAAATTTTATTTAAAAAATTATCTGTGCAGCCAAAAGAGCCAATTCAACTAATACAATAAAATAGATTGTTTCTATGACCTAAAACATGCAGGAGGTTGCTTGTTTCATTAAAAAAAGAAATAATAAAAAAAAAAAACATTATGTCCGAGTGGCAGTTCATTTAAAAAAACATCTGCTAGTGAATAGGCCTCAATATTGAGCCACTACACTGATTCAGTGGAGGGGGAAGCCAAGAATTAAAGCCTTAAAGATCCAGATAAATTTATCATGAAGGTTAGAATGTAAAGGAAAGCTACCTGGTCTGAAACATGACAGAGAACACATATCAATGTCACCGGTAGACAGATGTGATGGAGCTATAAAAGTAATTTACTGAAAAGCAGGAACTCTGAGACCTCTATCTGAGGTGATTCATCTTTAGTGTTCAGTGTGTTGGACCTGAGGCCTAAATATGCCACCTAGAATGATCATAGAGCTTGGAAATAAGCTTATAATATAAACGTATATATCTTTAAAAACAAGAAATATGCATCTGGAGGATTTATTAGAAATTAGAACAGGTTTAAAGGTAGATTGGAGAGGAAGTACAAGATAATATTGACAAGAAAATGAACAATACCAAGAATCACAATGAAGATCCAGCCAGTTGTTGATGCCACAGTCCATTTTATCCTATGGCCTCCTGCACTCCAGGATAAAGTTGGCAGTGAACCTATATTCCTCTCATACTGTTTAGATCTCTTGTTCCTTGAACAGTTTGAAATTGAAATCAATGACGCTCACTTTTTGAGCAGTGCATGAGGAGGAAAGCCCGGTACTTAATACCACACAAGCGGCAATAATACTTAATGAATTTCCCTTAAGTGGGAATTGGACCAGACGTAAATATCTGAGCTGTGGACCTGCCATCCCTTAGCAGTATGAAGTCTGTGTTTAATAGCTCTGAGCCACATGCCATTCCAGGAGGAGAGTCGTGGGTATTCAGCCAGAACAAAGATGAATAAAATAATATGTATTAAATTGTTTGTATTGTATTGTTGGTATCACACAAAAGGACATTCCAAATTGATTCAATATATATCCAAGTATTGAAAAGATCAAGTGTGATGAATGGTGAAACATATGCTGGTCTAATGAGATATGGAACAAAGCTCTGTTTATTTGACATGATAATAAACCCTGTAATAAAATTATGTCATATATACATATATTTGTTCAGTTAAAATATTTAATTCATTGAAAAGCAACATTATCTGCACTCTGAACTGTAACTTTGTTTTCATATATAACTGAATGGATTTATTCCTAACTTAATTTGTGATAATATTTCTATATACTTCAGATATTATTAATACATAGCAAAACAAAATGTAATGTCTTATTCCTGGCACTAATATGTGTAAAGTTAAAACACGCACACATACATGCTTGGCATAAAAGATAAATGTTTTCAATGCAAGGGTGATTTATCAGAGGTGAAGACAGGAAATAGACCCTCACAGATCCTTCACAGACTTATCAAAAAGAGTCAGGCTTAAAGACAGAGTTATACATATACCATGTCACTGTATGTAGATACGCGAGTGTATGGGTCTGTGAATGTGTGTGTGTGTGTGCACATGTTTTAAGTTTACGCAACGATTTGTGTTTGTCACTGTGAGTGTGTCATCGTCGGAGGGGAGACTGTCTGAGTACTCAGTAATCAGTGTGTTAATGCAAAGTTTGTGTTTTTTTTAGAGGACCTCATCGTAGTCATTATGAAAAAGTAAATAGGCGTAGTGGAATAAATGACAAAGTCTATGTTAGGTTGGTTGGATGGATGGATGGATGAGTCCATAAAAAGCAAAGAACACGCACAACACAACATCTATTCTACATCGATTTGAGCTCTTCTGATGCTAATGGATTACGGTTATAGTGAATATTTATTCAAGTCGTATTAAAGGTTGACTAAGTCAAATGTAGTGACATCTACAGGGGAAGTTTCGTATTGCAGCTGAATACGCCTCATCTCAACCATTAAAACATGGCGGCCTCAACAGAGAGATAATAACAAAGGACCCATTCTATGGCAAAGAAAACAACAAATCATACAATCCAGTTATAACATCACCAGGATTATTTTATATTCAGTTTCTGCCCAAAAATCCTTTACACTTAAATCTTACATGTTGAACCTTTCATGCATAATTAATGTCAGACTCTATTCTGCATAGTACGTGCTGGATTGCGTGTATGTCCTCAAACAGATTTGTAGTTGTGCATGTAGAGCTGACCTGCCGTGGACTGACTTGAAAACAGCTCAACCATGTGATTAAATGGAATTAATTAATATCCTGTGACGTGTTGTTTGAATTGAATAAATAACCGTGCTGCGTCTTTGTTTACTACAACTGCAGACCAGTAGTGAGATTGATAGGAACATTTAGCACATTTGCTTGTGCCTTTGATGGAAATGAACCAGAAACCAAGTCTTAAACCTGCAATACCTGACCACTTGTCTGACCACTTGGGGGCATCAGATATACATTGTTAACACAAGATATGACACTTTCCTCGACTATTCTTGAAAGGCCCTTGGTGATATGTTTGTATGTCACTTTGTTCAAAACAATTTCCTCCATAAATAAAGATAACTATATTTTATTTGAGTTGTGTCTCTGGCCACTTGGATGATTTAAGTCAAATACACTTTTTTTCTATACTATTGCCTGCTTGCAATATTTTTTGTCTCCACCTACCCCTGAATGCTTAATGCTCTACCAAACCTTGTGAAGCCCCTGAAAACGATTGAATAAAGTGAATAAACTTGCATATTAACATATGGTATATGAAATCACATCACTTTCATTTTCTTTGTTTTGAAGTTCCAGTTCAGTCTCTGCTTTCAGAGTCTCAGTTGTTAATCTGCTAGTGATTAAAGGCATTGTGGCTGTAATGAGTCTTGCTACTAGTTGGCCTCAGTTTGCATCATCAGTTACAGCATTTGGGGCAGTGAATGGACTCTTTCTAGAGAGAACGAAGAAGCATGCCAACAGCTTCAAGTAAAGTTGATCATCAGCAAGAGGTTCAACTGAAGGAAGAGTTTATATCAGAATGAAAAATAAGTGATTATTACAACTTATTATAACAAATGCAATGTTGCCACACAAGTCAATTTTCTTTCTCACTAATAGACAGACAGATTTCCTAGAAGTTTCTTTGTGGTGGGTCATGTGGACACTGGACTCAATGCTGAACTCAAGACCAGTTTAACGGTAGACACAGGATGAACAGATAAATATCCCTGATGTTGCTACATACACACTCAGCTGTGAATAATACTGTATTTGTTGGAGGATATAAATCTGTGGGTGAAGCTGAACCCCTCTTTTATGTCATTAATTTCAATGAGTGCCTGAAGTACTGCCAGTAAGGTGTGCTTACATCCACATGTGATTCACTGAGACTGGAAGTCACACTTGTGTAGTTGAGAGAAGAAGTGAAGGCAGCGCATATGGATTTTTGTGTGTGTACTTGCTTGAATGTAGAACCTTCCACTACTATGTTATGTGGAGTCTCTCAGAGTGATGCAGTCAGGGTTTTCTGCAAAGGGTCTGCCTCTGACTTGACCAAAAGGGAGCCCCGAGCAGAAAAAAGCAGTTGTATTTATTCCACTCACTCAGGTATGAATCCTCTCTTTGCTCCCTTCCCAGTCTCTGTTGATGTCTCACTTGAACCATCCCTGTCTTTCTGTTCTGTGCTTGTCTCAGCACTCCTCTTAAAAGTCCCCCACATGCCTTTACTTTTGACGACTTTATTTTTGATGTGATGTGTCTTATTTTGTCCCCCATCTTCAGTTTGCTCTTTCCACTTGTATATTTTTTTTCGGTTAACAAGGAGTTTAAAGCTGTCCTCTGGCCTGACAGACTTGCCTTTGTGTTTTCTGGCAATATCTGAGCTAAAATGGGAGATGGGCATCCCTCCATACACTTATTAAAACACATCAGACATTCAATTTCTGTTTGTTAGCACGTTGCTTATGTTGATTTTTAGACACACTGACATTTCATTTCAATTTGTTGCACAAATCATTTTCAGCTGCTGCGCTAGGTGTCTTCTCTGATTCTAAAAGACAAACAGCTGAAACAGCAGCCTTTAAGCCACCTCCTTTAACACCATGACAACAGACTGAGCTCCAGTTCTGTCTGAGGAGGGGAACAGCACATCCTCCATGTGTACAGACAGAGTTCCCACTGTCATCTACTGAATTTAGAAGCAGCACCTGGGTGTAATAGGATGCACTATTATTATTATTATTATTATCATCCCAGCCAGCTGAGCAGCTATCAGTCAGCAGAAGCAGTGGATCAAGCTCATCATTAAACAAATAGTGTTTTTTGATATTGATTTTAAATTTAGTTTACTTTGTGAAATTTAAGAAAACAAAAGTTAAATATATTTGACACTCTGTAAACAAGCAGTTCACAGTTTGCCACTATACACACAGGGCTCACATTTTCCTGAATATGCAAAACACAAATAAAAACAGAGGTCAGTATCAAACTATGGTAGAGTTGACCATCACTATATAATGCTACAGCCTTTTTCAATGGACTCACTCAATTCTGACTCACGTGTCAAGCAGCACTTATTAACTCAAAGCTATGTTGTAAAAGCATTTTTATAAAGGGACACATATCAAAAAAAATAAAATAAAAATATTTAGAGAAAATACCCATGGACATTGCAACCCTTGGCACCAACTCTCTGGTCCTGTATCCTCCTGCCCTGCAGCTGCCTTCCAGTCCCCAACACTATAAAACCCACACCCCATAACTAAAGCCAATGTAGCACTGGAACAAGTCTGTTGAGCCCGGAGGCTCCCAAGTGGTACTCCCCAGCATACAGGTTTCCTGTTCGACATGTGGGAAAAGTGTTGAGGATGTGCTATAGATTTGAGTATACATGTTTGTTCAGGTTTGTTTTACTGAAGGGTCTCAAGAGTGAACACATGCAGCTATGAGTAAGCCCCAAGCATAAAATATGCATCAGTCACAACCTGCAAGCTAAACTTTACCACACAGATTCCAATTGAGATATTAACACTATTCATCATTGTAATGCATTCATGGCTGGTATTTTGACTTTATGGACCAAATGGATTCAAGAATTGTCAAGTCTTCTTTATTCAATTCTGATGAGTGGTTTAAATACAAATACCTCCTGAGTCTCTAAATAGTACTTGGAATATTTAATGTCTGGTGTATCTCTTCGTGTGACAATTTGTTGTGTTATGCTTTGGGAGAAAATACAGAGAGCTGCAGTGTTTTAGTCCAAAATGTATGTGTGATACTTCACTTCACTAAAAAAAAAAGATTCTTTAATGACTGAAGTTTATAGGTGGGGGGTTGACAAGAGAAACAGTGACAGAGCTAACTCCTAGAGCTTGTTTTTAATTACAAGCTTACAAACTAGAAATTACAAAGCATCAAAACTACATAAACAGCAAATGCAGCATATTTTCTCCCACAGTTTCTACGGCTGAAGGTGTGCTCCCAACTACATTCTGAAGAAGATGTTGCAGTGAAAAGAAGGAAAGGGAAGGGGCAGCCTTTAGTTCAGTCAGTTATTTTTCTCAATAATGCATGGAAACTCAAAGTGATGCTGTAATATGTTACAGTGGCTGATGTAACCTAGGCTTCAAACACGTTAGAGATGAGCTGGCACAAGTGTAACAATCCATGAAAAGGAATGGGGAAGTTTCATAGCCAAGTGGTTCTAGCAGTTTGATCGAAGATGAACAGAGGGAGATGTTTTCATCTGACAATGAGCTGGAGGAACAAACATGGAAAACACCCACTGTGATTTTACAGTGAAAAACACCTTTACATTTCTGTTGGATGTTTCTTTACATTTGCATTAAAACACTGCAGACAAACTCCTGGTTATTATTCACTGCACTTCAAACGGTGTAACTATGACATTTCAGTAGCAGCTGATGGGATTTAAAATTGACAAGCAAGTAAAATGAATTGACTCAAATTCAAGTTGGATTCCACTTTTAGAATTTAACGGGCAATGACAATATATTCCAAACACACTGAGAATCATTAAACCAAGTAATTTTAAGTGACAGATTTAATGAATGTTTTTTTTTTTTTACCTGAATATAATTATTTTTTTTAATATTCTATAAAGCCCACAGTTAGCTTTTATCTAGCTAGTTTAATTAAGTTTAATTAAGTTATAAGTAACTGCTACTATACTCTCAGGCAAATTAGTGTAATTTGGCAATTTGCATACTTTAATGGAAATTGTTGGGAAACAGTGTAATGTTAATGAAACAGTAAATACAAAGCTAATTAGTGAGACAATACAACAAATATAAATATCAGATACGACCGAAAGGTTTCAAAAGACAATATTCCATTCAACATATGCCCCTTTGTGTAATGTTTGTTTATACAACTCTCTACTGAGATTTTAATACTGAACTTTATAAGATTATCCATCTGCCTGATTTTCCAAAAACTCGAACACAGACACACACACGCACAGATGCTGCTACTGCCCTGTGAGGCCAAAATCACACAAGTTATTTCTACTCAAACACAGTTCAGAGTGGCAAGTTAGCAAGAGGGGAGAGAATGAAGTTTGGTTAAAGGAAAACAGAGGATGTCCTCAGCAGGAAAGACAAAGGAAGGGGAGGACAAGTATGAAAAAAGGACCACAGCCTGAGGCCCAGTAAGAACCCATGTTATCCAGAGGGCACCATCAAGCCTTTTCCTACCTGCTGCTCTCGAGTGGTGAAACCTTTAAAAATGGCATTATTTGAAAATCTCACCATATGCTTAAGTTTAAGATGATGGCTGTGTTGTGCATTTTCTGCTAATAAAAGCAATATGATCAATCTGAGAACAGAAGGAGAAGAAAGTAGTCACGGAGGGAGAGAGCACAACAGTCTGACATAAACGTTAAGAGTAAAACACTCAAGCTGCACTGTGGTCAGGAAGGGGAAAAAGTTAAAAGAAATTAAAATAAGTAGTAAACAGGTAGACATAAATGGAAGGAAAGAAAACTATATGGGTGAGGATGAGTGCAGACAGGATGAGAGAGACGACCGAAACACAAAAGAACATTGGGGCCAGTTTCGTCACAGGACCCCTGAGAATTGAGATAAAAGCCGGATAAGCAGCTGGCTGCAGATTAAATCTGGCAATGTCACCTTGGTTTTGCCATCTCAAGTTTGACTGAGGCAGGAAAGCAACTGCAACCTGCTTACTAAAGGGTTTCATCATCCCCATCACAGAGTTTGGTTTAGATCGTCAAACATGCTTCACAACCACAGTGACACCAACTTTCACACAGACATTGTATGGTTGCCTCTATTCATTTGACACGTTCTAGTTTGAGTTCACTCCATATCTGTCGGGACGCCATTGATCAGCCTGAATGTAAAGCTAAGTGATTTTGTAGAGTTCAAACAGCCTTTACACAAACAAGAGACACTAGGGTGGCGTGATATGACCACATCTTCAAGTAACTTTTTCTCAACTGTATTTTCAGGCCATTGCCTTCAGGTGCATATTCATGATGAAAGCTAAATGTGAGCATTAACTTTCATCTGTGCTCTGGTGGCTCTCGTCTGTAGATCCTCTCCTTACTGTTCACCATGATTTGTGCACGGAGGGTGAAAGGCATGGGCAATGTTTGCTCCTGCTGTGGGAAGCAGACTGTGGCATAATTTTCAAAGTACACTGTTGTGGGTCATGTCACAATTGAGACACCTAAACCTTGTCAATGCAACAGGAGTCCTTCTGTTGTTCAGAGTTTGAAAGTTCCTTGTCACTGTCACTCTTGTGCATAAATGGATCCAGAGTAAGATATTTTCTCATACAGCTTTTCCCAAAAAGGTCATAACAGCATCATCTTCTGTAACAACACCAATTATAGGCAATAATATAATGACTTCTTCAATCTCAACAAATGTGTATTACTTAATCACATCCCTAATTTAAAAGATGACAGTTTCAATTATTGTCTATATCTCAAGCTTTCAAGATATGTCTTTTGAGATTTTATACTCTGATAATTTGTTTTTTTACAACTTGTATCAAACTGATAAAGGCATAGGCATCTTTACATGCAGTTAAAACATGATGCAAATGTGCCCAGAGCTGCCTCTTAATTCTCTCAGTAACTCAAAGTTAGGAGTTAGAGCTTTAATGTGTTTTTTTGCCATATTTTTGTCTCCACTGCCACAAAAGTTTATTATGCCCACCGGAATCATTAGCTTCTTCTCTACAGCGACAGTTTGGCCTGCTGAGTGTGTAATATATGATATCTTCAAAGTGTGGCTGGTCTAATTATTGGTTCTCAGCCTAATCCATTCATGTGTTTGTACCTCATCCAAATAGGCACAACATTGCAACACAAAAAAAAGTTTAACATTTTCCAAGGACACGAAAAAGATGCAGTGGATTCAGACTCCACAGTTGTTCTTTGAGCGGACACATCACGATCAAATCTTGCCAGTACATTGCAGGGAGATTATTTTCCTTCACTGCTTGTGTCATATCCAAGGCGAAATTCAACATAAATACACATCAATGGGGATGTATACATTTCAAAGTCAAGATAAAAGGTATTGAAAAATGTTAAAGTCGATGTGAAATAAACATCCAACCATATATATACTTATTCTTTGAGAGTTGCAGGGGAAGCTAGAGCCAATGCAGCACAACACATGGGTTGCAAGCACATTGCACGGCTGACACATTCACATTGAGGGAGTCTCCAATAAACCTAACCCCATCCTGCATGACTGTTGGAGGAAGCTAAACTAGCTATCAAGTCTTTCCAGGAGATGAAGTGCTGCTCAGAGGTTCGATTATAACCTCTTCCAAAGGCAATGATCCTTGAGGTTCTTGGCAAGAGACCATCATCACCACCCAATGCCACAGTTGGAGGCAAATAGAACCTTTAAGACCATGACAAGATATGATGTCCACAGACTGCATCCACATAGACTCTATGCAACGACTCTTTTATTATCTTATTAACTGAGTGTGATGCTTGCAGCAGTAAACACTTTCTAAATCATTACTTTCTCCCTGCAGTCTCTGTTGTTGATCTCAGTGGCATCTTTCACCACTATATTTATGTATTAGTTACATCTTTGATCTTTGCTTCACACAATTTCAGAGAGTAAATGACTGCAGTTGTTATTTCAACATTTATATGCAGCTCTGTTTTCAGCCAGTGCCTGACTTTGCTGTTATGCTTCCCACCCACCTAGCACCTTATAAGTGATGAAAAAGGCAACTGGCAGCTGACTGAAGATTAATACCTTTATTGTCACCTTGATTTGACTCTCGCTGAGCTAAGAGGGGGACTGTTTCCCAGAGATACCTGTGATTTCTTAATAATTAATCACAACTACGTCACCTGGGAGAAAGCAGGTATTCCCCAGGAAATTCTATATAAAGGCCACGCAAGTTCCTTGTACATCCACGGGGCAGAGAGGGTATAGATAAATCAATGTTTATTATAATATAATTAATCAATAATAAAAGCACATACTTAACATTAAAAAGCAGACAAAATGAAACAGGGCTGGGGCTTACCAGACAGCAGAGGGGACAAATCAAAGGTAATAATCCAAACAATACCATTCTCACACTGCACTCTCACTGCAAAAGAAACATGTGTAAAACAACCTGCAATGACAAGGAACAGTTAAAAACCAGCCGCTACAAAATAATATTCAACCAAAATTAATATAAATAAAAGGACAACAAAATAGCTTCCAAAAGCCCCTCTTGCTTCCAGCCCAGGCGACACTCTGGCCAGGAGCAAAAAGCAAGACCAAATCCAAGCAACAAAACTAGAACAAAACAAGAAAACAAAAGAACCTAAATAAAACCCTAAATACAGAAAAACCAACAATAAAAGAGAGAGCCAAAGCAGCAGCACTCCACAGGGCGGATCACCAAGCCTCTGTGGAGAGAGCACACAGAAAAATAACTAAGCGACAATAAAACTATAAAATTAGTAAAGAGGGTTGGCGGCACCTGTACCCACCACTGCACACGGCCATGAAGAGCCCGAGAGGACCCAGAGGCAACCAGCCCTGCGCGCACAGGGACACACCTACAGAGCACAAGGTACAGGAGACCAGCTGAGGTGACGGAGGTGGCGCCACGGCGGGCAACCGGCGGAACTTACCGGCACGTACGAGGATGCACACACACACCCGGAAAACTCCCGGCAGCGCACGGCGCTCCTCCACGGCGCACACGACCAGCCGCACCAAATGGCCGCGTCAGAGGAGCCCAGAGTCCCGGTGCCCAACATCCACACAGAGCCCGCAAGCAGCCAGCTGTGTGGTACAGAGCGGACGGGGGTGGATCTGTGCGGCCAAACAATGCGCGGGCACCACGGACGGAAGCGGAAGTGGTCGTAGGTATGCCACTATATATAGGGGCCACGTATTGATTAATGCACCACACCTGCCCAACCCCAGGCACAGTGCCACATAGCGGCAGGGGGAGGCACGACCTGCCACGTCAGCACAGAACATGTTTTTCTCAGTGTACTTCCTTAAGAACATTTTATTAGAAACGACAAAGACCAAGATTCAGAGGGGGGAGGGTGAATGTTGAGGGCCATATCCTACACAGGTCTGCAGCTTCCCTGTGACTCCTCTGTATGAAGTCTGTGATTCATCTCTAAGTGATAGCTCCTGCTTTTCCTCAAGGGACTGCCATGGCTGTCATCTCCCTGTTTACATGCAGGTTGTGCGATTTTTGATTTGTTGTGTTTATGACAGTTTTGAGTAGACAGGACCATAAACACAAACATAACAACAACATAACGATAGAAGGTTTGACAGTAGACAGGATCTTTAGGACATGCATGATAAATGATAGTATAAATACACAGACACACTCATGATGCCAAGATCGAAAAGGTGGGAGAAGAGTTGTGTTAAGTGAAAACCTTCTCTAGCCTTTGACATGAATCCTTATAAATGTTTATTTATTTTATGGCATACCTCACGTTTCTTCGCCATGCCCAATGTCAGAAAGCTTTATCCTTCACTGCCACTGGCGTTTCAGGCCTAGTTTGTGAGGCAGGATTCTTTGAACAAATTATTCATAAGAAGCACATTTTATAGAAAATGTGCAACACATTAAACCCCCAGAAATGGTAACAGGGCTCAAAAGCAACAATGGCCTGACAATGCAAGAGTAAAACTTAGTTGTTACAATTACTATAAATATCCCTGGCACGTTCAAGTATGAACATGGTCTCGATTTGAAACTTGAGCAATGGTGTGGCTCATTTCATTATAGTTGGTGTCAGTGACTGTAGGTTGATGCTTCCTTCAGAAAAGGAATATTAAATATGCAGGAGGAACCTGCAGGATGCTGACAATTTAAGATCAGAGTGAAACTCCACAAAGCTCAGCAAAAGATGAAAAGTTGAGAGTTGTGAAGAGAAGCTTTACTGAGAGAGACAAAAGCTTTTATTCCCAGGTCTGTCAGCACAAAAAGCACACGGGTCAAAAGTGAAAAAGGAAAGGCTAAAAAGGCTGACTGATGATTCCCACGTGGGCTGCTTGAAATCCTCAGGATTGACTTTTGGGGCTCATCAAGCTAAGTGGGGTCTGTCCCTTTCAGCCCACTCCTTGGCACACTGTGCAGTTCAGGTACCTGAAGCAAACCAGACAACCTGGTCTGAGCTCTGCCTCGCTGCAAAGCTGGTTCACACAGTAGAAGACCAAAGTTTCATACACCTCATACTTCATGTCACAACAGTCATGGGGTTTATTCAACTAGTAATATCACAATGCCTGTACCATCCAGTCACACTACAGGGAAAAAAAGGCCGCCATCTCCCCCACTTTTCCCAAATTATGGCATGGAATAATTTGTTACTCTTGAACTAGAGATTAATAACATAAGGCAGCTAAATCTGTTACTCACACTCCACAGTTGTTTGCTAATCAGTTTCGTACTTTGCTCAAAAGCTCATTTAGTGCCTTCATAGATTAATGTCATGAACTTGGAAACCCTTAAATCCGTTCAAACGCACCCTGTACTTTGCCAAAGGCACAGAGGTCAAGTGTCAGATATAAAATCTTCTTCTAAATCCTTAAATTGTGTCTTTTTATAGACATGGGACACACCACAATGGCCTCAGTCACTGGAAGGCCTATTCCAAATTAGCACCCTTTAATTATGTGTGACTGTGAGTCTGAGAGAGGATCGCCACATCCGTCCTGGCACAGACCGAAAATAACAATCCGAAGGGCGCAAGGGCAGATTTCATTTCCTTTTGTTTCTAATGGTGTGCTTTCTCATTCTTTAATGAGCACGTACCCCACTGCGGTGGGAGGGTGAGAGACAAGATTATGAATACATAAAAGTGCAATAGATTTCCCTGTTGGTAAATCTAAATGAAAATTGTTATAATAACCACATACGGGGAAGAAAAATAAACAGAGAGGAAAAGACACAGATTACAAATTAAAATCTGTGAAAGGCAGCACAAGAGCTGTTGAGGTGAGAGCAGCATGGCAAACACAGAATACCTTACTTGTGCCGCACAACACACACAAGCCACATTAAAGGTGGACACTGCTCAGTCTGATGGAGGAGGGAGCCAAATCACCATGGCACGAATACACAACGTCACACAGAGCCCATTCCGTCAAACTTCAGCAAGGAGAGAGAAACAAACCCCAGCTGAAGTGTGACTGGCTGTATCGCCCACCAAGTACCTGCAGAGAAAAAAAGCTGAGGCAATTTTTCTCTCTCCAATACTAAATCATTTTATGTCCTTGCCACAGCTGCTTAGCTCTGTGGGACTCTCCACCAGTGAGCAACTACATATTCAGACAACACACTCATTACACAGGATGATCCAGTCCAATGAACTAACACAGAAACATTTAAAATCTTTTCGTACACTTAAGCAAATTCTTCCCCTCTGACATGCAAAGGCAGTTGTTTCTCATGCACTCACTGTGTGCTGGGCATTGTTGACATTTAGTCAGTTTCTAGGTTCTGGGGAGCATTAATTGCCTCAAGCAAGTGACATTAACTTGTGGCATTGCTTAAGGCAATTGTCAAATCTGTTAGGAAAACAAATGAAAAAACTGGGAGGTATGGAGTTAGCAAGAAAATGCTCATCAGACCTCAGCAGCCTTCTACTTAACTCTGAAGGAGGATAACATGCTTCCTATCCCGAGCGGCAGAAGGACAATGATGACTATTATTAACATTACTGCCTCTCTCTCTCCCCCTACCCACTATCACTCTTTCTTCTCTCCCTTTGTTTCCACTCTCCACCTTTTTCTCTGCTCACCCCAACTGGTTGGGGCAGATGACCGGCGTCCACACTGATACTGGTTCTGCTGGAGGTTTCGCCCTGTTGGTGAGGGAGCTGTTCCTCCATAGTCACCAAAGGGATTGCTCATTGGAATCGTTAGGCTTCTCTATGTAAAGTGCTGTGATTTTTGCGCTATCCAAATAAATTGAATTGAATTAAAGTAGATTCTAACAGAGCAAGACAAAGAGCAAGTCTCCTGGAGCAGGCACTGAATAATTTGTGTCAGAGAGAGACACAAGGCAGGAATGCCAAGTTGCTTGCATACTCCTCTCTGACCTGTTTGAGTATTAGATGTCAGCAGTCAGCTGCATTACCATATGCAGGGTGGTCAAATAAATCTTCTGGCTGTGCCCCTCACACTGAGTTGTCAGCATGCCTGTCCCCCTGGTTTGACCACGCCTTACATAACAATGCTGCTTTACAACAGCAAGGCCCAACAGTGAATTTTGACAGGATACAGCACTAACGAGTTGAGTGGAGCCGATGTACTTCCATTTTATCTGATCATGTGCCACAATTTTGTGGTAGTTTTGTCAAAAATTCTGTATCCTGGTTCCAGCTTCTATTAAACCTGCCCACATTTCCATTTACTGCATAAGATCATACAAAGTAAGAATGGGTCTAACCAGGTGCAGCAACTGTGTGTATGTGTTGTGACCAGTCTACCAGCAACAACTGAATTTTGTATACACATGTATAAGTGGAGCTGTAATCTATGTCTCTTTAAACCAGAATTATTGAGTGAGAATAACTCATGGAATCCAAACATTAAGTGTTGAAAGAGTCAGAGCAGCTCCTGACATCCACATTCAGTAGCTCTGGCCTTTGAAGTTCAACACTGAAATATCCTGATACACTGACGTGGACTAAATAATAAAATAATGCCAGTTTGACACTCAGGCTTTCCTCTGTCGTACAGTAACCATATACATCATAACAAAAGTCCTGACCTGTGAAATTATTATTATTTCTGCCACAATTATTATTATTTCTGTCACCTGTAAACAAAATTGCACAACCCCATCACTTGGTTTATCTATGTGTTAAGCACAGCCTGTGACGCGCATCAACTACTCAACATTCTCTGCCTTCCCGTCTGTTGGTTCTCCCTGTCAATCTCACTCTCCGTGCATAATAAGACATGTGTTCTGGTGATGTAGCCAAGTCTGACCTGATGAGTATCCATCATGGGCAGAAAGGCTCTTTTTATGTTTAACAAATAAGCAGATGGGCTTTTGGTGTAGGTCCTGTGTAAACCAGGAATTAAATTAATCTTTCAAATTAGATTACAGCAACATTGACACACACAGACACAAACACACTGGTACTGGCTTGGAAAAATAAAGGTACAGTAATGACAGTCTGAGCAGACTTTTGCTGTTTTAGCACTAAACCCAGAGTACTTCTGCGGCTGGTGGGAGTGCCATTAGTTTTTCAGGCACCTGGTCATGAAGCAAGGTACAGGTAAATTGAAGTGGGGCTATTGTGCTCATTTCCTGATCTTTTGTTCCTGAGTCGACATAGCTTTGTGTGATTCATGTTCCAGAATAAACCATTATTTGTCTTAAACAACACCATCTCATCTTGAGCAGAGATGAAGAAAGCCAACAGTACAGTTACGAGTAAATAAGATAAGCTAACCAGCACAATACAAATGGGTAATATTACACAAGTTTTTCTAGTAAAGAGTTTGTGAATTTGAACTTTGAAACTACTTCCTACAATCTGGAATCATACTGACACATTACTAAGTGACCATTTTGACTTTAAACCTAGTGGTTAAAAGAAAAGCAAGAGGATCATCATTTCAGTCTGTCACCCTGTGGGCACCATGGATGCATATAAAGTTCTAATTTAAAAATCTATCAAATTGTTGGAGAGATATTTCAGTGTACAAACCTGGTACAAGCCAGGAGAGGCACTGCAGGTCATGGAATCGTAGACACACACGTCAAAGAGAGAGGAATTGAAAATGTAATCTGCCACTGTACAAATGAACCAGATCCATCCTCTTTATTCCTCTGATGAATGCTCTGCAGCTAAAGACTTCTGCTCTATACATCCCAGGGTCAGCTCAGTTTTATAATTAAATTACATCTCCTCCATTCAACACAGAGAAACATTCAAAGCTCTGTTGAATGTTGCCTTATTCTGATGCATGTTGAACAGAGAGAATGGTATACTGAACAGACTAGGGCTGCATGATTATTGCTCAAATGATAATCATGATTATTTGAACAATAAAATCATGAAATCATGGTTATGAACCACCATTATCAATTATGTTATGGTTAAACATAGTTTTACTGCATTTTCTAATTTAAACATACAGTATGAGAACAAGGCTTTCAGTTCAAAATGCATCCATTCATACCTTGACTCAGGGGATCAAAACAAACACCTAATCCCCTTTTCAACATCCCATCTGTATATCATCATGTCTCTTATCAAATGAACATTGCAACACTGTCAAACTACTTTCTTAAAACGAGACAATATGCATGTCACATACTATTTTAATTCCGAAACCAATAAATGAAAATCTCTCTTTCCGATTTCTGAATTGTGGGCAGCCAGGAATTCCAGGGTTGTTGTGGCCGAGTGGTTAAGGCGATGGACTTGAAATCCATTGGGGTTTCCCCGCGCAGGTTCAAACCCTGCCAACAACGTTAGGCTGTTTTTGCTGGCCATGTTTGTAAGACTCCTCACAATAGAGACAGATCAAACAAACCACCAAATGGTTTCGTTTTTCAACATCCCATCTGTTTACTATATCACCATGTATCTTATCAAAGGAAGGTTGCAGCACTGATGGACAACACTCTTAACTGACTTTCTTAAAATTACACAATATGCATGTTCTGTACTACTTTCATTCCTAAAACAATACATGAAAATCCTTCTTGCCGATTTCAGAATTTTGGGTAGCTGGGTGTTTCAAGGGTTGTTGTGGCCGAGTGGTTAAGGCGATGGACTTGAAATCCATTGGGGTTTCCCCGCGCAGGTTCAAACCCTGCCAACAACGTTAGGCTGTTTTTGCTGGCCATGTTTGTAAGACTCCTCACAATAGAGACAGATCAAACAAACCACCAAATGGTTTCGTTTTTCAACATCCCATCTGTTTACTATATCACCATGTATCTTATCAAAGGAAGGTTGCAGCACTGATGGACAACACTCTTAACTGACTTTCTTAAAATTACACAATATGCATGTTCTGTACTACTTTCATTCCTAAAACAATACATGAAAATCCTTCTTGCCGATTTCAGAATTTTGGGTAGCTGGGTGTTTCAAGGTTGTTGTTGCCGAGTGGTTAAGGCGATGGACTTGAAATCCATTGGGGTTTCCCCGCGCAGGTTCAAACCCTGCCAACAACGTTAGGCTGCTTTTCCTGGCCGTGTTTCGAAGATGCCTCACAATAGAATCAGATCAAACAAACCACGAAATGGTTAGACTTTTCAACATCCCATCTGTTTACTGTATCACCATGTATCTTATCAAAGGAAGGTTGCAGCACTGATGGACAACACTCTTAACTGAATTTCTTAAAATTACACAATATGCATGTTGTGTACTACTTTCATTCCTAAAACCATACATGAAAATCCTTCTTGCCGATTTCAGAATTTTTGAGTAGCCAGCAACCACAAGGTTGTTGTGGCCGAGTGGTTAAGGCGATGGACTTGAAATCCATTGAGGTTTCCCCGCGCAGGTTCAAACCCTGCCAACAACGTTAGGCTGCTTTTCCTGGCCATGTTTCTAAGATGCCTCACAGCTCTAAGACACAGCTCTAACAAACCACTAAATGGTTGGACTCTTCAACATCCCATCTGTTTACTGTGTATCTGTACCATGTATCTTATCAAAGGAAGGTTGCAGCACTGATGGACAACACTCTTAACCGACTTTCTTAAAATTACACAAGATTTGGTTCTGTACTGCTGTCATTCCTAAATCAATACATGAAAATCCTTCTTGCCGATTTCAGAATTTTTGAGTAGCCAGCAACCACAAGGTTGTTGTGGCCGAGTGGTTAAGGCGATGGACTTGAAATCCATTGGGGTTTCCCGGCGCAGGTTCAAACCCTGCCAACAACGTTAGGCTGCTTTTCCTGGCCATGTTTCTAAGATGGCTCACAATAGAGACAGCTCTAACAAACCACTAAATGGTTAGACTTTTCAACATCCCATCTGTTTACTATATCACCATGTATCTTATCAAAGGAAGGGTTGCAGCACTGATGGACAACACTCTTAACCGACTTTCTTAAAATTACACAATATAGATGTTCTGTACTGCTTTCATTCCTAAATCAATAAATGAAAATCCTTCTTGCCGATTTCAGAATGTTTGGGTCGCCTGGAATTGTAAGGTTGTTGTGGCCGAGTGGTTAAGGCGATGGACTTGAAATCCATTGGGGTTTCCCTGCGCAGGTTCAAACCCTGCCGACAACGTTAGGCTGTTTTTGCTGGCCATGTTGCTAAAACGCCTCACAATAGAGACAGATCAAATAAACCACTAAATGGTTAGACTCTTCAACATCCCATCTGTTAACTGTATCACCATGTATCTTATCAAAGGAAGGTTGCAGCACTGATGGACAACACTCTTAACCAACTTTCTTAAAATTACACAATATGCATGTTCTGCACTACTTTCATTCCTAAAACAATACATGAAAATCCTTCTTGCCGATTTCAAAATTTGTGAGTAGCCAGCAACCACAAGGTTGTTGTGGCCGAGTGGTTAAGGCGATGGGCTTGAAATCCATTGGGGTTTCCCCGCGCAGGTTCAAACCCTGCCAACAACGTTAGGCTGCTTTTCCTGGCCATGTTTCTAAGACGCCACACAGCTCTAACAAACCACTAAATGGTTGGACTCTTCAACATCCCATCTGTTTACTGTGTATCTGTACCATGTATCTTATCAAAGGAAGGTTGCAGCACTGATGGACAACACTCTTAACTGACTTTCTTAAAATTACACAATATGCATGTTCTGCACTACTTTCATTCCTAAAACAATACATGAAAATCCTTCTTGCCGATTTCAAAATTTTTGAGTAGCCAGCAACCACAAGGTTGTTGTGGCCGAGTGGTTAAGGCGATGGACTTGAAATCCATTGGGGTTTCCCCGCGCAGGTTCAAACCCTGCCAACAACGTTAGGCTGCTTTTCCTGGCCATGTTTCTAAGATGCCTCACAATAGAGACAGCTCTAACAAACCACTAAATGGTTAGACTTTTCAACATCCCATCTGTTTACTGGATCACCATGTATCTTATCAAAGGAAGGTTGCAGCACTGATGGACAACACTCTTAAATGACTTTCTTAAAATTACACAATATGCATGTTCTGTACTACTTTCATTTCTAAAACAATACATGAAAATCCTTCTTGCCGATTTCAAATTTTTTGAGTAGTCAGCAAACACAAGGTTGTTGTGGCCGAGTGGTTAAGGCGATGGACTCGAAATCCATTGGGGTTTCCCCGCGCAGGTTCAAACCCTGCCAACAACGTTAGGCTGCTTTTCCTGGCCATGTTTCTAAGATGGCTCACAATAGAATCAGATCAAACAAACCAATAAGTGATTACATTTTTCAACATCCCATCTGTTTACTGTACCACCATGCATCTTATCAAAGGAAGGTGGCAGCACTGATGGACAACACTCTTAACCGACTTTATTAAAATTACACAATATGCATGTTCTGTACTACTTTCATTTCTAAAACAATACATGAAAATCCTTCTTGCCGATTTAAAAATTTTTGAGTAGCCAGCAACCACAAGGTTGTTGTGGCCGAGTGGTTAAGGCGATGGACTTGAAATCCATTGGGGTTTCCCCGCGCAGGTTCAAACCCTGCCAACAACGTTAGGCTGCTTTTCCTGGCCATGTTTCTAAGATGGCTCACAATAGAGGCAGATCAAATAAACCACCAAATGGTTTCTTTTTTCAACATCCCATCTGTTTACTGTATCACCATGTATCTTATCAAAGGAAGGTTGCAGCACTGATGGACAACACTCTTAATTGACTTTCTTAAAAATACACAACATGCATGTTCTGTACTACTTTCATTCCTAAAACAATACATGAAAATCCTTCTTGCCGATTTCAGAATTTTGGATAGTCAGCTGTTTCAAGGTTGTTGTGGCCGAGTGGTTAAGGCGATGGACTTGAAATCCATTGGGGTTTCCCCGCGCAGGTTCAAACCCTGCCAACAACGTTAGGCTGCTTTTCCTGGCCATGTTTCTAAGACGCCTCACAATAGAGACAGCTCTAACAAACCACTAAATGGTTAGACTCTTCAACATCCCATCTGTTTACTGCGTATCTGTACCATGTATCTTATCAAAGGAAGTTTGCAGCACTGATGGACAACACTCTTAACCGACTTTCTTAAAATTACACAATATGCATGTTCTGTACTACTTTCATTTCTAAAACAATACATGAAAATCCTTCTTGCCGATTTCAGAATTTTTGAGTAGCCACCAACCACAAGGTTGTTGTGGCCGAGTGGTTAAGGCGATGGACTTGAAATCCATTGGGGTTTCCCCGCGCAGGTTCAAACCCTGCCAACAACGTTAGGCTGCTTTTTATCATCAAAGGAACAATCCCACTAACCTGAAACCTGCCGTTTGAGAACTGAATGGATGAATGAATGAAGTGAATCCACTTTCCTAATAGATCCACTTCCTGACAAACTTGGGCATTTCGCAGGTTGTTGTGGCAGAGTGGTTCAGGTGATGGACTGGAAATCCATAGGGGTTTCCTGAAACTAATGCCTTTCCCTGCAGTGTAATACTCATTTATATTTTTTTTGTCCAGAGCCTGCTTTTAAAATGTTAATTTTTGCCAATACTCATCCTAATTTTATCGTGGCAGCAAAAATTGTAATCAAGAGACAATACAGGAGTGAGAAACAAATGAATATAAAACACAGTTATTTAAAGATATACACAAAGATATACATATGAATCTATATTTAGTCTTTGTACTTGGATCATCATCAATAATTTTAAAGAAGCTATAAAAATGTCATGTATTGTAACTGAGCTTTTTGTATCACTATGACAAATATGGCCTGGCTGGTTTAAGCCTGGCAGTGCAGGGAGCGAGGGACCTTTTTCTTCCAAAGTCAGCACTGAATTGGAAAAGAGTAGCGAACAGTGGGGAGCTGAGGGAACAATGAATATTTTGTCTAAAGCCTGAAATATGAATCACTTTAAAAAGGCCCACGAGACACAAAGATATAGCTTCAGCGTGGACACACACAAGCCCAAAGTACTGGTGGATGAAATGGCAAATCTGGGGTCTGTGCACCTGGGGGAATTGGGGTGGGGGTGGGGGGGTAAAAAGGTATGTAAGGCTGCTCTGACGTTGTGATATCAAAATTAAACTAAAATAACATTTGCTACATAAACAAAACTACATCTCTAAAACTATTTCCACAATTACTTTCAGAAAGCTTACAAGCTCAACCTGCTGTCAAAGCAAAAGTAGTTTATGACCGACACAACAACAGGGTGCAGGAGACTAATCTGTATCAAAAATTTAAGAAAGGCCCATATCCTCAGAGTTACTGTACCTTCTTATTGAAGGATAGGACTTGAAAACAGAGGCTTATATGAAGCCAAGCAAAATGGTGGATGCAGAGGCAACAAAACACCAACAGGCTTGGTGGAGGTCAAGGATTTTTTTTTAAACAGGAAAAAGCAATTTGCACTTTCAAAAAGGTCCAGTCATATCAGAAACCGATTTGAGGGAGCAGTCGGTGAATTACAGAGCCACAGATGTGCCACTTGAATGTTCGCTGAGGCTAAAAAGCCTCAAAACATTGGAGAACAGGTGATTATCATAGAGAGGCTGTGAATAAAGTAAAAAGTGCCCCATTTTGGGACAGCACTGTTGAGGACAGAATCGATGAAATGATCAAACAGCTGCAAGCGGAGTTTAGGAGTGTTCCCTTTGAAATTCAGCTGAAGAACGTAACAGTAAGTGCTTCTTGTTTATTTTTCTGTTCATTGACAGAGATGAATTGCAACAAACTTGTTGCAGAGAGATATTTTTATGGCTGTAAAATTAAAAACAATTTTGTAAAAGCTCAGTGACGTCCTGGCAATACTTTGCACAGAAACGTGCTGGACTGTCACACTACATGCTGTTGCACCCAGACTGGCTGCACATGCAGTTAAAAAGGTGATTGTTCTATTCAGCACAATTTAAGTCCAGGACAAGCTTCAGCATCATTGTAACAACGACATTCTAGATCAGTCCACCAACACTTCAGTGGCTGCCACTAGCGCCACACTGTGCATCCCACCTCTTCATATTGGCATAGCCATGACAAGAGGGCTGATGTGAGGGGGTGGAATGTTGCCTGTTTAACTACCACTTGTAAAAGCTTGTTTCTTCCTGTGTATCTCCTACGCCGACTGACTGCGAAATGATTTGTGAGTGACTGACTGGGGATGGGATGTTTCTGTCTGCATTAGAATGTGGTTTCACTGCTATGCATGGGTGGAATGAAGTGAATGTACTGGTGTGTGAAGTGTTTGTAAGATAGGATTTTGTGTGCAATCGGGTTTCAGAGTGTCGATAAATGTTAATTTTGTAGCTGCCTCTGCCACCCGGGTCAGAATAATAATATAACTAAAGGTGAAAATTAACATTATGGACCCCTCTCATACTTGTCTGCTTTATTCATCTGTCATCCATCTGTTAACCAATCACTCATTCAGAGGATTCCAGCTCATATCTCTACCCATCATTGTCTCCATCAATCCATTTCCTCATTCTGGCTGTTCACGAGGGAAAAATAAAACTTTGTGGCCTCTACTAATTTACTGACTCCTCCTCCCAACCCCAGTGAACTGTCCAGCTGGTACCTCTGTCTTCCTCCCTGAGGGTAAGTTGAAAGCAGAGGATATATTCTCTTCTATCATGGAGGATTTAGAAGACCATCTCGAGTTAATGAGGGGTTTTAAAACAGAATAGAACAAGCAGAGCAGACAATGATAGAAGAGTATTATTTAAGGAGAGAGTGTGAGAATATATGTGTGTGTGTCTGTAAAAGGCACACATGCACGTTCAATTCATATTTTTTTTTATTTATTTCAGTTTGAAGTTATTTTTATTTAATATTTATTTATTTAATTTGGGTTGATTTTTTAAAATTTTTCTTGAAATCATACAGCCTAACTACACATTTGTTACCGCTAATAAAGGTTATCAAGGCAAATGGAATATTGTTGAATGATCATTTTGTAACTTGTGATACATGATGAGGAGAGGTGGGGCAGGGGCTCTCCAAATAAAAGTCTGCTTATTTGGTCAGGGGCAGCTCTGGATTCCTATGAATAGTGACAGGACAGAATTCCGGGTCACAAGCGTTCATCCTTGCCTCACATCTACGACTTAACTGTTTCAAGATGACTTGACAGGTAGAGAGCAAAGATCAGATGAGAGTAACTTCAGTCATTTGAGAACAGAGTTCCCTCCTCCTGATTTATGAATTCACCAGTCAAAACGGATGACCTTTTCAGGAAAGAAGCAGCTTTGTAGTAAATAAATGGCTGTGGTGTTTTTGCTCATATGCTGCACCTCTCATGCTGTGGTACAGAAGCCCAGAGAAGTGCATTCAGACCACTCACCTCTGAAACCAGTATTAATAGCATTGTTTTGAGTGGGATAGCCACTGCTTTATATTCAAGGAAATATTCCACTTCAGCATTTTAAATCACAGCTCTCTGACAATGACTAATTTCCACTGCAGAGCGTCCTTTGCAAGCTCCTCACAGACTATATGGAGCTCAGCAGAGCAATGCGAACTGAGCTTTAGAGGAAGTGGAAAAGTCATTATTCTGCTTCCCACAGCAGATGAAAATCTGCCTCACAAGTGAAAGAGCCCCGACCTCCTTCTTCCTCTGATGTCCATCTCTCTACTGTCAAACAATGGAGTAGCTTTCAGTGCAGCATTTATCTAAAAACTTTTTCTAAGACAGACACTTGTTTTTGAAAGCACTTATCCCATTCAAGCATGCGGGCGTCTGGAGCCTAGCCCAGCATACACTGGGACGGAGCAGGCTAAGATAAAAACTCTTCAATCACCACTTTACAGAAGATCATTAGGATACAGTCCTGTACGTGGCGCGTATTTAAAGCTCATGCTATAACAGAGAAACTACCAGCATCTGTGAGGACTCCACACTTGCGTCATGGATGCTGTCAAACTCCCTCCATTTCGCACTTGTCATTAAGCCAAGTACAGTCCACCCTCCAGAGGTGTTGCTGCTCTTATTCCTCCAACTATAGCCTGCACATGTCACTAAGGACACGAGACTATAATTATTGCTCACCCACATGAAACGTCTGATAATCAGCAAAATCTATATTTATCAGCAGGAATGTAGACTTTACATTATCTCTTTATTTGTTTCCAGTGAAGGTAGTCTGAGTAGTCATTTGTGCATGGCTCTACGAGTGTGTATGTGTGTGTCTGAGCTCCCTGCAAATTGGCATTCCAGCCCACATGTAGTCATTCTGTCTCGCTGATTGAGCCTGTTGTCTAAATGAGCAGTGGTTAATTACCTACTCACAGCAGCTCTGTTCACCAGGCAGCCTACCCACCAAGACCACAGAACACAACACGACACCTCTGGTTTACAAATTAGACAGAGAGGCAAACAGAGGCAGGGATAGGGAGGCCCTGGAACAAGGGAGAAAAGAATGGGAGTAGAGAAGAAAAGGAAAAGATGAAACTGGATGCAGCAAGCTGGAGAATGGAAATGGGGATCGATGGGAGGAGAGAGAGAGAGCAACAGGGAAGCAGAGATGTAGTGAAAGAATAGAAAGGAAAACCAGAGGAAGCTGGTGAATAAATTAGAGGCCAAAACATAGGGGTTAAAAGAGATGGCAGAGAGAGCTTCGATCAAACGGGAGGGAGATGCTCATACAAATGGGAGATGGAGGGAGGAACAGAAAACTGAGGCGACACCAAATCCACAGGAAGCTGCTTTAACAAATGGGGCTGTGCCACAGCCTAACAGCTCTGTGCTGTGATAAGGCCCATTTTTCATTAACGCAGTGATTTATCAACATAGTGCTGAGAGGATCTTAGCAGGGGCTTTTGATTAAGGCCATTAGATATCAGACATTAAGCGTGAGATTATTCACACTGCTGGGGTGTGTTTGATTTCTCTATGTCGGTGCTTGCTGATGGGCAGTCTCTGTGCCTTGATGACTGCTCTCTTTGAAGCAGCTCTTGACAATGATGGGGTCTCCCTGGTGGCCCAGCAGGTGCAGGAGCATGCCACGGGAGTTTGACCTTTGTCGTGCCTCTGCGTACATTTTTCTCCATCTATTCATTTGTTGTTGTGGTATTCCTTACTGACTACGTCTATTTGTTTCTTATGTGCTCAGAAATTTGTTTTAACGTTGAATGCATGAATTTGTATAGATTACATTTGTTTTAGGAAGTGTCAAAATTACAGCCGCACCAAATAATAGTTTGATAGACAGAATGGATCAGTCGACTGAAGGCTGTTACCTGTGAGGAACACTTTTGTGTGTTCAATTTACCCACTGCGAAAAATCATAGATGAAACTAAGCAATTAGTTGAGGATCAAAGGTGTTCTTCACAGGAACTGTCAGGGAGCAAAACAGAAATGAAAAGAAAATAATATACATGCATTTACTCACACACACACAAAGACAATATATATGTTTATAAAACCTATCATCTTCATTGTGCCTGTCTACATCATGGCAGTAAGATTTCAGAGAGTTAAGACGAGCAAGGTGCATTTCCTCTAAATTGTTTAAAAAAAAAAAAAAAAACTCAACTGGGCCATTGCTGCTTCAGTTGAAACTGAAGTCTTGGAGAATATCAGTGCAATATTGACCTGAACATGAGGACAAATGTCATTACAAAGCAAACAACTTTAAAAGAGGAAACTGTGGTTAGGCAGCAGTTTTCTTCCAGCGTCTTCCGTATTTGTTTGTAGACAGTGATTTGAGTTCATATCAATTTTAATCATCAAATAATCACTCTTCTTTTAGCTCTGTATTTTGTCTCCAATAGATCCTGAGGGAAATATCTGTCACTGTCGCTGCTACATGAGACGCTGTCAGTTTGTAATAAAATGTGTTTTCTTATTCAGTAATATCTTTAAATTAAATATGTTTCGAAGAGCATATGTGAATTTGTATCAGCTTGATGCATTCTGTGATTGAGTTCAATTCCCCATCTCGTCCTGTCCACACGTCAGAGCGTCCTTGGGCAGGAAGATGAACACCCCGAGTTGTTTCTGATGATCAGGCCAGCAACAACGCATGAGCTGCCATCTGTGCCTGAACGAGCCAACGAGAGGCCAAAATAAATGGAGAGTTTATTTTAGCTTGTTAAATTATGGCACACAGTTGAAGGCTGGCTGGTTTAAAGGCCACTTATCTAAATGATGTGACCTTTGACTGTGATGAGTCAGAGGATTGTCTGCTATCATCACGCCAGTGATTCACTGACTTTCATTTTCAAACCTGCTGTGACCCATTGACCGGTTGAGACCCTCCATTAAAGGGAGGCTGGCTGATATTTCCTCCATCAGTCATGTGTGATCACAAGTTACAGATGTACGGACATAAATACGGTAGATGAACTGATCCATAAGAGGTCAGGTCACCGCACCACCAATTTGTTGTGATAACATATACTGAAACAGATAACACAGGGCAGCTTTGATTCTACTTACTGGCCATATCAGACCATATCTCAGTTCCTTCATTAGCAAGATGAGTGGGTTTGTTAACCGCTGTTTTCTCAAGAGGCAGACAGTGCTGTTGCCATAACGATAACCCAGTAATGAACAGAAACATGAGGCTCAGACTCCAGCCAATGTTGCCACAACACAAACCTGGCAAGACGGAGTCAACATCTCTCGCCCACCTGATTTGATTTCTCCTCTAAATCCCTTATAGTTCGGATTTCTCTATGCAACCAGCTTCTGTGATGTTCTTTTTACTCGCTCTAAGACAAACAGCCTCCTCTGTTATCCTCTTCCTTCCTGCCCCGCCCCCCCACCGCCTCAGCTTTGCCCCTAATTCAATTATTCCTTTGTCTTATCTGCCTCTTCACTGCTCTCTCCAGCTAATCTGATTATTTAGGAGAGTTGGCAATTAAAACACCGATATGAGAGAGATCTATCCTTCATGCTTCATGCCGCCTTAATAAGATCCCGCTCCATGCCTGTCATGCAGCGAAGGTTCAATTAGACGACACACTTGCCTGAGAGGACGGTCTCCTCGTGGCGTGTACGCCAGGTCAGTCTCCCCAGGACCAGACTCCTGTGACAGAAAGGTGAATATCTATGAAAACTATCAAAACTCTTCACATTTCACAAACACTTTGAGCTATGATTTAATAAGTATTAATCATATGATTACGTATACACACACATACATATACTTATCTCATCTAAATAACACTGTTGAAAATACAGGCAGCAATCATGATTTGGGATTTCCTGTTTGCCTGTTAGAGATGAGGTTTTTTCAGAGCTGATGTTTACTCTTCTGGCACGACTGTGTGTTTGTGAGTGCGCGTGCGTGTGTGTTGTGATATTTACTCTCTTGTCTGGCTGTGCCCTTCTCCAGTGATATTTGCTCAACTGGTCATGCATTTCCTGTGTGTGTCAGCGTGTTGCAGTTTGCTTTATGGTTTATTGCCTCATCTTAGATCTGCGAGCGCTAGTTTCTGTCCTCTGACATTGTGCTTTTTTATACGTTTAATGATATCCTCACGTACACCAACATACAAATACACATTCACCTTGTCCACTGGCTTTTATATGAATCAATCACTTAAACAGGCCTCTGCAGGGCTATTTGTCATGTAGCTCTTCAAACATCCACACACCTACTTTCACATTATTCTGCATGATTCATAATGTCTGTCTGAAATGTCTTGATTATCTTAGTCATGCTATGTGTTCGACCTTTGGGAGAAACTGATGCAGTGATAGTGGATTTAGGGGTGGTTTCACACTTGGTCTCTTTCAGGCCTCCAAACAAGCTCATAACGATGAGTCAGCATTGTGTGTGATGATCTGATTGCAGTTTGTTTAACCCTTGCAATATGAGCAGAAAAAACACAAAGCTGGGTACAGGACAAAATTAATTTCCTAGGTTTATTAACCAACGCACTGCCTTTTTCACTTCACTGTTGCACAGTGTTATCATAAAAATGAAGTGCACATGATTAAAAAACAGCACAGTGGTCACTTGTTGATCACCGCAGAGTGCATAGCTGACTCACTGTCGACTTTCTAAATTAAAAGCGAGTTCAGATACACATATTATTTGATGAAAAAGCACCCATGTGTGATAGCATGGAAAATTGAGGATACATTGAGATGCAAATGAACTGTCAATGTGAAGGCAAAAAGAACTGAGTCCTTTTTGTGCTGGTCCACTTTTAAGATCATTAAAAGAGAACTATCTGTGAAAACACCCCGAGGCAGTCATCCCTAAAGCAACCTGCTTGTGTACTGTGTTAGATCTGCAGTAGTTCAAACAGTTCAAACTCTCTCTTGCTTCAACTCAAAAATAAACACCATTCTTTTGAAAATTGTATTGGTACATGTGTATCATTTCAGAAGAATTCCAGTAATGTTCAGCTTTGTCATTAGTTCAATAGAGCCAAAAAATATGAACTACACTGTTGATTAAACGTGAATGTACTTTGTACAGTGCAGACTTTTAATCAGCCTCTACTTTTTAAGCTGGGGGAAAATGGGATGAGGACAGAGGACAGGGACTGTGACCAGTTGTGAACCTAACACCAGTGTTCACACTGCAAAAAGTTAAGCGGTTCTCAGACCAGTCAGTCATGAGCTCATTTGGAGGCCTGAAAGAGACCAAGGGTGAATTTTACAACAGCTTTTCCCCCTCCTGCTAATCCAAGAGCCAATTCTAGCCTCACAGGAATTAAAAAAAAAATAACCACAGAAGTGCGTCTAGCTTCATTGTACGGCGTTCATCATCTGTTCAAACTGAGGAAGCGTTTAAGTGTAAAGGATTTTAGATTTTAGTTAAGTAGGTAGAGCAAGAGAGGGAGAGGAGCGGAGCAGTAAACGATAAAGACACGGGGAGCCAGCAATCGTTGCCTCTTAAGTGTACTCACACCATAAGCATCAAGCCATCTGTTATGCTAATGCCGTCCTCTCATTTACAAGAACAAGTAGTAGGCATGTGCAGATGTTTAATTCATGCGAACCTAATGACTGCAAATTAGGCTACCGGCAACAGAAAACATTAACCTGTTTGGAACGTCAGAACAGATACACCGGACCAGTGCTGACTTCACTTCACCACTTCATCTTTTCATTTTGTTTGTGGCTCCATTCTTTCTGTTTCCCCTCCCTCTCTTATTGTAAATAAAAGATGAGCAACAGGAATTATTTTCCCCAACTTGCCAACCTTTTAACCAGTTTGTTTTCCACGGTTGAGAGGCGCCATGTTTTTCACTGTCCACATCTGTGATTTCCCAGCAACACTTGTGCACACTACAAGTCAGGGCTGGTCGAACTGGAATTTATTATGTAATAAATAATATATATTTATTGATCGCTCACCTCTCCCTCTCTCTTTCCCTGAGAGAGACCTGAGCTGACCTCTGACCCACTACAGCTTATGTTGCTTATGTTAATGTGAACTTGTGTATGAAGTTTACCTGCATTAAAATTGAAACACCTACAAATTATTCTTAAGGTTTCTGTTGATTTGTTCTGCATGTTGATTTTTTTCCTTTTTCCTCATGATCATGCTTGTGTTACATAATTCATTTTGGTTTTATGCCGATGAGGTCACTACCTGCAACTTTCAGACAGCTCCTGCAGTGATTGACCAGTCACCTTGTAAGCGCTCCCTGATTTCATCGTGTAGAATTAAAGCAGCAGAAAACGTGGCAAAGGAGGATAACGGGGACCCACAGTGAGCTGACCAGATGACGCACAGGGGAAAAAAGTGAATAGGGTTGCAGCAGTGTGGATGTGAGCTGGCCACATGCAGAGAAAATAAATTGAGTTCTTTATAGAAATGGAGTGAGGAGAAGGCAGCAGCTTCAGGAGAGTGACGTAAAGCTGTGCTTATATTGCCTTTGTCATTGACTTATTATAATTATTAGAAGTGTTAGAACAAGCAAGTCACTTGGTCGGAATTTCTTCACCTTGAGAAACTATTCAACTGTGGTTGTGTGCAACAAGAAAAAACAGAACTTTTTATTATTCTATGAAATTAACAGAAAAATGCTTACAATTGTTATTTTCATATTTCTAAGAGCAGAAAATAACTGAAAATGAAGGTTATTCAGTCAGTATATGCAGACTAGTGGCTGGCTGCCACAGGTCCAACCCTCAGTGAGTATAACTCAGGTTTTAAATAAGCAGCACCTGAACCAGAGATGTTTTAGCCTCAGTCTGTACTCTGGGAGAAGATGGAACCCTGTGGTTAGAACTGTTTGAACTAGGAGGGGTCCCTCGTCTTTAAATGCATGCGGAACCCTCAGGCAGTCTGCTGCATGTGGATTAAGCTCTTTAAAACATAAAGGTGTTTAAAATCATCCTTGTTGCTGTGGAGAGATGAGATAAAAAAAAAAAAAAGTCCTATCTGTTATTTTAACAACCGGAATGAAGCACACAAAACAGTTTACAGAAAGGGCAATGATGCTAGTTCTGTAGGGCACCAGAGCAGACAGCCAATCAGAGGCTGATTTGAGTCAAAGCCATTATTTGGATTTGATTAGACTGGCTCAGGGTCAGAGATATGCCACTGCTCCTCAGACAACCACGCAGCAGCTGTAGCTGCTGTTAGCAGCTGGTGTTAAAACAAGAAAAGACTGCAGCCGTGAATCATCCAGTCTTTACCACAGATTAATGCACATCCACAGCAGTTAGACAAGGGCTGGATCCATTATTCGGAAGTGACTGCAGCAGGTGAGACCATCCCTGAGCACTCACCATATAAACATGTTAAGTGCCTTGAGATCATGTTTATTATGATTTGGCGCTGTACAAATAAAATTGAATGGAATTAAACAGATAATTATCACAAAAAGTATAAAGTATAGCTTCTTTTCATGATTAAATCGGTGTCCTGGATTCAAGATTCAATACATGCAAAGCCCATATTCACACATCACAATAACAAGGCATGGCATTCTCTGTCCTTAGCACTCAACAAGATGCCGCCACTAAGACACAAGTCAACCTCCATCTAAAATGAGGTATTGTGCTTTAGTACTAAGTGGTACACACTCAAGTTGGGTGAGGGAGTGGAGTATAGACTATAGTGGACAGGAGAACCTCACAATATCAGCATGCAGTCAACCATCCCTCCTACATGTGGAGAATCTCCTTCAGTGTTGCATGACCTTTCACTCTGTATTCCAATGGCAAAGTTGGCAACCACCTGCCATTTCTCCAAAAAGGAGGACCGTATCAGGACAGTATATCTCCTGGAAAAAAATGTTAAAAGGGCAACCTGCAGTTTTAAGGATCATTCTCAGAATTCTCACCTCCTGTAGCTCTTCCCCTTCAGGCGTGATAGCATCTCCAGCGACTCCACAGCAGACGCGAAACTATCTTTTCTCATCATGCTGCCAGCACTGTCCACCTCAGCACAATCAAAACAGTTTTAGTCTCTCCGCAGGACCTGTCCAGCTGCGCAGACACAATCCTCCACTGGACCCCATCTCTGCCTCCATCTCCATCAATTGATTGAGCCTCAAGGTATCTAGGCGTTGCATAAAAACAAGGCGTTGAACAGACTCTGAAGAATCATTCAGGGTTAAATCCGCCCCAGAGGCTGACTCTGAGAAAGTTTATACTCTTTCACTTAACATTTTTTAAAACTCTCATGCAGCTTGGAATGGATTTGTGCAGGCAGGTGACGACAACATATAGAGTTTGACATTTAATATGCAATAAATGAGTCCTCTCTCTTGCTGGAATTCATCCCATGCGGTGCAGTAATTGCTTGCATCTCAACATGTGCTGCAATAACCTACTTAATTTGAAACCACTTACTAATGGGCTTTGAAATGTATATTTACACCCGTGTGGAATTGGCTACACATTGGCACAGAGATGAAACAGGAATAGAATAAGATAATGACCAACTGGAATGAGGATGACGAACATTACTCAACGGGGAATTAGATTCATTTCTGTACTTTATTTTTTCCGGTCGGCTCTGCCGGTTGCCTAAGTCTGTCTTTGTAAAAGTCTGTGTTTCTTCAAAGCCACTTGTCTTGACCAACAGGGACAAGGATCATCCACGAGGTCACAGAGCCCTTAACGTTGCTGACTGTGAACACATTGTGCGTAGGTCTTCTCTTAAAAAAATGGGAAAAAGTTGAGCTGAAAATGCAACCTTCTGAGAAACAAGGCGTAATTGAAGTCAATAGATATAGCTACATGTAGTTGAGAAAAATGTTGACATAAAAATGCAAAATACTGCACAGTTGGTTTCCTGAATATATTATACATATATTCTCTTTACATATTTTAAATATATCAATACACTGTTTGCTGCATATATTCTGTTTCCCAGTGGGCTGCCTTCTTTGTGTTTATTCATAAACAGACTCAGAGCTCTGGTAAAATCAAATGTAGATTTTAATGAATTTTCATTAATATGAAACTTGCTGTTGTTTGTGTTTCTAAAAAGTTTTATGTTTTTTTTTTCTTAGCTCTGTGACCCAGACATAGAATGAATAATAATATACAAGATACCTAGATATAACTTGTCAAAGAATAAATAGAGTCAATTATGTTTAATTCACTGCACTGTACCCATAATCACAGATTGCTGCTGGCAAATTATGCAAATACAGGTCATTTTCAAGCAGTACACATACGGCATGGAAAAAACACCTTTTCTGCTACGTGACTAGTTTGTATGCATCTCTCTGGAGCTGAACATGTAGGAAAGAAAAACAAGTCTCTTTCACCTCAACTGTAATAAAACTGTTTGTGAAAATCAGATATGTATTTCATTAGTGGCACAAAATGCATCTGCATTGCTCGTGTGGTGTCATCCGAGGGATCGTAAGGCCCGACATTCAAATCAAAGTATACAAGTGAAAGATTAGATTGTTCCCTCTGACAACTACTTAACTTACTTAAGCATTTAAGTGTGAGTTGCTGCATGTGGAGCTAGTACGGTCTATGTTATATACATGTTTATTAATAGAGAACAAATGTACATTGAATTATGAAAGACCCAACAACTGTCATACAGAAAACAGCTTCATATTATCGTTGAAATTGTTGGATTATTTAGACGATCATTATTAATTAATCATTTTAGTGTTTCAGGGCTAAAACAATATCCATTTCTTTGAATAAGAAAAAAACTGAAGACATCTGACATGTGACACTGCACACAGCTTCTTTTATTAGGGTACTTTACTGAGAAACAGAAGGAATGGAAACAGGGAATATGCACCAACCTTCTGAAGTTTCCAGACTTAATAATTTCTGTAACATTAAAGGGTTATTTTCTTCATTAATTTAGGCTGCCCACAGACAAGGTGAAGGTGTATTACATGTGTAGCCTTTGGAAACAGGAACAAAGAACCTGCCTACATATTTTCAGTAAATGACAATTTTTTTTTTTTTTTTTTGTAGATGCATATCAGTGAGGTAACGTGTAGAATTCTCATTCTGACTTTATCCATTTTGTCTGTAACAATTTCTCCCTAGTTGTCTAATTTTCTGTCATAGGTCACCAAGAGTCAGCCATATTAAAGTGAGACTGTTTCATGAACAGTTCTTATTAGATTGTGTGTGCCTTTGTGGGCCACTCTGTGAATTTTATCTTTAACCTTTTCTTCTTAGAATACAAATGGGGCTAAAAGCAGCAAAGCAGCATGTATACTATAAGGCTGTATCCCAAGCCACACTTTACAGGTCAAGGAAAATAAAGTTAAATTAAAAGACAGCTTGCAAAGTTCATTTAAAGTACAGGGTGTACAGTTGAGTGTGCAGGTCGATTTTTACAGTGTGTATACCTTTCTTAGTTGTATAACAACATGTCAGTGAAGAACCCTATTCTTTTGTCCCCCTCCCTTCACACACTGTATTTCCATACTTACCTTTCCACTCCTCTTAACACACGCCCCCATCCATCCATCCTATTGAATTTCTCAAGCATGTCCATTCATACAATGACATCTCTGTGAAGGAAGGAAAGAAACGATCTCATATGATTCTGTTACTCTGCGTCTCTGCTTCTTTAATTTCTGCCATGAGCACCTGTGTCTGTGCACAATTTGAAAATCGTTATCTTTCTAACTCTGATTTCCTTCTCTCATTCTCCCTCCTTCACTTTTCATATACTGCGTCTGCATGTGCGTCATTGATCAGATAATTGCCTTTTGTCTCACTGCGCGGTCGTCCCCACGTGTGTAACTGTGCATGAAATAATAGAAGGAGCTAGATCTCCAATAACTGACTGACTGACTTCATTTTTGGTGCATTAGATGTGCTGCCGCCTCTGCAATAAGCACAATTTGGAGGTAAGAATTCATAGAATAGCCTCTCAGTTTAATACCGCTGCAGCTTTAACCGAGGCTACCTTGAACCATGTTTATCTATTCATAGCAGAACGCATTCAAAAGTAAGCACAATGGCTCATGTAATGTATATCTGTGAGACTTAAATGAAACGTGTTAAAAGGTAAGATAAAAACACACAAAGAGTATGCAAACACACACTTTTCCTTTACCTGTGTTGGTGGCTGATAAAAACACACCCCAGATATGTAAAGCTTGAAAGCACACTTTGCTTGCTTAAGAGACACACAAACACACACTCTGTTTCACACATTATTTGTCGCTTGAACGCGCTTGAAAGGCACAAGGCGATGCATCACACATTAGGGCGAACAGCAAGTGTCTCGTACAAAATATGCCTTCAAAGAAAAGTCTCCCTGGGAAGTTCCAGAAAGACATCTTGTCCTCAAACTTCCTCTGAAACTCGATAAGACTTCTTGATACAAAACCTGCACACATTATATTCTCCTCAGCTCGTCTAATAATTTCACCTCTGATTCCTCCGCTTTTAATTTAACTCAAACACTGAGCTATTTCTGATATATGCTGTGCTGATTATGAGCGGGGGGATTTGTGGTTGACATGCTGGGATTTAAAGGGATAGTTCCCTGTTAAATGAAAATGAACTCATTATCTACTCCCCACTGCGCTGACGGAGGGGTAGGTGAAGCGTTTGAGTACACAAACACACCCACATTTTCAGCGGGTAAACAGCGTTGCAGCAGAATCCAATGGAATTTAAGTCAGAAAAAACTAAAAGTGAAAATGACTTCAGGTCGTTTCAAGTCAAATAGGATAGATAATCTCTCCACCTTCTTGCGTTCTGTCACAAATGCCCACTATTTACTACCTGTGTGCACTGTGCACTGCTGCACACACCAACGTTCACAAACACTCTTTGGTGTCCCTACCTGCTCTTAACTTCAGGAATGATTGGTAGAGCCTTCACTACAACACACTGCTTGTGTGTGTGTGTGTGTGTGTGTGTGTGTGTACATGCATGTGCTTGTTTGCCGTTACTTTTTTTTGGCACAGCTGGTAGAGAGATTTACTGGTGTCTTTTACAAAAGGTGTGCATGAGTATGCGTATGTGTGTGTGTGTGCCCCACATTTCACAGCTGCAAAACAACACTTTCTTCTTTGGGACTCAAACAATACAATAAAAAAAGCTCCAATGTCACACTTGAATGAGCACTTATGCCACTCTGAGCCCTCAGGTTGTGCACAAAGTTTCACAAACACATGCGTGTGTACACACACACACACACACACACACACCCAAACATCAGATCCCTTCAACTCATGGCTGCATGGTAATACTGAGAGAGACCGAAGGTGCAAGAGGAGTTATGGAACAGAGAGGCAGCAGGGGGCAAAGGAAATGAACAAAACAAAGAGTTTGTATTGCCTGTTATATTTAAAACCCCTTTGGAAATAAAATAAGAACTTTATTCAACACAGCCTCTCTAAATGTCAGAGTAACACAGAGGGTAAATGTATACTCTCAAGAACTGAATGTTACATCTGACCAGTGTCTGATAATGCCAATCATAGTTTAATTTTCATTCTAGGAAGACAGGCTGAGACCGGATGGTAATATCATAGACTATGACCATTTTATCTAAACCCTTATGTATTATTCAAAGAATACTGTGTAATGATGGAATAGTCACACTCTCAATTGGTTGACATCCCAGCTTGTGCTCCCATCAGAGGAGGATTTCTCATTTGAGTTTTGTTCCTTTATTTACAGCTGAAATGGCCAAAACAATGAATGTCACCAGCCCAAGCTGTATGAAATAATCAAATCATCTTTTCAGTTGTATGCCTCCCAAAAAGACAGTTCATGAGTTTCTTTTTGAATGGCTATTAATATGTGGGCTATGTCTACATTGTCTCAACAATATTTCTCAGTTTTATTCTTCCAATTCTAACTGGAAAAATATGGTATTCTTCCTGCATATTGTGGATTGTCTACAAAATCTTGCCACAGTAAGAAAGGTTATACCAAGGCCGGTTTCTGGATGACCCAGGGGGGTTCCTTATTGATCATCCGTCCATCCATTTTCTTTTGCTTATCCAAGATCAGGTTTTGGAGGAAGCTTGCAAAGTTCTTTTATCCTTCTCTCCAGCCATGCTCTCCTAATCCTCTGTTGCCAGATACCCCTCAAGCCAGTTAGGTGGGCATGTCCAAATTCCAAAATCAGGCCCCAAGTAGGCATCCTAATTTTATCCCAGAATCACCTCAACCTGCCCATTTTAACGAAGAGTCCTCACAATATCTGTAAGGCTCAGCCCAGGCACGCTCAGGAGAAAACTCATTTCAGCCACTTGTATTTGCAATCTCGTTCTTTTCAAAGGAAGTGGCTAAAGGGACCATAGTTGAGGGTCGAAACATAGATTGACTGGCAAACCAAAAGTTGCCGGCCAACCTCCCTGTCCATCTGCTGCTCTGTCCTTCCCTTACTTATGAATTGGATTCTGAGGAGCATCTTCAGTTGGGCAGCAAGTCATACCTAACAGAAATAAACTACAAAACTTTTTAGCAAAGGAGTGTGACCTCAGATTCGGTTTGAAGGAGTTGATTCTCATCTTGCTGCTTCAATACATTTCACTTTGCCATCTGCTACCCCGAGCCTTGCTGTTGTGAGAGCAATGTTGTCCAGACCCTTGGCCAGTCAGAAGTTGTTCTGAAATGCTCTGCTTCTCTGTGGACATTAAAACATTATGGTGTGATGGAGGAAATATCTTTTCTTAACTTTCCCCCACAGAGAAGACAATTAGAAGCTGAAGAGTCAGTATTGATTGCTGATGGAATTGGACAATGTTAATAGTAACTCTGATGCTCCCTCAATCCACATGAAAATTGGAGTACCTACAACCCACATGAGAAAGCCGTTCAACCAGTTCCATCAGTGCAATTAGTTATAGCCAATTACTTGTTGGTAAATGTTTTCAGGTTCAAACCACTAGTGCTGTGGTCGCTGAAGTAGAAAGAGTGGGTAAGGAGTAGGAAGGAGGAGATGCAGATGAGGGGAAGGAAAACAGATTTGTCAGTAAGCTCAAATACAACGTTATGAACAAATCATTTTGAAGGATCTTCAGTGTCTAAAGCAACTTGCAAATCCTGCAAGGGTTTTCACTGCACGCTAATGTATTTGGGTATGAGAATTACAAGCAAACATGCAGTGCATCTTTCTTTGCCTCAGTTTCACTTGTATAATTTCCATTGTTTTGTGTAAGCAATCTTTGGCCAAAGGCTTGCACCTGCAGCTCTTGTGTGTCACTGCTTGTTTTGCATTGTTCCTGGGTAATGACAGAGAATAGAGCTAAATTATGCCTTTGTTCAAACCCTGACATGTGCTTACTGAAATTGTCAGGGTCCTGCACTTCCTGTCAGTCATTTAGCCAACTATTAAGCCTGCTGCCTCTTTAATAAAGTATGTCCTGAAGTGCAGGGTTTAGACAAGGGTGTCGAAATAAAAGCAGCAACAAACACTTTGGTGATGAACATGGGCTGTTGTCAGCATTGCATTTATCTTCTCCTGTCTTAAATTAACCTCTAAAACAATCCAGGTGATGGAATCCTCATTGTTAAAGACTGAATGAAGTACTTTAATATTAACACACTGTGTTTGCCGGGCACACTACATCAGAGAGGAGCTGTGAGTTGAGCAGCAGCTAACATTTGCTCAGCTTGTCGCTCTTTACCTTAAGATTAAGATGCGCTGTGAAGTGCAGCGTACACCTTCACAGAGTAGTTTAACATAGTGAGAGGACAGGAACAGCATATTGTGCACTGAAATTATTTCTTAGTAGAACTACATCATGTGGGACGGACCCCTTCCAAGCCATTTCTAACATCTTAATCTATTAGTGGAGAACAAATCCACAACTTTCATTTGGTCATCTACTGTTTTGATTCTCTTCACTGATGTGTATAGTATATAACTCTATTTGCCACCGAGGAAACCCAATTCCCTCACAATCATCCATTCAAATGAAATGCAATCACATATTCTGTCATTACCCCGTTTCTTGTCCTTGGCTCTTTGTTGTGAGTTGCCTAATCTCACACCCATTTTCACTCACGCATGCACCACACGGGCATGCAATCAAAACTAATGTGCACCCCTTCAACTTCCACCGCTATGTTCTCATTCTCCTCTCCCCTGTTGTCAGGCAGGAGCAGCCCTCCAAACTTTTTCATTCCAGAAAGATTACCGCTCTGTTTTACATATGATAGAGAAACAGAACACAACATGTAATCATTGAAACGTCTGGCGCAATGACGCACTGTTCATCTCTGTGGCACAGAGATTCCTTTTGTGCATTTTAGTCATTGCCAAGGCGCAAATGATGCATTGGTCTCATTTGTTTCACATCCTTTCAGAAGACACGCTTTTGCAGCTCGCTGTCGCATTATTACTTCTGTCATCATTATTAAGTGAAGAAAATGTCTCATTTCATAACTTCCTCCCGTGTGTTTAGGCTCCACTGTCACACCAAAATAATCAACAAAGCAATACATCCATACTGAGGTACGACAAACTTATTTGTTCCATCAAATTTTATTATGCTTAAATTAACACAAATGTAATTAAATGATAAACATTCAGAATAAATCATGCGAATCTTCGGCTAGAGCTCTGCTCCCTTTGGTATATTATGCTACGATAGTTTCCCTGTTTAAGAAGCAATAACAAAAGCAGCTTTTGTCGGTTTCAATTCCGCCTTGTTAAAGTGTGCAACCGTAGATTTCAAACCAAAGCCTTTCAATTAGGTTTTGGACTTACATGTGCTGATCCTCTGATTGTGTCACTCGAAGCTTTGTAGAAGAGCCAAAACAATCAAAGAGCTAATTCGCCTAGAGCGATACAACTGATGCAGTGCTTCAGTAGATGGGCTGTTGATCCAACCATGAATTCTGGTGCAGGAAATTAATGCAGGGCAAAAGCCCAATGAACATGCATGCAGCACACAACAACAGGCACACAACTTACAATTTATTAATATCAACAACAACAGCATCGATGCTTTCCAAAGAAAGAATAAAATAAAACCTTTTGACAAGAACAGGAAATTGTTTTTTCGACGCTGATTTTATGATACATTTTCAGAATTTTCAGTATGATGAACCAGCAACGTGCTTGTTTTTTCACCATCACTGCAGACTGGGAAGATTTGCAAGAGAATAAATGTGTCCCACTGCAGAAGCAGCTAACTGGTGCACTTTCAAAGCTGTGTGGAAATACTTTCTCAAATGGGTTGGTGAAAAACTCCACTTTATTATTTCTCCCCTCAAGACATTTTGTGTGAGATAATCATTTAACATTAATAGTGTAATATTGAGAAAATACTCTCTCAAGATTCAGGGTTAGTCGAACAGATCAGTAGATTAAGTGTCTTCTACAAGTCACCATGTACCTGAACCATGGCCAACACAATATTAACCTACTTAGGAAGAACCACGAGGAAGAACCGCGCTCTGACAGTATATTTGATTTAAGGTTTTCAGTGAAAATGGACTTACTGGCTGTTAAGGTACAATGCATGGACATCAAGGGTCTGAGGTGATGAACTGGTAACTGGGAGATGTGATGAAGGAGGAGGATGAATGGATTATGGGAAAAGGATGGAGGTAGGGATGATGGAAACAGGACAATTGGATGAAAATAGGAATGTCTTACGACAAGAGCATGATGCATCAAGAGCAGAGTGACAAAAGAAGGAAAAAGGGCTGATGGTAAGGATGAGCATAGGTTGGGGTGAATGTATAAAAACAAAGGGAACGGGGGGCCTAAAGAATCAAGCTCAGAGCATGATTACCCACTGATCAGCATCATCTTTCACCATAAACCACAGAGGTCCCAGTTTGTAGTAGAATTTCTACAGGGCTTTGGTGCAGTTCTTGCTTGATTCAGTTCTTGCCCTTAAACTCAGCAGAGCAAGGTTAGATGATAGATTGTACACTACACTCAGCCTCTCAAGGATTTTGTGGGCTTTTTTATGAGACTGTTGAAATACCTACATTCACTGCAGCTATTCTGAGATATTTTTAGATGTTGTTTGCAAAGAAACCACGAGAGAAAGTGCAAAGCTGCCAAGAGTTGTGATTATGTTGAATGAAGCTCTAACATCATGTTCAAACATTGTAATTGGGACTTTTTTAAATTAAACTTTTATTTTGAACTCGCACAAACATTCCTGTCTTTGGGTTGTTTATTTAAGCCAACTCACAGTGACTAGCATTTAGAGACGTGGGTACAAATGCCTCTTTTTGTTTCAACTATTTTTCAGGGATGTTGTGTTCCACCACAATGTTGCCACAATACAAAAAGCTACCCTGGCTTCCACACAGAACATTGGGCCTCTTTTTGTACCATTTAATGGTAAATGCGAGATGTGTTTGTTACACGCATCTAAATCTACACAGCTACAAACAAGGATCGTGTTTACCTGACCTGAATGTCCCTGTAGGTTCCTCTCCATACTTGAATGTGAAGGGGTTTTCTGGTCGTTGCAGCGTGCAATTCAACCACTAGAAGCAACTTAAACACAAAAGCATGAGTGCATGTGCATGTGCGACACGTGCAGCTTCTAGTAGAGCAACACTAACCAGCCAATTCGTCTTTTGTGTTGAGAGAATCTCTCTAGCTCACACACAAGGAAAAGATAGATGCAGGAAGAGTGTGATCCATCTCTTCAGGCTTCCCTCCATTTATCCATGGATAAGGCGCAGGAAGTGTGTGCTCAGATAAACGGAATATATCGCTGAGCCACTGAATCACAGCAGCCTGATTGGTAAAAGGGTTTTTACTACACTGGCCCAATGGCTGAACTAGTCAGTAAGTGAGGAAAACAGCCAAACAGCATCCAAAATCAGAAGGGCTAATGTTGGCATGTTTTTGAGAAGGTCAACTTTACGTGTGTCAACAGCTTTACACGGGATCTCGCCTACATTCCTTGTATCACTTGTGTCTGTTATGTTGTCCACTACTGAGTCTCCAGTTTGCTGATCCAGCGTCAGTTCTCTGTGTGGTATAGCAAGGTTCATCCAGTGTAGCGGACACAACTACCGCTCTATCTGTCTATTATGAGATGACATTAAATGAACACCTCCCAGCCACTTACTGCTAACTGCTGTAGTTTGCTCCAGATGGTTAAGTCCCTAATGGAAAGCTATACTGTCTCAATACACCTGAGGAACATCCCTGTCTCAAAACCCATTCAACACATCAACTTGATTAAAAACCATGCACACCATGCATGTCTGTGTTTCATCACAGTGGCGTGTGTCTGAGATATTTTAATCTAGTGATACCAAACATTAGTTTAATGTAGTTGAATTTACTTGCAAATGTATGATGTGTACAGGTAACCTGTAACCAAACAACTCAATAGAAGTTGGGGAAAATTGTAAATCAATAATATAATTATTCATTTTACACTAATGGACATTAATAATGTTCCATGCCAGTGGTCAAAAGCAGAGACAGGGTGTCACACAGCGAAAACAGTGTTATTACTGTGGAAAGCTGTGGCTCAGGTGATGGAGTGGGTTGAAGTTTCTTTGAGAAAAATACTAAATTTGATATATGAAATCACACATAGATGCACAGACTGGATGAATGTGTTGCTGAATGTCAAAACTGTGGAGCACTTTTAGTGGTCTTCAAGATGAGTAATGTGCTGTATAATACATAGACAATGTACATAAATGGGGGGACTGGCAGCCCTATTGCTCCCTTCTGGATGGGTTAGAAGAGAACTAATTTCCTTCAAACCATGCACATGTTCATGTGATGTGTGGACAATAAGGGCATTGTTTCTTCCTCTTCTAAATATGTTGCAGAACACACAGGGTGAGAAAAGACAATGAAGAGACCCTAATAACCAAACCAAAGTTTTTCAGCTGCAAAAGAAAATCATTGTGATGCTATATATATTTTATATATATAAAAATCTGAAAACGTGCACTATTTGGTAACAGCAAATCAAATTGAGACAGAGAAATGAATTTGAACTGAGAGTTTGTTTTTGTTAGCTTTGGGTTCCACATCACTGGTTTGGGGTAAGAACGAAGGAGCACAATGATGATGAAAATAATAATTTCAGAAATGATTCTAAATCCACTGTGGTCATTTTAATTTACCCAAATCAGATTGTTCAAGAGAAACACACACACACACAAAGATGGATAACCCCTGTGTTCCCTTGTGTATTTTAGAAACAGCAGAGCACAGAGAGCAACCACAGGGCCAGATGGCAAAAAAAAAGCAACATCATTATTCAGGCCATTACCTCAGCTAATTGAGGCATCACACACACACACACACACACACACACACATCACATACTGTATGATAGGCAGTCACATGACTTCATCAGCTTAATACAACGCCACCATGCACAATACATTATACATGTGCATCTGCTGCCACAGATGCGCTGACTATTTATTTGTAACTTGCTGCACAGAAACGTGGGCCTATTGGATCCATACTACTGTCATACTACTAAGTATGACAGTGCAGCAATGTCCAGTGATGAGTAGCCAGTTGTATGGCCCTTTCACTTCACTGCTGACCACTGTTGAGGATTCATTTCTGAGCGATGACACATCCACTCATTACATGAAAGGAAAACAAAATCTAAAAATGTGTCACATAAATAAGATTTGTTACTTTTTCCAAATTGACCATGAGGAGGATTTTGTGATTTTGTGAGCTGTTCTAGAGAGAACAGGCCGGATTCAACACAACTGAGTAGCAAAGCGCATTCCTTTTCCTTTTTCAGTTGTTTTGTTGTTTATGAGCAAATGGGGCAGAATTTCACAGCATTCCTCCCAGATTTGTGATTTCTGACAAAAGATGTCTCCCAACCTACTGTTAGAGCCGTGTTTTCTCTGCTACACTGAGCATCTCTGCCGAGACCAAAGCACATCAGCGGCTTTACTGCACAGATCGCTGGCATTGGCTCAGTTTCACTTCACATTCTAAAGTCACATGTCACAAACAATATCCAAACTATCTCCGGATTCATCCTCATATGTGACATCTTTGAGCAACACACAACAACAAAGGCACACACTTTCCATGAACGAGGCCATTCTGACCCTCACCATTCCTTTTGTACAGTCATGGACACACATGGCATAGCCTGGCGTGTGACAGGGCTTGTCCTGTTTAAACAGCATGGGATGTGAAATTGCGCACAACAGGAGTAAGATTTTGCATTCAGTAACTGTCGTCACATTTTAACAAACGTCACACTTGGCCACTGTAGGTTCAGTAACGGCAGTCTTGTTCCACAGAGGTGAAATGAACGCAGCTGTATGACTCCATCAAGGGCCATATTTTGAGACTTTATGGGTGAACAATTTTGCTGTTACGACATGCAGAATTTGCTCATGGACTTTCATACTCATGTAGTCTATTCTTGTCCAAATCAGTGATCAGCTTGTCAGCATGTTATTGCTCTACCCCAGCTTGGAATGCTTCCTAGGTGCCATTTCATTTCTGTTTGTGAGGAAATTAAAATCAAATGTACGTCATTTCCTTAAGCATTAGTTGCAAAGGTGTAATTTGTCACTGCTGGAGAGTAAAGAAAAGAAAGTGTCTGTTTCGCTTCAACACAATTTTCATTGGATTGTAGTTCTGTAAAGAACCCTCATTAAAACCTCGGGTCCTGGCCCCAATGTGCGCTTCAGCATCTAAATGAAAGGACCAACTTATGTTAACTTTTAAACCAACTACTGCAGACACTTAAAAGCTGCAGGGATTCAACACATGAATTGCTGGGAAACATGAAGAGCACAGGACAGAAGTCAGTACAGTTACTCATGGAATGATTGTATTTCCTGATTTCAAAGAAATGGAAGGAAACCAGAGTTAACACGTCTGTTGACGCAGTTCACCCTCATTGACTTTTTATACTGACAAGTGACCTGAATAGTTTTGCTCCATACTCTCTTTGAGATCTGCAGGTTCATACTGACGCCCACTTTATACAATGGGAAGGTGTGGTAAGATTAAAATTCTAGAACTTGTGTCATATATAAATTATTTATGTTGAACAACTCTCAAAAGACAATAAACAATATAAGGGAAAGAATTTTGAATGCTGTTTTTCCCCATTGATGCGCACAGCTCAAGGTACTTCAAACTGCAATATTTTATGCATGAGTCTGGATAACATACAGCAACTGGAGAGAAGGTGCACGGAAAGAAAGAATGAGAGGAGACTGTTACAAGTTGGTAGAAATCAACACAGCAGGCTTCCCAGACACAGAGTAAGAGAACTCTTTGAGAACATGTTGAAAAATGAGCTATTGAAAGAATAAAATATCTCTTATGACTCTTCCTCTACCGCTCTTCCTCCTCCCACCCTTCTCTCTCTCCTCGGCCTCTTGATATCCCACACTGCCATGCTCTCTGTGAGGAAATTACATGCTTGTATTTTGTCAACAAGGCTAATTATTGCAGTGTGAGGAATAAACGTGATAAATCTGCCATCTCATTTGCCAAGGCCAAATCTAAAAGGAGAAGGCATGAGAAAAAGGCATGGAACCAGATCTTATAATCTCTACCCCCAGCACCAGTGATGCCATTAAACAATCTATACTCCTGTTACCCATTAACCAGTTGATCTGTGCTGACCCTCTGCTCACCTTTGGACATGAGCTTCGGTGAGCTACAGATACAACTAGAGAGACAGTCATCCATCCATTTGGTTTAATTCCAAAAGTTATGAGTCAGAATTAATGCATGTTTATGTATAATTTAAGAATTGCGTGAAAGAGCTTTAGTCTGTAAGTGGATTGAATTGGCGCGTGTCTCTTTGTATGTGTGTGTGTGTGTGTGTGTGTGTGTACTTCACGTGTGTGTATATGTGTGCAGGGGTGGTACTTGGTTGGAATACATCTCTATCACTGTTTAGCCCCATGACAAATGGGATTTGACAAATCTGAAGGTCAATTCCAATGGCAAACAGCGCCTCTCAGCTTCTGTCCATGAATCCTTAACAAGCCACTCAGGGTACAACAAGCAGCTTCCCCTTTTGAAAGGCAGCCTCTTTTACAGTTTGTGGCATTTCTCTAATAACTCTATTCACTGTGATAAATAATGTAGGCGGAAGACTTATGATTCCATTGTAATTTATTGTAGCACCTACCCACTTCCATGGCCATTTCTGAGCTGAGAAAAGAGGAGGTGATATTATATATTTTTCTGAGGGATACATTTAATATTTCTGTCACTGTCTTGCAAGAGGGGCTTTTGTTTTATGGTAGGTCTGTTTTATTTTTTCCCCAATTTTTTACTTAAGTATTTCCCTCATTCCACAATTCCTTAGAGAACTTCTGGATGTGGGCAATCAAGGTTGCGTTCAGTGGACAGATGGTGGAACATAAAAGCTAATGGGACCCGGAACACGGCTAAAGTTTACTGGCAGAGTCTGGCATGTAGTGCAACACATCTCAAAGTGGTTGTTTACATGGTGTGTCAGAAATAGTCAACACTCTAAGCCGTAGTGTGAGAGACGGATTCAACTGTTGAAAAGCAAATTGATAAGAAATTATATCTGATACTGCCATGATCACCTAAAGCCCTGGAGAGATTAATGTTTACAAGACAGATGTGTATAGGGCCCCGCACCTCTGCTGCGCGTAAATACAGTGACTGATTAAGACATGCAGCATGTATGAGCAAGTTCAATTTCTACTGGATGCTGGTCTTTGCAAATCCCAGAGGGAAACATCGTGCTCTTTAGCCGCTAAATGTTCCACATGGTTTACCAATTAGTCCCTAACTGTGTCTGTCTGCTGTTGGGTGCATTTAGCATACAATGGGGTTGTCAGCAATTTTCAGTAAAACAGCTGCCCACTGGTGCTAAACACTGGGACAATGAGAATAAACACAAAAACGAAAAGAACAGGGAAATCATCTCTGGTTTTCCAAAATGTAACACTTTAACTTTGGACCAACGTCTCATCTATTCAAACTACTACAACCAAGACGCTCCACATCTGGCACAAGGCAGCTCCAGCACGCTTTCATCCCCTAAGTGTAGTGTCTGCAAATAAGACCTTGACATACATTATGGTACAACTATCAGTGATCCTAACCGTATGACCCATGACAGCTTTGGAATTCTCCATCTCCTGGCATGATGATATGTGTTGATGCTTGGCAAGCTAAGCACCAGCTGTAACTACTTAGCACGTGAAATACTGACAGAATTTTACCTTTGTCATTTCATGAGTAGTTTTCAAAGATTGGGCAAGCATTTTGCAAATTTCACCACGGCCAATGTAGGTACCCGTGAAAATGCTTTTAGTGGATATGAAGCATTATCTTCCGCAGGGTTGTTCCAGTTTAGGTGAATGGGTTTAAGGGTGGCAATATTGGTAGTAATCATTAAAAATTAGCAGGCTTCAGTTAAGGCCCCAAACAGCTGTTTGCCTGGAACATGCTGTTCAAAATACTTTTTCAACATCTTGAATATACCCACAGATGACATATCTATAAGTTACCTAGGCGCTATCATCTTACCCTATCATTATATCCTTCCTACAGTCAAACCAGTAGAAAGTAACACACACACACACACACACACACCTAGTCGGCCCATACATGGTATTGTTCTGTGCGTACATTTCAGCATTGCATTATGCAGAAATAAAGAGAAACCCCACAATAATAATAATAATACCCATATTTTTCTAGTGTAGGCGGCTCTGCATGCCTCAAGAAGATCCTGTCATGTTTAATGGGTCAAAACTCCCTGCATTATAGATTACTGTAGCTTCCCAGTCGTGGCATGTTGAGCTGCTGTGGCCTGCTGAGTGTGACAGGTCAAAAGGATGAAATGCAACATGGATTCTAAAAGGACTAAATTACTGTGAGCGGGGTGGAGAAAGACTGAGGGACCACACACAAACACAAGAGTAGGATCAGAAACACGCATTTGCTGCATACAACGTTGCAAGCATGCAGTCACATAAACAGAGGTTAGAGAGTTTAATAGCATTGAAACAGCAGATCTTACTGATGCCAGGAGGTTAAACCATTATATTCCAGCGGAAATTGCTTCATTCTTTTCTGCGGCACTGATGTATGTGTGTGTGCAGACTCTATGACAGAAAGCAATAATGTCTGAGAAAGAGATATTATTGTGTGCCAAAAATACAGTTGGAATCGATGCCGTACTTGCGCACTGGAAAACTTTTCTTTGATTATGCTTCTGTAACTAATTGAGCTGTTGCAGGTCCACACCAGCAGATCCTGTCCACTCATCTGTTGTTTTCCTGACCCCACTGGTGTGAAAGGAAATCCCTCGAACCAAAGTATACTTTAAGAAGAGCACAGAGCTGAGCAGTCCCTAATTTGTCGAGAGAAGACAGATCATTTGAAAGAGGAGTGAATGAAGCCATCTTTGTTGGAAGATGGCCAGAAAGAAAAACCAGGTCAGACAGTTTTTTTACTGGTTTGTTTCAAAGACAAGATCAGAGACTCTTGCTTTATCCCTCACTTTATTGTGCCCTAAACATGCTACTCTCCTAACTAAGAAGACGCCACTTGGATAATCAGTGCAATCTCAGAGAGAAGCACAGTCCAAAAAGAGGCACTGTTGAAGATTAAAAAAATAAAACAGCACTGTTTGACTCACTCTGAAAGTTGATCATAACAAGGCAGTGACATTCCGACCTGAGCATCAGAAGGCAGTGTATTGTTTACAATAAACCCACTAACACAGTCACTCAATGTGTGTTTGTGCCTTGACCCAACTTCATTAGAAATAGGATTCCTCTCTGCAAATGTGTCTAATTACATCTGCATGGGTGTGTGTGTGTGTGTGTGTGTGTCCATGGCTAGTTGGCTGCGTATTTGTTGAATTGACACAAAGTCTTGTTGGATTACTGAATTATTAGATCAAACTGCTTTTGTGCATCCAAATAACCGATCTAGTGTGTGTTTGTCGGTGTGTGTGTGTGTTTCCAAGGGATATTGAAAAGCCGATGCAAAGTACTTGGTGCTAATGAAACTGCATCACACTCACTCACACGCGCTAAGGAGAAAACATCCGGACCCATTGTCACACTGTGAGTAAATGAGCCATCTTTTTTGCCAGTAAACTGATAATGAATGGTTTCCAGTCATATGCAGAATGATTAAATTCATGAATGGACTGACAAATGGATTGCAATTTCACAATAGCTGATTATTTGAATTATTAATTCGCAGTAGATTTAAAATGCACCATTGTGAGAAAATGTTTGCGTAAAGGCAGCATTACTTTCAACAGAGTGATTTTGTCACATTAAGAGGGTTGGAGAGACAAATGGAAGGAAGATGGGAAGGCAGGGTTTAGGCTTTGATTTGTAAACTGAACCAAAGTGTTTTCTTACACAGAGTCTTTGTTGAGTGAGAAGGAAAATACCATGATTCAAGCTTTCCACCATTCTACGGATGCACACCTGCATGTGTCATTTGATCTGCCAGTTTAGTGGCAATTTAATTGAAACCATCATTTGCATGGGTGTGTAGCGTGCTGTGTACACATGTCTTGTATTCGTGTGGTTCACTGGTTCGCCCAGTCATTGACATGGTAATGGAAAATAGGAACATGCTCTCATTTCCTATCTCAGCATGGCTCTTGTCAGCTCCAGAGGTCTTCATCATAGTGTCTCAACCTCCCTCTCCTTACTCCATTGTTTCATTGACTCTTCCTAAACGAAGCATAGAGGAGTCACATTGCCTGCCAACACCCCCCGCCCCGCTCTCTCGTCTTCCCTCACTTCCCTCTTTTCTTCCCCGTTTCCCTCTGCTCTGCTCTGCTCTGTATTGGGCGAGGGGTCTGGAATAAGGCTGTGAAACACCTTGTTTCTCTTTGTGACGACTGACTACCACAGGAGGGCATAGTTGTTGCTGCCTTGCATGGCACGCTCCGTCAAATTAGCTGTGCGAGTTCTAGAGCACAGTGGCCACACACACAAATAAATAGGTTGCCAAAGCCTGCTGTAAATGGAGGGCGTGTGTGTAGGCTGAAGTGGCAGGATACTTAGGATGAGAGACAATAGTGTCCCCAGAAGAACAGACAGGGCACCCACAGAGTGTCACTCAGACGTGCACATTCCGTGAGGAAATAACAAACATTCTTCAAACCATTGAAGGTATGGAAAGGAGATGTAAGATTGTTACTTATCAATGTCATCGGTTGAGTGAGTTATCCATCCACTAGAAGGTCAGGTGTTTGATCCCCTGCACCTCCTGTCAACATCACCAAGCATCCTTGGACAAGATACTGAACGTCACATTACCCCAAAGTGTTAGAAAAACGTGCAGCTAATAGTTCAGATGTATTTTTGAAGGAATGGCTGAATACAGGCGGTATAGTCAGCGAACCACCACTGACTGAAAGCTCCTTCTTTGCTGGGGGAATAGTTTGACACTAGAATGGGACACATGCACGGCCAAGGAACAAAATAATGCCAGCCAAAACATAGCCAATTAAGACTAAGCAAAACAGATTCTTTTCTTGTTGATGAGAGGCAGACCAGAGACATACAGTGCCAATGGAGCTTTACATTTGCATAGACGCACAAACAAAACCAAACACTGTCTAAAAAGAGACAATGCACGTGTTGCATGTTTCAGTGCCTACAGATGTTTGAGTGTGTTATGTTACACAGGTTTTATACTGTTTATCTAATAGTGTCAGGCTTTGGTGAGGGCATAGATGTCTGTTGGTTTTATAGGTCTTTAATGTGCTGCCATGTTGTCATTTTGAATATATATATTATGCCTCTGAGGGTGGCACCCAGTGTAATCTCTGTTTTGGATTCCATCAAATGTTGGCGTCCAGCCACCTCAGCAGATGAGGATCCTATATAGCTGCTTCGGTTGTAGGCAGACTGCAATTTAAGCCTTTAACGCTATTACACATTCCACTCTGCCTCCAGACATCCATGTTGTTTGATGAAGAACCAAGAATGCAGACAAAGCCCTACAAGGTACAGGGGTTATGTTTGGTGTCTACCAGATTTAATAAGGCTTTTTACAATTTAATCAACCTCACACCAAATTAGTTATCCAGCATCCTGGTGTTAAATGACTTTTTAAATTAGCCTTAAACTTTTATTGATCAGCTGCCACCCCATTTAAAGTGAAAATTAGAGGAGGGTGTCAGACTGTATTATGAATAAACCTACACATCCCAAGGTTCTCCTGATTCAATTCTAAAGATTAATTGTTTTTTTTTTTTAAAGAGAAGTAAATGCCACATTGACGTCACTGCTTAAATCAAGTATCAGCATGGAAAAACCATTCGCATCAGTATGGGATTTGGAATTTTGGATGATACTAGATTTGATTACATCGATAATGTTTTTGAGGGGGGTGTTGTTCTTCTTTTGCAGCAAGTATGTATTTCAGTACATGTGACAGATTCTGCTCCGTCTGTGATGCGGCTGTTTGGTTGTTGTTTTGCCAGGTCAGTGCAGCAGGTTAATAAGACAGAGCGAGAACAGGTTTGCTCGATCAGCTCTCTGCTGGTCGGACCAAAGGTGACAGAGAAAGGGTGGAGTGCGCTGCGTTGGATTGCATTTTCAGTCATGATGTTGCAGTGACCTTCTGTATTTCCACAGATTGTATTGTGGGTTCAGCAGTAACAGAGAGTGTGGTTCCCGTACTTGTCTTTGTGTTTAGCACATCCTACACTTACCTCAGGTGGTAGGTTGCAGGCAGGGGTAAAGGTTTACAATTTGGCCCATGTCGATAGCACAAAAACAAAGTGCAGTCCCTGTAACAAGCTGGTCACAGTATATAGTATCCATCAGTAGTCTGAGCTGCTTGAGGCTGGAGCCAACCCTGCTGTTAGTGGCACTATTTCACAACCTGACAGTAACAACTGTTCACACCTATTAACATAAACTGCCTGTTAGCAGGAGTCCTCACAGACACAGGGAGATCATGTGCTGTCACTCCTCAAAAGTTAGAGAAATACAGATGTAGAGCGAAGATAGCTCCGTGAGTGTTTGATGTATGTGCTGGGCTCTCAAGGTTCAAACTGAGAAAACCGCACAAATGTGTAAAAGAAGGTACACGAGAACAGTATACATTATTAAAGACATAGTTCCTCAATAACTCAAATTCATCTTTCAATCTTTCTCGCCATCTAACAGAAACTTTTTGGATATACTACTGGGGGGGGGGTGAAAAAGAGAATCAACCTCACAACCACAGCACACAGGTCAATCTAATAGTAAACTTTCAATCTTTCTCGCCATCTAACAGAAACTTTTTGGATATACTACTGGGGGGGGGGTGAAAAAGAGAATCAACCTCACAACCACAGCACACAGGTCAATCTAATAGTAAAATACAAAAGCTGGACATACGTAAACATACCTTCTGAGAAAACCACAACTGCCCCGAAACAGTGGTGCAAGAGGCAGAGGACAGTGGACGAGACGTCTGGGTCTTTCTGGTTTGCCACACAGGAACATTATTTGCCTGACATATAAGATTAGTTTTTAGTGAAACATTATGGCAATGACAGTGTCCGTCACTGTCAGTCCACAAGAAACAGCTTGTAGTAAATTGGTTTTATAGTATGGTGTAATGGAGGCTGTAACATATATAATCATATTTACAGTGCCCTTGGAAAGGACAATCCATTTGTTTTTGTTGTACACCAAATACTTCTGGTTTAAGACTTAAAGTCTGAGACGAGAGACAAAGAGATATTGACACACACGTGACTGACAGGTGGTCCTTATTGTCCAGGTGTTCCCTTTAATATGGATTGTTTTAACATTAAGAAGCCTGAGTGTCCCCCCATGGTTTGGGCTTTGGGATCGTTGTTGTTGTTGTTGCTCGTTGTTCAAAGTGTAAAGCAACATGAAAAGCAGAGAGCTGTCAATGGGAGAATAGCAGAGCCATTTTTAAAAGTGGAGAAAAGTGGAGAAATCAATCAGAGACAATACAACAGTTCCAAATGTTGAAAGCAACTAACTTCAAAAAGGTCGGCCCCTCAGAGGCACAAACCACTTTGCGATGATGACTCAGAAAAGCCCATATAAACATAGTATATATACACTATACTCAACACTCAAATCAACCTTTAATCTGTAATCTAATCAAAAAAATATTTTCTGTTGCCATTTCTTCTTTCAAAACCAATGACGTGAAACATTTGCTTTGAGGGTATTACCGTCATTTCTCAGGCTGAGTGACTTAAACTCTCAGAAGTTAACTGTGAGGTTGATTATAGGTCTGTCACATTGAATGAACAGTATGTCTTCATTCTCTCCCAGAGACTGCAATCTCAATCACACGCCTGTTGTCAGATGCTGACGCTGCAGCCATTCATTCTGACACAGGCCTATCAAAGTTAAGATTTAATACTGCTTATTAAAAAAAAAAAATAAAAAAGATGAAGGAAAGTAATTGTTTTACTGACAAGATAAATGTGGCTGCAAGCACTGCAGGCTGCAAATGAGTTGTTTTGTTTTAATATGATGGACTCTGGATCTTATAGGTTGGTTTGGTTTTAAGTTCACTAGATTTGGGTAGGTGTTCTACTTTTCAAATATTCATAAACACATTTACTTGAAACACTAGTACTTGAGTTAATTAAGCTGATTGAATGATACAGTGAAACATTTAAATCATCATAAACCATTACTTCAATGAATTTTCGAATAAAATATGATTGTGTTTCGCAAAGCAAAAACAGTTTGTGGTTGCTCTGCTGCTGGATCCTCACATGGTGTTGTAATAATAGGTTTTAATGAGCATGGCTCCCAGGGTGAGAGACAAGGAACGTAAGGCGACTTGACTCATAACTGGGTCAAGGTCTGAAAACATTTCACACCGGTGACAGTAGGCAGCCCATGTTAAGCATTTACGTTTCAATTCAAATGGTAGTTGTCTGTGTGTTGACTTCCTGCTGTTTAACTGTGTGTATGGTATGCTTAGGCCCACGGGTCGTCTTAACATCTGTTGGGAACATATGAAAGATGTATGTTAACACACATCCTTAGGCAGTGAACTCACTTTGTCTAAATACGTATTCTCCTTCTCAGTCAGGTGGGCGTGAAGCTTAATCCACTTTATGTTGAAAACATAAAAGGACAGAGAAGGACAAGATCCAAGATACCTTGCAGACAGACCACCGATTTGTTTTCCAGCAACTCCATTTCTACTGTACCATGACCTAAACCACACAGATTTATTGTGTAAATGCAATGCACCGTATGTCCTCTCTCTCCAGTCTTGATGGACACGTGAGCTGTTTGCGCATGCTACAGAGCAGCGGTAGAGTGAGGGAGGTGCTGTCTTTATTGTTTAGTAGGATGTGTGGTCATGTAAGAAGACAAATAACACTGAGTCCCACTGGGATTTCACAGGCTCATGCATGCATTGCAGATAGTGTCTCAGCGGCAGATGCTGACATTTGGAGAGCTGGGTAGGGGATGTCCGGTATACGTACATAATGCAGATATTTTTGTTTGATAAAAGTATATATTTACATGTCAGTTAAATGTACCATTTTGTAAGTAATAAAAAACATTTCACATAATGCACAAATCCACAAATGCTTCATTTATGAACACTGATGCAAGTTACCCTAAAATGCCAGATATTTACAGATTACAAAGAATTCAACATATCAAAAATAAATGACACTTCCATTTTAAGACTACAGGGTTGAGCCTGTGCGGCAACAAGGATGAATTAACATGCATTAATATAGTAGCACTTTAAAGAATCCCACGTGTACTGAGCTGCCCACCGTGGAAGACTGGCTGTATAGCTACTAATTAGCCTGACATGTTCAAGCCATCAAAATAGCTTCATGTCCACATGAATGCACCTCCACCTTCTGTGTGGGCCTCCCCAGACAGTACAACACGCACTGATGTGTTTCGCTGTGGGTGTAGTTTGATGCAGTGTTTCTCAAGTATCACCACACTAACCCCTCCCAGGGGTGTTCCAGCATCGCTCCCACGTGCTAATTGGCTTAATTATAGGGAGTCTAATGTAGAGTGAGAGGACACGTCCAATTCCCTGAGCAGCACCTCCTGTCTGGACCAATAACTGCGTCTGCGTTATTAGGAGCCACACACACCAGGTTCTCTCTTCTTGGCTAAAACACATGAATGACATGTCAAGGGCAGGTATGTTTTGTAAGACCCTTGTTTACTTTGTAAGTGGTACCTAAAAACTCCTAATGACTAATTTATATCAAATGCCTTTTATCTTTCTTATTTGTTTAAAATGTATTCATTGTTGATTGCGTGAACTTTTTTGTTTTGGTTTGTTGTTTTAATGTATTCATTGTCTTTTGCTTTAACTTTTCTGTTTTGTTTCATTGTTTTAATTTATTCATTTAGTTTTGCATTAACTGTTTGGTTTTGTCTTATTGTTTTAATGCATTCATTTTCTTTTGCATTAGCTTTTTTGTTTAACTTGCTTAAGCAGTTTTTTTGAGTGTTAGACACACACAGCAAATTCCCTGTTTGTGCAAATCGTCTTGGCAATAAACCATATTTTTACAATAATAATATGACTATTATTCTTATTTAAAATTATTATTTGACTTCTGTTTACTACTATAGATAAACGGGTTGAAGATGATGTCAGTGAGAAGCAGCTGAAGCATAGCACAGCCTATATTTTACAGCTCATAAATGATTGTTTTCATGTAATGTCATTAACAGGCGTCCAATATAAATGCTGTTTGTGTATGTGTTCATAATTTTATACATGAGGTTAATCATTTTTGTAGCCTGTGTTATTTTTACATGCATGCACAATTGCGCACACAGATATGAAGGTACACACCTGAGCAGGTAAATGGGTGCACATTAGCTTTATGTGTGTATTTGTGTGTGCGTGCATCAAAGCTAAGGATATGTACGTATGAATAAACAGCCACGTTGCCGTGATGAGACTTCACACTCCACTGCACTGCTGTGATAAGGTCATTAACTCCCCCTCCCAACCAGTAAACAAGCACCTGTTCCCCTCACACACACAAACACACACCTCAGATACATGAACCTGTATCTCTCACAGGAGCTAGTGTTCACACTTGAACCCTCTGAAGCTCAAAGGTGCTGCTTTCACGTCTACGACAGAAAACACTATTTCACAACTGACTGAGCACGTAAATAAACATGTTCATATCAACGTTATTATTCAATTGCAAAAGTATGAATGGAAAACATTGGATTGACCCAGTCTTCTTTTAACTGCTGAGGCACACAGCAAGAGCTGCAATGCAGCGCAGTAAGCCCATTATCTGGAGCTCCCCCTGGTGGCTGGCTGCAGTAAATGTTGGTACCCAGACTCAAGATTCAAAGTATTAATTGTCATATGTACAAAAGAAACTGGTTCCCTGTACAATGAAATTATGTGCCATCCACAATGGATTCCAAGTAAATAAATTAAATACAATAGAAGTATAAACTCTGAATGGAAATCTAACAAATGTGCAAACTATAACTATCACTGTAAATAATAGGAATGTGTTCATATGTCCAGTGACTGTGGTCTTATTATAGAGTTGATGACATACACTGGGGTGAAAATTCATCTCTCTTCATTTCTAAGGGGAGGGAGTGATGACACTACATGACACTACAATTGTCAAACAGCTGGTGCCACACAGGGAGCATATAATAGTTAACATTTAGGATTGTCAGACAGCTCATCCAAAGACCTCAACAGGTATCTTAATATGACCACATGGAGACCTTGCACCACAAGATGGGATCTTAAGGAAGACATATACCGCTCATATTCATGTACATCTTTTAAACTCTGGCCTTGAGTTGAAAATGGACAGAAAATATGCAGAAAATGCATCAGTTCCCTCTAAATGTGTTTTGCTGCAGCTCCTCTTTTCAACACTTAGTTTTAGCTTCAGTCAAATAAAGCCCAGTCTGCTCTGAGTGGCCAACTGGTCCACTCTGTTGTGATTACCTGCTTTTAGCATATGTAGGACGTGTCGACCTCTGATCTCGCTTTACTTCGTAAAGGAGTGCAACACACCCTGTCTCCGTCCTTGTGGAAAGTGTTTCCCTGCTCTTTACCCCAAGCCAGCAGAGATCTGCTGAGCTAAGTGAGGAGGACATGCACTAAATAGAGGGCTGAACAAGGTTCTATTGGCTCACGCACGTCAAAAGGATACATTCAGATGAGTCAAATCACGACGAGATGACTTGGATAAAGATGAAAGCTGACACTACATTCATTCAACATCACACACACACACACACACACACACAAACGTAAAAAAGGCAGAGGGCAAAAGGGGACAAAGTGAAAGGATTACTTTAGACATTTGGAAATTACCTTTTATAGTATCCATAGTGTCGCATAGAAATAAAACATTTATGGGATATAGTTACAGTGGTATTGGGGGCACATAAGAAATGTACTCGAGCTAGTGGGAATTGTGAGGTCAGGCCAATCTAATTGGCTTTCTAAAACATAACATTGTCAATGTGCTGCTGGAGTAAACACTTTTGCTGTGTCCCAGTTCAGGGGCTGCCTTCTCACCAAATACACTGAGAGCCCAAGGCTCCTCCAGTGCAGAATGCAGCTTTGCACTGCAGTAAACAAGATGACCAGAACAGGGAACACACTGGTTGAGTAATTGGTCAAAGTATTCTCCAAATAACAGCAACAATTTCCTAGCAAGGAAGTATCTGGAGGTTAAGGAGATGGGATTTGTACCAAAACCGAATAAAGAGCCTGCAAGTCCACACTAAAAACTAAATCCCCATTCAGAGTTTTTTTTTTTTTTTTAAACAAAAAATGCAGGCATGGAGCTGGTGCACGGACCTGAAGTACCAACAGCCTGGCTACACAGCACTGCTAAGCCCTGGGTAGACGCACCATGGAGTGGGATTGTTTCAGATGGGAGTTTCATGGCCGAGACCAGTTGAAGTTTCACATCCCTCACCGCTATACACACATGTATGCATAATTGATCACCCGTTACATAGGGATATAAATAGTGATGATCTGAACTCATATATCTGGCCTATTAGCTTGTTCACTTGTTGAGGTATAACAGCTCACCTGTGCTTTCCACAATTTGCATAAACCAAAACACCAGCTGACAACTTGAACATTTTCATTTTACATGGATTAGCATCTGTGTTTCATCAACAACTGATGGTCATAGCCAAGATAATCCATCAGTCCATCCCTATGTTCCCATCCCAGCATGCTTTGAGGGTTTGCCTATAAAGACAAGGGGCAAGAAGTGGGGTACACTTTGGACAGGTCACCGGTCTAGCCCTGGTTCAAGTGTTTGTTTTGCTACTTCAGTTTAGGGCTGATTCTTCTTTCTTGAAAAACTACAACTAATAAAATTGAATAATTCCAAAGTTCATGCAGTTCGTGATCCATGTTCCTCCAGCATTCATTTCTCAGCAGGGGCCTTGTTATGTTTGGCATGAGATCTGGGCCCACAGTCCGCTCTGTTTTGCTTTATTTCACCTTTTCTTCTTTCAATTTATCTTGGACTCAGGGCCTTTTTGGGGCGGGGCTTTTCTCCTCTGCTCTGAAGCCTCCGTGTAGCAGAGGGATTTTCTAAAGCGTCTACCACATTCACAGGTCTTTCCTTTTAATATACTGCTCCACATACACCAGGAACTCATTCCAATTCAAATCCTTGATATGTCTTTTTTTTTTTTTTTTTTTTTACAGCAATACCGCATTACAACGCCATGCATTCACAATCATTCGCCACAGTTGTTCAATTCAACTACAGTCCTTTGTTGTTGACCTCAGATCAGCTGCAATGAAGAAAGGCCAGGTTTCTTGCTCAAGGGAATTGCAGTAGTTATTGAAGTTACTCATCCATTTTTGACGCCCACATTCTCCCTGTCTGGAGAAGAACAGGAGCCTGAACGCACCGCTGAGAATACGACTGAGTCAGTGCCAGAAAAAAAAAAAAAAATCAGGTTTAGTGTTTTTCTGCAGTGAGAACAGATCGAGGAGATGTTGGATCTAGATAAAATAACAGATGACACAATTGAGACAGAAGAGGGGAATGGGAGAGCGGGGTGAAAGGCTGTGGATGACATCAGAGAGAGGATGGAGGAGGTGAGGTGACAAGAACTGGTGAAGGAGTTCAGAGGCAGGAGGATTTGGTCAACGGAGGCAAGAGGAGGTGCACTTAAAGAAGAGCTGGAAAATGAAACTTTAACCACAAATACAAAACTAGAAAAATCACAAATTACTTTTGCTAAATCTGAATAGTTCACATAAAAGTTAAAAAAGTCCACAGACTCACATATCTATGAAAATATTCTATATTACTATAAATTGCAAGGAAAGACAAGACTATGTCACACAATTCAACAGCAAGGGAATTCTGTGCTTTGAAGATAAAGATCAATGGCATCCTGACAAACAAAAGCAAAATACAATACAAAAATAAGCAGCAGCATCACACTTCATCATTTTAGGGTCCAAAAGTATTCATTTACAACAGCTATAGGTCTCACAGTGGTTCAAATACTGCATGTATAAATGACACACACTGTCATTCATCTAACACTTTTTTATACATATGGCGTTACAGTCTATTACATATACATTTTTCTTTTACAGAAGTCGCATTTAATCCTCATCTTCCATAACAGAGTGAGAACGAATGGAGCTCACAGCTAAAAAGGCTTCTGGAGATGCGAGGACCACTTATTGTATCAGGAAAGACCTTAAAAGGACTGTTAACAGCAACAGTACCATATACTGTTCATTTCTTCCATAAAAGTTAATAACATCATAACAAGCTCCACTGTTTCAATCCTTTAAACTCTGATGCTTTATAGAGGCCTCACAAAAGAAGTATACGTGCAGAGGACGTAAGTGAAGCAGGAGTCAAGTGTGAAGAGAAGACAGTGTGTAGGAAGACATGATGAAGAATGCACTGAAGCCAAAACTAAATATCTCTAAGAGGTAGATGGATTAAATTCAGTCTAATGCTGAGTTTGTGTGGCTCGGATCAAATAAGCAGCTGTCATCTAAGATGGGATGAATTTATATACACATAATATGTTTAAAGATAAATAATATTCTTTAGTTGAAAAATGTTGCTGGTGTAGCTGTACCCACTGGTAAGAAACAGTGGGAAAGGAAAAAGCAGCAGCACTTGAGCAAGATAACAAAGATGTTATTTGTAAAACCAAACCTTTATTCTCATTAGTTTCTTTGTTAATATAACTGCACCCACAGAGCTGAGAGAGGCAGGGGAGGAGATAAAAGAACACAGAGAGGAAAGCCCCTGACCCCCTTGATTCTGCAGAAGAAGCTGGAGAAGGATCGGGTCAAGTCACCCGGTTTTGACTGAAAGAGTATAAGAGAGGTTAGTAGAGGAGGAGGTGGATGTTAATGGTCTAACTGCTAAGGCAGGAAAGGCCGTTCTTTGGGATGTTGTCCTGCTTTCTTTTACTATTCAAGGAAATATTCCACTCTCTGGTTCTGCTCTACTGAAGGTTTCCACTTGAAAAACAAACTTGATTTTGAGGATTTAATGCAGCAGAACACGCACTGTTCATTAAGTACCATTGCCTCCACAAATATGTTTCTACCTTAATGCACAAAATATTGAGAGGAGTACATTCAAATAACACAAGTGAGCGCATGCAATGGGCTTTAAGAAGCCTGAAAATATTATTTAGCACGTCTGAAAGGCAGGTGCTGTGTGCTCGGCACAGCGTTATGCACGGATGGCTGCAGCCAAACAAAGCTGATAACGAAGAGGTTTTAAAGAGGTGTTATTTTCCAGGTGTGGCAATTGTCTCCAGTGTGTTTATCCATTCCCTGGCTGCTCCTTTGTGGGACCATATCATGTTTCTTTGACTTATTTAAATATTTATTTGCTGTAGCTCGACAACATGTTTGTTTTCCTCTTCCATTTACACCTCTAATTCCACGGCATTAAATTACATTCACTCTGCTCTCTGTGGTGCTGCATGGCAGAAGCCAGTAAGACAGTCACACCACTCGATTCAATAGTACTGCCTCTAGCATGTTTGCACCTATAACAATGTGACATTATTCATATTTGTAGATAAAACAGCAATGCCCACCCTCCAAACGTAAATGATGTGATGATGCACAAGCAATGTGGCTCTCTGTGTTTGGGATCTTGGTGGATCAGGCCTTCTGTGTGTTTCCTGATTTTGACAACAGAACACAATCAGACCCTCGAGATGTGTGAAGGGCTGTGATTTTCTCTTTGTTGCAGGAAGGCACAATGTCACTGCTCTTTAAAATTGGAAACATACAATTATACAGAGATCTTCAATAGACTCTGACTTATGGTTCCATTCAAGCTACAGTACCCGATCCCACTGTAAATGTATCCGTGTTTTTCTTGTAAAAAACTTGTAACTGTGTTAAGATAAGTGCTCTACAAATACAGTTATAATTATTATGAACTGAACTCCTATCATAAGTCTATTGAATCACTACCCAGCATGTTTGTGTTATCGCTACAAAATCACTGTTCCTCTTTTCCTGTGATGTACCTGCCTCTCAGCCACTCAGCCTCAGAGCCACTGGTTGAATTATTTAGGTAGGGTTAGTAAGTTAAATACAGTTAAGATCATGGGGGATGAAAAGTTCAAGTAACGCTCTACCTTTGGCCTCTGGAGCAGCCCTGTCCAATACAGCACCTCCATGCGAGCATTGAGACTGATTCACCAACCAGACATAGTGTTTCTGTGTGTGTGTGTGTGTGTGTGTGTGTGGGAGAGAGCGTTTGGCTTCCACTGATGTTGGGTGTTATGTGTGTGTCGTTTCAGGGGAGACGGAGGGTTGTGCTCGTGGCATTCATAACGAAGAAAGGCGGAGATAAATGCGAAGATGTGCGTATGTGGGAGAGCATTTGGATGTGTTTTCAGTGTGTGTGTGTGTGGTGTGTGATGTGACAGCTGAACAAAAGGTGTATGGGTCCATGACAAGTAGTTGACGGTTTCATATCCACTCTGGGGCCACAGTCAGACTCAACTGGAGGAAATAAAAAGAGGGGAGATGAAAAGATGAGTGGAAGGCGAGCGGAAAAACACACTAAGGCAACTCCCCGAAGAGTCACTCTACCCACTTGTTATTGTGTCTGCATAGCTGTATAGGTGATGTGTGTATGTGTGTGTTATGTCAAAGCCTTTCACATTATTCTCTGACTGCTTCTCATTCAAGTACTGATCATAGATACACACATTTTCTGTTGTTGACAGCACACACACACACACACACAAAGCTTGTCAGCAAATGTTAAAGGTGCACACTTTTGACTAAGATTTGAATATCTGTGTGTGCCTGAACATGTTGGAATTCTGAGTGTGTGTGTGAGTGTGTGTCATTTATTCCCTGTTGAGCCCTATTCTTCAAATAATGTTGCATCCCATTTGTTTTTGAGCCGGGCGTCAGCACATTTCCCTCGTGGCTCTTTTGTTCTTTGTGATGTGTATTTTTATATATTTTTGATCAATGAAGTGATGGAGCAGGAAAGGTGAGAGAAGAGGGGAGTGTTGAAGATGTAAAGGGAGCTCAGATCAATTTGCCACTCGATGGAGGCAAGAAAACAGAAAACTTTCTTCTAAGAATTACATTAATAAACATTTCACTTTGTTTTGTTATAAAACCTTAACCCTGTTAGATGACTAAATTTGACGCCTATCTAGAAATCCAACAAGATTTCGAACAGGCTGGATAAGTTAATATAGCAAAAGATCCAGTCCATTGCTTTGTCCATTGTGGGCTACAGTAGAAACATCGGTGACCAACATGGGGGACTCAGAGAGAACCCACTCCACATGTTCAGAGGAATATTCTGTCAGTTTCACAGAAAATATCTTCCTTACGAAAATGGAACTGCATTTGTCACTTCATAGTGACAGATAGGCTACGTTTGTTGGCATATAATTGCTGCCAACTACAGAATGTTGGAAGAAGCGCGAGGCAACCGGCAGGATGATGTGCGGCTCACCTGCACGCACTCTACAAAAAGAATCTAGTCCCACTCATGAAAGCATTGCTCCATATCAATGCTACTCCTCAGGGGGACCTTTAATGTAGGTGTTAGAGCGAATGATATCGCGTCTGAGTCTCCAGAACCTCCAAATATAATTCAAATGAACGGTACCATTAGGACTGTTCCCTGCAGAGATTACGGTTGTTGCAGCATCAATTTATCTAACTCTGACTGGCCTGGGTATTAATGGGAGACAGAACAAGGATGTGGCTGGTGAATGGGATAAGCTGCAGGGATTTCTTTCCAGATCTGGAGACTGGAGAATTCCAAAGTGGTTCACAAAGCAAAACAACATGCGTTAATAAAAACGCATTTCCCAAAATTACAGTCCAGATAAGCAATGCATGTCCCCGGCTTCCTCTTTGATATAGTGATCCATTTCGCCACACTAACATCCAGGGGCAATGTGCTACAGAGTTAAGGGACAGATAAAAGCAGAAAGCAGCCTCACCAGGATTTTCATAGGACACATATGGATCATTTAAAAGATATGCTGTGGATGACCTTGGTGATCTCGCTGGAGGGAGGGAGCAGTAGTAGAATCATGAAACCAAATAATAAAGTCACCTGACTGCAACTGGTAAGAAGGTGTGGTGTCGTGTGTGGTAGGATGAGGAGGCAAAATGGAGGAAAGTGAATATCAGAGACAGTGAGGTTAGGAGGAGTCAGTGAGATGAGGGGAGGTGCTCTATCTGCAGATATCTTTCTCTCCTCATGCTGCCCCTGTGGTGCTCAGATAAACAGATCCACTGCTGAGGAAGGTTTTGCTTTTCTTTAAAGTTGTTGTTGTTGGCGAATGTCCTTGCATTTGTCTTTTCCATTATCCTTTGTCTGTACCTCTTCCCTTTAGTTCATGAAGAGAGGTGGAAGTTTGGCTGTGAAGTTTTAGATACCGGGAGGCTACGCCCCTGAGCTCTCTCTTTGCTCGAATTGTCTCCGGTGAAGATGTTTTGACTTCAAAACATCCCAGTGTGCATTTGATCGATGAAAAGCGGCGGCTATTTGCTCCCTCATCTGTTTTTTCATCGCCTTCTTCATCTGCTGTTCTGTGTCCCCATTTGTGACTCGTTTTATTCGCACTTATCTTCCAGCCTTTTTTGACTTTGTGTCTATATCTTTGTCTGACTTTACCACTACACTTTTTTCCCCCTGAATTTATGCATTGCATTTTTTTTAGAGCCGATATCACTCCATCCACTCTCATCCCCTCTGAGTCATACAATCTCCTCTGCTTGCTATGAGAAAAAAACTGCCCTTAACTTTGGTTTCTGTCTCCCCTGGATATGTGGAGGTCCCATGATCCTCATGTCATGTAACTTTAACCATACTTGTAAAGGTATGGTCATACTAATAATTAACTGACTATATTAAATACTGGCCTTAATGCTTTAATGACCAGTTTCAACCTTCACTTGTCAGCTCCTTTCACAACAGCGTAAAGTTTTCTGGTGGTTCTGGTTTGATCTCACATCGGTTGTTTGAGCAGAGACTCCCCACAATCAAAACCCCAGCTCACTGTCAACGTTGATGCTGTGTTGGCTCCTGTGGTGTGTGCTGGCCACGTCCTGTGAGTGCCATGAGATCATCATCATGCAAAGCCTCTCCTGATCTGAGCTATTTCTGTTTTCTCCATCCGGCTTATTGGCAGGAACATCACACACAATGCTGCCAAGACAGTCAACAGTGGACAGGCCCCAACACACAGACACCTTCCGTGTTGTGTTGTTCTCGCGCGGATAAAGACGGCTGCTGCTTGTGTCTTGATCAGGGGATCAAATGGAGATTGAGATCTCACTGGCCATGTCTGTCCCTTCCAAACCCAACACAGCTGACTGCTGCATCCACTTTCATGTTCAGTCTGTGTGTTGAAAAATACAATCCAGCAGTTTTCTGATCACACGTAACTGGTGTTCAGCAGAGGTCTGTGACAAAGGTTTCAGCGATGTAAAGGAATCTGTTGCAAAGAACAGGTATCCCTGTGAACGGACTTCAAACACATCAATTTTAACTGCCCACCACACTGCATATGATACTGTTTGTTTGCAGTCTAAGTCTGACTGACTGTAACTGCTGCCACCGTCTTATTTACCATGCACCCAGTGACTCACACCATCAGCAACCAACTGACCAAACATGCTCACAGACAGTGAACTGACTGCAGTGCTGCAGATTAACAAAAAAACTGCTGCAACTCTAATCCCAGGCTGTGTTTGTGTGATCCCTAAGTTTGGTTTCATTTGACAGACAGCCAATGATCTTAGTGGGAGCAGGAGAGAGAACATGTGGATACAGAGATAACAGTGGCTGAGATACAGCACAGAGCCAAGGACTCCTGTTGGAATTACACAAGGGACACACACACACACACACACACACACACACACACACACACACGTTTGTGGACACAATCTTCTTTGTGTTTGTGATACACTGGAGAGCATGAGGAGAGAGTTGAGGCTGATCATTCTCTAACCCTGCAGTGTTCACATTAAGTTCACATTGGACATTACAGAAAAGCAGATCTGAAAGCTGTAGCCCGTGCTTTCCACTGCACCACATAACATGTCAGTCACACGACAACTAGCTGCTTGGCAAGAACGCTTTAATTCTGTAAATTCTTACTGTCATCTTCAGAAAGCCACATTTGCTTATTATTTATTCATAATTATATTCAAATCATTGTTTGTTGGGTAAAGATAATCTCACCACTAATTAGCCTGCAGCAGTTTTATGTAACTGACTCTAAATTACAAGCGCTCCATGTGTTACCAAGGCAACCAGGTCAGAGTGTACTCCACCTCTCGCCCCATTTCGCAATACATGTGTTATTAATAACATAAAAAAGAACACATTTCAGTGAGGGAAGCGATGTGTTATATGTTCTGTAAACACTGTCACAATGATGAAAGTTTTATAGAAAAGAAATAGGAAGAAAAATCTGAAGAGGACAATATATTTAAAAGATAATCAGGCAGTAATCAATACAATGTCTTTCAGGGATAATTTATCTGCTAAGTAGTTTTGCCTTTAACAGACACAGCATCACGTTCAGCTACAACTAGTCCATTAGTGTTGATTGCAGGTCATTACAGCGTAACATCTGCAGGACATATTATAACACGCGTGTGCCACCGTGCAATAAACCTGTACTAGGTTCTCATCTCTAATGCATGTGACATTCTGACGTGTATTCACAGGTCACCTGTGCATGAAGGACAGCTGGGTAAATAATGGCGTGAGTGTGTGTGTGTCTGTGTGAGTATAATTACAGTCTCCCACATGGAGGAGAAAATAACACCTGCAGGTTTTTCCAGGACACCAGAGAAGACATTTTGAAAATGAGAATGAGCTTAGTGTGCTGGAGTGAATAGATAATGGGCTAAATCATTTGTGTGCACGCACTTGTCAAATTCATTTTATGGTAATCAAGCAACATAATACTTATGTGTACTCTACGTTTACTTGACTCTAGATTTTGAGTACCGTCATGTAAACAATGAATAATATTAAGGATAATTTCTTGATTGTTTTTGAAAGCTGGCTCTTCAATTCAGGTTTGCACTCTTACACTCACTGCTCAGACATGTTCATTCCCATGTGAGGGACATGCTTTGTGTGAAAAAGCATTGCTAATTTGAGTAACATGCTTATTCACTGGAACAATTTTCTAAATGTCCAGTTTGTAAGAGTTAGGTGAAAAGGATTTTAATATAAAATACTAAACCTAGTGGTGTTTTCAGGGGTGTATTTCATCTGAACTGAACTGATCCAACCAGAGCCCTGACTTGAACCAAAACATCTCTGGAGACCTGTACAGGAAACAGACTGTCTCCATTCAACTTGGCAAAGCTTGAGAGGATCCACAGCAGAAAAAGCTCAAATCCAGGTGCAGTGAGCCTGTCCTGTCATAACTAAGACGATGGGAGGCTGTACTCGCTGCTGTAGGTTCTTCACCTAAACTGAGTACAAGGTCTGAATGCTTTCATGAATGTAATGTTAAGTCTCCTATCTTTCAATAAGGTCACACGTGGAGCCAGGCCAAGATCTGTGACATCCACAGGAACCTCGTTGCATTTTAGATCAGCGAACACCAAGCTGTGTTGGTGTACATAGCAGTAAGATCTCCAAACATTTCTTTGAAAATGCAGATTTGGACTAGTTATGCTACACCTTGAGATTTAATTCCAAAACATTATCAAGTGTTAACACACCCACAAACAGTGGATAGCACTTCCTGATGAGGAGACATCATCTCTGGGCCACCCTGTCACCCCGCCCCCCCCAGTGTTCTAATATAGCTGCCACTTCCAGAATAATGCACGATAAACACAGTATGGAGCCCTGCTGCCATTGTTGGATCCACTGCTCAAGTGCAGGGAAGATTACATGTGTGAGACTTCAGCTGCTGAGGAACCAGGGCGTCCGTGACGTTAAAATCTAACAGCGGCTTAAACTTGTTGTCTCGCTCCCGTTAGAAATGCAAGGGTTGAATCGCACCATGTCCAATCCACACTTCGACATGGACCACAGCAGCAGCAGCATTTTACTTGGGCCTCATTTCAGCCTCTCTGTCTTTCACTCTCACAAACACTTTTTATTTTGTCTCTCACCCTAACCCGCTCCCTCCTCCACCACTTTGTGTGATTTTCCGAATATTCCAGAGAGCTGGACTTGCGTGAAACAGACATCCTTGCGATATGTACAGTAATTGTCGACAGCCTGCAGGAAGCTCCAGCATGCAAAGCAGAGGCTTGACCAGCCGAATGACACATATTACTGTGTCACCTTCACTGTGCTGATGTCATTTGATGAACTACCCTATCTCCTTTCTCCTGCTCCTGCAAGTCAGTTTCTCATAACAGCTCATTAACAAGCTAATCAATTAGCAGGTATTAACTCTGAAAGATTTGCTAATGCTAAGTGGAAGATTACAGTCTCAGTGTGGAAGCAAAAAGGAAATTAATGAAGCGGTGACATTTAGAGCAATGTGGCGAAGGGGCTATTGGGCACAGATTCTGTGCCTTGCAATTTAATGTGACATAATTATTTACAGTTTAATTTTTTTTTCCTGTTCTGCAGACAGAACGTTTTCAGAGGAGCAGAGCTATTGGAATCAAACTTTTCATTTTAGGTTTATGCTGACTGTAACATCTTCTCCATAGTTTTCTTTCTTAAAACATTAAAAGCATGTTTCAGTGCTTTACAGAGCAGCTGAAAGGATTAAATGTAAAAATGTTATAGCCCTGCAAATTGTTAATAATGAATATGAATAATAGAGCAAGCTCATGCACAAATCACCATAACTCATTCTCCAGAGGCAAATTCATGCCGAGCAGCAGCAATATTGAAATGAAGATTTGTCAATTTATGTGAAAAGTTACATGTTTTGCTCCCTAATGAAAAAGGGGCCTCTCTCTGTGTTGATGCTGATGCAGGACCTCATGTATAAGAACAAGTCTTTTGGGCCATTGACTGTGCAACACCAGGTCTTCAGATGGTACCCAGTGGGAAACATTCTCTCAGATGGTGTGAGACATGGATTGTTGAATTTGAAACCAACCCTGGTTTATGGATCATCGTGCTGACATCCATCATAGCATCAGTTAATCCATAGCATGGACTCTTCAATGTAAGAGACACATTCTTCCTGTGAACGACTGAGGCACTCTGCTGAATGACCACATTTTGAATTGTGTCTGACAGCCGGCTATATCTTTTCAGAGGAGTGGGTATATTCCAGTAGAAGTTTATACAAAAATGTCATCATGGCTGCTGTCAGCCCAAAAAGAAATCCCTTCTTTCCCAAGAAGGGCACAATGCTGAACATCAGTTCCAGAACATACCTTGCAGTAGTCTGAGTTTAGCATGCAGACAACAGTGCATTAATGGTTGTTGAAAGGAGTTTGGTGCAGATGCAGAATGCTCCATAGGTCTGACAGACACACAGATCACAGCAAGTCACATAGCACCGTTAAGAAATAAAAGAAGGTTTCTTATTGTGGTAGACCTGCTGCTGATGCTTTACATCTGGAGCATAAAACTCTTGAAGCAAAGAAACGATGTTCTTAATTTGATTCTAGACAGCACTTAAAATTCACTGAAATGTTCCTTTAACAAGATGCACTGGTTTTACAGCAACACTATGTCTCACAGAGCTGGAGCGCTGCTCTGTGTGTTGACGTATGAGACTGCAGAGAGATCTGCAGGAGTTCATTACGATGACTTATATGGTGAAAAGATCCGTCCTCCGCTCTGGCCGACACTGCGCTACAGTGAACACTCCCTAACTCCACAGACTGTGTGTGTGCGTGCACTTGTTTGTGAGGTTGCTTTGTACAACATAGCTGTGCTTAATTCCAGCCGAAATGATGACTAACAGGCTTGTGCTAATTGTTTGGGTGTAGCCTGCAGTGAAGGTACTGTTTTATTTGTCTGCGAAGGGGAAAAAAAGCAAGTGGAAGGTAGAAGACATATGGTCTATAAATAATGGCGTTTAATAGTAGCAATAAAAATGACAACATAATACAATAAAGTTGATGTGCAGTGTAATTATAAAACAAATAATAGAAACCTTATTTATTTTTTAATCCAGTTACATCTTTCAAAGCCAAACTGTCCTTCCCAATATCCCTTGAAAAATGATTATTACCACAGCTAAGGAGCTTATAACCTATGAGGTTTAACCTAGGCTAGATTTGTATTTGTTTTTCTCTGTCTATCAGCACCTTTACTGCTTTACAGGCATCTTGCATTAATGACTGGTCTGAACTAACCTGCTGTTTTGCTGTTGCTATCAATAGTATTTGGTTTTCTTTATTAGTTCTTGCAAAATTACTTTTAATTGCTGTCACCTGGCTGCAACCCTGTCTCTGGAACAGAGATCAACTGAGATAAAAATGGTTTGGTGGTTCAAAAATAGCATCATTAATTTATTTTTCTTTGTTTTTATTAAGTGTTTTTAATACATTTTCCTCTCCAGTGACTTTTGTTTTTGTCTGTCCATACCTGTCTTACCACAGACGTGTCAACAAGCTGGTGGTCGAGTGGATGCAAATGCATCAAAACAGGACCAGCTGTATAGAATCCAATATTAACACTATAAACAAGCCCTTCAGCTAATGGACTGTTACAGATACATTACACAACAAAAACAGTTGGGCTGTTTATCTGGTGTGACTAGAAGGTCACTGAGGATTATCAGTTTGGAATAATGCATGAACACATAAGGATTAGGGATATATTTCTCTTTTAATCCATGCAGACATTGTGTGGATGCAGCACAAACATCTGTGCTCCACACATTGTAAACTCTCCACACATTGTTTAACTTTGGGAAACTACTCATGGGTTTGAATTTCTCATAGAAGTCGGTTGAGGGTGCTGGTTGGGGGTTGGGACAGCAAGAGAAAAAAGCATTTTTTCTGGGCCACAGATGGACATGAAGGACAATTTGCGACCAGCTGTTACTATTGCACTCTAACACCATTTCTCAGAAAAGGAGATAATGTCCCCAAATCATCTACATCGACAGCAAATTTCTTTCAACAATAAGCCTGCACTCGACTCTCCTCCACCCCCCAGGTCAATCCAGCAGCCCTGAGGAGGAGAGAGCAGAGCAGCACCAGCAGGAGCCACCAGCTAGTGGTGCTAAAGTCCAGAGGACACTCACTCCCAGACAGGCACTTACACAGTCCCACATAACATATTCCACAAACAAAGATGGTGCTTGAACATTCTGCTCCTGTTTGTCATATCTGGGCTACAAGTAGGCCAATTCCCTATGCCAATTAAAGATGGTCCAAATGTATTTGGAGCGTTATATGAACTATATATTATAAAATGATATATTATGTTTAGTAACAGGACACTGCTGAGCTAGTGATGCAGAAGTGCAGGAAAATCCAGTAACCACTGCCGCAAAGAGGTCCATATGTTTATCGGGGATCACATATTGTATTTAAAACACACACACACACACACACACACACACACCTATAAATTATGTGCCCTGAGAGCCAGCAGTAATTTCAAGTTATTAAGATACTGATCTGTCTGTCTGGTAAGCAGGAAGGCAGGGGGAGTGGGATACAAAACACCACACTGACCCTTAAATCTGTGTGTGTGTGTGTGTGTGACTGTGGAAAAAGGAGAGATGAAATGGGACAAAAGTAAGGCATATAATTGCTTGCACATTTTCTTTTTGTGTTTATGATCATGTGTGTGTTTTGCCTGTTAACATGGCAGTCAATGTACGACAGAGATGGATGCGGTGCTCCCTGTGATCAGAGCACAGTGAGGGTGGGAGGGTACACAGGTGTGTATTATTGCAGAATGCATGGTCATTAAGAATAAGTGTATGAGTTTGTGTGTCCTTGGTAGCTCCATCGATTTGAAGCGTCTTCACAAGGGCGTCTGACGCTGGCTGTTGTGACACAGCAGAAGCACGTGCTGCAACATTTGATAGACTGCATCGTTCAACATTCTAGCTACAGTTTATTAACGTAAGCCAATGATTGAGATTTCCAATCAGTTTCTGTGACATCTACCAGGAGTTGTATTGTAATATACTTTCATGATATAACCTTGAGCCTGCCTTGAAGCAGTGTTTGGCACACACATGCCTGTAAGCCTGCATGTTGATATATCATGGCTGTAAGGGCAAGTGACACCCACCACTGCCACTGCAGAATTGTAATGCCAATGAAGGAAAAAGGCATTTCTCATGGTGTGATCATCATCTGTAAGGGCCACACTAACTTTTTGTTTGCACCTTATTTTTTTGTGCAATGGTGAGTATGTCCGAAATTATTAAAGTAAGGCAAGTTTGTGGAACTGTCCTTTGACTTCTTATGTTAAATTTAGAACCACTTGTTTGATTCCTGTAAAGTTGTTTAGTTGTTTGCTTAAAAAGACATTTCCCATGTTTGCTTGTATTGCAGTGGTGCTTTAGAACAATTAATGCTAAGATTATGACACATTCTTTTGATTTTGCCAAATAATGATCCTATTGCTGCCAACCACTGGATAAAAATTACACTTTTTTTAAGTAATACAAAAATATCCACATTAAATGCAATCAAAGTGCAATTAACTTCACAACGTGCAATGATCCCATTCCCTATGTTCCTCTTTATCTACTCCAACGTCTGAGCTGAAAGGATATATTCTTTTTTTATTAAAGTCTAATTTTAATTGGATTACCTATTTGGTATTTTCAATTGCTCTTTTATCTTTATTGTTTTCTGCTGCTGTTACAAGTGCATTCCATCAGCATGGGTTCAATAAAATGTTATCTTCTCTTCTTGGCTTTGTTAGCATGCTGACATTAGCATTTGGCTCAAACCACCTCAAAGCTGCTTGTGTGGTCATAGACTCTTGTTACCAGACACTGCGATTAACGTCACGCTAATCAGTCACTCCCAGCTCCCCAAACACAAAAGTAGGTCTGAGGTCAAGTGGCCTCCACACACATCAATTCCATTTTCTCTACTGAGCTTCTTCTCATCTCTTTTGCTTCACACAAGTCTTTACTCCTCCTTTGGATTCAGTTCCAGGATGGAGGCCCAGTGAGGGCAATGTGCTGCCTGAACAGAGGAGCTGCCATGGAGATACATTTCAAGTAATGAAGTTAACGTGAGGTCATTACACACTCATGCACTGCTGCATATTTCAAATTGTGCTCCTGTTTCAGCGATGGTGCATAAAAGCATTACAAGACAGGAGGGAATTCCTTACAATCAGAGAAGGTACTTAGGTAATTCAAACAGTGCTTTTTACCTCACCTCATAACTCCACTCCACAAGAAAGGTAGTGGAACTTGTCTGGGAATAAAATAATGAGTGAGAAATTAAACGTTGTCAGATATCAGATATTGTCAGATATTGCATTATTGGAGACAGTATTGAACAAAGGGTTTAACCCTGATGGTTTCGAAACAGGGAGGCTCTGGGGGCAGAACAGGTGTGGAAGAAGAGTCTATAATTGGTCAGAAGGCAGTCAGGCAAGGTAACCAAATCCAGAGGGGTATGGGCTGCAGAAAAATAAGGCAACATAGACCATCTGTCCATTAAATATAATAAGGATGAATGAGTTGCAACATGTGGCATACACAAGAGATGAATCAGATTAACTAAAGGCAAAGGCAGATGAGGTTACATGTCTGTTGGAGCTTTCTGACATAAATACAGTAAATTCAAGGAACCGGAAATGGAAGCGATAAACCAAATTTTAGTTTTGCCGGCAATGTTGTCTATCAATGTTCCCTGGTCACCTCAGATAGTAATGATATCTTAAAAAGCAAATACATGGCCAATGTACCATAAAGATCAATCGTACATGAAACTATATAATGGAAGTTGATAAGCTGCTGATAGAGTCCCACAAACCTTTGAGAGGCTACTTAAGCTATGTATGGCACCGATTTAACAAAGGTGGAGGACTGATGTTTAAACACTTAATTCAGGGTTGGTATACCCAGAAGGCTGCGTGACGTGGGTCATAGTTTTGTAAGGGCAATCTATTTCTGGATTCATTTTGTGCCTGTGTCGAATGACATAATGAGCTAAGCCTGGTAAAATCTTTTTCAGAGACTAAAGGCTCAGCTGTAAATATACCTTAGGCGCATTCAGTCAGGGATATGGTTATCCCTTCAAGAGGTTTTTGAATATCATTGGTAGCCCACCAGGGAGCCGCAAACCGGAGCATACTGACAAATTTAAATTAAAAAAAAAGAGTTAAGAAAATAACAAATGCAGATGCCAAAATGGCGAACAGGCTTAGAGGATTTGGAAGAACGCTGTTCATTCCTGTGGAGGCGTGAGGTGGTCAAATACCTTACTAAGATTTTCCAGTCAATTGTCAGATTTCTGCTCTAACAAGCTTGCATATGGTAGAAAAAGCTGCATTGCAATCCACTGATGGCAATCAAGTCTTTGAATGATGGGGCATAACACCAGCTCAGTCATAATGAAATTAATCCATATGGCTCTCTCTCAGAACCTGTCATGTGGGAGTGGGCTCAGAAGATTGCGGGTTATTGTTTCCTACCAACCGCCGACCTCCTGCTGCGGCGCTGCACTAGATCCTGAAACGTGTCTCCTATTTTAAAATGATCACACCAGGAATAGTGTGTTCTTTCTCTGTCTGTGCGTCTGTGTGTGTGTGTGTGTGTGTGTGCAGTTTCAGCCATCAGGTCTAGCAGATGTTTAGCTGCTGGTGAAGATGACTATCACCCAGCATGATAATAAGGTCACGTCAAGGAGCATTTGGATGCAGATGTCCACAAGGTGTGTGTATGTGTGTGTGTGTGTGTGTGTGTGCACGTTGTGATGTCTACCTGTGCCTTGCCAAGTGTAAGAACTGACATTCATGCAGACCACCTTGCAGTGCGGGGCAGCTCACATGTCGACACACAAACTCACCATGAACAAACAGCATTTGCGAACACAAACACACACTCACACAGAGATTGGCACGAGCCTGCAGGGTTTTAGATCCATATGGCAGCGATGGTAGGAGACAATGTTTGAAGGGATTTTAAAGTCCCTCTCCTCCAATGTGGCACATATGCGATGCACACACTACTCATTTAACTGAGAGTGATGAAAAACAGTGGTATTGGTTTTCTACGTCGCACAAAACACACTGGCGTACAGATTGTCTGAAGAGGAGCACTGTGACTTTCATCACTGGATTTTGACTAACTTTGGTGACTGATGCTACACACTAGTAACACAACCATCACCCAAAAGAAGGCAGTTATACCACCTGGCCCCACTTAACAGTTTTAGGACCATGTAAATGATATTTGAAATACTAAAATAAAATGATTAATCCTAATGCATCACTTGTAGTTTTTTAATAAAAAATGACAGCTTGTTATTGCTGTCGCATGCCATGAGCACATCCCTTTGAGTGCCATTGAAGCTGTTAAGCCTTCTTAGAGTTCCCATAGCGAGTCATCAATTAACGTCACACACAGACAGCCACACACATAAAAGCATGAGTGACTCCATACCAAGATTTTAATTAGCAACAAACAAGCAGTGCGGCGTATGCAGCACGTCCATTATCACTGAGCACACTTGAGTGAGCCTGCACATGAAGACATCAGTGAAGCTTAACAGGGGGCATTTAGAGTTGTCAATGACAGTTAGTGACAGAACTGATCTGATTGTGAGGACTGTAAAGGACTACAGTGCCCTGTGTGGTAAATTGCAGGCAGCCAGGGCCATGTTTGAAGTCTATATAAAGAACGGAACCGTTAAAAAGGATTATCATATGATTCAAAAATAACACAGATTATATAAATACCAATTACCATGGAAAACCTGCTCTATGTTTTCCTTTGAGCCTCCCGGTTGTGTTGACTAGCAGGCTAATATTCTTAGACTTCTCTTACATAAGACTATATATCAATGCAGCACCATTGTTAAAATTGAAATGCATGATAGTAAAGAACCTGGATCAGTTACTTTACTTTACTGTTTCTACATTTGGTTACTTTCAAGTCTCCATACATACTGACTCACAGATGATGAGTTTTTACTTACAAAAAATAGCATCCCATTAAAACAGCATTTGGGGAAAGCACATTTTCTGTCCCCAGCCTCTGTGCCTGTGCTTTAATGAAAGATTCACACTCTTGTCTCTCTGCTGGTGTCCACATTTATTCGGTCTCATTTGTACAGAGCAGTTGTTTGAAGCTTGGAAGATACAGCGTAACAGGTTGCGCAACATGCTGTTCTATGCAATAATCCAGCCCACGGTGTAAATGATTCCCCTACATGTAAGATTCCCATTAATGCGTCATTCTAATGACTATACTTAGATGTGCCTGTGTGCACTTTCTATAGTCGGTGTGATCTATTCTTCATTTGCATTTTCCATTATTTCCCCCTGTCTGATGCTTCTAACGCGTTACTTACTAGTCCACCATGTAAATTGCTTAAGCGCCCCAGATGAAAGCCTGGAGCTGATCCGTGCTACTGAGGCTTCACTGATAGTCATGTTTTTGCCTGCATTAAAATCTTGCCAGACATTGCTGCTGATTGGAAAATAAAAAAGAATGTCAGGCCTTTTCAGTAGATTTCAAGGTAATGCCCGCTGCTCCACTATAGTTCTGTTACGTTCCTCTAAAAATAAAACCAGAAGCAAACCAAAGCCAGTTCAAAGAAAAACGTCTCAAATTTTGAAATAATCCCTTCAAGACTTTTTTGTAATCCAGCAACATTTAGCCTCTGAACCTCTGATTCAAGTGGCGATAAGAAAATCCCTTCACACTGGACTTTAAAAGTTTTCCATTTGCTCCCTTTAGTTTGGCACTTCTTCAAACTGCTTTAAACATATCAAAATCTGCCACCGCACAGCATCAGCTGTGTTGCCCATGTGTGTCATGAAAGACATTGTGTTATAGTGCTTGTGATTTAAAACTCAAGCCATTAATGATGCTGTTAAATAATAATAATGATAATAATAATGAATGGAATATCGATCATGTTACATGTGAAGGACAAGTGATAAATGAATGAAAATATAGCACAAGTTTGACAATATTGAATATAGAATGAAATGTGCAATATTGTCTTCAGGCCTTTAAACCCCGTTGCTGATCATGAACTCCCAAAGAAAGCTGTGTCTCCTGATTTGTGTCACAACTGTATCATTCTGTAACCCTGAAAGTATGTCAGCATTCATGGGAAGGAATTAAACATACACGTTTTTTTGTTTTTTGTTTTAACCTGTGTCTTATTAATAACCGGGTGACACTGGGTGTGAAAACAACTCAAAACAGCACCATGCCACCAAAAAGTCAGACCTGACATTTCAGATTAATGCTGCCATTTGCAGGCAGTCCCTGTGTTCCATAGGGCAAAACAAATGATTTGCTCCATTTATATAAAGACAGTACTTTGTCTTTTGTGGCTTATGCAGACTCTGAGATTAAATCTTCTTTCTGTCACCGGGTTTTTGACGATTGCAGAGAAGCTTGTTTTGCATTTTCCTGGACCAGAGCAGATATATGGTGTACCAGCATGATTTTATTACCAAATAAATTGTGGAAGAGTAGGATAACATCCAACAGAGTCAGTGATTCAGCTCAGTGAGAGCATTGCTTTGAGCTCCTTTACAGCCATATTGACTTGGTCGTAAACTGACCATAAATCCATAGGCATTTAATAATGAGCCCATGTCATCAGCTGACAGATGCATATGTCTTCCTCTGTGGTTCAGGCAAACCAATATGTTTGTTAATAGTAAATACAATCACAAGTATTAGGACAGTGAGCTAAAGTAATTCTGCTTTGATGCTGTGTAGTAAATTCCTTTACTTTAAATTGTCAATGGAAGGCAAAGGAGCCGACTGTCAGCATTTACCCAGTGATCAGAGCCCTGTGCACCCTCCCATTGGCCCCAAACTGAACTTTGAAGAGATTTCTTTTCTTGCATGGGATCACTAATGAAAACCTGTTTCAGCTCATGTTCTATTCAATTTTCGAAAAAACACTTTTTATAAAGTTCATAGAGCTAATGCACTTATTATGCGCCTTGCCCCGAACACAAGCATTTTTAATGATGCCGCTAAATTGTAAAAGGACATTTAGAGCCATAACCACTGAGAGCCAATTTCATAACACTGGGACTTGGCATGGAGCACCAGCCTGCAACAAAACACAGCTTGTTGATTGAAAAGTCCCATCAGCAATATGGAAAAGTGTTGCATTTGAAAGAGTCGTGAAATTGAAAAAATAAGTGTCCTTGGTACTCCATTCATCATCTTCAGTCCCAGAGAGGGAGTATTTCATCTTTTGGAAGATGGAACACACTGAACAATCATATTTGTAGAATATGGCTAAATATGGATCATATGCCCTGTGTTTCAACCAATCTTGGATCTTTCTGGGCCAATGCTTATGTAGAGTCAACCCCCTTTAATACATTACCGGCATTAATATATGTTTGAAAGTTCACAATAGCCTAATCAAAAAGAGGCAGCACCCTGCCACTGGCGACAGTTGTGAGAGGTGTGCTTATTTTTAACTCACGATAAAACTAAACACCAGAACCACCACACTGTCTCCCTGTCAGAGATGTCCCCCATCCTTTCCTGCCCCTCAGCTGTCTCTGACACACACGCCATTTGAACAGCTGTTGGTTCCACTGGCTTGGAACCAATGCGCTCCTCAGACGCCTCTTTTTCTCCCTGTGCCTGAGGATGAAACAGCTGGGCATTACAATGGCCTTGAGGAAACCTCAGAGGTGAAGAACCTCTTTAGTTCTGTTGAAGAAGTGTTTGTGAGAGAAACCCAAGCCAAAGGGTAGTAGGGAGGTTTCACTTTCAGTGAGGATTAATGGCAGAAAGGTTTAGTTAATCAACTAGAGGAGCACTTTGGCTGCAGCAAGGTTAGCTGGAGACCAGAGAGGAGGCTTGGGGACGTCAGTGCCAAGCTGAGCAGGGACAGTGGGCAGAAGAGGTCACAAAAAGATGGTAGCGTGATAGTCTGGTATCACTCGCAGATAACAAAGAGGTAAACTTGATTGTGGTTCCAAAGAACCAGGGTTTATGAGCTGATGGATTGCAAGCAGTCAGACAGTCTCTCTCACTCTCATACACACACACACACACACATACACACACATATAAAAATATGTTTATAAAAGAAAAGTGGTGAGCTAAACCTCCAGTTTCCATGTATAAGCCCCAGATGATAAACAGTATATCATAGCACTTTGGATGATAAGGTCACAATCTTACGACACCCTCATCAGACGTTACAGTGCATACAACTTTGACAGGTGAAGTAAGGACTAATTGCACATAGGTCTCTAAAATCCTTTTTGTGGTTTGTAAAACAGTGCATGTTATTTTTGGTAATACAAATGAGGTGTATATCTACTTACAAGGTGTTTTCTAGCAGCACTGGGATAATTTGATATTTGCCTGACATAGGCCTAACAAGGATGGGGTGGAACAAATTCAATTTTAAAACTAACTAAGGATTATATCAGACTATAATATCCAGCCAGTAGATGTCACAGTAACACTGATATTTCAGAACAAAAATAAATAAATTCCCTGGCTGCACCTCCCACTGGCCTACACAGCTGCTAGTTAACACAGCTAGCATCAGTTGTACAGCTGGGCAGTGCTGGGCGGAGCTCAGAGACCTGGCCTCATGGCAGTTCTGGTTAAACAAGATGTTGTTGGGGGGAGGTTGGTGTGTTCTTGTCTCTGCAAAACATCATTCTGAGGGAAGGGGCAAATATTACACTGTCTACCCAGTCGCCATATTTACATCAATGCTAACTGGAACACAGAGGTGAGCTAGTGGTGACGTCGCGTGTCAGTCATGCCATAATTATTCACAATTATTACTGAAACAAGTGACACCCACACACACAGCTGTCATGAAAAAACATACTGATAGACTAAGTGAGACTAAAACCTTTTTTTTAACCTGCATGTAAACAGGTCTGGCTTTTTAACATGGAAGGAAACTGGAATTGACTCCTTTTTCTCATGTGGCCACCCAGTGAACTGCTCTTTTGCACATTGGCCTCATTGCTCAGCCCGAGGTGTTGCCACTTGTTTTAACCACAGCTCATTATCTGTTCTTAGAATTCTATCCATAAATAGCTTCCAGACTCTCGTTTCATCTCAAGCCAAATCTGTTTAGCCAAAATACTTGTATTCATCCTTCATTCAACCCTTCGTCAGTACAAGTGCAAAATGTTTTGGTTTGTAGAAAATGACATATCCTTCTCAAAAATTACAAAGCCCTCGTCATAAGATGGGATTCTCTGAGCCTCATTGAACTTGATTGCTTCCTCAGGTGAGGGAGCACTAGCACCACTATTGCACTCAAACCAGGCAGATAGCTCGACATCTTGTCAAATCTAACAAAACGAACTCCAACTCTGGACTTCTTTGAGTTAAATGTAAGTTATTGGTCATAATATTGATGAAAATAGCAAAATATTTTCGCAGTTTCCTGCCTGCATTGTAAAAAAAAAGCAGAATAAACAATACGTGACTGCTTCATATACACTTCATGTCCGCTGCGGCCCCTCTGTCTGCTTATTCTTTCCAGCTTCACTGTCAAAGTGCTGCTGATCCCCATCATCCATCATGTGAGAGCTGCCTCAAACAGAAGAGCTGAGCCAGGCAGGCCTCCGGTGAAACGGGGATGTGCGAGTCTCTCTGAGGGATTTGAGAGGAAGCAAATTACGTGCCTGACAGCTGATGTGATTTTAAATGCTTTGGAAAAATCAAATCCTTCAGGAAGGAATCAGCCTGAATAATGGACATTGTGTTGCGGAATGACAACACACACAATGTGAAATTAAGCTGTGTTTACAATGACCTTTTTATTTCTGATTTATGCCAGGATTCACAATCTTGTCTCTGTTACATCCATATAAGCCACCCAATAACGGCAATTAATCGGGCCAGCTTTTATTCCTTTTGACAATGAAGGTCACCCCGAGTGTTACACAAATAGGCATTCATTTCATGGGACATTTCATGGGACAGCTGGACGCGTCTCCTGGTGTAATTATGACAGGCTGATAAAAAAGATTTGACTTTGGAGTCCAAACATTTACTTTTGCTGCCAAAACATGACATTTCCCTCATGATTATAGGCGATGCTGCTGTTTGAGACTCATGCATTTAATAGAATTTTAATGGTACATCATTTCTTGCCCCAATCATGTTGCGACATAACAAACGCAAAACGTTGTTGGCAGGCCAGTTTGTGTGGCGTGTTTAAGTTAAGTCAAACTGACAGGGAGCGCAGCAGTGGACTGGCAGTGCGAGGCCAGCTTTGTATTTTAAAGTTACGCTAGAAGTCCACTTTTATCACTTCACTTCACAGAGAAATACAAGGAAACTCAATGTCTTAACTACGTATTGTCATCTGAAATACATCATTTATGTTGAGGATCAAAACTATGCTTTGACATTCTATAAATCGAAATATCAGACATGTATTTTCCTGATAAATTCAATGATGAACTAAGCCTGAGAAAGGGCGCTTCCTGGTGCAGATCATCGGACACTGCATGCGGAGGTGAAGGTTCTTGTCTACAGAGGTCTTGAAATCATGTTGCCCATCTACTGTACTGGTTGGTTCTGGCATTGATAAGCATTGAAACGGGTATAAAGTATGAAGGCACATCTGAGTATGTGTATTGATGTCTGCTCAAATGAATCATGGGTAATGATGCAAAGCTTCAATCTGTTGCTTCGTACCTGACTAAATTAGTTCAATCATGACTTTCACCATGTTCTATTTACTCACAGTTCTCTCCCTCTCCTCAGCCCCAGCTGGGTGGTTACAGTAATTCTTTTGAGTGAATCCTCCCTGACCCTCCACTCTCCGTGTGTCCACTCATCTCATTCAGATCCTCAACAATCTCCTGATCCCTCCAACCAATACCAGTATCCTTACCCCGGATAGTATCCTACACTGTGCACTCCCTTTCACCCTTGATGACATCACACCTGCTGTATATCACATCAATTTCCTCTTTTATTGTGCATGCCCACACATGTAATTTTTTTCCATGTATGTCTCTAATGATTCACCAAAACTGACATGCACATGGTCTAATCAACCAACATTCCTTTTTAAAGCCTAGCGACAGCAGCTGATAATTGAGTTTTAAAGATATACTGTCATCACATTTGTAGCTACATGTGAGCTCGCTGATGCTGCCCACGTGTGCATGACTGAAATGAAGAGCTGGCAGGTGACTTTCTCACAGAAACAGATGCACTGCTTTGAACCTGCACTGAACTCTGCAGTTTAACGCCATTATTATGTAAAACTTGCACATGACTGATAGATTTCTGCCTCAAGCTCAAACTGAACAAAAAAAACAAACACGCTGTTCTGTGACTGAACCCTTCCACTGCCACCAATTTCATATTTATTATGAGTGTGTGACAGTGGCCTTGGATGGGGCCAGTTGCCTCAGCCCACAGCGGGGGGGAGATTAGCCTAGATTTCGCTAAAACAAAAGGAAGGAGGGAGAGACAAGGGAAAGAGTGACGCATGAAAGAAAAAGATCAATGGCTGGAACAGAAGTTTTGAGGGGCAGCTTTTCAGCTTCCCTTGCTTCATTCACCTAATTTCCATTTCCAACGCTCATTATGTTGGCTAACGTTATGATTTTGTGACCTCAAAGAACTCAGCGGATTACCCCAGTTTTCTCTTTGAACAGAAAAAAAAGGCGAGAAGAGAAGATGAAGAGGAACAAAGAAGTCTGCAGAGGAAACAAAGAGTACTTGTGAGATTACCTCCCTTTTAAAAATCCTGAGATTATGGTGACATGTAGGAAATACAATAAAAAGTCTACATATCCTAAAGTACTGGCTAGCTCAATAATGTCCTTATATTACTTCCAATGACTCATTTCTTTTACAGTTTTTAGAACTAATGCGTGTGACAGTTACACAATTAAATCTAGCAGGAAAACAGAACATTGCTAACAGCCTTTTGGGATTTATCAGTAATGATCCTTCATTTCTGCTGTTGGTTGAAAACTGTGCTAGAGCTGGAGAGACAATATGAATCCGGAGCAGAGAAACATTCATAACAGGAAGAACATGCATCCTTAAAAAATGATAAAGGTTATGGTCTATGTCCTGTTTGTATATGTTAAACGATTGAACGAATCAAAATGTTGTTTTAAGCAGACAGTGAGGAAAACAGCAGCAGATATGGCACCACAGGGTATACTGCAGCATTTGTAATTTCCTTATTAGGTTCACGTGGATTTAGGTAATTGCTTTTTACATGAGGAGATATGTGTTATAATTTACCTGATGTGTAGAGCTGTCACACATTTCTGTTTAAACAGATTAAGAAGCAAAATATGAAATTCAGTAAATAATCATGCAAAATAAAGAACCTGCACACTTTCAAACGATCCACACAGGTAAGAAGCTGTCATGTGTTAGTTGGATGCTCTTTATTATAGTGAGTTTTTGGCCTCCACAGAGATGACCTCTCCTCCATGTAGATATCAAGTTTTTAAATAAAAAGACATCACTAAAACACCAAAACATCACTAAAATTATTTTATATTCAATTTATGCCAAAAATTCTCTTTCACCTAAATCTCATACACTGAACATTTAAGTAAAGTCTTAACCTCAAACTCTCTGCTGTAATTGTCTGTAATTTTCATACATATTTTCCATTAAATAAATAACATCTATAACTCTGTGCTCAAGGCTGTACAATGCTTGTTCAAGAGTGCATGTGCATGAGTATTCCTCATGAAAAGAAACCAAAATAGAGTAAGGGGGCTATGGACTAATAAACTGCTGCATTGTGTTTTAGGCATTTAGAGTTATGAAAAGTTACATTTAAAAATACTAGAGCGTATTAATTTAAAGGATGACATAACATGAAAGTAAATTCATTTGCACACTTGTCTGGTTCTGCAGCGCAACCTTTTTCTATTTAACTGGGGAGAGATATTGTGTTTGCCTAAGTCGCTTTAGGAGAGCATTCATTCAAGGGCTAAATTGATTTTTTTCTGGGGATTTTTTTTTTTCCTCAGTTAATTGCAGAATTGCTGTGGTTTCCTGCACATCTGCTCCACCAGTCTGTTCTCTCTGGGTCCTGACAAATTGCTTGACAGGAAATGTTGAAATCAACGGCACATGCATACGTAAATGTGAGAGTATGCCAACACTTGTGTTCTCACACACAAGTCCAAAATGTTAGAACACTTCGGAAAATAGTGTCAGTGGTCTTCACTCACACACTCATAAATATGAAACACACCGCCGCAGTATAATTCCCTCCTCAAGTGGCGGACTTTTAATAATCACTGGAACACACACACACACACACTCACCCAGTTTATAAATGCGAAAAAGAATCTCCCTTCTCACATCGACAGTCACACAAAGTCTGAGCACTCAAACATGAAGTAAATATTGTGCACAAGACAGAATCACTGCTAATAATCTAAAAACCCACTGGCTTGAATTCTACAGGAAGTAATGAGTTTCTGGCTGAAAAGGCTTTTCATCATCCACACACACACACACAGCACAGTATTTTCTTAACAGTGTAGCAGGTTTCTAAGAATAATATCAATGTTTCCAGTGACATGATTAAGAAGAAATAACTTGTTTAATTTAAACTGACTCGCAGATTCTACTGTTGGCAGACAGACATGCAGGCAAAGAGAAAATCCGAACTAAAAATGACTCTGAAACATAATGAAAGAGCAGGATGAGTAAAACTCTGGGGAACCCGACACAGGCAGGAGGTAGAACAAGGGAGATAAACAGGGGAACGGAGATAAAGGAAAGGGAGAACAGAGACTAAATACATGAGGGAGGCTGGGATGAATGGACACAGGGCATGGCAGAAAAACACAAGAGTGGGAAACCTGACAAAGACATGAAGTAAATCGACCAACAGACTTGGCCCTCTTCATACACTGTGTGTGTGTGTGTGTGTGTGTGTGCGTGTGCGTGCCTGTCGCACAGCAGCCTTTTCATTTTTGATCTATTTATAATTGTATCATATATTATGCATGTTTCAGAGATTGAGTTGGTATTATAGCAACCTTTTAGTTTGAAATCCAGTGTCTGTGTTTACTTCCTGCCGTGGCGTTCATCGTGGTTATTTATGATTAGCACTGAGAAGGATGGCAAACAAAACAGGAGGAAAAGAGGCTGTGAGGACCAGCGATGAGGGAGCAGGAGAAAATGAGGGAGACTGTGAGATGGTGAGGTACGGTATGTGTAGAAAGGATGGACCAGCAGCCACAACTAAGAGGCCGCTATGGGAGAGGAGAACCTCTCGGCTGTGGACGTGTCTCCCAGTGACATCTTGGGGATGTGTGGCTAAGACCTGAAATAGAGCTGATCAGCGGGTAAGTGCCACACGATCAGGTCAATCCATTGGAGGTGACAGCTGGGGTGGCACACAGAGGCAGGCTGATGGAAGTCAAAATCAGTAAACATCACAATGTAAATAAGGACCAACAGAGATCTGAAGGACTCATCAAGTCACTCGTTCCTACCAAATGAATCATCTTGGCGGAGACGTTCAGTGACTCAGCTTCATGCAGCAGAGACTGATGATTGAGATGAGTTCATCCAGCTTGTCGTTCAGAATCACGATCGTGGCTCGAGTGTGACGTAATAATCCGTGACATTTTGTGTCACAGAGCACAGCAGTGTTGTTCAACATATGGTCTCATGTTGTAGTTATTCATTCTCAGAGGTCAAATATGACTTGAAACCAACTTTTGTTCTGACAGTGTATTTAGATAAGATTTTCCTTTTTTTTTTTTTACTGTCTCATCTAATATCGAACAAATAGTGACAATATTTCCTAAAATGTCCCACAGAGTTCCACAGTGAAAGGATAATTAATTACCCATTGAATTCACAGATTAACAGCCCAGCTTTGTTAAGTAAAGGCTGAATTATACTTGACAGAGAGCAAATCACTTTAGTTGTCTGGAGATGTTTCAGGCAATGGATGGATGGCTCAATGCAATCCCACTCAGTCCCCCTCCTTCAGTAGTGGCCCTTGTCCACTGCTGGTGAAGCAAATCAATCCCCAGATCTACCGAGTCGATGGCTCACAGCTAATCATGCTTGTTGCATACATGTGACCAGTCCTGTGTAAGTTAAAGCTAAAGACAGTTTGCATATGTACACATACACACACTAAATAATATAATCATTCGAATGAGCTATTCATATTTCAATCTTGGCTGTGTGTGTGTGAGGAGCATCATATCACAGGTCTCTTGGGAGTTGTGCCATATCCATGTTGTTCTTTCATTACCGCGGGCTTATGCAGATTTACATGGATATTGAGGTTGGTTGGGGCCTTAAACCATGGGGGCTTAGGCAATCAGGCATTTGACTGCGTGTATGTGTGTGTGGGAGGTTTGTGGGGTAGCTGATAGTTCACTTGATGAAAAAAGTATATGACATGAAAGCCTGTCAGCTCAAATAATCTACCCCCTTCCTTCAGCTCCCACGGTCTCTCGCGACATTTGCATTGCAAACTTAAATTAAGTTAATTTTACCCATGTGGCACAAACACACTCAACCCTCCAAGTGTTTGGCACTTCATGTGAACATGGAAATCCCTGATGTATCGACGTGATGACATTCAGCCTGAATTGTGAGGAAAACAAGACTCTAACTCTCAGATTCTCTGTTGGGTAGGCTGAGCTCTGTTGCTCCTGATCATATTCATCACCAGATTCTTGATCAGTGTTCTTGATCAGCTGTAGTAATGTGTTGTATGTCTGTGTTCTATGCTGCCAATCACTGTGACACACATTAATTGGACAATTCATCAGTCAATGAGTTTCCTCACATCAAACACTAAACTTAAGCTGAAGTGGGAAACCTTTATCTTGCTTTGGGTCATGAAAGTGACAATAATAAACAACTAGAATGGCACTCAGTAGAGTGTATACCTCCACCAAGGCCCAAACAGGCCTTCAGTCACCATGTTTCAATTAAATGTCATGGTAAAAGCTGCAGAGAAGTGAAACAGTTCCTCAGTTTATTACAAAATTGAATTGCTTCTTCCAGACCCATCCCACATCTTCCTCGAAGATGCGAGGTAATCCATCCAGTAGTTCTTAAACCTGGTAACTAAAGCTGCTTTCAGACATTCTACATTCTACAAGTGTTGACAATTGTCACAGTGAGGACCACCAGATTATCTACAACTGACTCCATAAAGCAGAAATGAATAAAACCTGTAGAATTCAATGCGTGAAAACAGCAGTCCACCTGCTGGATTCACTGCAGGGGGTTTGATGACACTTGTTGAGGGCCACTGAGAAGAAATGAAAGAAATGCAGTCCTACTTGCTGTCCACCTTGACTAACCATCATTGATAGTGACACTATGCTTTAAAAGAATACAATTAGCTTACTTCCTGAGAATGAGACGAGGAAATCAATATTGATCTCAGGCCTGTTGTTTAGCCCAGAGCAGGATTTAGGATCTGGTAATCCTGTGCTTAAAAAAGGCACACAGAGCACTCAGAGTAAAGCAGCGAACCAGCTGTGCGCACAGCTTCCTAAATATTTGTTGTCACAGTTACTTTACCCAGATTTACCATGTTGCCAGTGCCATAGCCAAAACCATTGTGGATGGATTAACGGGTTGTCAAGGAATTATTACAGCAAATACTTTCCCCCTTGAATCACAAATGCTGACATGAGAAAGCAGTTTGGGACATTTCTTGAATTTGCCATTTGAAAAGTTAAAGTCAGGGCTGGAAGTCATGGAAAAGTCAGAGCAGGCTACAAGTGGAAAAAATGCAACCGCTGCACCCTCGCCACATCTCCATGGGTGCCCTAGTTTATTCATGGCTATTGGGACAGGATTTCAACAAAAACGATTAATTTTAATAGCGTTTATGATCCCTCCTTTGAAAAAAAAGAAACAGTACAGGAAATGAGTTGAATTACGCGATACCCGCTATACGATTTGAATGAGAAAAATGCTACTGTTGGCTGGCATACAAAAAAGTTTTTGTGTTTAAATGTATATGTAAACTGCATGTGAACTGCAGACCCACATGCACAGAGGGAATCCTTGCGCTGTGAATCTTGGTCCATTCAGTGCTGTGGTAATAGAATCCTGATCGGTCTTCCTTCATCTCTTAAGCCTGATTATCTCTTTGTCCTTCATGCCACACAAAAGACAACACATGTGATTGCAGCTGTGTACACTGACACCTTTAACTGCACAACCATTCCAGCAATTACCACTTGCGTCTGATGAGATAATTGAGTTATGTGAATGGTGTTATTTAGCTGTGCCATATGTTTCTGTTTAATGGAATTTCCTTTATCATCTTAATAATGTCCATCCTCATGTTGCCGGTGATTTACGAGCACATGGCCTCATACATTACTCTCTGCAACTGGCTTCTGAAGCTGCTCTAACTGCATCACAGAGTGTCCTCCTGGGTGTTTTATCATTACATGCATTGCTCATATACAACAATTACCAAAGCATTTGTGCAGTGTCCAAAGTTTTCTTCTAAATTGCTTGGTGCAAAACAGCTAAGATATGCAATCCACCAGTCACCTGTTTGTTGTAATCAAGTTAAATGCTAATTTCTAGATTCACAGTGTCACTTGTTCACTTTTGATTTTAAGCACATACTTTGGATACATAATGTTCCAGACAACAGGAAGTCCCTTATTACACTTGTGTAAATGCTTCATAAGTGCAAATGGCTCCTAAAGGGTGGCATCTCATATGCAAACGATTATGACCCATGCCTCACTCATATCCTGCCAGAACCAACATGACCGACCCTGTTTTGCGTAAACGCCATCCATGATCTCTGTTTTGTCTCTATTTACAGTCTTTATCATTCATTTTACTGGCTTCATACTTTAACCACCATCTACCTGCACTCTGTAGCCAGGCCTCATAACTGACATTGTCGTCCATGAACACACATTCGCTTTATATAAACAGGTGAACAGCTCTTTGTGCTGCTGCGGTGGCTTCAGGGTTCAGTGGACTGAGTCCAGCAGTCTGCAACCAGCATCACTAAAGGCCAAGCAAACAGCCCGGTCTCTCCTTACTTGAATTAAAAGTAGATTCTGAGGCATGAATAGCTTCGCACAGAACTCTCATTCAGCTTTCAAGAAAATAAATCTTCACCACATGATCTCTCCCTGATGGACTCCTTTCCCTGATCCAGACTGTGACACTAATCGAATCACAGCTCATGTGTCAGTCTTTCATTTCCATACTAATGCATCGCCCTACTGACTGATGCTGTTTCTTCAGTGACACTGACATTACAAAACTGCCACAACTGCTAGACAGAGGAAAGGACTGCTGCTGAGTCGCACCGAGACAGCCTTTCACTGCTTTTCAGCTATTCAAGTGGCGGTGAACCTTTTAATGATGCTTACATTGACATTTCTCAAATATTCTCAATGTTGTCGGTGCATAATCTGGTCCCAGAGTGTTCACAGAGAGACGGAGAGATGGGCTGAAACCCAACAGGTTGATGTGTCACAAGCATCTCACCAGAGAGGTGCAGGCTATGATAGTCACAGTACATCAACACATACACGCTGTGATGACATGGCCTCCATGGTCCAGTGGAAGTGATGGTGTGTGTGTGTGTGTAAAAAAATGAGACTGCCAGGGTCAGGGCTGTGAACATGTAAGCACCTGGTCTAGAAACAAAGAGAAAGAGAACATGAGTGTTACAGAGAAGGTATGAGGAGAATTCCAAGGGACAGAGAGAGAAAGGAGAAAAGGTGGAGGTGAATAACCACATACAGGATTATGTGTCTGCTTTGAACCTGCCCTGCTTTATTATTGTGTTTTTCCTCCATTTAACAACGTTTCATGGTGGGTTTTTTTTTAAATTGCAATGTATTCTATCAGCCACATGGAGCTGAAAATGCATCATTTGTAAAAAAAATGAACGATGCCTCAGGTTTGACTGTAGCATAGTGAATCAGAAAGAGTAATGACAGAGAAAGCAGAGCCATATGATGATTTAAGGATGTTCCTCTCTTCCAAATGAAGTCAAAACTACTGCACAAAGCGTTTTCCCAACAGGTAGCTCCCTTGTAATAGATTTGTTTGAGAGGCCATTATTTAGCCAAACAGAGGTGCAACTGACCGAGCCAGCCTCCAGCTGCATTCCTGCTTTTAATGATAAACTTTATGGCTAGCATTTGTTAATTTAATGTGTATATATATACATACATACTCAGGCAGCAGATACACATACAAAAATATTGAGAGAGAGAGAGAGAGAGAGAGAGAGAGAGAGAGAACACAATGAATGTCCATTTGCTGTCTCTATGACAATTAGCTTCTCTTTTAGTAAAATCCACTAATGCACATCATTTGTCGGTTCAGTCTGTTCTGATTCTGCGAAGACAAATGATTAGCATTGATGGAAATAATCAAAAGTAACATGTGCTGGTGAAACAAGCCATTACTGTGTTTACTTTTAGCCTGGTTGCCCTTTGCATTACACAAGCCTCACTGCATGGTGAGGAGTCATTTCTGTGGTTTCAGTTGCATAAACATTTAAGTGATGCTGTAATTACATAGGTGAGAGGAATATCAAGGTGGCATCCTGTCTTGAAATGTAGTATTTTTGTTCATTCATTATTTCTATCAACTCTTGCTTCGAAGAATCATTCATCATGCATCATGATAAGGATTATGTCGATTACATTGCTGCTGTGCTTGAATCGACATTGATTCTTTTAACACCTCCGAATTCTGTTAGAGTAGTAGGACACAAACAATTAGCCCACCATTACAAACACTCACGTATCGCATTTGTTTCTTACCTTAATCACATTTGTTTGCTAGGGAACAAAAGCTTCAGAGAATTCATTCACAGCACACCATCTGCTTCTCGGTTGCCAAAAGCATCAAGAAAAGCCTGCGGTCGTGGACGTGACAGCTTTAGTGTCTTCTCCTTTTGGAAACAATTAATTTAAATGAATTAAACTAATTCAATTTGCATTATGTGAGGAGTCACTTTAAAACACACATAAACAAAGTGTTGATCACATCATCTCAGTATGTTTCTCACCTAGTAAAGCTGCAGCAATACACACACACACTGTGTCCACATGAGTGTGTGCATACTTGCGTGTTTAGAAGACAAGTGTTGAGTGCTGTTTGTATGTTTCTGCTAAATAATTCATAATTAATTGATCAATCTAATCTGCAACAGACTTAACGTTGAGCCTCCATGCTCTTTATCTGATTCCATAACTCCATACTACTCCCCCATCCCTGCAAAATAATCATTATTTATAACATCCATTTAAAATGCAGTCAATTATTCACCATCACATGACATATTTAAGGCGTGATATTGACACTTATGCAACATTTAGACTGTTTCCAATCCTCATGAGCACCTTCAGTCATGCATGTGAGCTAATGTGGAATTGGTTTGTGTTTCGTATGCATTTCATGCATTGACTGTGTGAAAACAGTGTGTGTGTGATGAAGCTCTGCAGCCAGTGCAGTGTTTTTCCTCTTCCTGTTCCAGACAGTGCTTAGACCCTGCAGACCAGAAACTAACTTTTATTATTGAGTGGTGAGCAAAGCGACAGTGTGTGTGTGCCCTGTGCTGTTTCTAAGACTGTTTTGGCCTTTGCCTGATGAATCAAGCTTACTTGTGTTATTTTAGCTGAATAAACATTTCTAAATAATTTACTGTTTGAATCCTAACAGTTTAATCTGATTTCATGGACCAATAGTGTCCACTGACCTCCAGAACACTCTCACATTTATTTTGTTTTTTTGGGGGGGGGGTATCCATCTCTTTTTAGAGTTAGTATAATACATGGCTACTTTATCTTTAGTTATTCAAGCAAACATTTAGGAATATAAATATATGATGACAAATGTGACCGTGCTTGCATCACTGAAAAAGGGTTGCATTACTGTTTGCAACATAGAGCTTGACAATGCCCTTTGAATAAAGTTTAGCGTGCAACAGAAAGCGTTCATAAATGTTACACAGTTTGTAGTTTGTAGTTGAAACCTCATTCAGAGACCAGATTCAAGATGCAGCCCGACTGCAACAACAGAGAGGTTGGTAAAACAATAAATGACTCAATATGAGTGCTGATCAGATCAGGGGTTACTGTCACTGCAAACTTTTTCTCTCTGCTGTGACATTTCTTGACTTGTCACCACCCCTGTTTTGTTGTAAAATTACTTGAATTTTGTTCAGGTATGACGTATCTATTACAACTGGTTAACTATCCCTGCAACCCATTTCAAAAGAGATAAGCGATGATCAATCCCTTTTTATTATCCATGTAAAGCTTAGCCAGCCGCCGGTTCTGCTCAACATCGGGATGCATGCTGTGTTACTGGGGGTAATGCATATTTATTTTGGATGCTATGGGGTGGGGGACAGGTGTAAAACTAAATTTAATGTGGTTTAATTTTAATACTCAGTTTATGTCTGTGTGTAATGGTTTTAATGTGAGTTCATAGTAAAACTGTAAATAACAACATTTGCAGGGGTTAGGAGGGGTTTATTTTGACTCAACAACTTGATATTCAATGATAATAATATATCATATATTATTATAGTATAAAAATAGTCATAATTCAACTTACACTGAATATTCATGATATATAGCAAATTCATGGATTTAACAACTGACCATCAAATAAAAACATGTTTTAAATATGTATATAGTATATTATAGATTAATTGTAGTTTTTTTTTCTTCAGACATTACATACATCTACACTTTCACATTGAATCTTAAACTGTGTTCTGACATGCACCAACTCTGCAGGTCCTTCATATTTTATCTGGAGGAGATGTTGAGATGTGTGAATGCAAATGTCAGACAGACAGGAGCCACACTTTATCCGCTTGCCCCCCATAGCAGTACTTAATTCCACATAAGTCTGTACAAAGTCAGGAGAGTTTGATATGTGAACCCAGCAGGGGATCCACTGCTGGATGAACCGTGGTGATGTTTCTTACATGCGGCGGACTCAAAAATGAGATGATGATGATGATCACATGACCTCTGCAATGGAGTTGATAAGCCACTTCCTGTTTCTGCCTTCTGCACCCAGGTGCTCCACCTATCGCTTGAATAAAGCAGAAGCTATGTTGTCGTTGTGAACACGTCCGTGCAGAGAATCTCCTACTGTGTTGTTCATATGCAAATGTCTCTGTTGTTCCATGGTTCTGCAGTTATGCCACCAGTCAAAACAACTGGGTTGAATAATTCATCCATCCTTGATCTTTTTCATGTTAAATGATTACAGGGCTGGCTGGAGCCTATTACAGCTGTCACGAGGCAAGGGGTGGGGGCCATCCTGGACAAGCCAACAAATGAGCGACCACGACACAGAGAGCCCCCCAGCAAAAATATCACCAATAACGCAATGACTTTATAGATGAGCGATAGCTGTAAACCAGTGGCTGATCAATGGCAGTGAATCAAGCCCCTGTTCAAATCAAACTAGGATGTCCTGCATTGTGGCACGTAAATGCTGCTTACTCATTCTGTCTGCTGCTGCCCAAAGCCCAGTGTGATTCTGATGCATTATCATGAATAATAATGATTGCTTTCAGATCCCCTCAGGTTCACTGTGAACAGTTTCCACCAGTCAGTACTTTGCAAGCAGTCTCATAGGCATGCACGTCACGTCTGAATTATATACTATCAAATACGTGAATTGTTCCAAAGTAAATTATCTGTAGACAAGGCCTGCCTGAAATCCCACCACTGGTTCAAATAGTCCATCTTCTGATTCATCAGCAGACTAAAAATAGTGTCTGTGGCACTGCAGATATCGAAGCATCCCCCTGTTTCTAGCTAATCTTTTCACCTCAGCGTCATCCTTTCCTTATTAGTAAACTGATATGGCTCCTGGCACAGGATGACAGCAGATAATATTAAAACAGCCACTCTATCCCCTAGAAATGATCAGCAGGCACTATTTCAGTCCCTGGCACTCGAGTGCCAGACAACCCAGTACAACAGCTAAACAGCTAAATATGGGCTCCTCAAAAAAAAGACAGAAGGGTAGCGTTGTTCCAAGGATCCCTCACCGTCTGAATATGTGGTGTAGTGTCTGTCGTGACCTGTCCGGAGGAGCCATTGCTCATGGGGACATTTGACGAACACTACAGCAACCTCCTCGCTGGGGACCTCCCGTTCACTTGCTGCTCTCATTAGTTCTGTATCAACTAAAGGTTTGAGAATATGAATCACTCCATTGTTTTATTGTCCATTCATTTAAAGCTCAAACTGACTGAGTTGGTTCCCTTGTGTTCTTAGCTCTCCGAGTGCATCCAAATTCAAGTTGTGTTTGTCTCCTTCAACTATTTTATTTTGGTAGACTTTATTAAATACACCTACACTTTTGTATTTAATCTTAAGCTGCTTTCTGACATGTACTGAACTCTGCAGTTCCTCTGTATTTTATCTGAAGGGGTGTGCATGTGTGAGCGCAAATGTCTGAGAGATGCATGCCACAGCTTCTGCACACTTTATCCGCCTGGCCCCCACGATACTACTTAAGTCTGTACAAATTCAGGAGATTTTGATATATGGACACAGCAGGGGATCCGAAGCCGGATGAAGTACTAAACACGTCTGTGCAGAGAATCTCCCGCTGCGTTGCTCATGTGTGAAAGGCAAAGAGGTGTAGACACGATTATTTGGACTTCACCCAGTCTGAAAATGGCTCTGTTGTTTGTAGTGAGATATGCTATCATTTTGAATTCTACTTAAAATGTCAAAAACTGGGGGTCGAATCATCCCTCCATTCTTTATCAGTAGGCTGAACTTGAAACACCAACACAGCATCCTCAGCTCTTTGAACTGCCTGAAACTCACCCCCTCTACACTCCTGAATGTCATGAAGGATAACTTATGCTGCCGGCCATTCCACAAGAAGGCAAGTCATATATTATTTTGCTGTTTGTGGGGGATTACGTGAATTATCTATAGCTTTATGTAAATTTTGTTCATTTTACAGTTTGGCGATGGCTGTTTACCCTTATTTCCAATCTTTATGCTAAGCTAAGCTCTTTGCCTTCAGCTTATAGCTCCAGACTTAGTGCACAGACAGGATTGCTGTTGACCTTCTCATGCATCTCTTGAAGAAAGCAAACAAGCGTAAAACATCGTAAACTTCATTACTATTCATTTATTCAGAAATGACATTGTCAGACTCCAAGAATCGTATAACGCTAAGGTGTTCAAGTGCAAAAATCTTTTGAAGATGTTTGAGAAAATATTGTATTTTTAGAAAGGGTCATTCATGCTGAATGCATTCAACTGAATATGTGGGTGCCACTTGACACTAGTCAATGTGGATGCATTCAAGAGCTAGACTTTTTTCTTTCTGGTTCTCTTTTACGGAGAGGACTTAATACTCCAGTGCATATGACAATGGAGTCATTTCATTTATGTTTCTAATTTTTTACAGAGTTTCATATCCAAATTTTTGGGAGCAGGGCCCCAGATGAACCACAGTGATGGATAGAGTTCAAGACGTGAAAACTATAGTTATACTTTATTTTGTTTTGGGGTTTGTGTTTCCTTATGCAGAACAGCAAAGCCCTTCCAATTCGCAGCAAACACACCGACATGTGACACAAAGGGCAAAACGGTGGAACTCAAAGATTCAATTCAAGTGTGTAATGTTTCTAACTGATGAATTAGCTGGTTCGTTAGCACTGTGCTCCCCTGCTGTGGGTCTCTGCACGACTCGGAGGTTAAGGAGGATAAATACTCTGTGAGGAACTCAAAGTAACTTTTTACTGTGTGAAAGTGTCTCTTATAATGAGTGCAGGGGAAACACAGAGGTGAATTAGACAGGATGAAAAGTTCTTTTGTCCTTTTGAAAAGCAAATAACAGGGAGTCGGAGCTGAAAACAAACGTACTTTGTTTCTTTTGTCCCAAATTATCGTGTGTTGCCTCTTTGGTTTGCACACTGTTGTTTGTTTTGTGCCTTTCTTTATTCAAGCCTTGCATCTGAGTGAAAAATGCAGCTCACACTTTCAATTAAGGAAGATTTTCCATCTGCTTTGATCTAGAAACTATGTGCATACTGTTACCCAATAGACTGACTTCTTCTCTGTAATACAAGTGAATAAAGTTACATTTTGCAAAGCCGTCTTGCTCACTATGAGGAGTGTTATACAGACAGAGCTAATGGCTTTTCATGCAGGGGAATTCAATTCAAATCCAGGGAGATCCACTAAGAGAACATTTCTGGAAGCTTATATCCTGAGTTTAATTGTTTGTGCAATATATTTTAAAAAATATATCTGTGTCATGAACAACTGCTCATCAAATTGATCACCCATAAATATGGATGGCTGTTCTGTTGAAGTGTTGCAGTAAATGTGACAGTGTGTCAGTTAAACTGGACTTCAGCCATCACTAACTTTATTATTCGCTTCTGTGACACATCTGACCCCTGTGAAACAGGCGCTGCAGGTGAACTTCCAAACACAAAACCTCTCGCACCAAGAGCAAACATTAACACAACACTGCTAAAACTCAATTTTACCGTACTTAGCTGCAGATGTAACAGCAAATGACCGTGAACAGGACATGATAATGTTACGTAAATGGTTGTAAGTTGTAAAGGCAATGTCCAGTTTGGACTAATTGTGGACACATTTGCCATCAGTCCATTATGTTAAGGGGAACTACCTCATTTCCAAAAATAAGGTTCTTGATAAAAATCACACATGCAACCATTTGAGCTCAACAAGCAGCGACATTCAATGTCAGCATGTTTTTTTCTGAGTTACAGTGGAACACAAGATGGTGGTCAGGTGACCACTGTCGTTTGTGTTGTTTTTTTTCATTATTAATTATTTTGTGATGTTTTAAATGGTTTATGTGTTTATTATTTCAGGGGTAGGTTAATGTGATTTTTTTTTAATTATTTAAATTTCCAAACATTGAAGTAAATGGTCACTACTGGCAATTACGCCCTTGGGAGGGGCTGTGTATAAAGGAACCATTTTGAGTCAGTTGAGAGAGAGTCTGGTGGAGTCTGTGGACACAGAAGTTACACTGAAGACAATAGAAAAGAAGAGCTGAATTAAGCTGAACTGTATTTATCTTTCCTTCTTTTTTCCTGGTTGAGCCACTGATTTTGTGTTTGCTATTGAAGAACAATATATTTTTGCATTTATTTTGTCATTTTTTTTCATTGTGAATATTTGCATGTTTTTGTTTCTGCACTGTTTGGGACGCCGGCAAATAAAAACCAAGCGAAACAGGATTTTTTTTACTTTGCCATCATTTTTTTATCCTGGTCATAACAACCCCACTACACAATGAGACAAATGAAGACAGAGACGAACACACACAAACGTTGACAGAGGCAGCACCACATCTGTTATTGGGGGATGCAGCTGAACAGCAGATTGAAGGCATAATAACAGTCATGCAGTTCTGTCACCAGTGTCCCAATCACTTCAGTCCACCACTACTACAACTACACACATACACACACACACGTACCCCTCCTTCTATTGAAGGGACATGACATGACAGCGGTGTCCTCTGGATGAGTGCGCAGCAGCGTGAAGATGTGTGACAGGTCACACTTTCCCTCCAACCAGCCACAGCAAAGACATGACACAGCACAGTGGACGGCTGACTGTAGACAGCCACGGCTGCACCATGTTATTTATTGAGCGGCAGCCCTCTGTGGAGGCTCTGCAGATGCTCCACACAGTAACATAGCAGCCACAGTACAAGGGCCTTGTACCCTATTAGCAGGTACTATAAGGATTCAGTACAATTCACGTACAGAATCTGTACGTGAGGGACAGTTTTCTGGGGATTAAAGCCTTCTGGTTTCCATTTCTGAACAGTATTTGGTTGACCATAGGTTAACAGTTCACATAGAGCCCAACCCAAATGCATCAGCTGTTGCTACTGAAATGTTCTGCAATCATATGCAGGTATTAATATGAGAGCTGAGCCAGGACCTAAAACACTACAGGTAAATTGCTTTGTGTGTATTTTGTGTGGCTTCATCAGACTGTAAACAATATCTGGGAAATGAAGATGGCGTCTTGGCCTGGTTATCTGCTGTCCACGCCAGAGGCCCCAAAATACTGGCTGCTGTCCCAGAGGCTAATTTGACATCATATGCTAGTCGATAGGCTCCAAGATTATTCTAAGTGAATGCAATGTTTGTGTTACTTCTAATTTGGATAGGTTACTATCTTACACAGGTAATGTATGCCCTTACTGAAATGTACAGACGCTGTAGAGCGTCAGTTGGGATGACCTATGCTATGACATCATCATAGATGTGAATGGTACATGAAAATAAGGTACAGGACGATCGAACAACTAACAAAGGCAAACACAAATGATACCACTGTTTTATTTCTAGCCTTCGGATCTCAAACGGGTCTCATACTGGAGGCAAACTATTTACAAAAGGTTACAGATGCTTGAGCGATGAAAGACGTTCATAGCGTCTTTCACCTTTACTGCTTTTATTCACTTTCACTACTCCCATTGTGTCATTTCATAAATCACCTGTGCAGCCCTAAACAGGAGACACACAGAGAGTTTCTGGAGGTGAGACAGACCCCAGATGTTTGTAAGGACTTAAAGAGCTACAAGACTAGGATGCACTGTTCCAGTTATGAATCTAAGACAAACCTGATGGTAGATCAGGTCATTAGGTTTTAATCAATCCAGCCTTATACACAGGAAAGAGTTTATCTTCAGTCTGTTTAAAGTGTGTAACTACGCTGATTGCTTATTGGGCTCTTGAATGCTGCCAAAACATAATAGAGACATTAAATTATGCAATACATGCACAATACAATCAGTGGGTTTTGCACTAGAGGAGTGAACTTTTACTGCAGCAGAGAGGACATGGGAGAAAGTGGGAAGACAGAAGTCGCTAGATAAATAGGGAGGACTCAAAATCAAAATCCTCACCCTGTCTCCCTCTGGTACCCTCTCCTCTTAAATCTATTCCCCTAATTGCACCTTCACCTATGCCCTCTTCTCCTTGTCTTTACTCTGTCAGTCATCTCAAACCTCTCCTCCGACCATCCCTCTGTCCTGTCCACAGTTATTTTAAGTAAGTCACAATATTTACTGTATTTAAACCCTGACTAATGCTATTACAGTGCCCTCCCTGCCATCATTGCCCTCGCAGTCACTGATGTTTATCCTCATTAGTTCCGACCCGTCACGTATCAGTGGGAATTTTCACTGCTCATTTTGTGCAAAGCAAATAACTCCTCTGTTATTTCTTGACGGTGTCTCTGATAATTGGCAGTGACTTTTAGAACAAACCAGAGTCAAAGCGAACCGTGGGAGGAAAATTCAAACAGATCGAGCAGGAGGGAGGATGATAGACAAGGAAAAGGATTACAGGCTGTACTAACACTGATGCAAAGACGAGGATAATGTCGCCCGTGTCACATTGTGGATTTGTCAAATCCATCACAAGTCATATCTCTGTGGAAGGAAGTTTAATACCACCATGAGTTCTTTGTAATAAATCACTCTGACTTCTATGTTATATTCATGAGCAAATAACAGTATAAGCAGTCACAGGCAACACGTGTGCAGAACCCAAGTAACACTAAATAATAAAATATGTTCTCATATTGAGAAATACAGTGGGTGTAAACACACGTCCTACATTTAAAAATAAAAATAAAATAAACAACCATATAATCCAAATATGAAGATTTATCAAGGTTCCTCACCCGAGGTGGTATATAGCCCTGGTAGCACTGTGGATCTATAAATATGCCATCATCTGTCTGTTGGTTGATTAATATGCTTACATCCAGACTGAGATTTCCAAATGGATGCCAGTAAACATTGTACTGTACCCTCATTAGAATTCCATCAAACATTCATATGTCAGACAAGGTAAACATACAATGTTGGCATCCTTACTCCCCAGACAGACAAAATGACAAAGCCCTTGAGAAAGCCCCCATGCAGTTAGAGATAAAAGATGAGGCTGTCTCAGACACAAATACACGCCATGAACAGTCAACAGATAATAGTCATTGATTGGCCTGATCCTGTGGATTCAGGGTCAGAACAAACTGTACAGCTGTCGAACAATAGATATCAAACAACTGTGCCTCTACTTCTCTCTGTGATCCTCAGAAGGAATACATGATTTTTACGTAAGGACGAGGTGATGTGAAAGAAGATGTGAAAGATGATGACTGTGATGGTGGATGACATATGATTACAACAAGACTGCTTGATATACTTACATATTCTACCGTCATTGACATATAGTTCTCTGAGATTTCTTCTGTTTTTTTTTTTTTTTAATTTTTTTTTTATACATTGATTGATTGATTGATAGATAAAGGTACCGTAGATCCCATATCTGTGAGAAATTCCAGTGGAGGTTTGAGCAGATGTAAACAAACAAGACCAGGCAGGAGGTACATCAATAACAACAGGGAATAGACTGGGGGAGGAAAGTACAACACCTGCTCTCGCCAACTGAAATCAACTTGGCTTGTAGACTTGATCATTAGCCGAAAGCAGCCATGGGAGATTTCACAAAACAATCAATGAAAGCAGAAATTTAATTAGAGGCCAAGTCCAAATCTGCTAACAAGCAGGGGGGCTGCTCCTATTGCCCTGAGATTTGGTACAGACGTGTTTCCTCACAGCGATGACCTTGGTGATTCCTTGACTTTTCATCAATATCAATCACTAACAGATAAATCATGCAGTGAAATAAATCAACATTTACCACCTACATAGGCTAACACTCCTTTAAACAGGCAAGATGCATTCAAAAAAACTTGGTTAATTTAGAAGTGTCTCTCTTGTGACACGATTGACAGTGAAATGCAAAATTAGAGTTTAATGTAAATGTTAATGTTCAATGCAACTCTTTGTTGTAAAGTGCGTGCTGCTTGTGAGAAATAGTAAGCACCACTTTCAGGCCCAGTTGTATGTGTATGTGATGGTTATGAATGAGGCCCCTGGACCTGTTCTCCTCATGGCCGCCACTTAGATACTTACAGGTCATTTCAATCAGTTAGGAACCTTCCGAAGCACAAAACTTGCAAACGACTGCAGCCATAATCTGCAGTCATCCATTTCCTCGCAGGCAAGCAGCGTGCTTCAGTCACCCATGAATTGTTGTTCTTTTTCCATTAGCAACAACTCAGACACTGCTCACCTCTCCTGCAGCGACACCCTGGCCCCACTCACCCAAATATAAAGTTGTTCAGAAGTGAGAAAAGAACCAGAGTTGAAACTTCTCCTTCTTTCTCTCTTTAACATTCTTGACACTAAGCTTTCTTGCACTCTCCATGTGTCCAACAGGATGCAAAATAATAGGTGTCCAGGTGAAAAAATGTCCCCACATTCAAACAAAAAACCCAGAAGATTTGTTCTGGTCATTCATCACAGAACTATGACAGCATAATTTGAATAGCATATAAAGTTGAGTAATATACTGAAATACGATTTGGTTTTGTGATCATCACTTATGAGTCTCTGTGTGCCAAACTGTGTCTGCATATATCAATGCCTTGTCAGAGTCAATGCTATTACTTGGGTGAGAGGAGAGACCAGTTTATAGGAATCCTCATTTTTACAAGATTCTCTCATTCAACCAAACCTGCATCACTTCAGCTCTGTCTCACTGCTGCAGAACTATATGGCCACGTTACTACCATTCTGCTAAAAATATCTTTGGCTTGTTTGTATCTCTATAATCATCTTGGCCAGCCCTGAAGCCAGGGTGCAGCGACACTGCCCCTGCAAAATTGTGTAATCCCTTAACTTGATTTGGTGAAATGTTTTTGTGCGGGGACAGTAGCACTCGTGTTGAAATTCCCTGCAACAAAAACAAAACAAAAACCCTTCAGACACATTTTTTTCTTCATCAAAACGTGACATCTTCAACATGTTGGCTGCAGATCGGACGCTGCTGTTTATTGTTTCCCATGAGCCTGGGGATAGCAGGTCACATGATAAAAAGATACTGGTTTATTTGCAGCGTGTGAATCCACTGATTGAGACAATGAACAAGTTGACTCTGCTCAATACCCCTACAAATGAAGTACACTTAGCTGAACCCATCTATCCTGATACCATGATTACGCTCAAGAGAGAAGTGAATGAGGTTTGAGGATTTGAATAATCTCATTGCTTTGGCCCCTTTCCCTTGATGATGTCACTAAGGGGATAAATGTCTCACTGTCCAGTCAGATGTGATGACAAGCAAGAATAATTCATTTAAATAGTTCCTGTCTGGAGGTCTGTTCAGTCTGACTAGTGGGAGAATCCAAAATGTGTCTGATCTCTATAAACATAGTAGTATAAATATATGGCTAATAATACACTTATAATAATTCAAAGATTAAGGGAATCCTTCACCGTAATTATTGGCTGCCATTTTGGAAAAAGGTCAGTGGAGAGGTTCAGGAGAGAATGTGTCTGAATTTATCTCCGAGCACGCACATGTCTAACAAAGGCTGGATCTATTTTTATCTGTGTGCTGGCTGACGTCTGCAGGGCGCCACCGCAGACACTGAGGACACTGTCCACGCTCTTTGTTCTCGCTCTTACCCCAAGTCATCAACCACGGAACATTGAGCAAATAATATATAATTCACACAGTTTATTTAATGAGTGATGTGGTTCCTTTTCTGTTCACTCATTCCTACATATGACATGAAGACAGGACATGAAGTTAAACAATGGCATGTCTTGGCGACTACAGGATATGCTGGCATTATGTGCATTGCATGTATTCAAGATCACTTTTTACTTTTCTGGCATATTATTTTTCACTTATTCGGTAAAATATCTGCTTGTTTTTGTTTTAGTCAATGACCTTCTGCCTTATCAGATCTCAGAATAGGCAGCAGTTCAGTATTATAACAACAAGGATCATATTAAAGTCTTCACTCTTTGAGGCCTGCAGAAATCCTGCTACCTTTCATTTTACTAACCGATACATCTCCCTCCTCTCTTTGCACAATCCCTTCCAAGGTTACCTACCAATTCTAGGGTCACAGCCATATGTCATAACTATCATTTCAGGCAGGAGATGGCAAATCTGTCATCAAACACAGCGCATCCCAGGTCAGAAGAAGAAATGGAGGACCCCCTAGGGAGTTCTGCAACCTGTGAGGTCAGTCATGTGAACAGATGGAGGCAGTCTAAGTCTAACAGGTGACTTTTCAGTTGCTTTGTTAGGCTTTTCCTCTTCCGCTAGGAAGAGGCCAAATAAGGCCAGTCAGGAATTTCACCAGCACTAGTGCGAGCACAGCAACCTGTCTGTCACGTTCTGGCCCTGTGAGGGTCTCCTAAAGCAACGCTGCTGTATAGGCTGAACTTATAACACTCCATTTCGCTCACATGGCAACCTTGTGTTGTTACGAGCAATCACAATTATTGGAATTATATACATTTATATGCTTTCAAGTGACGTAACAAAAGATAACTACAGCAACTACAGCTTACATCACCAACCAACCAACCAACCCCTCCTCACATAGCTCACACTACAGATTTTAGGAGTGATATCTCCCTACAACTAAGATTCTCTGATGAAGAGAAGTTGCTGCAGTGCCCACCCCACACCTGAAAGGACAAGAAATGACCTTATTGATGGGATTTGTTGGACATTTATTGTGAGAGCTGTAGGTATAATCATGATAAAATCCATCTTACATGTGCTGACATAAGCCTAAGTAACATGAGATCTGGCCCACCTGGACCACGATGGTCCTCCACCATACTAATGAGACATGACATCTAGCCATGTGGCCCCTCAGCCCCCAATCCAGAATTGAGCATTTTTCTTCATGATAGAGGAGTTTGGCTCAGATCTGGGGATAAAGTTATACTTTAAGTGGAAGCAATGGAAATATGGAAAGAGGTTACCAAGAGTTCACATTGGTTTTTGGTGCACTGGAGACGTCTCTTAAAGAGTAAAGGAACATGGTCTGAGGCTTAACTCAAGGGAGATAATTAGTAACCTACACATTCAACATTGATTTCACCATTATTTATTCACACTGTAAAGTTCTGATATGAGCTAAATAAACAGAAGTTGTCTTGTCAAGTGGAATGAAATTTTTAAACTTAAACATGGTAATGACATATTGATGTTAGAAGCTCCCGTGAAATAAAAACACGCTCAGTTTTAAGATCCTCCCTTTACTTTCAAAATGCAGTGTACTGAGACTGGTGAAAAACTGCTTTCTTCTTTACTTTTGAATTAAATGCTAGTGAACTGACTCCATGTCCCTTGTTACAAGCTCAAAATATGAGCCAACAAAAAATATTTCACAGCTTGTAGGGGAGCAGAATGTGTGATGTTAGATGGTGCAGACAGATAAATCCCTTCATTCCAGCCATGGTGAGTGTTTGAGTATGATCTACATCTCAACCTGATGTGACCCTTACACTGGACCAAGCAACACAGAGGCTTGTGTTGTTTGTAGATTGATGTCAGCGACTGCAAAGGCTCAAATACTTATTCATTGAAATGTCAAGGGCAGGAAAAATATGGTGGTCCTGACACACAACACCAGATGTATTAGCTACTTAAACCTGGAAGTGAACTGTAATTGTGTGCTTGGATGTGTTTATGCCTTCCTTTCTGTGTGTGTGTGTGTAACCACTACTGTCAGGAACTGTAGTAATACGAAGTGGCAGAAAGCTAAGAGGTTTCCTTCACGCTGCCACTGACCATGTGTCACCACATACACAGATCGAGACGGAGGGGCAGAGAGGAGATTGAGAGAAAAGCAGAGGTAGCACAAAATATAAGAAAGAGTGCCATGCCAGGAGCGGCTGCTAAAGACAGGGGAGGTGGAAGAAAGAGAAAACTGCAAAAAAAGAAAATAAACTTCCCAACACATGATAACTTTTTGAGAGATCCTTACCACACGCCTACACTGAACCATATGGTATCACGATTATGCAACGCTGTCCTCACTAAAAGCTCTCGCCGTTCAGTTAGTGTCAGCAAGTTGACAACAGTTGGCAGGATCAACAGGACACTAAAAGAAAGTGCTGAGCCAAAGCGGATAAAATGATCATTTCCTTCAACGTGTCCTGACCATTTCACAAACATCCGTCCATGAGTGAATGTCAGTCTTTGTAACTAGGCGCACATGGAGGCAGCATCTGTAGCTCTCCGGGGAAAACAATGCATCCGCTGTGCACATGCAGTGCACTGCCAGAGTCTTTAGTGCTTACTACGTGCATCAATCTCAATGTTATAAAATTATGTTTGATTGCAGAGTCTGATTAGGAAAGCAGATGTTGAAATCAATATTCATAAAATAGGGTTGAGATCTTTCTTACATTTCACGTATGAGGAACATATCTGGCTGCAGAGATCGTGTTTTGTTGAGACCACAGAGGTGGTGAGAGAGCAGAACAGGTGGAGGCAAAAATGAAACGATAATGAAGACACCAAAAGGTTGAGACACCCCAAATAAAAATATATGAAAGAAGGGGCTATCATCTCTAAGCTGTCACTTTCTCTTATTTAAATTTGTCATTCTTGCTGATCCTTGTTGTCTTCTTTGCTTTCTTTCTAAAAGCCTAACGCACAGTCCTTTTTACTCCCCCCTGACAACCACTGTTATATACACAGCCAGGATGGCTGCATACACAGCTGTTTTTTACTGTCTCAGACCTCAGGCTATATAACTATTTTTTTGTATTATTTCTATGCCAGTGCATCCCACAAAATAAATTCCAAGCAGTATTAAACCTCTTACTTTGTGATTGTCTAGGCCGGGCTGCTTTAAAAAACAAACGCCAAAATGTAGCAAACAAAACGTAACTTTAAAAGCCCCTGTTTTGCAGGTTTGTTTTATAAGACTAACATTTCCAGAAATCAAAATAATCCCTTTTCTTCACACCTGATCCAAACTCATTTGACGCTTCAAATTAAGTTTCATGTCATCAGTCAAATACCCTGATGATCCTGCTGCGCGGCTGCTTGTCCTGCTTGTTGTCAACACACATATTTCTACAGTGATCCAAATTCCAGTCTACGATGCTGTTGTGGTGCCTTCAACCCTTGCCTTGTACTCAGGATGTCTTGCTTTGAGCCTATTGTCAGATGTTCCAAAGCGCACGCAGTTATTTTGGGTACCTTTATAAATGAAAAGCCTCTTCCTGCTCCTGTCTGGAAAATGTAAATTTCCTTGTCATGTCTGGAGAAGGATCTGTCAAAAGCAGAGAGCTGTGGTTTTTGCTGATTCTGCTACTGCCTCCTCCACTGCTGCTGCGACGCCCACTGTGACAGTCCACAGTGGAGTCAAAATTGAAGTTGAACTGTGAGAGGTGACAAGACATCAATTAGTCACATGGCCATGCATTTCCGCTGTGGGAAACAGTTGCACATGCAAAATAACAGCACTTAGCTGTTGTGGGATTGAGGCTGCAAACGTAGCTATTAATAGGCAAGGCAGTGAAATAATCAAATTATCATCTTTTCCTCTTACTGCTTATCTTTTGAGAGCCACACTCAATCCTGGATGAGACTGGACAAGATTGGACAAGATAATAAACACCCATGACAGGTCTTCAGCATCTTGTTGTAAGATTACAGCATTCAAAAATTTTAATTAAAATCCCATAAATTGACACTGTATATCACTGTAGCATCCTCAGAAGTATTGATGACTTGTCGGTTTATCCCAGAAAGCTAATAGCCACCATGAGAATGTCAGTGTGTCTTGCTGTGAACATCAACACGTAAAAGCTGCAACTGATGACTGTTTCGTCATATATGGTGGTGCTTTTGCTATTGGTGGTCACTCAGTTCTTTTGGCCCTTTTCAAACATCTCCACATATTGTATATTCTATGGGCTGATGCATAGTGTGGCACATTCAAGGTCACTAAAGAAATAAACGTGATGATTTTATTGATCTCTCAACTTTTGATATTGCGTGTGTCACAGTCACAGCTGGGCCACATGTCATCATTGATAGAAGGACGTGTAGAATAAAGAGAAGACTGCCATTGTTTCCTTCAGTGCATGATCATGTACCCTAGATTGGATTTAAGTGGGCTAGCACCCTACCTCAATTAATACAACAGCACTGAACAAATGGGGTGACATTTACATGTGATGGCCCGTAGTCTTACAGCCATGTAGCCAATTTTGCCAGAACCATCTACAATAAAGTGCTGTAATCACTAGGTGTACTTGCCAGTGGTTTTTAAATTACAAGTCCTAAACACTTTGGTGATGCCCTGGCTTTTTTTTCCCTACAGAAGCATCAGTGAGCACACACTCATGGATCAGAGTTAAATTACTCCAGCCATCACACATAATGGTAACTGATATAAATATGTTCAGCAATTAATCAAGGCCCTAAAAAGATGTCATAAACTTTGAAATGGCCCTTGAGAAGAAAATGGTTCCCCATCCTGAACTAGTGCCATTAATGTCCGAAATCTCTTTCGTTTATGACCAGATTTCTGCTCAACTATTGACTCATTAGCCTTAGCTGTACTTGTGTAGCCGTGGAGGCAAATATGGAATCAAAGTTTAAATTGAAAATGTCATCAGTGTGCCCAAGCATAGCCCCACATAAACATGGCTGTAGATTCGTACCTCAAATTGTATCACTGCCACCAAACAACACTCAACTTTAATGTAGCATGTTATGACCTTCCTCTCGAGTTGTGTTTGCTGCATGGTCACCCATGGGTGGAGCTGATAGAAATGCATAGAGTGCAGACTACTGCCTCTTTTCTACATGGCTAGCACCCAGAACCCTTGAACACACACAAACATGAATGACTCACCAAAGCAGGCACTGCACTACTGATGTACTGATTCCCACTCTGTGTGTGTGTGTGTGTATGAAATTAACCAGCTGAATCATGGTTGACCTGTCTTTGTTGCAAGCCCTATCTTGTGACAGGTCACATTATCCTTGACACTTAAGTGGAGATATCAAACATGACTGTTGTTGAGTCCACCGAGAGCAAGTGCATATACCTGGAAAAAACAACATGGAATAATGATTTACAGCACTGAAACCAGGTGGTTGATTTAAACCGTTGGTGCATTCTTCATCCCTGGCTGCTATACTGCGGTCGAGTACTCCTTGTTTACTCCCACACCCCCAGCCCTCTCCTCCCCTGTTTGTTTTTTTTTATCAGTCAATATCTACCATATGTTTCTGCAGGCTTGTCTCTTGAAATGATGTATTTTTCATATCTCAGTGATTAATGTGTTCACTCTTCTTTATATCCCTGGGGGTTCGTTCGCCCTCCCGACTGAATCTTTGGCAAGCTGCTTCATCACTGCGTACGGAGAGAAACTGTGCCACCATAAATAACTGCATATCATCACACCAGCAATTATTTTTCAATTATTGAAAAAAAAAAAAAAAAAAAAAAGCAGTCTGCTTTTCAAAAAGTACACCTGTTTCGTCTATACATATGCTACAAGACGGATGCAATAGTTGTCTTGCCAAATGAGAACTTACATTTTATAAGATAATGACATTTGTAGAACAAGACAACACAGATTGCAGACTTCGTCATCCTGGCGTTTTTGTTTTTGAATTTGTAAGATCCCAAAAAGAGAGCACAAGACAAACACAAGAAATTAAGGTCCAGGAAGGATTAGTCCATCTGAGGATTGTTCCAGCAGAAAGAACATTTCACCATGTCAGTGGCGTTTATCCCTTCGGGTGTGCAACTTCATAGTGATTCCAAGCGCCTTGCTAAAATTCGTCAGTCTGGACTTAAGTGTTGGTCCACAGAACTTTGCCAAAAGCCACACCACTGGCATTGCAAAAATATCTGATAGACATTAACAAACTTTAAAGCCATATGGTGTGGACTGACTTTTTGAAACAGTGAAGACGTCAATAAACCAGAGGCAACAGTGTTTACAAGAACAATAGAATAAAAAACAGCTGGAACAAATATTGGGAGTCTTTTGTGAGGAGTTTTAAGGGTTTGGAAGGTTTGTTGATGTAGGACTAATGAGTACATAATACTATTGAGGTTTCTAAAGCTTTTTCTTTTTCTTCCCTTCTCTTTTTTGAAAAAAATGAAATAAAAAATATAATTTTGAGATCATGACCTAGGAGAGCAAACATATCTCAAATGAGATCTTTCAGATCAGGGTTGGATTGGACTGCTGCAGCACCCCGTGTCCTGGACATCCTCCCATCACTGCAAAGCTTTCCAGCCCTATAGCGGCTCTATCTCCCCTGTGACGGCAGCAGGAGTGGCTGCAGTAATCCAGTTAGAGGAAAGTTGCTCACTCTAAATACCAGCCACAGAGATTATTCCTCTGGGTAAAATTGCACCGTGCACAGTGTGTGTGTGTCCTGAGGGGACACACAAAGTAATCACAGGAGGCGATTGCTTGGTGGCAGTCAGGTGTGTTGGTGTGCGTGTGCAGAAGTCCTATGAGAGCAACACAATGTAATCACAGGAGACTGCTACTGAGTGCCTGTCGAGTGTGTATTTGTGTGCTGGGTGTAGTGATAAGAGCTTATGCACAGAGATAAAATAACTATACTGCAGATCAGGTCAGAGAGGCCACAACAAAACACACACACACTCAAAACTGCATCTGCATCAGCATTTTGTCTAAAGCAGTGGTCACCAACCAAGATCATTTTAAAATGCACAAATAAAATGCATAAAAAGCACAAACAATCCTGACCCTGTGGTGTGGTGTAACCATGGGGGGGAATTGTGGATTCTCCATGCTCCACAGTGAGCATCTAAATGTGAAGCAGTTTGTCCTAAAGAGTAATTTCACCACTGGAACAGGTACCTTTCATAAAACTAAGTCCAACACATAGTAGAAAATGCTTTATGACCAGATAACACTTGGGAGGAAAACAAAACTGCTGTATTTCTTTAACCCTCTCGAGCAGAAAATCCTGTAATTCCCAGAATGTACTGTACACAATGCCTTCCATGTCTCCTATTGAAACCTTCCTCTGCAGCTTCCACTACGGGCGCAGTTAACAGAAGGCAGGTGGCAGGTTTACGCATCTGTAAAAAGACTTTGATTTAAAAAGTTTTCTTTTGTACTTCTATACTCCATTTGACTTGTACCAGTGTGTGAGGACAAACTACAATCTGCACGCTGGAGTGAGTTATTACGGGAAACTTGCACAGATGTGTGCACAAGCAAGAACACTGAGAGCACTGCAGTGAGCAGGTGTGCGAAATGGAATCAGAAACAAATACCAAGCTGCTTTCTGCTGCTTTGCTTCACACATATAGCACCAACCTCCCAATGTCACCTGACTGTTGTTTGTTGTACTGCTGTTCTTTTGACTGATTACTTTCTCTCCTGCACTTTTACTGCTTCAGAGCATTATTTTTACTGTTGTTCAATGTTAAGGACAGGGGATGGTCGAGTCATTTTAAGCCTTTTAAGACAAACTCTGATGTTTTGATAAGGATTCATCAATTACTATCTGATTGTACCACTGCACTGATTGATTGATTCTTTCATTTTGACTTAATTTATTTTGAATTGTATTTAATGTTTCAGTGCTCTACTCATTTTTTGTTCAGCACTTTCCCTCATTCCCAGAACAACAACAGAATATGTGTCCGTATGGATTCAAGGCATCCCAGAAAATACTCTCTTTACACCTTACATGACTGTTAGAAAACTACATCATTTACCGAGAGTAGAGGATGCATAGTCTACACATACATGTCTGCTAATACACTGGAGGGCAAAGGTGGATTAGGACACTTATAACAAGTGGTAACCAGGAATTTACTTTCACTATTTCTACGATACTGTGCGATATTAATTTCAGAAGTGTCATCTCAACTCAAAAGTCCCTCCACCGCTCATGTCGCATTATCTATAAGCCACAAGCTCATGGTTCTGTGTGAAACCTTCACTGTTCACGTCACCGTTGCTACACTTACTGAGCTCTGCTTAGCAACACCTGAAATTGTCTCTTCTTTAAATGTCCTTGGGTTTGCACTACTGAAAGGCCTGAAACGTGACTTACAACATGCTTCCCGGCAGCTTGGCTCCTGTGTGTTAGAACCGCAGAGTCCTTTGGTCTGAGCAATTCCAAGCACTATTTTTGAAACCAAACCAACATGAATTATTCCCAGGAATTTATCCATTAGTACCAGCAGTCGACTTGCACTGAAACTTCATGCCTGATTTTTGTTTACAAATTTCTTTTGTGCCTTTTTCTTCGCATTCCAACTTAAATAGTGTTTCTTTCAATTTCCCTTCCATCTGTCGGCTATGTCTGTCTTTGTCTCTTCTCCAAACACTCCATCTTTCTTTCTGTCTTTCTTTGAGCCCCCTCTTGGTTCACAGGCTGGAAGCTTAGCTCAAAGCTGAGGAGAAGCACTGACTCGATTGCTCCAGAAGAAGTAATAAAAGTCACGGTTGCACGAAGAGCCCCAGTGAAATAAAAGTATGAAGACTGCACAACTTAAAGAGATAAGCTGCAGGGGGAGAAACAAGTGGAGGAAGACAAAGCAGCAGCTGCAATATGACATTTTAAAGGACACCCTGGTAAATCTCAGCATTAGACTGTTAGAGCTCCCAGGCACGCGTACGTTATGACAATGTGTCTGAAGACTCAGACAAAAAGTTTTGTTTTAATGACTCATATTCCATACACTTAGTGATGAAAGTTATGAAGTTATGAAAGCACCGGCGTACTGTACATACTGCACCAACTCAGCAACCTCATTAGCACTGTAGTGCAACGGCTCTCCAACCTGGAAGAGCTGCATGAAAGTGTCACTGTCTAAAAATCTCTACAATGGAGCAGGGAGAGGTAGGTGACAAATTAATTCCACAGCAGCCCTTCACTGCTGTGAGCTCTTACGGCAACACCATGGCATCTTTATCTTCTCCATGTGTGTCAACTCTTTTTTTACTTGGAGATGTTTGATCAACTCTTTTTTTCACTCTTTTGTGCCTGTCGCTTCAGCATTGGCTGTCTCCTTCTGTTTGAAATATTAACGTTAACATTTGTTCAGTTTCACTTACTCTTCTTCTGTTAAATGGTTTAAGAAAACAGACTGAACCTATCCTATACATTGTATTAGGAGGTTTTTTTTTTTTTTTTTACTTACAAAGAAACAAAGTATTGAGGACTTCTCCGTGTCATGTGTCACTCAGAGGCAGCAACAATTCCAATGTTAAAATGCATTCATAGAAAATTTACACCAATTCCAATCACATGGCTACAGGAATCATGTAAATCAAGTCAACAATACCTTTCTTCCCAACCCTCTACTACTACTACTACTACTACTTGACACTCCTGTTGTGAGGTTGTTTTTTTTCATTATTATTTCAATAACATTTGAGTTTGTGCAAGTCCTTCAAGCAATGATTAATATACTACTACTACGAACAGCATGGCGTCCCTCTTGCTAAGCTTTGTAATTTGCAGACCTGTTCATTAAAATAATTTAAAGTGTAGCTATTAACTTAACACTTTAAAGTAATTCAACATCGCATTTACAGCTGAAAAGATAGAGAGTAGAGAGAACGTGTATTTTCCAGGTTAAAGGAAACAAATACACTCTTTAAAGTAAAATGATCCAAATCCTTTAAGTATATAGCAAGCTGTTTGACACTTACATTAATCATATCTACTCCCACTGAGGGTTTTCTAAACATTCTTTCACCTATTTTATGATGACAAGAAACAATAAATCAATCCCCGGAACCGACCACATCTACCCCGTAAACGTAATTCTATTCTCTATTTAATGAGGTTGTGTGTGTGTGCGTTCTTTTTTTGTTTCAAGTTTGTTTTGTAGCAGAGCAGAGTTACTGCTGCAGGAATATTCTCCCAGTTGTTTGGTCATTTTTAATGTTTTGAATTCTGGATTAGTGGTAAGATGTAATATTGTATAATCAAAACAGTCTGAACTCTTAATCTGTTTAATTTTACATACAGTTAGATGTTGTAAATAAAAGAGCCCTCACCACAGAATATAGCCCTATACAATATTGCATCTATACAACTAAAGGAACATAATTGCATAAAGAGAGGGAATACATTTGATATACAGCATCACACCATACATATCTATGCTTATAATATTCTAAAATAGACAGTGCATGACCGATATAGCACTACTCATTTTGACTCATTTTGAGTGGAGGGAGTCATTCACTTTCAGAAATAAACTTTACACAAGTTTTGACACATGGGTCAGGCTATGAGGCTGCTGAAGGAGGATTTCATGCTTTCTCTTCTGCACTTTCTTTATTCTACACTGGAAAACCCAAAAGACATGGAACCAGGAAGTCGCACAGGGTGACACTGTATTTGCTGCCACAGTTTGGTGTCAAAACTTAGATTATTTTCTTCAGGATAAAGTTTACCCAGCTTGTGACATCCATTCAAACGCATGACAAAATGACAAGACAGCCCCGTGGACTGAATTCCTGCCAGGTTGCTGCTCTGCTTAGTCACTGTGTGGGTGTGACGTACGTCCACATTGGTTGTATCATGTTTTGTGTGGATTAAAGGTTGAGATGCACAGAAATGTTCATATTTCATTGCATTTTTTAAACTGTTATGTCCACGTCTTTTTGAATCACACCGTGAAACAGTCAACCTGCGAATTAGGACGGCACTTAGCAGATGGCGTACGTTCACCACGGCCCAGCAGTCTTTCTAATTACGCACCAAAGCTTTCATGTTCATACACATACAGATCAACACTAGATTCCCTTCTGAATCAACATTATCTTAGCGGAAATGCTAGACACAGCATTGTCGTTCTGTTGAAACAGAGCAGATTAAAGAGTCATATGCCCGTATGAAACCACATTTTTGTCAAGACTCCTTAGCGTCTGACAGGGTTCTGATTGTCCACGTCAAAAAAGCAGCAGTTATGTCACATTTGCTTTTTGCTTTGACTCATCTCAGCTGCTGCGTCTGGACCAGTCGCCCTGTCGGCATGATGTGTCCAGTGCGTGCAACAAGCTCACTCAAGACATGTTGAAGGCTTTGCCGCAGGAGAAGCCCCAGCTGCAAACAGTAAGATGAACGATGAATTCCATTTAGCTGCTTCAGCAGTCCAGCGAAACTGCTTTGTTGGCGGCAGCGTCAAGCCTTGGACCTCAAGGACATGTCAAAACAGATACTGGGATGGAAAGGTGGAAGGAAATATAGTAGGTGGAATAAGTGAGGGCTTCGTTTAAGAAAATCATGACGTGCTGAAGTCGAGCGAGTGCGCTGCGGTTCTCCATCAGTCCCATGTGAGGTGGTGTGTCGCAGCAAAGCCCAGCTGGGTAGCTGCTGCTGCTGTTGGCTAGTTCTGGGTTGGGAGCTCATGGAGGTCATCCAGCTGAGAAAGAGAAATCCATCACTAATCTCAGGACGGTGCGGGACTGCCACACGGTCCTGAATGCCACAGTCGAGCAGTGCCCCCCCTGTGGCACTGAGGCAAATTTGTTTCTCCTTCAGTGAGCCATTGGGTCGCTCAGCCCCACAGGGAGTATGACTCTGTGCTGTGTGCCCTGGGCTTTTTCAAACAGGGCGAGTGGTCATGGCTTCAACAGGTATCTCTTTGTTACCTGAGGGTAGAAAGGTGTGTCATCTGAGATTTAGACACTCACAAAAGAATAAAATGCTCAGTTTCAAAGGAGCAGTCAATAAGCCCAGCTGGAAGTGTTCTGCACTCCACTGTTGTTCAAAGAAGAATAAATCATAGCTTGACCTCGGCAACTGTCCAACATCAGTCCATTTCATCCATCGTCCTGCAGACATAGCCCTTGTTAGATATTAATTTGCTTGTCATCAGTGCCTGTGTCTCTCCATGCATGTGTAGATATCCACTGTTAGTTAAAGGCAGAGTTTAATGATGTGACCTCTTGCAATTCATTGGTAGACTGGAAAAGATGCTGTGAGAAATCTTTAAGTAATAACACATGTGACTTTCCTTGAAAACATAGATTTCTCATCATCTCGTGTGAGGCTATAAAGAACTCAACTAAAGCTGTGGTCATAAAGCGGCCTTGGCCACTTGGGGGCATCTGAGCAGACGATAAAACTTTGCTGACCACGGTGCATGTATGAAGCCCAAACAAAAGGCAATATAGTCCAGAGCAACAACAACCACAGTACTCTCTCTGGCTAAGTCGTAATTCAATACTCACTCTGAAAATATTTTGGAGCCTATATCAGTGACCTATTCTTCAGATGTAATAACATAATTTCCACAAGCCGTGAAAATTCAACTCCAAATGATGTAAATCCACCTGACAGGGTTTAGTCTCATGTAAAATACATCAACAGAGCACCGAGTTCTCAAAGGTCTTTTAAAAAATATGGTAAACACAAACTTTAATTCTAAAGGCTTCTAAACTTTGCAGCATCACATTTGTACAAATGTTACCAAACGAGAAGCGAGAACAACACTGTGTATCCATGGCCACAGATCACTTTTCCTACATACACATTCACACCCAACCTCACAAAAGCAATGAGTGACCCACAAAACAATAAGTCGACACCACAAGACGATGTGTCTCTGCAATCCTGGCCTGGGTGTTGACTTCCAATGCTCAGGTCGCTTTAGTGTGTGAACAGGTTGACAGAAGCTGTGTGCTCGCTCTGCATGTGAGCGTGGGCCGTGTGTATGAGCTGGTGTTGACCTCTGTCTTTACTTACTGTTCATGTGTGCTGGGAGAGCCCTGCCTTGAAAATAGTAATACTTGCCCCCCCCCCCCCTTGTTGAAATGGCTCCGTCTCTACCTAATGCCTCCTTGTCTGTGGTGTGCATGTAGTATGTGTGTGTGAGATACCGCGGTGATGGCCGGAGCTATAAAAATAGCTTTACTTAATCCCTCGGGATTCAATAGCTGTCGTCATACCTTATGTCTGCAGAGCCGGGCAGGGGGAAAAGGGACAGGAAATAGAAAGGTGAGGGAGAGGTGTCGTAAGGAGGGAGAGGACAAGGAGATGGGAACAGACTTGACAGGTGAGGTGAAGGTACTCGGATGAATAAGGCAAAAGCAAACACATCTGATGACCAAAGTGGATAGACTGAGGGTCAAAGACCCCGTTTGTTCTGCTCTGACCACTCCTTTCAATTGTCTCCGCAGGACAACAGTCAGTCAGCCAGTCAGTCCATCAAACAGTGAATCTTCATCAATTATTTACCCTCAGCTCTTGTCCTTTCCACTACAGATTGCAGGCTTAGTGCGGAGCCCTGTAATCACATCTCCACTGAGCCAGCGGGGGCAGAAATAGTCATGGAGAACACGTAACATCCACAGCAAACAGCATGTTGGGGACGTTGTTCGCAATTCCAATGCCATCAACACCTACAGGGTCACACATCCAGCTGTGAATCACCGATGTTGGCCCCGGTTTTAAAATAGCTTGTAATGGCCTGCAGAAGGGGCTGGTAACTATTTTGCACGCAGACAAACACATTCAGGTTATGTGTTAGGTGTAAACAGGGCATAGGCTCTTCATGTACACACAAACGCCAAGTTCATTGTTCACTCAGGGACTATTTACCCTGTTGAAGAGTTGAGCAATTGTTCAAGTTAAGGGCTCACCAAGGCTAATATCAATGGAAATACTGGCACATTTTGATAATTGAATTACAGTGATTACTGTGTTGGATCTCTCTATCAGGATTTAACCACTTTGGTCCAGATAATTTCTCTCTGGCTGGAGCTCAGAGAATCATAATGTCTCCTCCAGTAACAAAAGATCCAGTTAACTGTGTCTTTAAAGTTATGGGTGCTCTTCAAAGAGCAGCTGATAGTGACTAATGAAACACCAATCTGCAAAGATGCATCCAAACAACACATAAAAACACCAAAACCAAGGATGAAGTATGAATACTGGTCATTTTTTCATCCTTGTTTGCAAGCATGCAATCACTAATCGCCACTACTTGAATACACATGCATGTGTGTGTGTGTGTGTGTGTGTGTGTGTGTGTGTGAAGAGGGGGTCAGCTGGTACAAATGTGTTCAGGTTTTGTTTGATCCTCTGAAAGTTACTTTTACACAGGTGTGTTTTACTCATGTTGTGGGGACCTAAATCTATTTACACAGGCACATTACAGGAAGCAAGTTCTCATATAAATGTGTCAAGGTGAACACATGTTTTAAGTAAGGGTGTGTGTGTGTGGGGTGGGGGGCTTCAGTAAACATATGGGTCCAGCTGCTGCTGAACAATTTACACTCTCACCAGGTTTCTCATCAAAACAGAGGCTCTATCTCTGCTATGTGTTTATGTCGCCACGCATATTCCTTCTGAAAAACAGATTGCACAGCTGAAGAAGAAAAGTGAAGAAAAACCCTAAAACAAGCTTTACAAAAAGGTGTGAAGTTTCCAAAGTTGAAAGTAAATAAGTAAAGTCTGGAGGAAAATTGGTTGCAGCATTGAGAAGAAAGCATTAGCTCTGCTGAGAGATTCATCGCGAGCGTACCAACTCACCGTGCGCTTATCACAACCTGTGAACCCATTGACAATGTCAACTACATACAACAACCCTAGACATCCTCAGCAAAAGCAACACAATAATTTAACTCCAACATAAAGGCACACAATCCAATACGTTCATTTCCATTCATGTGTCTGATGATGAACCTAACCAGTTTGAAGGTGTCACATGGACACTTTCCTGAAGATTTTCTATCACACAGTTCACTGAACACAAATCAGTTGGTGATTTACTTGGTGTACGATAATGGAGTAAATTAAATAATTGATTGGTAACTACTTCAGAACACAGCGACTCTGAGAGGGAAACCAAAATCTAAAACACTCAATCTACTTGATTAGATTTAAAAGATGGCTTTTGGATTAAAGAGAGTTTACTCTAAAATTAAAATCGATGAAAAAACTCATAATCTGATCAACACTATGCTGATGGAGGAGTTGAGAAAGGCAGTGAAAAAAGTTTCCATACTGCTTGTGTGGTCTCATCCAAGTAGCCGTAAGCCCAACATCCATATTCAACTCATAACAAGTTAATTTCAATGTTTCTTTAATCTTAGAAGCCCACTAAGCAATGACGCTAGTGGACTATCCGTTTAAGTCTTTCCTCAACTTAAAAGGCCCTCATCATGCAATGATTTGCAGCAGGTTATGGTTATGCAAAGTGCCTACAAAAAGTTCTCCTCTACCCATTTCCTGCCCCCATCCTCCTCCAAGTGCAGATTTTTGTCACTCCGTGCAGCACTCACAGGAGTGTCACCATAACTTATATCACCAGAGCCAGGCAGAGGTTAGGGTAGGATGCTGGAGAGGTTTATAATCTTAGGGGGAACAAGAGGATGGGAAAGGACTCGACAGGTGAAGACAGGGTTTTTGCATAACTAAAGCAAGACTAAACACATCTGAGGGTCTGGCATCTCCTCAACCCATCGGACCGTCCCTAAGCTAACTTTGCATTTGCCGCCCTGACTTCTTTCTTTAGCTTGTCATGAACAATAAAACACAACACTGGGTCATAATAGGCCACTGGTACACATGACAATTAAGTTTACTTTCACTTTCATAAATAGCACAGTATTATAGTGCTACAGTGTTATTAGTTGGACTTATTGGAGCATCCATGTTTATTGTAAAGGTTTTGAAGATAAAGCCTCCTTCCTGAGCAGGAGGCCTTAGGTAAGTTTTTTTGGTTTTATATTTTTAAGGTCAGGAAACAAACTTATGAAAAGTTATGACCTAAAACTTTGAGGCGACCAAGGCAGGAGGCAGATGTAAATCAAATGGAAAAAAACAGGTACACAGCAAGGTCAATATGTATATATTTAGTATATATTGTTTTAAGAAAATACATCCATCCATTTTGGACTGGGTGCCCTTCAAGGCACCTATCCCCCACAACACTAATGAGGCTGAAAAATGTCTGCAATAAGTTAGCGAAGCAATTTAAAATTATTAAATAAACCTGGGATTATGGAAATAAATAAATATGACCTGTCGGCATATGAAATGTGTTCCTAACTGAAATTAATTGCCAGGCAGCAGCCGAAAGTAGAGTAAAGCTTCTTAGTGCGAGTCCACCTCGGCGTCAGGTAACAGGGCTGTGACATTCTAGAAAGTTCAGAGGCGCCTTAATGAGATTGAGGTATGTGCACGAGGCATGCAGGGGAGGGCGAACAAGCGACTGAAACACACATGCACCCGCACACACACGTTGGGAGAGGTGTGGCTACGAAGGGACAAGATAAGAGAGGAAATAAATTACCCTCTGTATTGTTTTGTGTGATTCGACACCTCACACAGCACACATAAGAACACGCACACACACACACACACACACACACACACACACACACACACACACACACACACACACACACACACACACACACACACACACACACACACAAAACATAACCCCGACAGTCCAACAGTATCAAATGATGCAGGAGGAAGCACAGGTGATCTGCTCAGTTCCTTTTTGGATCCATTTCCATTGTAAAGAATGACTATAAATTAAATAGCAGCCTGACAGATCAGGTGCAATGTGTGTGCGCGCACCTGAACGTACGTACGTGAAGCCCATGTCTGTGAACATGCATGCCCTGCAGCTTGCATATCTATCTGTGTCATCTGTGTATGTGTGGGTGTGAACATGTACACACCGCCTGGTCGCGGTTTTGCAAACAGCCTTATGACAATTTAATGAATTGAGCAAAGCTCGTGGGTTTCTTATTGATGGATCGATTTCGGCTTGCAGCAGGTGGTGCCGGAGCCAAGAAACACATTAAACGATAGAGGTGGCAGGTGAGACTGTGCGGAAACGCCATCACATTAGAGAAGAACAACTGGAAGCTGCTGTACACCCACCTGCTTCTGTCTGTCTCTTGCTTTCTCCAGTTACTGAAGCTGCTGGTCTTTTGTAGAAGCTCAATTAAAGAAATGTCACAGAGCTTTGTTCCAGAGCATAATATATCCTATGGTGAGATTGACAGACATATGCTGCTGAAATGAGTTCTTTCCTTTTTCTCCATCTTAAAAAAAGAGGAGCAGATTCAAACAGCAGCCATGAGCCCATCGGTCCAGCGTGAACAGAACTGATGATCAGAACACTTTTGTAGGGAGGGGGTTACTTGCACAGGGAAAAGGAAAAGATAATGTCTGAAGAAAGATGCAGTGATAAGCAGGTGCTCAGAATAGGGCAACATCATTTAAATGTCTCAGTTCAGCTTGTATATCATAATTTGTCATTTGAGTTGATAACAGATTATAAAACACATTGCAAGGTGGAAGCAGTAATCTTCCACCTTGCAATATTGGTAGGCGGCAGCCAGCTGCCTCTACCCTCCCTGATGGCCTCCAGCTCCACCCAAACAGCCACAATACAACACACATGACGGGACAGAGGCCCTGGGGCCATATACATGTAGACGCGTGTGTGTTCAAACAGGTAAGTACGACAACAAATCACTGCTGTGGCTCACTGTACAGAAGAGAGCTGCAACATCTGCTGCGTTGCCTAGCAACGTACCTTTTTATGTGTTTGCCACTGTGTGCAAAGACTGAATCAGCGCTGACTGATGAGGCCATGTGAGCAGTGATGTATACACGCACTTAAGAGGACTCGATTTTAACGCTGATGTGACTTCCTAGCTGAGCTCAGCTTGACCACTAGGGCTTCCTTCTTCAGCTCCTTCAGAGGTCACTTCCAATGTCAAATGACTGTTTATAAGTAACAATAAAAAGTGCGCTGCCACGCTGCACTTTAGCCTCAAGCATGTAACGCATCACAAGGTTCTAATAAATTGAACCCATAATTGTTTGCTATTAAACGGTTCATCTCAGAGACCATTTTGCTGTCAGGGTGTCAGCAATAGATGGCCACTGCATAATCTGTTTCACTGTGATGGTCTGTTTTTTTTTTTTTTTTATTTTGCATTTCCTGCGGACATACTGCAGTAGTTTGAGCCTGCAGTGTTCCTGTAGTAGTACAGCACTGTACAGAGAACAGCAGCAACACGTCCTTTTGTTTCATTTCACATGGCTAGAAAACGTTTGCCTGTAAGTATATACATGTTCATTTGTTGCATGGGTGTGTGTAGATAATGTTTCTTTCATTTCTGTAGATATATTGCTGTCATTTACGTGTTCGCCGATACGCGTATGCTAACGGTTAGCATCACAATGGAAATTCGCATACATCTTAGCATTGAGCTAACGGAGTTGTTTTTCCAATTTTTGTACTGTTGTATTTTTTATGATATGCACAAATGTATCTCGTTGAGATGATTGACATGTATCTGCTTGTTTGTTTAGTTTTATAGAAAATACTTTCAGTAAAGGTACTGAAGAGGAAACTGCTTGTTTATTGAAAGCTGTTAGCTATCTGCCCAGCTTTGTAGCAGCCAACACACACAAAAGCAGGGGCAGGTGTTTTTCAAGACATGGCGTGATTATCAGAGGAATTATTGACGCGTTCCACTGATGACAATAGTGGGCTTTTAGGGCCAGTCATCACCCAGTAACTGAGTCGGACATCAATTACTGAATATATAAAACATGAATATATCTTCGTACTCTAACACATTTACCTCCGGGAAATAATATTGCTGTTATTCTTTATTGTTACTCTATGTGTTTTGGTTTTTCTACGGCCACACACGCTGGGAAACACAGGCCTGCTCTGCCGCTTCCTCTCTACATCTGGTTCATAATTTATTAAGAACACATTGATATGCATGGCCCTGCTCCGTTCCAGCTTCATTTATATTCACCACACTGGTACATCAATGTGAGAGAGAGAGAGAGAGAGAGAGAGAGAAAGAGAGAGAGAATAGAAAGATAGATGAACACTATGCATAGTATAGGCCATCTGTATGTGTGTGAATAACAGATATGCTGCATGGTTGACCTCCATCATAGTTGACAGACAGTGCTCTGTCTTGTTCCTGTGCTAATATGAAACCCATCTAAATATATAAAATGAAACCCTTGATTTAGCTTCATGACATGAGGGCATGGTGAGATCTGCTCCTACCCTGCGTCGTGGTGTTTGCATGAACCCGCGCACGACCAGCGGTAATTGTGAGATGGTTAGAGAATGAGAACCATTTCATTCAGCCATAATCCATAACTTATCTTTTGTTGGTCGCAGGAGAACTAAAGCCATTACCAGCTGACACTGGACCAAAGGTTGCCAATATATTGCAGGGCTGTCATATAAAGACAAACAACCAATTACTCCAGCACCAGGAGTAATCAGAATATCCCACATGTCTTTGGACTGTGGAATGATGTTGGAGTGCCTAGTGAAAACCTGTGTATATAAACACAGTGTCTGATTTGAGTAGGTTTCTACCATTGTGTACCAAACAGGTGCACTCAAGTATGAACTCCTACTGGCTGTTGGATTTTATGCTTCAGGCTCTCGCAAAGCAATTCTGTTGCCACACCGCTGCTGTGGCTCAGGGGGTAGGGTGGATATGCTCTAAGGTCAGTGCCTCGATACTGGCTTTTCCTATTCTCTATGTTATAAGTAATTTGAATTTTTATTTTACTCTTCAACATCTGACCTATAGCCCATTCCAGTGCCTCCATACAGCTACTGGGGCATCACTCAAGCATGGGGAAACCTTCTTTAACAGACCTGAAAGATGCACAGACACAGGTTGTGAATGGAGTGCAGACACATATTTTCTGTCTAATTGGTTGGGACCAGAGAAGACCTAAAAGCAAATATTTGGCTTCATCCAATTGGACATACATGGTAAATGGGAAGCAGGACAGGTTCCCCTTACACGTGTAGAATGCAGCAGGAGAATTGCATTTGCATGAACAGGAACATCCCTGACATGTTCAGGAGTGGACTTGTCAAAGCATTCAGGAGACACGACACCACTGCATCACCAACATGTCTGTTACAATTTTGATTGTGAATGGCCCTGCACACACACACAGACATTATAAGTCGTAGTATTTACTAAGGGACTGGAGGAGAAACGCCACACAATGTGTAAAACAACTGACTCAGACATCTATGCTCTCACATACAGCCCCTCCAGATTTCAGGAGGTCATCTGGAGTTCAGTGCATGTCTGAAAGCAGCCAGAGTATACAGTAGATGGTCTGGTCGACCGGGGATTGAACTGGGGACCATGCTCGAGGTGTAAGCATCCATATGGTGTTCACCCAGGCAAGATTTCAGGATGTGGTGTCTGCCGAGTGACACCAGTTGACTTCAGGCTAATGTAGACAGCCAAAGTAGCAATGCTGCTGTTGCTGTCATTGCTGATAAAGCCAAGCCCAGGGGCATTTTTGAAGCTTTTGAAATTGAGACAACAATAAAATCAACAATGGCACAGTATTAAAACAGTCAAGAGAGGTCACTGGCTATATTCAAGAGTGGTGGCATGAATTTTAAGCATTCTCTTTTCAGAGAATTAGCTGACTTGTAGTTAATGCACCTTTGCTGACAGCTTTCCATCTTCCCTCGTTAATACAGTGGATAAGTACCTCCGCCTTCAAGCGGAAGACCGGGGTTCGATTCCCCGACGAGGAACCACCTCCAGTAGGCTCACCATCCGCAGGAGGTCTCAGAAGGGACTGGTGCAGTGTGATTTGAGTGCAGTCGTGCTACCCCGGCAACGGACAAGCGGTTGGAAAATGACATGACATTTCCATCTTTTATTAGATTCACTTGTACACCCTGTATTCCTCCAAATGGACATGTTGAGAAGCAGTGATTTTGAAAAGCCTGTACAGAGCTTGCATTTTGGAGGACGGGGCCAGGGTCAGTATTGCAGGTCAGCACTGTGAAAGCTTGGACCTTCAACTGATTTCATCTGTTAAATGTTTGGTATAAAAAGGGACATTTGTGCAAGTTGCTATGGATACTGTCGGAAATTGGTGCTCTGTTGCAAAATGCACCAAGAGAGTGAGCGATGGAGAGATGAAAGGTAATTGGAGGAAGTGAGAGTCAGGACATTTTCTCTAGCAAACCGAGGCAACAGTTTTATTTCAGCACATTCACATTTATGGTAAAATTGTAAAAAGGGGTGAGATTAAAGACAGAGGAGGAGGAAGTGGGAGATATACTGTGAGCCAGATGGGGTCATGAGTTGATATTAACTCCAATTTGAGATTACGTTGGTATAGGGAGGTTTTTAAACTGAACTGGAAAGTTGTCACTGAACTGTTTATGTTTTCGTCAGCCACAACAAAAACTGCAATATCTAAATGAGAACCCAATGTTTAATGCATTATTTTAAATACCATTGACTTTGAAAGTCACTTTACAGGAAAGAAATGCCAATTTTAAGAGTTTAGCAAAACAGTGTTATGCATGTCTGTGTTGGAGTGTGTCAAGAGTAACAGATAACTTTACTTCATCAACATCTAAGAAAAACTGAACAGCTACTCAGTTCATTTTCAGATTGTTTCAGATTGTTTCATCAAAAGAATAAGGCAAGCTATCTGATCTCTGGAAATGTTGACATTTTTTCCATGAATAAAATGATTAAATGTAATGTAGAGTATAAAGAGAGCCATTTCCAGTCAGTAGGAGACGAAACTAAGACTTATTTTGAAGGGAAATGACTGCCAACCAGCTTCATCCCTCATTCTGACTTCCTAGTGCTGAATAATGCACCTATCTCCCCGCATCTATTCGGGTGAACTCTCTGAGAAGCAGGATTGCTTCTTCTCATTTGTTTCTATTAGAGCCATGAGCAGGCGTGTGTTTCCTTTTGAAGGGTGGGTCATTGCTAATAGCTGCTCCACTTACCAGGTGATAATGTGTGGGCCTATATGAGACTGCAGCATGACCTTTCTCTCTTTGTCTTTCATGGTTCCATTTATTCTGTCTTTCTTCCAGCCGTTGGTTTGTTTCAAGTGTAATTTCTCCTTTTTCTCTATTTAAGTTTACAGCTTATCTCAGTTTCATGGCTGAGTTATACATCATACACTGTGTTTTTAGCCAGTTGGTAAATCAGTCCCTTAGATTTATCTAAACTGGACAATTTGAAAAGGTATTGATGGGATGGATCGTCATAAAGGTTAACAAGATAACAACCGAACACAGAGGACTTTGAAATGTGTGGTTTTAATTACTGTATATTAATTTTTCCCACATTGTTTAATCAATCTATATGTGCACTCAGCACAAATGCCTTGACACAAAATTGACACAAAATATTTCACTGTAGGTGATATGAGCAACACTCTCTGGTCACAATGTCACAGCGTCAGTGACATTTTTCTGTAGCCTAGCAACCATCTCCACATCCAGCCATAAAGGAGTCTCTTCTCGCTCACTCATTTCTTTGTCTTCCTCATGCAAGAACAGTATGCATATTAACACAAGTTAAATATTTCAAGCACAGGTGCTCTGTATAGCTATAGTTTTTTATTTTTCTCACTCTGTAGCAACCCCTCCTATCCTCTGATCTCCACTTAATACTTTTTTCTCCATTTGTTTCCATTAGCATCAGGAGCAGAGCACTGTTTTCTCCTGATGGCTACTTTGGTGATTGGAGACCCAGTGCAACAACACAATGATGAGAAGTTGGCACAGAGGAGAAAACAAATTAAACCAATAGCTGGCCCTGCTGAATACTAAGGTGAGACCCACTATTTTATTGAGTTTCTACACTCTTTAAATGCATACATTCTGTTTTTCTTCCCTTTCATGCTCCAATTGTTTGTGTCCTTCTGTAATTAAAAGAACTAAAGTAACCTGTCAGCTTTCTACACCAACCTGCGCTGTTAAATGTCATGTATAGGAGACTTTGACTTTCTTTAATTAGGGTAAATGACTAGCAGAGCCAGGCTTCTGTTGGGAAACATGACTTCTCAGCCAACTTTGCACTCAACCAGATTTCTAATAGGGAGTTTACAATGCTGCGCATGTGCATGGAAAGGCAGTACTGGATGTCAGAAGTCGTCACCCACTGGCCTTTTGCTGTGTGACTATTCAGAGAATGCATTACAAAACTAAAGCAACAAAAGCCAGCATTTATAGAGCTTAAGGTTTATAGTTCAGCGTGTAAATAGACAAACTCCTGCAGTTGGAATGGAATTGGCACATTTTTATAATCAACAGCAAATTTCAAAAATGTCTTGCGTGTGCTTTTTTTTTGTTGCTATTTCTGTATTTTTTCAGCACCTGCTACACTAAAGACATTTGATTTGAATTGAATTGGTGTCAGGGGCTTGTGTTTGTGTGACCACTTTCTCTCAATAAATTGGCAATAAATTAGTCCTCACTTGAAGGCTCATGCAGCTCAATTCAATAATGATTTCCTGAGTATTTTCACGAGTTTGGCTTTCAGAAATGGTTTATACCAGGATGAGGTATATACCCATTTCCACCTTCTTAAATGGCATTATTTGTACTTGTTGCCATAGTTCAGCCTTCTAATATCCCACCCTCTGCCTGCTGCTGGATTGGATGGTGGGTACACACACTGGGGTTTCCATCTAAGGTCTTTGGGGTGAGCAAGAACTGGCACCATGGATATAGATCCAATCATTCGGTGCTGGCTGTTTCACCCCTGAGCAAGGTTGCTGTGCACTGACCGTATACTTTCTGTTGTGACACATCATTTTCAACAAAAGCCACAGCCAAGACATTCTGTGAACAGCAACTGCTCCTTGCTTTTGTCCACAAGAAAAATAAAAGGACCCTGAAAAGTTGATGTCATAGGTAGGAGATCATAGATAGAATAGAACGTTTTGAACCCTAGTTATGCAGCTATCTGTCAAAACAATAGTGCCAAAAGATTTTGTTCGTTTTAAAGTAATGTCTTTTGTTGTGCTAGATGTCATAGGCATACATAGGCAGCAGTGGTGAAGCTATGGTTCAGAGCCAGATGTCTTTAGTGCTGATAACTAATGGACAGGAAGGTAGTGAATCTGTTATTGTGAAACACAGATATTGATTGATTTAGTGGATTCTACTACTACTTCTATAATTAGCTTTCCAATTATGTTGTGCATAAGAACTGGAGATCAGTCACACAGGGTGTTTATTTGTTCTCGGGTAATGATTTGCCGTGAAAACTTGACATGTTGACAAACAAAATAAATTAGCTGACATATGGACAGATGAATGAATATCAATAAATACAATATAGAAATTGCTATTCATACCTCAGAGGACATATTCTGGGGTCAGTCTTCCCATCTTCAAGAGCTTTGTTGTCCATTTAAACCACGTAACTTAACAGACAAACAAACTCCATGTGCCACAGTGCAACTGGTGCGCTCATTTAAGGAGTCCAACAACTTCCCACAACCGGAACTTTAGTTCCACCTTATATGTGCCATATTACATTCAACAAAAGCAAAATAGTAAAATTAAAACCATGTTTTTATTACATTTTGAGATTTGCTATTTCAATATTCATTCTGCCCTGAGCTATATTATTCAATATTTATTTAGTCATGAGTTTAATAAGCTAATGGCAGCTACAGAGAGGTTATTCTTCACATTGTTTATGTCTTCTGGCTTCAAAGACTCACGTCATGCAGCTCCAGCTGCAGATATTTCTTCTCCTTTCTATCCCATTTATACATTTTTAGTTTTAGTTTAGTTTTGTGCTGTTTTTTGGTCAAAATTTTGAGAAGCACACCTTTACAACAATTGTATTTGTTATTTTATTGTATATTAGTTATTCTCTATGGTTAAGTGATGGTACTACTTTTGTGATTCTTAGTAAAAGCCATGAGTGATTCTCCAGGATTACGTGGCCCTTATAAGTGTGGTTTTTGGATGAATAAATGGAAGTGATGTGAGGGGGTAGATGGTACCTGCAGCAGCACCACAGGCTAAATCCCTGCTGGAGATCTCAGTGACTCCCCCTCCTTACCTACTACGTTTGCTGCAGATCTCCCCAGGAGCAGCCCCACAGCAGCATGATGCACAGCATGCTGTCTCACACAGTGACGTGGACGCCTCCAATTCAGAGGGAACCAACACTTAGTTTAGCCCCGCCAAACACCCTTGTACACAGCACAGCTTTTTGAAAACACTCAGAAACACACGTGCGCCGCCTCGAAAGCTTTTATCTGGAGTGGGGTACACAAGGTTAAAAAGCATGGGAAACACGGAAGATTGCTACAAGCTTTCTATGCACCACTGAGGGCCTAACAGCTAAAGGGGAGCATGGGAGTGCAAGAGCTTAAAGGACCGTTCAGCACATATCTTTGACCAACAAATTGCTTTGGTGAACCGTGAGACATGAACGATGAACATTTCAGTATTTTAACAAAGGACTAATGATTCTTAGAGCTCTATTATGTATATATGTGATGACGTATAACTACTGTCACTGTCCTCGTAGCCAAAAATAAACGACCTAACTTTACCTTTATTCTTGTCATGTCTCTTGTGTTTTTGGTCCTCTATTCATAAAAGGAGAATTTCCATTTAGATTATCAACTATGTTTTCCTAATGTCCCCCTCTGCGTTGCAGCTTTTGATAAACTAGACACTTTTAGTTGATAAACTAGACACTAGACCCTTTACTGTATTTGTCCTCCTACTACTGACACAACAAGGAAGCAGCAGCTCTGCTGAAGTGACATGCAACTCACTCTGCACAGAGGCTTGGTTGAATTAAAAAAAAAAAATGATAGCTTCAATAATTAGTTTTCAAGAATTTGCATAATGTTCCCCTTATTTGAGGCATCTTGTTTAACATGCAAATTTATGTTAATCAGCACAGAGCCAAATATCTGCAGGAACACCAAGGTTCACAGTGGACCTACCATTACTGGCACATGCTGGCACTACATGGATGAAATTAATTTGCTCCTCTGGGCCGCTGCTGTGAGTACGGATACATTTTCCGTCAACAAGAAACTGTTAAACAATGTTTCCTTACTGCAGGCGGTATTCAGAAACCAGCTTGTTAATCTCCACCATCGCTAACATTATCCTGGTGGTGTACTTACAAAGAAGGTAAGATTTACAAATGCTGCCATTGCCATATTCACATCGTCACTTCAAATACACCGTATTCTGAGGCTGAACCTTTTTTTTTTTTTTTTTTTTTTTTACACTTTATGCTTTTGACATTGGCATTTTAATATTTCCCTTCTCTCTTCCAAATCTCCTTTTCATGCTGGCAGTGTTGAAATCAATGCAGGGTCGCCATTATCTGCTAAATTCACCTGCTCAGAGAGCCACGGCCCCACACTTCTGATATATGTGACTAAAGTCCAGTCTAGACAGAATTCGTTTTACTGGAAGGTGAGGTAGCGTGCTGCTCTTATTACCCCACAAATCATATTTCAGGCAAAATCATGCGAATTGTATTCTCTATCATAAACATAATTGGGAGGTTAGGCATTAACAATCTACTGCACCGAGTGATGACTTCTTTTGATAACTGCACTGGCAATTAACAGCAGAGCAATTCTAAAACAGAAATCGCAAATGCTCTGCAGCTTGCTCCATTTCTAGGAGGCTTTAGTCGCCAGTGCAGTGTGGGGCTGTCTCATGCAGGAGGAGCAAAGGTTCCTGCACGCTCAGCAAACTGGCATAAGACACAGGACTGAGCCTCAAGTGCCTAGAGACAGAGAGAGCAGGAGATGGTCCAGTCTATTGGTCGATTCACATGGGAGCTTCAGTGCATTATCAATTAACCTTTGTGTTCTGCAAACAATGGATTAGTCCAACAATGCCCCGGGTGTAAACAAGATGGAAAAAGAGTAAGTGCAAGACTAGCTAGAAAAAAAATCAAAAATAACAAATGAGAGTATCAAACATAAAATATTACAGGTTGGGGTTTTAAAACTGGTGCAGTGGATATTATTACCTGAGTTATCTAGTCAACATTATCATAATAATGTCTTATTGAGAATAAGGTCAGCCGCCCTATCTGTTTCCCTGTAGAACCCTCCAATGGCAATAGGAGAGGAAACATTTAAGGATGTATTCTGGTGTACCAAAAATGTGCATATCACTGCTAATTTTGGTATAAAAGTACATGGGTTCTTCTTTTCAGATGCAGAATTGAACTGGTGCCCCCGCAGGAGTCATTGATCTTTCATCTCACCCTCTTTCCCCCTGCTGTTGTTCCCTCTTTTCTGCAGCACGGATGACATTGACCTTTACTTCCTGTATCATTATCCTCACAAAAACTAATTGTGATCACACTCTGTGCTTACTCATACATATTATCATCCCCTATCATCGCATCTGATTACAATCAATATATCCACAGGCTCCTGTGAGTGGGAAGACTGATCATATTGTGCTGCTCCCTTCATCAGTAGATGCAGAAATCGACCGACCGTATCATCATGTACAATTTCATTTCTGATAAATGAATACACAAGTGACATTTTGAAAGGAACTGTTTTGTAATGGCGGCTCTGTCTGTGTGGTGGGTCCTGTGTTTGCACGTGTTTTGATATTAATACTTTTTACTTCATTAGGCTCCTGACAGGCTGTGATTACATGTTTTTTGTCCCCTTTGTTGTCAGTGATGGTGGCTGCTCTCGTTTCCTCCGGCGAGGATGATGCAAAAATAAAAACGCCCGTGAACACCTCCCTTGTTATCTCTCCCCTCCTCTCGGCCTGCCTTTATCCTCCTCCCTTCTCTTCCCTCCCCTCCCCTCCATGAGCCATGTGGCAGCTGTGTCATTTATGGACTTAATGATATAGAGATCAATTTAACACTTTCTCCCTTCACGTCTTTCTTCCGCAGGCTTTCAGCAGCAGTCAGCATTCGTTGCGGATTTGTGACCACGCCAATTGAACCCAGACCAGTACGAAACGCCGCCTTCAGATGGAGGTGAACTAAGTTTTCAATACTGCACTGTCTGCTTGCATTTGTGCATTCAACCAGAGAAGCAGTAATCATATTCCCAACATATGTGCAGTGTGAAAATGGTGACTTCACATTACCACTTTTAAAAAGGACCGGCATGAGCCAGTCTGGATGATAGAGAAGTGCTAAATGAAGATGTGTTGCATGTGAGAGGATCAATTTGACTGTTGTAAAGCATGTGAGTGGCTGTTAAGTCGATAAAAACGCTAAATGCAATCCATTTACCCGTACATTTCATCCACAGTTACAATGGGGAGAGAGCAATAAATAATGAAAGGCACAACAATTCTCATTTTGCCAAAGTGACAGAGGTAAAATATATGTGGTAACAACAACGTTAAGGAAAAGTACTTGCATCCATGTTAAGTGATCGGAGTCATTGTATTCATTCATCGTTCACACGCTTCCCATATTTCTTCCTCTCCTGTCGTTTTAAAACCCTGACCTCCAGAGTGAGAGCCTAGCAACCGATTGGGTTTAGTCGTGTTGGCACCACTATCAGCGATTTCACAAAATGAACCTCACTAAAAACTGCCAAAAGTGACATTAGCAGACAGGAGGTTGACTAAGTTTAAGAATGCAAAGTAAAGTGCTGCAGTGAGATTCTTTAGCGTGAGGAAGGGGTTGTGCGATTGCACGGGCACTCATTATGGTTAGAAGTGATTAGGACAGGAGTTGCTCATGGAAGAGCTGTGTCTTTAAGAGTTTCTTGAAAGTGGAGAGGGGTCCTGCTCTGGTGGTGCTTGATGCGTTGATCAATGGGGACAACTGTCTTTTGAGAAATCTCAGTTTTACAGAACTGTGACTCCAGCATTTGAAGTAAACTTGACTTAGTGTTGTCAGTATTAAGACAGAGCACCTACTATTTTAGGGGATCAATAGCACATTTCTTGTTCCTTTCTCTGATCCATATCATATAAACTTCTTTGTTTTTCAGTACATCATCATATTATACTGTTCTGGCTCTGTTGGTGGGTTTTCACCTATTTCCACCCCTTCACAGGCCTTCCATATTTAAAGTCAATGGCAGTTGTCATATGACTATCCTTGCCCCATTGAACTGATGATATGAACCGTTAGCAAGTCATTACAGAGAGAGTGGAGGAGGGGTGGAGATATCTAAAATAACCCCTGGAGTAAAAGAGGATAGTTTTGAAATGAACAGGGACAGAACACTGAACAGGAAGACATCCACTGAAACCGATAGATACTTAGGAGGAAACAGAGAAAAAGGTCTCATCTTTGAAGAAGTGGCCACTACATAAGGATGTGAACAGTTCACAGTCCTCAATGGAGGATGCAGGGTCAGGGAGTTACTGTGGTTTTACACAGATGAAACGAACAAAGACAGAAAGAAGTTAGGCGAATTTAAGAGCATTATTCATATGGTTCGGCTTACCGTTCATGCCACATTCATCGGTCTGTATTGATAATCTGTTTGTTGATGGTCTATGGAGTCCTACTTATCATACTAAAGAAAAGCACCATGCTGTTTTTAATGGGCCCACAGAGAGAATACAAGGGATATGGCAGAAAGGCATGTTGTGGGGGGTTGAGAGAGCATGAGGAGAGAGGAAGGAACCTTCTGTAAACAAGCTACAAACTCTAAATATGATGATATATAACATACTTTACAGATCTTATGCATTTAATGAGATGTCAGGTGCACAGTGGAAATGATTTAATGTGACAATGACTCTGCATTGCAAGACTCATTTTCATGATGGTTCATGCAAAATATTGAGTGCATAGTAAGCGGGCGGCATTAAAGTTGTCCAACCTGCAAATTAAAGGAGCTTTAAAAAGAGAACTGTCTGTGATAATCGACTAACTACATTGTATAAAGCTACACCAACCGAGGTGTCGCATCAACAACAGATCACATCAGTAATTTTAATTACAAAAGGGTCATTAATGGTCCAAATGAACATGTGTTTTATTTTTCAGTAGAACTGTCACTGCGTTGGCCAGTAAAGGTGCTGCTAATCATGCAACAATTTCATTTGGGTTCAGCACTTCCTGTGGGAAATAGGTGTAAATTGTTTCGGTGTAAGTGTTAAATGGAAACAAACTGAGACGAAATAGCTGCTGTATCGATTTTCTGGAGATTGTCTTTACTGACATCTACTCCTGCCTCTCCAATCCTCTCTTCTACATCTAATGTCAATTACTTGTGATTCTGAAAATAATGTAACCTGCTTAAAATGTTCATGATTCATGGTTCATGATAATTTCCAAGAGCCATTTACTGCCTCCTGTTCATCAGTGCACAACAAAGTGGCCACACAATTGCCTTCTGTGTGGCCCCAAGCAATTATGAAAGCAATTTCAGTGGGGGAATGAATTCTACGACACTTCGCAGAATAATGGTGTACTGATGACATGTGCTGTATCTTAATCAGTGTTGAAAGCACACTTGTCACTAAGCACTGACACAAATACTCACTCAAAATAGTTCAATATACATAATCAGCCTGATAAAGTATAGCGTGTACTAGCTCAGGCCAGAAGAAATGTATATATATATATATTTTAGATAGTTTAAAAGATGACCTTTAAGTCGATTATTGAATATCCCAGGGGATGTTGCATCGCCGATCTCCACTTGCAGAGCATTTTGAAAGGGAAAAGGGCCACTGTTGCTGTCAACCAAAGTCTACAAGTCTGGTGTGAGGATGGAGTGCAGGCTCTGGCCAAGCGATTGCAGATTCCTTAGTGTGTGTGGTTGAAGTAGGTGAGTTATGTGTAGCGGAGTAAGGCATTGGAGTTTTGGGAGTTCTGGGATTTGACTGGGAGTAAATGAATGTAGTTGAGGGTCATGCTGATGTGCTGCCAGGGCATGAAACAGGTGAGAACAGTTAAGACAGCTAAGACTGGGTGCTGGGGCCCCACCCACTCCAACATCCCGAGAAAACACACTATGATAAGAGCAAGTTTTTTTTGTATTTGTATTTGTTATATGTGAATTCCTGTCTAAATATTTTTCTTCCTGGTTTGGGATGCTAGCCAAAGAAGAGTGTTAATTTAAAGTTTTGGCAACCACGGGACTAGAGGCCAATCTTTAATTGATTTACCTCAGGACACAGCTCTCAGTGCCACTGCGCGACACTACATTTTCTTTAAAAATCGAATTTGATTGGATGACCCTCAGGTACATTCACTGTTACTCCACTAAAAAGCTGATCGACAAAGATATGGCGGCTTCCATGTGGCCCTGTGACAAATCTGCACAGAATAATTTAGCAGGAAGGCTGATTAGTAAAGTTGGCTGTGTGTTTTTTCAGCTCATGAGAAATTGACTTTAGGAAGTTGTTTTGTCTTCAAGGCATTCTCTGGTGCTGAAATCAAACTGCAAATAAATTGCAGACAGGTGAGGCGCTTGTCTTTCCTAAAGTGCTAAACTCCTTTAGTCATGTTATTTCACAGCCTTCCCCAAAGGTACAGTGGGTACGACTATCACGATAGTGGCAGTGACACCCACGCACACACATACGCACAATTATCTCTCACATAAACCTTGTGGGTACATTGCCCTTTTTGTGCTATAAAGATATTGCTTTTTACAACCAGAGCCTATTGGTGCAAAGAAAAGGTTGAATTAAGGATTTGATGAGATAGACTGTGACATGCTAGCATTTAGCAAGAGTATCACCAGTTCCTGTGTCAGCCACGGCTGGCTCTGCCACTGGGAAAGGTCAGTGCTAATGCTGGCCGGTTAGTTATCATGCCTCACTCAGTTTCACTTGCTCTTTTTCTCCTTCTCCATACATAGGTCCCAGATGCTCATTTTCTTACAATCACTTACATTCCACAGAATTGTATCTTTGTGATTTCCAAGAAAAATATTCTCATTTCTCCTGTCTCCCACTACTGGGAAACCGGAGAGCAGAAAAAGCCCCATTGGAGCACATTTGGACGCCATACTTTGCTCAAGGACACTTCAGAAGAGCAAGTGTTTGCTGACACAGAGGTCTGAACACACTCAGCCATTTGAAGAGTCTCTAAACCGCTGCACTAGAGGGTGATCAGGGAGATGTGTTAATTATTTTTTGCAGATTTCATGTTTTTCTCTTACTAAGGTTAATACGGGTGATTAGGCCTTAGCGCTGCATTGCTGACTACTCATTGCCGCCTAGCCACCTTGTTAGTGCATCCACAAAGGTCATAACTAACATTCTGCAGTTAGCTCATAGATTTCAGGCTGTATGTTGGTATCTGTTTCTGCTTGCACAGTTCTTTCATTCCACCTACAGCCAACAGAGACTAACTAATTTTATTGAAAGTAAATCAGCAGAATTTGTCGGATAGTGTGTGTTTTTTATACCTCAAGGTGTACTCTTAAACTTGGGTTTGTTTTCTGTCATGAGTAGCTACTTGAATATGTTTGACATTTTCTTGCTATTGAAGTATTTGTAAGGTTCAGGGGCCATGTTCATATGATTTACCGCAGGTAACGATGACGTGTTTAGATGGGTCAATGTCAAGCGGTTGTTCCTGTCCCCCCTGGACAGCCACTGGAATTTGGTTTCTGAATACACGTCATCTGAAACATTTTAGTTTTATTAATTTAATAATTCGGAGTACAGAGTAAATACATATAAAAATAGCTGATTTAATTTTTTTCCTACACTGGCAAGAGCCATGGCAGGAGGGCCAAAGAGCCCCAGGTTGCTGACCCCTGGTCTGGGAGTGGCACATGACCAGAGAGAGCTTTAGAAAGAGGATTTGATGAATCAGAGCTTTTGCAACAATTTTTCAAATGTAACTAAATTTGAAATCATGAAACTTTCCAATAGAAACTGGAATTGAATTACACATTTTGTCCCAGTAATGTAATGGTTTACAAGTACATACATTTTGTAATTAAAGTAAGTAAATATACTACTCCCTGTCACCCCCTCCAAGTTATTAGACTGAAGTAAGATGTTAAAAGATTTAATTTTACTTTAACAAGTGAAATTGTAGAGATATTCAGCAGTAGACGTTGCAAAGTTCAGCAGACTGAACCAGTCATAAGCATATATGATCTAGGTCCAACAGCTGGGTGAACCTTTCCAGCATGGTAGCTGCATGGTACAAGACAGACCAAATATCCCTGCTGAGTATAATTGCACAGTGCCCAGTAGAAGATAATGTAGAAGAATGTGGCATCATTTGAGTGATGGGTTGTTGGAAGGTGAGCAGCAGCTTTTCCAAGGGGACCTGTGGTTTCTGGTCAGTCTCTGTGCCAACCTGTGCCCACCGCAAACGTCTGCACTGTGTCTCTGCCAGCTGTGGTTTGGATACAATTCTGGGGAAGCTTCTGTGGAGGACAGCAGCTTTGCCACACACATACAGGACAGTGCTTTGTGTGGTTCTGAAATCCTGTACTTGTGTGTAACTTGATTTATGACTATGTTGTGACAATTGACAAAGGAGTAGCCTCGATTTAAGTAAGCATTTCCAAACGCTGTCCCCTGGACCTGCAGGGGGCCCATCAGACTCAGTATGATGGAGCTAATCCTTTGTTACATATACTGTCTTTTTTATTTGATTTGCTTCACAGAATCACATCTTAAGACCCTTTCTTCATTAAATGGCCTGTTTTGGTGGTTGCATTCAGTTGTTTTCAACATTTAATTTTTGATTTAAACCTCAGTGTATCAGCTTCCACTTCAATGTAAATATTTCAACATGGACCATCCTCACATATCATATCCATAGACCATTGGGAGAATGGGGCCTTTTTCATTCCACACATACTCTCTTCTCTTTCCAAGCAATACCCAAGGTCAAGTTATAAATAAAGGGCCAAGCAGCGGTACATTGTATTGTCTATCCTCATTGACTTTCATATCTAACTCAGATGCCCAGACAGGGATGCACCAAATTCAACTCATTGAAATGAAGACACAGTGTGATAAAGGAATGCATGGAAAGTGACAGCAGCTTTAGCCATTCGTGGATTGCGTTACAATGGCTGATGCAGCATGATGGAGATATATGGTGATGCTGTGGGAGACATCTTCAGACTTGGGGGTGACAATTGCTTATACTACTCTGTTTGTATTGTTCCGCTTTCTGGTGTCCTTGATGCATTAAGTCAACATTACATGACTCTGCTGCCTTAGTTCGGCTGTCACCAGCTTCCAGAAAACTTCCAGAAAATACATACATTCACTGAGCATCAGTAATCGATGGGCTCAGAGATTGTGGAATTATGGACAAGGAGAATTAAGGCTGTTTTGAGACAAAGGGGAGCTACTGATTGTATACTTTCAGATTCAAAAGTCTCAGTATTCCTGGCAGCAGGAAAGTGTTTATAAAACTAAGTCAAAAGAATGGGATGGAATATGTAGACAAAAGATTATGTTAGTTTACATGGAGACAATGAAACAGTCTGCAAAACTAATACTGCCAAAATCTGTGGATTGTGTTTCGCAACTGTGCAGAGAGCTATGCAGTTTCAGCGGCAAGATTCAGTTTTGTAACAATTAAAATGTTTTGTTTTGAGAGACACGTGCCAGGGGAGTGCATTGTGGCACTTGGTTCTGAAAACATGGAGTTGTTGTGCAAGAGCCTCAAGGCCCAGTCTAGCTGGTACTGCAGCAGAAAAAAAACGTTTATTGGAGACAGAGGAGATAAATGTGGAAGACAGTGTTTCCCAAGGCAGTTGGCAGGTCCATGGGTCCATAAGCCAGTTCCTTCTTCCACCTCCAGCCTGTTCCTACGAGCATCCACTTAATTAGCAAGCCAATAAAACATAATGCGGATCAAAGTACAGTGACAGTCCAAAAGAACCATCAAATTAGTGGGCATATGCCTCAAGACACAATCTAAAACAACAAATCTGGGTCACCACCAGCCAGCCCTTTAATGATCTCTGGTGTCCCAAGCCTGCCAAACATCTCTGACCTCCAGCTTTCTCTCGGAAAACACACTGATCAGGCAGGAGTCAAACTATTTAAACTTCAGTGCTGGCCCTTTATGCACAGACGTGCCTGACTGTATGTCAAAATGGCACTGGTTTGGGGAGCAAATAGCCTAGAAAATAACATGTTGATATAAAGCCCTATGAGATCAATTGTAATTTATGAATATGGGCTATACAAATGCATTTTGATTGATTATTATTCTACTACAAGCCTTATATATTGAAATAATTGAAAATGATTTATCTTAATTTCTCTTGAATATCATCAAATACCATTACATGTTTAGGTAATAGCTTAGAAGAACAAGATTATTGCTGCCTCAATTATCTTAGAATAATTAAATACCCATGATTAATATGTGTACCCCATACATCTCAAGGTGTCAGGTTACACAGAGCACAAGTACAATATACTTCTGCCACCAATGGCAAATGTTGAGACACATTTTAAAGCCAAACTCGGCATTTCAAACAGCAGGCTTGAGAATCCAACACTTGTCCTGTTACTGCACTGATGCACCTACATGCTACCCAAGTTACAAGACAGAGCAATTTCCAGCCACCTGGTTTCTCATTTTCTACTATTTGCTCCTCTGTGTAAGGCAAGCACACAGTATACTGGGAGCCTATGGAGCAGAGGAGATGATTTGTTGTCAACATTCTGGGTTATTACCACCAGGCCAAGTTGGCGGAGGGAGTGCAGGGAGAGAGAGAGAGGGAAAGAGAGAGAGAGAGAGAGAGCGCAGAAGGGTAATAAAAGGAGGAAACAGAGTGTATGAGATTGGACTCAAAGCTTTACACGTCCCCCCGAGAGAGACAGGGGCAAGAGACAGAGAGAAACTGGCTTTATAGAGTCAGATTAGGTTGACTGAAAGAAACCCTTGTTAAAGAAGAATACAAGCCATCGCCTTTGTGGGTTACACATCTTTCCCAACTTACATAACAGGCGGGGAGAAAGGGTTTTGTGCACCACAAGATCCTCACAGGATGAAATATTCACATCACTCTGCTTTCCAACGAGCAGATGTTGTCAGAGCCATGCATATTCTTACTGCCACTTCCATGAGGAGTGAGTATTTGAAGTCACTCGTACCATGGAATGATTTAATCTCAGGCTTAATGTGCTGTAGAAACCCAAAAATACCCACTTAACATTGTTGATGGTAAGTGTAGTGAAACCAGTGCAGTTGGTTTCCATGAGCTAACCACCATGTGGTTTCATATACAGCTTAACACTGTATAATACATGGCTGTTCAGTGTTATCTGAAGACTTCAATGGTCAAACAAAACCTAATGTTTTTTTTTTTTTTGCTGGGAAGCTTAGATTGTCAAGTAATTCATCAGTCACTTCTAAATCCACACATCATGACCATGATGCTGTAGTTGGTGATGTCTCTATGGCAACCTACACGATACAAGTCACTCCTATTTGATGGTGTGGGTATTCAAACAACCACATAACCATACCGCACAGTTTAAATTGACCTTAAAAAGCAAACATATTTTCAGAATTGGAGCTTTAAGACCAAAACACACAATTTGCCTCACATAGCTTTTCTGTTGAAAAGTTGAAAACCTTTTTACATTACCTAAAACACTTCAGTGGCAACAGCTGCAATGAGACCACCTCACCTACATTTTAAACATTCATTGTATTAACAGCCCATATAACACAACAAGATTCAGACTGCTTGAGCCTTCTTTAATTATGCATAGACTCTGGAAAAATACAGGAAATCAACAACAAAGTGGAAGTTACGGTCTGCTGTATCGTCTTCTCCATATGTTCACATACTATAACAGAAAGAGCCCAGAAGGTTATTGCAGTGCTAACTCTTGCCAGGGCCTTTGGATATTTGTGCCACATTGAAATGCAATTTATATGCATATTCTGGGAAAAAAAACAACAACACTAAATGTCTTGGTCTGTGCTTTGTAAAGTACCAGTTCCTCAAGGATTGCAGCTTCCTGTTTGTAACATGTGAAGAAAAGAGAATGTTCCCTCATCCTGATGCTGCAAAACATCATCTAATTTCTACTCTAGCATGTTTGCTAGCTTTCACTGTACTTAGTTAAATGTACCTCTGTATTTGTCATCGGTCAGAAAGAAAGGAAACCATCCGACCTTTTCAATATGGGAGACATGCATGATAACATTGATCTGCTGATGACTGATGGCCATTCAGTAGTATGGTACAAATATGCAGTTGGAGATTGTGAAGAGAGAAACATGCTAACGATGGAAATGTTGTCATGCAAGGTGGCGACTAAATGGTCACTGGGGTGTGATAAAACAATTATCTGCCTGAGGTTAGTCATAATCATTGGGACAAGCCATCTGCCACATACACATCCCTGTGGGTTAAATGCATGGAAGCTTTAAAAGGAACATTATCGGTGATTCAACTGACCTTTTAAGTTAATTGGACTCTTAACTTTATTATTGCTTCTAAATTAGCACAATTACAAGAGCAAGGTCACCAGTCCCTTTCTGAATTTATGTATTTTAAGCCTTGTTAGAATGATTCATATGTGACCCACACCAATGTGGAGACATGCAGGTTAATGAAGATCCAGTCTTTTCTCTTTTTTTTTCTTCTTCATTAATATTTCATTTTGAAATGCAGCCAAAAGGAGGAGGAATTGTCATTCCACTTTGAATGAACGTGCTGATTGCAAAGGCGGGCGACTGGGGCACAGCATGATACAGGTTGCTCAGACCCACTTGTACAGCTATGAGGGCCACACGCCAGGAAGGGTAATGAAGATACGGCACCATCTGTCCTATATGTTGCTTGCCTGGAGCTTTACAGTACAGGAGATGGCTCAGGGCCCAGCGTGGGAGAGCACTGTTATACTGAAGCTCAGCAACAGGGAAATAGATGCATAATATGAGGCGCGCAAGTCAAACACTGTAAGAACATTAGCTGCGCTTTTGGAAATTAGAAGGGGGATATTTGTAACTCATGGGATTATACATGGTAATGTGCACGTCAGTATGGACACCAACTGTATTTCACATCCCTTGACTTCATTTAAATCTGTCTAAAGGATAATAAAAATATATAATATTGTGGCGCACTCCATTTGCCCCCAGAAAAGAGTATTACAAGAGGGAGCTACTGGAGCACACCCACAGGAAAATGTGTGGTGTGGAACGTCAGAGAGATAAATCCAATAATGGAAAATATGAGCGTTAATCAAGACACTGTAACCCAGTTCCTCCGCAGGGCCCTAATTAGAGAAGTCTGCCGGGTGGCATCAGTCCAGATGAGTATTTCCTCAGGACGTGTCTTCTCTGTCATTAGAATTGACTCCTTAATCTATAGGGCCCATGCATGCATACTCGAGAGTTCATGCATTTCTAAATCTAAGCGCGTGCAGAGTTCGGTCAGTTTCTGGTTTCTATGCGACCCACGTTCTTCGCTCGCTTTTGATTAGAGCAATGAGTGTGGACCTAGCTCGGGGATGTTCGGAGTGGATGTGATGGGTGTCGCCAGTAGGATGGGGGTGTTAGTTTATGCACTGATGTGTGTGATTCATGGAAAGAAGATACATAGACAGTACATGGGTGGCTGCATCATTTCTTCCTATATGCAATACAACACTCTCATGTTGCTCAGGCCTCTTTGCAATACCAAGGATTATAGATACATCCATAACAATGACATACTGCATGTCATGATGTAATGCCTTGTCAAGGTGCCCTCTCACCATTACAAGAAATACAGTGAAAACTCACTGGTCATACACACGCAGCTGAGACTTTTCAAAGAAACAATAATTAAATTGAAAAAGCAGTAGGTAATATTAGCTGTCAAATATAGCCACACCCGCTCAGGATGCCTAAGGGTTAAAAGTTTAATACTGATCTGCCTCATCAGGACCGTGGGTGATCAGATTATATTGACAGTGGCCTGGCAACAGTCTGGCTAACAGGTGATTTAAAATACAAAGGCCTGTGGATGAGAAGTAAGAACTAAATCCACGGTTGTGAATTACAGAGTTTCTCAGACCGGAGTTGTCTTCTGGGTCATTTCATAGAGCTCAGCAAAGGGTTGCGCAGTCGGCACACATGCTGTGTGAGTGCGAACAACTTGAATGGTCACAGGAGATGGCTTTTTATGCATTTGGTTAAAAAGAAAAAAACAGGAGAGAAGCAGAGAAAACTGTGAGGAATAGCACAAAAAACTGATGTGATGGCTGCCTGTCCAGATCCTGAAATTAACAGTGCTTTTATAAATGGACTGCTGGGCATTTGCAGACATTCTAGTTTCTTAATAAAATGCACGGTTGCTGGCTGTGACCCAAAACATAACCAGTCCATCGATGGAAGGGAGGAAATCATCCAGGTCTGGTTAGAAAGTTGCATGTGTTGGCTCCATGGTAAAGGAATGCATGCTTTGATTCATGATGTATGATTTGGTCTTAGCAATGACAAGACTTGCATCTTTCACAGGAAGTGAGGATGTTGCAGAGCGACTTAGGTTTCTTTAAATACCTGATGCTACATGTGCACCCAGGTTAACACAGGTATCTGAGAACCTCTCACCTATCTATTCATTCTCAGGTGTCACGTAAAACAAACTGAACCAGTGTAGTAGTATACCGCATGTGCGTACAAAAGTACATTAAAAAAAAAAAAAAGCATAGGGGCACAAATACATGAAAAATACAATGGAGGACTCAGAAGAAAATGAAATAGAGATTAAACAAGTGCAAGAGAAAAATGAGATGTTGAGGGGAGGTAAATGTCAAACATGGAGGTGCTAAGTGCCAGTTCGCCTGGCTGTGATGGATGGACTCTGTGGGAGGGCAAGACTTTATTCTGGCAATATCTAGAGTATACGGAGCAGATAAAGAGAAGCAACAGGGGGGGAGAACAACTGAACTCCTAACTCTTAAAAACTCCACCACCACATGTCCAGCCATTAATCCGTTCATATCCTATATCCTGTACACCTCTCTGCTGCCTTCAGCATGGTCTCCTGTATCATTATCCTCAGCCGCATATCCAAACACCTCGGCTTGACTATACCATATTCACAAATAACAATTTGTCTCACAAAAACCTTTTTAACAGGCAAGAATTAATCTACAAACTCCAAAACTGCAAATTCAAAGTGATTCTTATTTTTAATTAGCACATTGACTTAATTTAAGCGGCATGCTGGTGCAGTGATTAGTGATTACTGTCACCTCACAGAGAAGCCAGTGCATCTGTGTGGGATCTCTTGGTACTACGGGTTCCTCCCAAAGTCCATAGACATGCAGATGAGTTAGATAAACAGGAGACTCAACCTGTCCAGGGTGCCACTCAATGACTCACAAAGGATAATTGGTTGTTGTTGTTTTTGTTTCTTGTTAGACTGTAATTCTCTTGTCACAGGTGTGTAGAGAATTGATTTAAGCAAGGCAGTGAGTCAAAGTTTCAGCCTCAAAGTGTTGTTGTTTATTTTCTGTTATTTGGTATTTTGACTTGGACTGACTTTCCTTTTTCTTTGTTTTTCTCCATACATCTGACACATGAATTTGGTAAGAAAACAAAACTCCTTCTCCTCAGTTTTTCAGTTTCTACCTATTTTTCGATGTCTATCTGTCCAATATAGCACAACTATAAATAAATTCATACTTTCTGTGCCTGCCTCAAAACCAAAATCACTCTTAGGTTTCTTTTGACTCAGTGTCTTAACCAAATACTTATTTACTGCCTTTCTGTCAAAATAAATAATAATTACCATTTGCACAATTGATGGCCATTTTTAAAAGCAAACCTCCAGCTGTCAGCAGCTCTGCAGGAGGTGTGCTCAGTGTGTGCACAAGCAGATTTAGTTGTTGTTGGCTTAATGCTGGTCTTTTTGGTACCCATTCAAGAAACAATGCAATTGTTGTAACAATACCTGACAAACAGAAATATTATTATCACAAGCTTCCCTAACAAGAGTGCCAATCAAACCTCAACCCATGAACACTTTAAATCAGCTATTTTTCCATTTCTTGTGCATATTTTGTACATGTTAAATCGGTTTCCAACATTTCCACAATCATTGTTTTGCAGTAGTTCATTATTCTTTCTTGTGTTGCAAAAAAAATAAAAATAACAGCAAGTAAACAAGAAAACACCCACTGGATGGAACTGCACCTAGAGTCAGGAGAAGAGTCATAAAGGCTAATGCACAGTTAGCTCCATCAGTTGATGGTCCTCATGAATCTTTCTCTCATATTGTAATTGTTAGTTCCTGACAGACTGCTGTGTCTGTTGTTGGCAGTGTTTATACCAGTTAGGGAACTAGAGTGTTGCTGCTTCCATTTCCTCCCTGTCATCCTTCAGCCTTTACTGTTTTTTTTTTTTTTTTCTCTCCCTTCTCCTCTGCCTCGCTTTCTCTCTCCCTTTCTGAGCTCCTCGTCACTAAACACATGAATAATAGACTGAACTGGTGGAGGAAGTATTCTTCTTCCTGATGAAGTGACGCTGGAGTTGTTGCATGAAAACAAACTGGATTAATGGTGATTTATTGAGGCTCTTTTATTCTAAAAGCATTTTAAGAGACTCCTCCGGCTGTGTGTATGTGTGTTTGTGTGTGTGTGTGTGTTTAGATTCTTGTCCCATTACCACCCATCACTGTTTTTATCTTGTATCTTGTTTTTATAGTGTCTGTGGAGCTGCTGATAAAAACCTCTGTGTGTGTGTGTGTGTGTGTGTGTGTGTGTGCATACACTTTGTGGTTTGTATCTATAGGCAGCAGCCTGCTTGTGTCTTTGAATTCATATTTCATCCTGCGGTATCCCTCACCCACACGTCTGCAATATGAGGCATTACAATATTTGTGAAACAGTAATAAGAAGAGAGAGAAAAAGGAGATGAGAGAGTCTGACACCCAGACACAGTCAGCAGAGCCGACAGGGGCATTCATGTGAGTACAGCTCAGGCTGTATTTGTTGATTGAGGAATTATGGGAGAAATGAATAGAAAACACATTAAATATGATGATGAATTGGAAGAGATCACAGACTATTGCAGAAAACAGCTGACACAAATGTGTACTCCACTTCTGGTGTGTGGGTGTGTATGTGTGTGTGTGTGTGTGCAGAGGTGATATACCTGCTTTCTTCAACTGGAATCCTACTGAAATGCAAGGCACCATCTCAGGTGTCAAGTCAAATATGAGCCAGTATTCAGCATCATCACCAGGCCACTTCCAAGAAGGAGCATACACTCAATCAAAAGGGCCACAAAGTGGTAGATACATGGTCAATGTTTTGCCTCACATCAAACACCCAGCAACATTTCTTCACAGTGTTTAACTGGAAACCACTGAGCTTACATGTTATGACCATTGCCCAGAAGGTCATGTTTTGTCTGTTTTATGTCAAACTCATGGTAAGACTAAGACATGGGGCAAGAATCAACATTATTAGTGTGGAGGCAGATGAAGTGGCGATGTTAGAGGTTTTCAACCATGTTAGCTTAATAACTGTTATTTGGCAGGAACATGAAAAAAAATACAGGAGGTGCCATAATATGTTGGAGTCGTTCCAAATAAATTCCTTGGCAACATTTCCCACAGAATTCATTTAATCTATTGTGGTAGCGGGGGGGTGGGGGGGGTGTATCCACGTGCATGAAGGTCACTCTCACATGCAACATGACTAAATAATGAAAGAGCAGCTCTAGTGTAAGTGGAGGGAATTGCATTGCTTGACACAACTGCAGCAGAAAGCGTGAGATCCGGCTGTGTCCACGGCAACAAGCACGCACAGTGTGAACCTGCTGCAGCTAGCACCCACGCAGCTACACAACAAGCAAGGCAGAGAAACATCAACTCACAGATCGCTTCTGTTATTATGATAAGTGTAAAAAAAATAAGACATTGTGACAGGACATATTAGAATACGACAAGCCGCTACAGTCTAGCTAATTAATGGGAAACTCTGCTTTGACTTGGGGAGTGTGAGCAATTTGGTACAGATCCAAATAAAAAGCCAGAGGACTGTTGAGGTCGACACGCCACATCTCTGACAGGGACAGAAGGACCAACCAAACAAGACACTGGAGTCTGGAACATTGAAAAGAAACTGGCTCACCTTTCATCTGTTTTGGTTATACACTGGTGTAAGCATAGAGAGGGAAGGAGAGAGGAATATAACCTTCAGGGCAACACCGGCCTAGTCCTATACTTATACATGTACATACATTTACCTGCAGCTTCCTTCTTTAAGGTTGTTCGCAGCCACAGATGTGAGTCAGTATGTGTCATTCCTCTCTGTCTCTATTTATTCTCGTCCTGCCCTTTCAAATGTAATTTTCTTTTCTTACTCTTGCTCCCCACCTCCTGTCTTCACTCCCTCTCTGTCCTAGCTGGGGAAGAAAATGGAGTATCTGGCCTGACGCCACACCTGACACTCCAACCTTAATCTGATTAATGTTTTTAATTTATATAAGTGAGTAGTGAAGGAGAATACACACACACACACACACGTTAGTGTGCACGCTAATTTGCTGGCTCTGTGTGACAGGTGCCATGCAGGCTAAGTTGTGAAAGGAAAGAATGCGTGTGTGTGTGTGTGTGTGTGTGTCTGTGAGACTTCAGAAAAGACAGAAACTATGAAGTGAACACAGAGTCAGAGAAATGGTTAACTAAAGGGTGAAGGGGGGAGTGAGCAATTTGAAAATGAGTAGAAACACACACACACACACACACACACTTTTGCTTGATGCATAAGTCTGTACACATGTGCATGTGTGTGTTAGAAACCCAGAATGCAGATAACAACCTGACACATTGTCATTAATAAACCTATTGATTTCAGAAAAAGAAGGTGGTGCATCTCTCTCTCTCTCACACACACACACACACACTGGGTATTGCATCAACAAAATGGCCTTGGTTGTTTTTCATTTAATCATGGGGAGACAGAGTAAATACAGCAGCGTGGTGAAAGCAGGGGCAGAGCTACAGAGTCAGAGGTGACAGAGAGAAATATAGTTGGAGGACTGATGGGAGAAAGGGGGATGGCAGTAAAGCAGCAGATGCATTTTCTTCCCCTGCACTCACTCTGCTGTCTCATAACATCATGCTACTCACTGAAAATGGAAACACACACAGATAATATTCCTATCAGAATAAAAAGGTCTCTAGCGAACGGAGCAGCAAACCATTTGATCAAGTCTAAAAATGTTGAGATTGTGCAGCTACAAAATATCCTCTACAGTATTGGTGCATACAAACGGAAGCATCGGATGGAGGGTGACAGTGTCACTAACCTCTTTGACAATTTTAAGCAAGCACAAGCTGAAAGCTGTCCCTGGGGTCTTATTATAATATGATCATATTTTCCCCCAAAACCTTTTTGGCACATTAGAAAAGTATTTATTTATTTAGTAAGAGACGTCACTGTTCCCCTCTGTTCTTCTTCTCCCGCTTTCTCATGTCTGCCTGTTTTTGTTCCTCCTCCTACTCCACTGTTACTCATGTCTTTTCTCAACTTTTGCTTCATTCTAGAGAACAAGACAACAAACACACGACAGTGTTTGCGGCATATTCCAGCACCATGACAGGAAGTCAGTGTCTTGCTCCTTCACTTCTGCCATACATTATATATCGCGTACAGATTTCTCAACTCCATTTGCAGCTGTTGCTGCAGGTGAATTCTAATCGTCCTCTGAACGCACCTGATGTTTCAGACATCAGAACATTAGAGGTCACAGTGACTGTGCTCAAGCGAGTCTAGAGCCATAGATTAGACGCACATATGCTGGTTGTAGATTTCCTGCAGGCTACTGGCTTTCAAACAGAACTCTCTTACCTTAATATTATATGAGCAGGATGAGGCCTTGTCATGTCTGGGAATGAAGAACAGTTCAGAGCCAGTGGAAGGCACTTCCCTGAGGCCTCAATCCAAACAGAGGTTGTGTGTTGTGCGATGCCAACAGCATTTTGCCAAAAGCACATTGATGGAACTGTGACTGATGACCTGATGAAAAATGTAGAGAGAAAAAGAAGCTTGAACTGGAGGTTTTCAGATCCAGGTCATATTCTTGCTTTCAAGTTATTCCAGGATAGAAACAGCCCCAGAGCAGCTGCGGATTAGCAGTGAGGTGGAATGCTGTGGTCTCTACCTGTGTAAACCATAACATATACCTTTCATATCCCACCGATATTTTCAGGTACTCTTACATCCTGCCTCCTTCTGTGCAATCACAAGTTAATTTGCTCAAGTTCCTAAAAAGGTTCCACCTAATTCAGTCAGGGTAGACAACATAAGTTAACAAGAATGAACACACTTTATCTGATAAAGACTGACTGGGGTACTTATCCAATATAATCCATTTTAATCAGACCCCCAACAGCCAATCACTGACTAGAACAACATTTTATTGTTCTATAGTTGACTCTGCGGGGTCCAACACCGTTTCAAACAATGGGTGGTATTATAAACCATTTTACACATAAAACAAATACAGTAAGCACATTCATGTTTTTTTGTTTACAGCCAAAACACATGGAATTGTGCAGCATCTCTATGTTGTTGGTGACAAGATGTGATTTGTGAAGAAAGAAAAAAGAAAATTGTATCGTAACATTTCTTTCTTATGATACCGGCACCAAGGCTGGACTCCACAGGGGGTAAATTACAGCATTTATTCAGGACATTTATGACTCTTATATAATTTTGTGTATTTTTATGGGAATGTTGGTTGGACTTATTTAATATTAGAGTTAAAAGTGAGGCTAGGGACTGTGGTTACTCGATTAAAAGTTTACAACATCAGCAATATGCAAATCATTTTATTGAATTAAATAACATTTATTCACATTACTTCCTGTGACTCACTCCCATAGTGTTTTTGCTGAAACTTCTCCTCCACCCCCCCAATTTTATTCTGCAGATGCTTCCTTCCTCCAGGCCTCTCTCCTCCTGTCTCACACCCAGCCCCCCTTAAACTTTGATTCTCCCCCAGTACCCTGAACATCCTCAAACAGCACATTCTGTTTTTTAAGGCAAACTGGAGGAGCAGAGAGCCGACAGAGCACATGTGAAATAACAACGAGAGGTGCTTGTAGCCAAAGCATATGCAACTTTTGCAAATTGACAACCATGGCTGACAGGGCAGAGATTTGCAATGTATCTCAGTAAACGTCTGTCTGAACAAGTCTCTTTTTGTCTTACGTTTTGCACAGACTACTGTCAGGAATGTTTAATTGGTTGAGGAGTGCCTGAAAAAGCAGGGGCAATCCCTTAAAACATGGCAGCCTCTCAATTAATTTGCCCCACTTGGAACAAGCTAGTTTACATGGGAGAAGGCTACATTTTCATCTCTTTTACAGTTCTGTGTTGCCAATAACAGTTCTTGAGGCTTCAGACTGGATTAAAAGGCTCAGTGAGGCGGATGAGTTTTGCAGTGAAAGCTTCAAAGGGTTTAAAGCTATTGTTTTCTTTGGTGTCTGGCTGACTCTGCCTCTCAGAATTATCAAATACGTTGGTGTTTTTGTTGTTGCTGGGCTCAGAGAAATGGCTAGACTGCATGTGAGCATCCCCCTGCCGCTGTCTTTCAGCCGCTCGCTAATGGCGAGGTCTGTCGGGTTGCTTCTTTTCATTTTTCCCCCGTCACTTCACCCCTCTTTATATCAAAGTGATAAAGTTTGTGATGCTGCTCCCCTCGGAGGTGTGTAAGGAGGTTTCCCATTCTTTACATCCTCAGAGGGCTCAGCGATGCCGTTGCCTCGCCTCCCTGTACCTTTTTCTCTTTCCCTCTGCCTCATGTTTTGTTCTTTTGCCTCCTCCTCTCGCCTGCTGTTGACTTCGAGCTGCTGCCATTGTAGTGTATATGCTGTGGGGAGGCTGCTGTGTGTTGTTGTGCCTCTGCCTCCTCTCAACAAATGTTTTGGCCTCAGAGAGAGAAACCCAGGGGGGAGCAGATGAGGAGAAGTGAAAAAGAGAAGAGAGAGAGAGATCAGGGTGATGGCTGGTGGTTTTGGGACAGTGAGAGAGGATTTAAAGAAAAAAAAAAAGCAGGAGACAGATGGAAGAATGTTCTTTTTTTCGTTGTAGGGTTACTGAAAAGAAAAGTAAGAGGAGAGGCAGAGGGGGAAATAATCTGCCCTCTCTTCCTCTGGTTACATGTGAATCTCCATGGTAGGCTGCTGGAGCAACAGTGTATTCCCTTATTACAATTAGTAGCAGCAGAGTAGTGACACTTTGTATCGGGACACAGGATAGGTTCGCATCTGATCAGCATCACTTACAGCCCTGCAAGCACGTGCATTATTAAATGTCAACAGTTAGCGGTATAAAAAACTGTCATTAACAGTTTTGTGCAGACTGGTGTCTGAAGATGCGCTGATCAAGCTCTTTTGAAAATGCACAAAGAAACAGTTAAAGTTTCTCTGTGCATTTGTGCCGGAAGATGTCCAGCAAGGTCATCAGCTCAGAACTGGCAGAAACCAGCCTGGCCAGAAGTGGTGTTCATGGAAGAGTTGAAGCCAAAAAGCCATACATCTGACATGGAAACAAGGCCAAGCAACTCAGCTATGCATGAACTGGGCTGCAGAAAAATGGGCAGCAGGTGCTCTGGACTGAGTCAAAATTTGAAACATTTGGCTTCAGCAAAAAGCAGGTTGGAGAGCGGGCTGGAGAGTGGTACAAGAATACATGAACGTCTGCAGGCAACAATAAAGCTTGGTGTAGGTTCCTTGCAAGATTGGGGCTGCATTTCTGCAAGTAGAGTTGGAGATTTGGTCAGGAGTAATGGTGTCCTCAATGCTGAGAAACACTGACAGTTATCATGCAGTACCGTCAGGGAGCCGTATGATTGGCCCCAAATTTATCCTGCAGCAGGACAATGACACCACATATAGCCAACGTCATTAAGAATTAGCTTCAGCTTAAAGAAGAACAAGTAGTACTGGAAGAGATGGCATGGCCCCCACAGACCCTGATCTCAGCATCATCAAGTGTGTCTGGGATTACAAGAATCGAAGGAGGGATTTGAGGAAAATGTGATGATGAAGGGTTCTGCTGCTCACTTGCTGCTGATATCCTGCATGATAATGTGTCTGAAAAGTGGACATTTCAGAGCACTCATTGTCAACTACTAGCATCGTGTAAAATACAGATAGAACTCAATGATATACTAAATCAGAAGGTGCAATACAAAGGACCAGGTTTGTGTTTCACTCTCTGACATCTCTGGTCTAAAAAGAGTATCAAGAAATAACCCCCGACAACATACTGCGAGAAATACAGTTGAGAAAGAGAGCAGAGTTTAAATGTGCATTTTGCTCCCTCTGCTCTTCTTTATAAAGAGAGTCAAGGAAATGTGAAATAACCCTCCACAGACAACCCAACCTGTCAACAGTCTGACTAATGGGCTGTCCACACGCATCAAAGTGGTACATGGGAAATAGGATAGAGGACCCAGATGCAGACTGAGACGCAGGCAGGACGAATGGGTAAGGGAAGTTACTCTATTTACACCAGAGAATGTCCAAAAACCAGGAGGCAGGCAGATGGGGAAGAGGGGGAAAAAAAGGCAGGGAAAAAAAAAAAAAACAGGCGCGCAAAAACATAAAGAAGAAAACAAATCTGAACAACTGGCACTTGGCAGCAGCAAAGTCAAAAAACACAAGTGAACAGAGATCCAAGGAAACAAGAGACAGAACAAGAGAGAGCAACGGAGACACTGACATCAGGCACGGAGCGAACTCAAAGAACCTGACAGACTAAGACAGAGTGAGGTGAACACACAACAACGGAGGCGCTGACTGCTGAGAGATAAACTAATTGAGGGCAAGTCGGGAAAATCACACAGGTGACAGGAAGTAAAGTTGACATAAAAAAAGAGCAAGTTTTCCAAAATAAAAGAGTGAATGAATTTGGCCAGAAGCTAATTAACAATTAGTGGGAGGTAAGCTAACTGTATAGACTCACCTAATCACACACTCCTATGAATGCAGCAGCCAGTGGACTGGGGTGGAGGAGAGGCTGACAAAAAATAAGAGACAGAAACTTTAGATCCACAGAGATCACAGGGAAGTCTGATCAGTGGCTAAAACCGAGCACCAGTGAAGCATGAGGGCACATGGTGGTGCAGCATCTTTCCACTGTGAGCTGTGCACAGATCTGCTCAAAGCCCTGTGTCCGGGTGCTCTGAGCCGAGAGAGCAAGTAACCATCAAGTGTTTCAGTTTCCAAAAGCTTTATAAAAGAAGTGGAGCAGTGTTCAATTGTAAAAATGTTTTAGGAAAAAAGGTCGATGGCTAAATCAGAAATAAGAATGCAGCCAGGCTATTGTGCACACAAATGTAAACTGGTCATCAGTTTTGCAGAGAAGTGTAACCTTCACCTTCAAACTCAAGCTCATGTCAACACAATATGTTGAAGTTTGAGCCTACATTTGTCACAATGTCACTCATCTCTACACGTAAGGGATCAAGCATGGAACTGTCTAATTATCGGGCTGTCTCCCTAACCACCAGGCTAATCTAAGGGCTAATAAATTAAACATGACCAACAGGTCTAGAAATGAATATAGCACAGCTAATGGAAGAAAGTTTGAGCGCCCATTCTGTGGAAAGATTTTGACTTCATGTGTCTCAGTGTGTGTGTGTGTGTGAGAGCATGTCTGGGCCAGAAAAGGTTATATTTACAATTTGTCTGGGTTACAAGAGAGGCAGAGGGCAACAGGGGACAACAGCGTGGACCACTAGAATTCTGATGATGACTGTGGGCCCTCAAACACTGACACACACAACAAATAAGGTGTATATTGGAGATTTAATCAAATGTCAGAGCTGCTGCCAGTATGCTGTGAATGCAGATTGTCGGGAAGAGGCTCAAGAAGAATGGGAATGATTAGAACTGAATGGAAGATGAGGGTGAATCAATCGGAATGAATATGTGTTGGATGGGAATCAATGGGGATGAATGGAGATGCATGAGGACATGTCCTCATTTTAAATGTCAGAACAGTTGGCTGCCTACAGGAGGACCAGTGTATGAATCATCATCAGTTTCATTAAATTAAATCTTTAAAGGCGTATTACGTCATCTAAGGTTCGAGCGATGGCTCATTGGATGTTTCATATTTGTGGGCAAACTTTAGATAAACAGACGTGTCATTACCTAGGGACATAATGACTCATCCATTGCTATTGATCAACAACCCAGTCTCCACCTGCAGATTTATATAGTCTGTGCTGTTGGACTGTTAGTACTTTAAAGCCACACTGATCAATGTCTTATTCATTAACAATGGATCAACTGACTACAAGTTAATCTCAATGAGTTTTGTATTGATGGACTCATGGAGAATTACCACCCAGTTTTGCCGTTCTCCTCTCTTCTAAGTAGCAGTTTCAGTGAAAAATAACAAGCCTCAAACAGCAAATGGGATTTTTGCTGCATCGAGATTATGGACAAACTCTGCAGCACTACTGAGCTGTTTAGTCCATAGCTAAACCCATGGGCAATTATCTGCTCTGTTAACCAGAACATGTTAATAAGACACAAGTGGTTTGTTGGTTGGTGATGGAGTCAGCCGGACTGGCCATCAGGACCTCAGGAGGAATCCCAGGGGGTTGGTTGCTGTGTAAACCGGACCACAGACCCACTTTGATAACTAACTAGACTGCAGAGTGATGGGTCTCACTCACTGGGGAAGGACTGGTTTGACGTGGCACTGTATTGTGTTACTGTAGCTGGTGGACTGCTGAAGCACACATTTGTTAAGAGCAGCCAGCCATAAGTCCAGTAGTGCAGCTCTTCTGTTTGTGTGCTGCTGTCACTATGTGATTTCACCCAGTTTCTCAAAATCCTCCTTTTTTTTTCCATTCCTTTTTATGATATTTTTGATTTTAAACGACACTATTGACTTGCTTCCGGTCTTTGATGTTCCGCATCTGTCTTTTGTTATTTGTTATTCAAAGTTATTATTATTAGTTTAATAAAAAGTTATGCTCTAACTGTTATGTAACAGTGAAAGTCTTACCATAAGACATCTTGAAAAGTTGACAAGCCATGACTCAACTGGTCTGGGAAGGAAAGTTTTAGTGTGTGACTCAGCAAAAACATTGATTTGAAGCTGCAGAAGCTTTGAGAAAAGGAACTGGCAGAATGGTAATGCAGGGTTCCAACTGAATACTATGAAATAAAAAATGACAAAACATGTAAGCATAAGTACTCTCTGGAGAAAATGGCAAATTTAGGAAACTGAGAAATATAGTTTCCCTCCACTCAAAGCCAACAGGGTTACAAACAAACTATGTGATTCTGGGCAAAACAACTGTACATCCAAATGCCTTGGGGTGCATTTTTACCTTAACTCAAGTTATATCCATCTGAATGTCTCTTTAATCCTGCCCAATGGAATGTAGCACTGAGCTGGCTTCAGGACACAGCTGTAATTGGTACGTTTAGTAAGATGAATCACTACCCAATCAGATTTGCATACGTAATGGCTTTGGGTCAACCAGTTGTAAATGCATGTGCCGTCCAAAATATCCTGAGATCCAGAGAAACACGCAGTGTTAATGATCATCGGTCTCATCTGGTCAGTTCAGAGAAACCCACTCTTGAGTCCAGGGATGATAAATGTGTCGGCCCAAATGTCAGCTGAAGGAGAAGACACTTTCACAGAACTCACACTGACCACGGGCATGAAATCAATCAAGGGTTTTCAGAGTGCTTACTGCAGCAATTGTCCACACCTAACACGTAATTAGATGCAGTCTTTGTGTCCTGTCTTGGTGTTACCACTTGTCCCCCAAGTGTTGCATGCAACAGTATTTAAATGATAAAACACAGGTGCATGTAGCAGTAGAAAAAAAAAAAAGAAAAAATCCTCATACTTCTTCTGTTGGGTTTATTCTACCAGTGTCATTCTGGTCTCCTTACAAGGATCTCTCGTGATAAGAAACTATCTTCTCTTCTGTTCAGCATGAACAATCTGAGGCTTCATATGTGTGCAATGGTCTGAGTCAGCAGGAAGTGAAAACAAATAATTTTAAAGAGTTATTTTAACAATTCAGGAAAAAAGTATCTGGATGGGCAGGGTTTCCTGATGCCACTGTACTGCCAACTCTCAGACACACCTGAGCCTCATTCATCATCCAGAAATCCCTTCTTCCAACAAGACCCTGTCAGCTCATCCATCACCTGGAGCCTGTGAACCTCTGCTTATACCTGGTGCCTGTTTGAGTTTCTCTTACCTTGCCTGTCCATCTGGACAAATCATTTTTCACGTCCCTTGCCATAACCTCCATGCTCAGCTCGCCTCTAATCTGAATTTGTCAAAATGTCAAATGTACGTCAATCTTTCACAAACACTCAACCCAAAACTTTTCATTTTGACATTCTGACAACTTTTCATTCAATAGTTTCATCTGAAGTCTGAATTGTAGTTTTATTTTCCATAGAAAAACATTTTATGTGACTCTGTAGAGTCTCAAATGTCTCTCTTGTGTAATTTCAATGAATGACCTACAGAGTGTGTAAGAAATCTGCAGCTCCTGCTTATTCTACAGACATTGGATGATAATGATCTATCTCTCCCTGTCAGATTGTTAGGTTCTGCACTGAAATTTGTTTCATTCAAATTAAGTTGTTATTAAATTTCAAACATTTTCTGGCTCTTCCATATCCTCTTTCATAACCAAAGCTTGTTAAGGGTGATGTTACTTCTTAAATGTAAGTGTTAGGCTTTCTTATTAAGATGCCATTATCAATGAATATATTCCACTTTCTCCTTATTGCTCTTTTCCTGTCAACTGTGATAGAAGAGTCTGTGAACATCCCCGCACTCACACACGCATGCGGTACAGCGTGAGGCTCTGAGCACATCCTAATGCAGATTGTATCTTAACAGAATTCAATTTCCCATCTGAAATTAAAACCCCTTGCAGGCTGTAATTGTGCTAAAATGGATAGGAAAATGAAAACAGGAGGCTAGTGAGGTGTATACATTTCCTCAATGATGTCTTATTTTGCTGTAATATGGACTCAAATTAAGGTTTTTGAAAAACGATAGCCACACAACACAGAGTGAGCCAGAGGTTGACGAGTCAAAGTCTGATTAGCTCTCCGTTGAGATTACAGGCAGGCAAGGTGCGAGTCTGGCTGAGGCTGTAGTCAAACGAGCGACAACTGACGATGGAGCAGGACAGAAGAAATCAGGGATTAGTCAAAGGTCTGAAGAGTTTAAAAGACACAAATGTCTCTTCTTGGTAAGTTACCTAAGTATTATCACCACTTCATCAGCACACCGGTTCAAATACTGTCCTGCAAATCGGAAAAATGAACAAGTGTGTATTACCCAGGGTTAAGGGTGATCGTGGTTTATTGGTGCATTGAACGTGATTAAGCTGGTTAGCAGTAAAACAACAATAAGTGCATAGTAAAGTCTGACGTCAAGTGCAGCTCCTGAGCTCTGCGTACTGCCACGTGATTGGCTGATTAGTTAAGTGCTGAATAACAGGCATTTCCTGGAACCCACTCTACAAATGCTGCTGTGCTGTGATTGGACATTGAACATACAGTGAGAAATTCAAATACAACTCAGAGTGCATGCGTGTGTGTGTGTGTGTAACCAGTTGTTGAGTTTACAGACCATACATTTTGGTGTCCTTATTTCATTTTCTAGATTGATCCACTGCTCGTAGAACTAATTATTTTGAGCAATTAAAAACTTGCGCGTGTGTGCGAGCGCGTGTGGGCTGGGGCCTTTCAGACTGCAGCCACTATATGCATCATCTGTTCGGTGAATTACTCCACTCTCAGTTTGTTATGGGAGTTTTTACAGCATCACATCACCGCCGTGAACATTTTTTAGTTGTTTGCCTTGATGATAAACTCTCATTGCCGGTCCATTCACTGAGACGGCCATAAACAAGAGCTACACTCACAGTCATTCAGCAAAAAAAAAACAACACGCGCCAGGATAGATCAGGTAGCATTCTGCTTCTCGGTTTTTATAATGATGCTACAAAAATCATATCTCACAAAAGCCAGACACGGTGATTTTGTGTGGTCACGTAGGAGTTCTCCCATTACTCGTAATGGATTACCCATTTTAGTGCAGCGCGGCGTGTGCCCTGTGGGGCTTCAATATAAGGATATCTGTTTCACAAGACAACAGTCTTTAGTGAGAGTGGGTGGAGGCTGAGGAGGTAGTCACCCTCAGGGTTCGCTATTGGGAGGTTTCAATTCAATGGGGAAGAAGACGCATCATGTGGTGAGTGAGGAAAAACGTGTATCTTTATAAAAAGCTGTGTTTTTTGTCACATACTGTACAGGCTCAGTAATTGAAACCTCCCTTCTGTCTGTAAAAAGGACCAAGCAATAAAGATCTTTGTTTATCCAACACGTGTAACAATTTGTAACCTTTTTCTATATTGTATATCTTCAAAAGTCCCCTTAGTGTGGATACTGTGTTTACATGATGTTCAATAGATTGTCTGCTTTTATAAAATGTCCACTTCCTCTTTTCCTAGATACAATGACCTTGTTTTTTTGTTTGTAAAAATTATATGAAATTATTGTAAATACCATCCAAAGGAACTGGAAAAAAACTGAACAGAGGGATGAAAATAATCTTTCAGTTGTGACATCATCATCTCAGAACTTTTCTACAACAATACATTCATAAAAGGCTTTTGACTTTTAATTTGGAATTTATTTTGGGATTGTGTGATAAAATGTTGACCTGTCCTCGCTGACCTTGTCAGAAAAGGGTATTTTTCCTTTGAGGCCGCAGGAACGCATTTCAGTAATTTTATTATTTCATCTGTTATGCACCTGCTTCAGAGGTCTTGATGCATCGCCTGCTTCTGGAAATTTTAAATACTTTTTTTTTTTTAGCTGCAGAGAGCCTACAGCCATCAACTCAACCACTGCCTCTGGCTTTTTAATATGCCGCACTAAAATTTCCCCAGCAGTTAGGCAGAAATGAATACTGCTGATGCAGAGGTGTGTGTGTGTGTGTGTGTGTGTGTGTGTTATAGGCTGGTGCTTATGTGCCTGTCGGCCTGATTGAGTTTCTGCTTTACAATGCTGATCCCCACCTGAGTAATGATTTTCTTAATGCGTGTTCAAGCCACAGGTTTCCCACAAATTCCTCTCAGTCTGCTCAAACACGCACAATGAATGAACAAGTCAGCAGCTAAAGGCCTATAAATCAGCTGTTTCCTATGATCTCAAAACATATTACAAGCCCAAACAACCAGACTGAATACATATAAATGAAAAATAAATGGCATAAAAATATACATAACAGAACAAGAAAGCAGTAATGTTTATCCCCAGCAGCCTCCGTTCAATCTCAGCCATTAATAAAGGTGTCTATGAGAGACCAATATAAAAGTGAAGCACTTCACATCTTGGAGGGACAGTAAATTAAGCTACATTAATGAAATAGCCCCAGTGCCATCCAGCAGAAGAAGAAGCTCCACTGATTAAACCACTCAACAATGTGAAGTCATTCACACAATCACAGTTATTCTAAATGCACTTGTTTCTCATCATTTACTTCTTCTTTTTTCAATATGTTTACGATCTAGGTTTTATTTTGTAGCTTTGAGATAGTTCTTTATTTGCAGATCACGCATGCATGAGGCCAGGAAAGTCAGTCAGAGAGGGAACAACACACACACACACTTAAACCTTCAGCTGAAAGGTACTAGCTTTTTGCAGTGCTGATGGACTTACAAGAGGTCTGACTCTCAATAAGTGCACCCAACTTCAAATGTTCATACTCATTATTAAGGAGTCCCACTCAAAGGTGAGAAGACACTTACTGATGGCCATCATCACCATGTCACCAGCTATGCAGTGCAGAGCAAAAGAGAGACTGCTGAAATTCATCTCTGATGGAGAATACGACTGAGGGTCAAGGTGAAAAGGATGCAGGGGTTTTCTTGTCGTGTACCACACAAGTACAGTACATTAAGAAGTTGCAGGAAATGCAATTCCTGCATCCCAGGTCCTTAAGAAATACTCTGTTACACTAAGAAAATAATAATAATACTAATATAAAATACAATATAAAACTAATCAGAGAGAATGAAGGATAAACATAAAAATATACATCTAGGAATGTGACGTAAAGTGAAGCAGCTTGGCTTTGAAATCACTGGTCGCTATTACAAAAACACAGTGCAGCCTCCGGCCTCTGTCCTGTTGCAGAGAACAGACCAAAATTCCAAACATATCAGTTTTCCACATGTGTAACATGACATCAATCCAAAAAATGATGTATATACTTATATATATTGTAAGCTTAAAAACACAAACACTGGTTTGTCATCAACAAACTCAATGTGTTGTCACAAAACAAACTTATTTCAAGGATAACTTTCATAAATAGTTTCATTTATATTCAGTTCTATGAACATTCTAATTGCGGTGCTGCTTTGAGAATGATTATACAAATACAGTTATTATTAATAACTCTGTTCAAACAGAAAACAATAATTACTTCTGTCCACAAATGAAGCGGATTCAAGCACAGACAGACACATGGGTTTATTATTGGATAGAAATGAATTTAGTGGATGAGCTGGAGATGAGACTTACTTTTTCACCAACATACAGAAATAATGTGAAACAGCATGTTTAAATCAATTAGCTACTAAAACACGCAGAGTCAATACAAAGGAAAAAACCTTCGACTGCACTGAAAAACTGGAAATGTTTCTGACTCGCCCGTTTATTTATGGTGTAACTGTGTTTTTCTTTTTGTCAAAACCGTGGCAGCAGACAATGAGCCTGAGAGGTTCGGCATGCACCGTGTTCCATGCACCAGACTTGTTTCTTTGTAACCAGCTCAGGGTGAGAGGCTTTTACCCCGCCGATCGTCTATATTATGAGCCCAGCTCTTGCTCCCGACACTCAGGTTTTCCAAAGCAGAGAAAATGAAATAGGAAGTTAAAAGCTGTCTTCTTTTCATAGTTAAGCGCTCCCGGGAGATTGCCTGCAGCTGTATTTCTAACACTTCAGTGCTATGGATTTATCTACGACTGAAATCCATTCAGCTCAACTCAATACAACACCTTTATTCAGACATGGATTACATTAGAAAGTCATTTTAAAATTCAACAAACATATGAAACTTGATGCCGTATATTACCCTAGCTCGGAAGAAAAGTGGTTTTGTTCCTGTTTAAGTAGATTTCAGACTGTTTTGAGCCCCATGCCTTACAGCATATGCAGCCTGTGTGACAAATTGATTAAATTAAATGTGCAATCTTAACCAGTGGAGAATAGCTTTACCACAAGACAGTTTTTTTAAGTGTCTTATCTAATGTTTTTTTTTTTTTTTCTTCACCTGACAGCCGAAGTTTCCTTTTCTTCGTGGATGTTTCTGGGACGCCTTGATTAGCACACAGTTCATTTTTAATTCAAAATGAGCTGGAGTATGCTAATCACAGGAACACATTTCAGGGCTCACTTTGAAGTTCCCCAGACCACAGTGGAACTCCAAATTAAAGATTTTCTCAGAGGAAGTCAAACTGTACACACTCTCATAAAACTACATAGTCAACCTCCGACCTTCCTTTTCTTCTAACGCTGTCTCTCCATCTTTCACATTCATAACCACTGGGATGTTCTGACCTCAAAATGTCTACCCAAAATATCAGGATTAGCATTCTTGGCTTGGTTTCTTTGTATAGACACTGTTTTATCTATAATGAATACCAATATTGACTTTGACTTTGTACATCTTTCTTTCCTTTTTTCCTGGAAAAAAAATGTCAGAAAAGCAGAATATAACATATAATTTAAAGTTTCACCAGTGCACTAAATATTCATGCCCCGCATGCTGCAACTTTTGGGATCCACAGGAGACATTCATACTGGTTGTGTAGAACTCAAATTGGAACAAGTCCCAGCTCTACACGATCCCTTTTCAAAAAGTTACAACCTTGTCCGATTCTAATAGGCCAGCAAACAAGAAAACCACACGTCTGAACGATCTCCAGAATCTAAGAGGTGAGAATCAAATTCATGGCTGCTGGGTTGGGAGCACAGTGATGGTGTGACCCTGCAGGCGATCAGTCACAGCCCTGTGTCTCGCTCTTTGCCCTGTTCTCTGATGCATGTCAGCACACATAGGAGGGAGGCACCTTGGGGTTGCCGGGGATAAAGGGCAGAGGCTCCTCCCTCGAACTCTGGCTTGTTTCTTTATTTGTAGTGCAGCTCTGTGATGTGCGCACAGTGACATGCACAGCGATCACACTGCCGCGTCTGTGAGCAGCATCTTTGTTGTGTGAATGAAGACCAGCAAAGGTCCATGTTAAAGACCTGGAGGGCTCAGCCTCCCCCGAGCTGCCTGTATGATCATCTCTCCTTCAAAAGAGGCCCGGTTCTTTCTCTCTGCCCATCTGCCTCTCATTCCGGCACACTTGCCGTCTCTCTGACATTGTCAGGCAGCAGCTGGATGTTTGATCTCGTCTCTGTCGTTCTGACACATGCTCCTCTGTCTGTCTCCCCTCACAGGGGCATGTGGGCTGTGAATCTTTATATACATTATATATACTAGAACATCAGTGGCCCTTTATGTAATACAGGATAATTGGGACTTCTACTCTTCCTTTTAAAACATACAGGCTGATCAAAGCACATACTGTCCTGACATACTTTGCATTATATACTGTAGCAGGCCAAGTCGTACGAGGCTGCAACTGCCTCAAAGTCAAAGTGTGGTAAGTCACTGTTTAGAAGATTATCCGATATTTGATGGGGAGCCAGTGCCACTCATATGTGTTAGCATGCTAATTTAGCTGAAACACCCTCGTGCACTAGTCTGCCACTGAGGAAATTTGCTATCGATATGTTTAATCGGCTCATTTGTTCATCCGGAGTATCACAGAGCTGTAAGAGCCGCGTGGTCTTGTTTTCCATCAGCCTGAGCCTAATCTTTATTAGGTTTCAAATTAAAAAAGTTTTTAAAAAAAAGCCATAAAAGGCAAAATGCTCGCCCTAGTTTCATAATTAGTATTTTGTGAGCGAGCGTACTTCTTAATAGAACTTCACAAAAAAAAAAGAAAAACTATATTGAAATAAAAAGCTTTAATCATCTTTACAAATGAGGATGAGCTCAGGTTCGACCTTGAGCAAACAACGAAAACAATTGTTTGTGTCACTTCTTCTACCTGCACATAAACAAGGCGCGAGAGAGAGAGCGCTGTTAGTGAGGTGCATGAACCCGTGTTTATGCAGATGAGTTATCGTATGCAGTGTGTCAGCTTTCTTCAAAGGCAGTGGGAAAACTTCAAAGAGAATGAGCAGGTTGGAGAATGGGTCGCTTCACTAACAAGAGACGAACAGAGCATATCAGTCTCATGGCAAAGTCCTCCAGCAACAAATCCTCAGCTGCATGATTAGAGCGAATAAAAGGATGCAATTGACTCTCACACACACACTAACACACACACACACAGCTCTTTACTGGTTGGTGCTGCTTTGATGAATGTTTATGGCATATCTATCCTGCAATACTCTTATTTTGATTGGACATATATTGGAAGTGAGCCACCAACAGTTTGAAAAAGAAATTGTGTTGACTGACAGAAGTATTCTTCTGTTCATCAGTGTACATGGTCATGTCTGGACGGTGAAGCCTTAGCTGTCAATCAGGACATTGCACCCTGTTTTTAACACCAAATAACTAATTCACAGCCATATTTAACACAACAATGAGCACTTCAGTGTATCGTGTGATATTAACTACCTTAAATAAATAATGAAAAATAACAATTTGACGTGTCCTATATCTAGATCTATAGATATACTGTAGCTAAATATGGTGTATGCCTCTTTTTCTGTGGCAGAGAATGTTCTGGTAATCAGCTGGACCTCCGTAAAGGCAGTCTTCTTTCTGGGTGAATGACACACACCTCAACAGAGCTGAAGGACACCTCTGTGATAACAGAAACTGAAGGTGACTAACATTGACAGGATTAAATATTAAATTAAGTTTCTGATGATTCCATTAATATTAATGAAGGGTATAATCTCATATTTAGGGCGGATGATTGACTTGTCACAGGTGAATGAGTCACTGTTGGTGAACATGTCCCTCAGCGCAGTCAAAGGCTCCCGTATTTGGATTGACAACAAAAGTTTCCATCATCAAAACATTTACCTGGGACAGCACGGAGGGAAATATTGATGAGAAGGCAGTTTTCAGATGGATTTCACCTTTACTTCATCCCTTCTCTTTATTCATTCTGTTCTTTAAGTTGATCATTCCCAGTGTGGGCCGAGGGAGATAAAGAGCGTGAGGGCGAAAGAGGCATGTTTACATGGAGTTCAACAAAATTCTCATCAGTTTACAATAAATCGATGAAATAGATCTGTTCCTGTTTATCTGCAGCAGACACAATCTCCAGTTAAGCGGCAGTGTTGGCTGCTCTGTTCTGAGCAGAGTGGGCATAATGACGAGGGGAGAGCAGGGCCCAGTGCCAGGGCCAGAAATCAATACCTCAGGAAAGAAGATGCAAACCCAGCAGCCACTGAACAGAAACAGATTTGTTGTGTGTGTGTGTGTGTGTGTGTGTGTGTGAGTCGGCTGGTGAAGTGCAACTCAACAGTCCTGTCCAGAAGGGCAAGCTGAAACAAATTATGCCTCCAAACAAGGGCAGTGTTCAGACATACATTTTGTCAAAGTGGAGCAGGGGGATAATGTAGTATTCTCAGTTGTCATTTCACTCTCCACGTTTGGCTTCTCTTTGTTGTAAACAAGAATAAGAGCAACGACACTTGTACATCCTAATGTGGACATCTAAGTTTTACTTTATTGACTTTTTTGTGTATATATAAAAAACAATTATGTCAACTGAGGACAATAACAGGACACACATTCTGGACAAATTGCAACACCAGTTCTGAACTGGGACTTAGAGCCACGCACCCATTTCCACAGCACTGAAAATCCACCAAGTTGCTGTCCAAGACTTACAGTTTAAACTGTGTTGTCTATCATTGGCTCTCTTTTACTTCGACATTTGTGACACTCATTTGGTTTCATTGGCCTTTCAGCAGAGGCCCTTAATGCCCTAAGGAACTTATTTCATTCACTGAGGCTTTAAACACTTGATCCTATGCACTCGTTTTATTATTCGAGCAATAATGTCTCCCTTTTTATACTGACTTTAAGGCTCAAATCAAATCTTCATTGTTTTCATTCTCCACTAACTTCAGATATGATGGCACCATGTCTGTAAATGTGAACCAGTGGGGATTAAGCCCACACTCCAGAGGGAGAGAGGATTTGTGTATCAAAGTGTTTTAGTGACGGCCTCCACATCCAAAATGATGTGATTACTTTTTAATGAATTGAATAAGGCTAAGTTGATTGACAGGTCGGACTGCTCTCCCTGTGCAGCTGCTGCTGTACTTACTCAAACATGTGGCCGCGTGATTGAGCGCCGTGGCGCTGACGTTCAATCAGACTGACATCAGGCATGCGTCTGTACCTTTTCATTCACTGTGTCCCGGCTAATCAGCTTCACCTCCAGTGTTTCTTTTGTTAACAAATCATCCCTGTGCTGTTTGCATCACAGCTAATGATGCAATCGTTTCAGTGACTGAGGACCCAGCTAGACGGCTATCTGAGGCATTTCATGTATTCCGCTCACACAATTCTGTTTGGACTATATCCAGCTGGAGATGAGGATATGATGTCAGGCAGTCTATGTCAACGCATCATTTGCGTGTGTGTGTTTTTTATAGTGCAAGGCCTGTACATAGATTAGGTCTTTGGGGTTTTAGGTCACTGGGGCTGCCTCATTGTCTTTGTAGTCTTTTCTATGGTGTCGGCATGGCTCAATTTCCTCAGTCTGCCAAAGAGACGCAAAGGTCAAATTAAAACAAATCTCAGATCAGCCCAAATACTGCGTGGATCAAAATGTGATCAGCAGAACCCAGAGAGAAGATGTGGAAGTGTGACAGGGATGTTTTGCAGTGGTGCCTTGATCCATGCTGGTGCGAACACAGGAGACTGCATCTCTCCGCCCACCCACTGAGCCCCCCCCTCCCCTCCCCAGCACTGGGTGGCGTCCAGTGTCGTACATTACTCTGTGCCAGCTGCTGGCTGCCTGTCGCCGGGGGCACAATCTTGACATGCAGATGGACTCCACCTACGACTGGACATGGACAGAATGCTGCACCCTGATCAATTAATCATAAATACCACACTTGGCCCAGTGCTTTGTTAAATTCAAGGATTCTGACAAACCAAAAATTATATATATATACACACACACACACACACCTACACAGAATACAAATTGTGCAATGAAATATTCTGTTAATTTTTTTTTCAATTCTTGAAATCTCAGATGTCAGATGTGAAATATTCATACTATTCAGAAGTAAATGAATCTGATATTTCCAGGTCCACCACATTTTAACAGTTATGTGAGGATATAATGCTCAAGCAATGAACTGACCTGTCCAAAGCAAAAGTAATGTTTGTTAAAGGTCATAACAGCTGTCTCATCCATGTTGTCACACTGTACATGAACTAAAGTGAAGAAAATTCATCTAATGTTATCTTAACACCAAAATGAGTGGGTAAAGCATGGATAAACCTGCTAAAGGAGGTAGCTGACTCTTATAAGAAAAAGTTACTCTTGCAGACTGTTCCAAAAGTTGTATAAAACACTATGTAAATAAATGTTTGAGGGAATTTATGGAGCGATGCCTGGAGGTTCAATGCTGGTCATAATGCAGTGCTGAAAAAGCACAGTGTCAGCGTTCCCACTGCCAAAATGAAGAAGAAGAGGAAAGAGAAGGTGAAAAAGGAGAAATCCACTTGGGTGGTTTGGTTCCAACACTGCTAATCTGCAGAGTCATTGGAACCAGGACTAAAGGGGCCAGAAGACCTGAAGATATTACTTGGTCCTTGGTCCATGCAATTCTTCAGGTAAGTAAAAAATCTATCCAGAGGAACTTAATATTAGTGAAATGGCAAAATTAGCATCACTTTTAAGCAACCCAAAAAAAAGAAGAAGAAAGGGCATTAGTGCCCTCAGAACTGTCTTGTGAAGAGCCAAGTAAAGAGAGAGACTAAAAGCCCCAGAGTTCAATTAAGGGGATGAGTTTTTGTCTCTGTTTATTTTAAGTCCATTGTATTATATGGCTTGCCTCAAACCACATCTCCCATTAGGGACATTTACTTACTAAAAATTGTTTCTCAGAAAAGGTCTCCTTATTTATTTATTTTTTTTATCTTTTGTTTACCTCCCACAGATGTTGGATGTTACACCCATGGCTGGAGCACATTACATTTTTTCAGAGTTTGTTTTTCTGCCCTTATTAGACCTTTAGTGTGATTCAAGACCACAGTTTTTGCTAGGAGTGGGTGGGAGCCGGGGCAGCTCAAAAACAGGTACATGCAGACAAACAAGTGCAAATTGGTGCAAACTCAATCTCCCAAAGTCGTCTATTATACGTGTGCTTGTGTGCGTGCATGTTTCCTGAAAAATATGTCACCACTGTGTATTTTATGCACAAAGAGTATTCAGCCAGTCTGAAAAGTTAAATTATTCGACATTATTACATTTTACAATGATTGCATTATTTTCAAGTGGAACTGAGTAGTTACGTAAATGTGTGATTACAATCAAAAAGGTTACACAGATGAAAATGGGAAAAATAGACTCCAAGTGCAACTTCAACAAAACAAAGCTGAGCAAAGCTGAGTCTGGTGAACCGCAACATGGTTCTGCATGAGAGAGAACACAACGCTGCACTGTAAAAAAGGAAGTTGTAGCTTTACATGATTAAAGAAGAAAGAAATAGCGTCACAAAATGAGTAGAGACGAGAGCTTGTGTTTGTTAGTTTTCTTTCTGCTGAATCCAAAATCCTGATGCATCTCATTCTGAAAGCATAAAACTGCTTAATATCACAGAGATGTGACCAAAGAGATTCAGTCGCCCACCACCTCACATTTCATCTGCACTTGCACAATCTTCTTTAAGTCCTGATACTTATGATAATTTGAATTTTGAATTGAATTGAACGTTTTTATTCCTCCCCCATGGGGGAAACACACATTTACAGAAGCTCCGTAAAACAAGTAAGGATAAAGAAATAAAATAAAATAAGATAAAAAATAAAATAAAAAATTCACTTAAACACCTACTTTGTTGCTGATGAGCCAAAATATTTACCAGCCTATTGCAGTATTTTTGCGATGTGTAATAAAGAATAATTTACCATGATGTTCCACATTCTTGCTTTTAATGAAGGAGACAATATTATTCTCTGAGTGCATGAAGTCAACTGTTGCATCCATGAAGAAAACCACTGCTTGCACAATCCTATGAATCATGGTCCTATGAATCGATCAACGTAAATAAAAGCTGAAATAAAGTTTAAAAAAAAGATTTTAACAAATCAATAATGTTCTCAAACTAATGAAGTGTGTGCTGAATATGTTTGATCGAATCTTAATCCCCCAATTACTTCATGGTTTGTGAAACCCGCACAGTGTACCAGATGCAGAGTGAAAAATGATGCCCCGGCCCAGTTGTCAAACATTCCTCTGTGTTTCATCCGTAGATGAGAAGCAGAGTGGACGCTGGTTCCTGCAGGCAATTGGATTTAGAGGAGGCTATTTATAGCAACAACTGGAAGGTAGAAGGAGAAAGAGAGAGCTAGAGGGAGGAAGAGGCTCACATGATTGCACAATTTGCTGGCACGTATATGCTGATGTGGAAAACAAGGCAACTTTGCCTGTGCCAAAAAATTCACAAAGACATAACTCAATGAACAAAGAGAGAATGACTGAAAGGAGGTTTTGTGTGAAATATTTTTGTCATTTAGTTTTTCACTTTTTCTCTCTTCTGCTTATTTGACGAAAAAACAAATTTGTTTTTATAAAATATCTTTGACCAGGACGTTTCAAAAGATTGATTGAACAGAAACATCTCCACTCTCTGTGCTGCAGTGGGTCAAATACAGACATTTTATATCAGGACTGCAGTGCAAATCTCTTCTGTTCCGTGTGCTGGTCCTTCTCTGCTTTGTTATGACTTAAGGATCTTAAAACACAGTAAATCTCTTCTCAGCACTCCACTGGTGACGTGTCAGTCATTGTTAGGAAATGTGTTAAGCTAGCACAGAATCACTTTGGACCGAACCACACTGACAATTATAAAGTGCTGCTTTTGGACGGAAACTATTTTTGAATGTACAAATCTGCATTTCCACAAAAAATATGCTGAGATAGCTCGACAATGTTTACAATGCAGCATACTGTAATTAGGAATTATTGTTTTATTGTTTTTCCTTCTTTAAGCATTAAAATCTAAGAAGCATAATATGGTTGCATCAGGGGGATCGAGCGCACTTTAACACTTACATGCCATTTAAAGTTTGGTATTTCAATTTTAAACAATGCACTACCCTATGTTGTCCTTACACGGGGTGTTTTTTTTTTTTTTTTTAATTTACAGAGTAATTAGTAACTCTCAAATTAATGCTGTGGAACAAATGGTACGATATTTCCCTTTGACATTCAGCGGAGGAAAAGTTACAAGAGCATAAAATTGAAAATCTCAAACAAATTACCAGCAACATAAAAGTTATCTTAAACTACAACGCTTACATAAAAGCAATTTCCACCGCTGTGGGTCAGATATCCATAGAGATGCTTTCATTTCAGAACATTCTCTTTTCAATCTGCATTGCATTTTCAGTTTGTGGCTGTACCTCCCGAGGTAATTTAAATAGCATCTTCAGGGCGGTCTGGGTGCGTATGTTTCTGTGTCTGACGTGTCTGTGTTCTGTCGGAACAACAGTCCCAACACCCAGGACACTTGTTAATGCCAGATGCTGGCACAGAGACAGAGGGCCTGTTCCCCTCAGTAGATCTGGGACGGAGAGACACGGAGAAACGCTTCCTCTGAAGAGCCTAAAGCTATGTACTAAAACAGTGGCACAGGCAGATGTCTGCAGTTTTGTACCCAATTTAACTACCCCTGTGATTGATGCAAATGAGGTCAAGCACAAGCCATTCTCCCTGTGGGACTTTGAAGTTAAAGGAACTGAACAAGGATAAAACACAGAACATCATAATTTACAGTTTGAGTGAACTTCTGCTATGAGACGTCATACAGTTAACATTAGCTTCAGGCTTGTTTCATGACCTATGCAATAACACCGGGCGTAGACTTATCCTGATTTATTTGCTGAGGATGTAAATATGAGCTATGATTAATTAGGCCTAAAGAAATCAAGTGTGCTTTATTTATAGACTGTGAAGCTGCCAAAGTTTCCTTAGGGCTTGATCAGCTGTAATGAGGACCGGGCGTATTTACTGAAAACTTCTATGTTTGGACATGTTGTCCCACTTTAAAGAGCTCTTGTTATCACTTCAGCTTTAGAGAAGACACATTAAGGCTTCCTTTCTTTAAAATTAGACCTTTCAAGTAAAGTGGTAATGAGAAAAAAATGGAGCCAAGCATCATCTCGAGTCTTTGTTGCAGCTGAACACTGAGGCTGTAAAACTTCTAATGCCACTTGGGGTGTTATTTGGTTTATGTTGTATGGCGTGTGCAAATTTTTCAATACTTCACGCTGCTCTTATTGATGTTCATGTTTACTAGATCCATATCAATTTTCTGTGAGCCCTTACTCCACCAGTAATTTTTTATGTGGCGATGTTTTCAGAAATGGTGGAGACCAAATAAGGTGACATATTTTTTTAGTGGAACAGAGTTTTCCTTTTGATTTATAACTGTGGGGAAAATGTTGATTTTATTCTAAATGGGATTTTTTTTTTTCTGCTGGATTACAACTGGTGGAAAATCCAGAAGTACATTTTAAATCATTATTTTACAGTTACTATTGATACTTTTAGGTACTAACACAGTGAATTGAAATTTGCAAAAATAGAGTGGGTAATACGAAGGGCATCCACAATTTATCACTTATACTGGCAGCACTATAAAATGGTGAACTCATGCTTTAGGACATAGCCTTTGAAGAAATGCTCAGGTTCAAAAGGTTGCCTCTGGAGACAAGTGTTTTGTCAGACGAATTGTGCTGTGTCACCCTCTGGTACGACAAGGCCAGCTGACAGGTGGTGGTGTGCTCTTTTGCTCCCCTCACTGAAGCACCACTGCACCTCTAAAGGCAGGGTAGGAGCAAGGAAGGAGCCCCTCCAAACCACAACGCCAACAATTAGGGTTTTGCACGTACACAGTTGTGCCTTGTGATACCATTCAGACCCTGCAATGAAAGGACATTCCTCGAGGTGGGGGACACTTCTATATGTTGGCTAAAGGGCGGCACACACACACTTCCTTTCACACTCTGCCTCTACACGCCTTTAATGTTTGCTGGACACCACCATGTTCCTTGGAGCATCCCAGAGTGTGAGGCAGACACAGAGCCACCTGAGCTTCTGCTGTAAAAGCTATTATAGACAGGAGCATTTGGAACCAACAAATGGACCTGTTAGCAGGGAGCTGTGTCCATCCATTGTCCTGCATAACCCAGAGTGCTGTGTGAATAGATTTTTTTTTGACAGTCTCCATTCTTCCTCAGGGCTAAATTGACCATTTCCTTTCTTCTTCTTTTTTTTTTTAGTAAAGGCAACAATGAGGCAACTCAGAAAAGTACAAAGTCAAGAACGTACATTTCTGTTACATTTAATCTCAGCTACGAGAGACTTTGATGCACATTACATATGACCTGACTTATACCACAAAGACAATAAATGGATATGTTGTTTTCTCACCGTAAGCCTGCCCATAGATTTATTTGCATAACATAACAGCTGTCATGAAATTAGATTTCAGCTATTGTCTTACGACAATATAGGAGCATTTATTACATCACTGATTATAAATGAATGCACGGAATCAGTCATTTGAAAAACAGTTATTCAGAGTTATGTTTCTCTCTGAGATCAGAGTCGAGAAATATCTCTATTGCTCCAACTTGTGTGTGTGTGACATAGAGAGAGTGAGAGATTATGAAAATTTAGAGTTCATCCCCTCAAGCTGTTATTTTGTGCTAAAATTAGTTGCATGATTCCAACAACAGCAGACGTTGAGAATTCAAGCAAGTAGGTTATGAGAAAAGAGGTAGATTAGGAAAGAAAGATGTAAAGAAAAAAAAAAAAAACATTCCAGATAAGAGAGGAACCAAATGAGAAAGGGGGAGGCCGAGAATTGATGATGAGTATGATGCATAATGTAAAAGTCTGCTTTCCAGTCTTAATGTTGCCTGGAGTGAGACCACCAGCTGAGCAAGACACACACACACACAGACGAAAAAATATTTCCACAACTACAGTATCCTTAAGCATAAATCGTATGTCTGCTACTTCATGCAGCATAAGCAGTGTCACATAATTAAGAGTTTGTTCCCCCAGTAAGTGGACAAAAACACTAAAAGAGGTCACACACTCAGAGCTGTGTCACCTGACACTACCCGAATATACCTATATTTTCCTTTATGCTTAACATATAACATATGTAGGATTATAAATCAGAATCATCACACGCTGCAAGGGTGACATATCCCTCATGTCCTGGGAACACATCAAGACCCCCCCAGGCAGAGCTGGACAGAGAGGGAGGAGAGACAACGCCTAGAACAGCGTGTCTCCACAGCCTGAGCTCAGAACAAAATATGTAATATAATATGTAAATACACACACACGCAGGTAACAAGACCACACACAGAGACACACCAAGTTCTACATCCAGTGTTTATATGTGTGTGTGTAATAAATCATGTCGGACCCCATCTCTTCTCCATCTAAATCATTTTCCTGTTTTCCTTACCACCTTCAGACTATACAGACAGCGCCTGGTGCCTGATGGGTAGAGTTTTCTGAAAGTTGCTTGGGAGTTTTGTCCACAGGGGAAAGAGTAAATTTGCCCAGTTTGAATCTCTGCACTATTACTGAGCCCGGGTCTGAGAGAGAGAGAGACAGAATATACTCAATTACTTATTTATTGCTCTCTGCATCCTTTCCATTTCCCCTTTCAAAACTATTGCATGCGCCAGGCCAGAGGCGTCTATCTTGAAGAGATCTGCCACTGAACTCCGCAAAGCCTCGGGTTCCCAATGCAACCTGATAGAATTCTCAATGAGCTGATGCTGCCAGACAACAAATACAATCCTAGCCAGCGAGCACTCAGTTCCCTGGTTATAGGAGTCAAACAAAAAAGTTAAAAAAGAGCTCTGAGATGTTGAAAAAATATCCATTTTTTTTATGAAACCCTATGACAAGCGTATGGAAGGAAGTCTTTACACTGACTCCTATAGGGGAAGTTCTCGCTCTCCTCGTCTCTGAGGCTGAGGAACTGAGGCTCCAGGCTACATTAGCTGACTTAACCCACCCAACTTCCTGACTGAACTGTCAAGTGTGTGTTGTGGGTATTGTGGGCTCCAGGTTTTGACAAGGAATAAGAATGCAAGGGGAAAAAAAGAGGATATATGTGGCTCTGCTGCATCAATGCAGATTTTTTTTTTTTTTTTAGCCCTCTTGGGTCTATCATCCCAGCAAACAGCTTTGGAAAATGAGTTTTTGTCCTAGAAACATCAGGGAAAATAAATTCTTAAAAAATAAATAAATAAATAAATAAATAACTTTAAAATGCGTACAGCCGTAATATGCATTTATTTTGTTTTGACGTAGTAGAGTAATCCAAAGAAGACCATGATCTTTTCAGTCACAGTGTCAGAGAGTAGCTGGTGATGCTCCAGTCATTAATGACTAAAACAGTTTTAACCCAATCCCAGAGCTCATTGACTATCATCTGACAACAAATTTGCTTCTGGGGGCAACGGCCAATATTCCCAGTGTAGGCAACAGATACAGTATCTGGGCCAAGAATCTGTTGTCCATTTGCCAAACGCTGTTTTCAGACCGACTGGTATCGTTTATCACCAAAACACAAAGAGCGATACTTTTGCAGGTGTCCAAAAAGATTTACACTTATCTTTATTAACAACTATCTAGATGTGAATTCAGATTAATTGAAAAGCTGACCCAATACATTACAGTCAACTTTTGAGCAGGTGAATACTCAAAGTAAACACAGAAACCAAATTCCAAAATGTTGTCAGCCAATGTCAAATTCTACACTTCATCCGATATCCTACAGAAAAGAACCGTCCAATGAAGCTGGATGATTCATTCAGTGAATGGCGACACGTTGAGGCAAAGGGTGGTGGGAAGACGAGATGCCGTTTCTCACGGATGGGAGGGGGTTTGCGTGCACAGCAGAGCCCAAGACGCAGGTATGAAAGAGCGGAATGGTTCAAATGGAACCGATGGAGGTTCACAGACGCTGATGATGGAGAGACAGAGAGAGAGAGAGAGAGAGAGAGTGAGGGGGGGGGGGGGGGGGGGGGGTCATCACAGCTCTACAATGAAGCACCAGTCATTATAGCTGTGTGAAAAAGACCTGTCTGATTCATCTGCCAGTCCATCTACACTTCAGAGATTCGTACATAATGACCTACTCAAGCGCCCACATAAGGACAGGCTAGCTCGCAAACTCTTGATGCTAGATCAGGGGTCGGCAACCCGCAGGTCCGTGGGTCTGCTGCCGTGGCTCTCACCAGCACAGGAAAAAAAGAAATTCAAAAAATTAGATCCGCTATTCGTATGTGTATTTACTCTGTACTCTGAATAAGTAAATTGCGTATCAATAAAACTAAAATGTTAAGCTCACTGTTGGATAAAAGTGACGTCTATTCAGACTGTGTGATATATTGTTAAGTCATTTAGCAAGATTCATGAGTCTCTGAATTCATTCCATATTGAAGTGAATACAGTTAAATGGCTTTCTTTGTCTGGAAAACAACTTGCTGCAATCATTTATAATAATTTACGGGATCATTTAAGACCAACTACCTATCTACCAAACCATCTCTTCCTTTTTCACAATCCTTCTACAAATGTAACTGGAAAAGTCTGATAGCTTCAGCTTCAGCTCCTCAGGGGGGAAACCACTCTCCTCATTTTTGTTGCCGTACAGCAGATGAAATGAATTCTTGCCAAACTCCCACCTGGTGGGGCACTGTTAAAAATATGCTGCCGCACCAGCGGCTGCCAATCGTGCCGGCAATTAGTTTGCGCCAAAACCTTCAACCAGTACCTCAGAGCTGAATGTGGTAATGATTTATTGATGCTACAAAGCAATAAATTGCACTTTAAAAATAGAGGAGCGTGGCTCCACAATCACCCCAGCCTGTCCCTCTGTCTTGACAAAGGAGGCAGTATGTTTTAATGAGGCCTGGTCTCCAGCTGAGACCCTGAATTTGTCTCTCAGGTGTCGGGCTGGAAAGTTTAGGAAGCGCTCACTTATTCCATTTTGACTAATTTTTCCACCTCATGATGGTGAGCGGTTGTTGCCTGGGCACCACTCTCGTGTGCAGCAGCAGCAGCAGCAGCAGCAATAACTGAGTCATGCATGCCTTATCATTTGCTTTTCTCTTTCTGCTGACCTTGGACTGTTTTGCTGATGTTATTACACTTTTATTCAACTCTGAGGGGAAGAAAAAAAACAAAAACAAAAAACAAAAAAACAAAACAACAGAAAATAAAACACAGCAGCACCCAACATCAGCCAGACAGTGAGGTATTTGTCTTGCTACGTTGCAGCAGGAGAGAAGCGGTGGGACGAACAAAGCCTGATGAGTTGCCAGCTCTTTTAATTAGCACAGGCTCAGCACACCGGCGTGCAGCAGTGTTGCCAAACTACGGGATGTTAAAGGATGAACATTCATGATAAACCACGGGCTTTGTTTACACATGAAACACGACCAGTCTGCATCAGCAGTCAATCAGTGGATTATAATGTATGTAAATGTTGTGGAAACAACAAACATGCGGCAGCAGCCATGAAGAGATTTGTTTACTGGTACAAACAACCCGCACACATCCCACAATGACACACGGTGACATCCCACGCACCCCGACAATTCATCAGCAGATAATAATACGCAGAAATGATTCATAATGTGATTAAAGAGACACAATGCCATATGTGTTGGTTGACAGTGATCAAAAAGCAAATTGGATAATACAGATTTAAATTTCAAGATTTCAAGTATACACTGATCACAACAGCAGTATGTGCAAGGATCTGCTAAAGTCTCCATCAGTGGACCAGTCTCCACTAAAGGACTTCATCAGTAGTGGCACTGCGAGCCAGGACTGGACTTGAATGAGTGTTACCAAGTAGGTTCATAGGACCTCTGTTCAGAGAGCAGCAGATCCACATCAGTGTTTCCCCCACTTTGACGTGTTCGAGACACATTTGGCCCAAAAGCTCCATCATGAAACCCTGTCAGCCGAATGGTGACTGATACCAAACGTTTGCGTTGTAATGGAATGGAAACAGTGGAGCGTTTCCAATGTGACCCATGAAGATAAAACTCTTTTCTCCATTTGTCACGGCTGATAAGAGCGTGACGTGCGGGGCGGAGATCTGTTTTTCTCGATTTTTATTCTGTCTCTTTTCTTTCTTCGCTCCCTCACCCGCCGACCCCCTGCCACGTCTCATCTACCTGAGCTTCAATCCACCCACATCTACATGCAAGCCCTTGGTGTGCGTTTGCCACGCACACGCCTGTGCGGCGTTCTTGTTTTTGAAACCTTTTCACCTCCTGAGTGAGCTTACAGTGGGGCGTTGCACTTTCCTGCGACCGGGTGCACATGTGCCCGTGCACATGAAAGACATTGTTGTATTTGTTTCTGATCTCGGCTGTATTTGTTTCTCCGCCTGCCGCAAGCACTTTTTTCTTCTCCCTGTGTGTTTAACAGAAAGTGTCTTGGCAGCATCCTTCCTCTCTTTCCCTCCACCTCTCCGACAAAGCTGAAAAACACTCCCTCTTTCCACCCTGTTTCCTTTTCTTCCCGAGTAGTTTTTCTCTGCTTCATTTTCCTCCACCTCTTTCCTCTTTCCCAGGAGGCAGCTATGGTAGAAACCAAAAAAATATACAGGAAAGAAAACAATTATAAGAATCCTTGATTCTTCTCTCCCTTCACCTACTCTCTCCTTTCTCCAGTTTTTTATGGTGGTTTTCTTATCATTTCTCTCTCCTCAGTTTCACTTACCTCCTCTCTCTCTCTCTCTCTTGCTCTTTATTCTCGCCCTCATCCTTTCCACAGTGTTCTCTAATTATTCGAGTCTGTCGCCACTTCAAAGTGGGCCGTTAGCTGATTGAAGCTCGTTAAGGAGAGAGAAGGAGCAGGGGAATTTCATAATGGCTGCCGACGTTCATTAGCAGGAAATCATGAAGAGGGTGTGTGTGCGCGCACGTGTGTGTCACAGAGAGAGAGAATAGACAGACAGATCGACAGACAGAGAGGGTGAGACAGAAACAGAGACAGTGGGAGGAGGGAGAAGGAATGTGTCTGCATGTCTCATGTGTGGTCCAAGAACGTGTGTGTGTGTGCCAAAGATTTGCATTGTCCTCATTTAATTCATGTCTGCCTGTGCCTGTTACTGTCTATCTTTGTGTGTGTGTGTGTGTGTGCCCTTCCATTTACCATTGAAATATGGAGCAGCTTTGACTAAAAGGTCAAAAACTCCCCACGGAGCAGAAATGTACAAATTCCTACAAAGAGCAGTGAAAGCTGAACCGTTACAGTAACAGGTCCCCGTCCTGTCATTTCAGACCAGGAGGGCAAGCGGCAAACAATTTCACTCTATTTAACAGTGGTCGGACAATAACGCCGTTTCAGTTTCAGATGCAATCAGCCAGTGACAATTCTTAAAGGGGAACTACTGTTATGTGTGTGTCCATATATAAGGCTGGGATATATGATGTCATAGGAATAACATGTACCAAAGTATTGGATTTCTTCATCAGATCTGTGATAATGAGCCTTGTGCAAAACAGCACTGGTACATGAAAGGTTTTATTGGAGCTTTATGTATGTAGATTTTCACTTTTTTAAATTAAATCTCATTTATCTAATTTATCCCGAGTTAAATCCTGTACTGGCTCTTACAGTGAATGTTCATATACTGCTCTTGTGACCAGGGTTTTCAATGAGACATCTTGTGCTTGAATCACAGGATCTCACTCACATACTATGGCTTTAAAGATTATTCTGTAAAGCTCTGCAGATAAATCTGCAATTGATTCATTAATTAAATAAAAGGAAAATGTCTGCTTTACCTCACTGCACTGTAGTCTGCTTCGTGCTTTTTCCTAGGATCGTGCAAAGTAATGTTGAACTTTCTCTCCAAGGAGTAATGATAAGAATAATACATTTGAGCACTTTAAATAAGTGTTTTTGTGTATTTTGTTTTCCTCTAGATGCAGGATCTTGAGAAGGGTTTTGTGGAGGACCTACGTTTGCAGGAGCAGCAGCTGTCACTCCTCAGCACGTGTTTTTAACATCCGCCACACACACACACACAGATTTTCATTTGTGCTGAAGTGGCAGAGCTGTTGACACTCGAGACAGAAATGAGATGTGCCATTGTTCTGTTTGCCTTTGTTTGTATCATCCAACAGAATGAACGGTGTTCCTGAGCTTCTGCTCCTACATTTCAACCATGTAGCAGTGCATAAGCAGCGCCACATATATCTGCAAACAAAATCCCGCCATGGGTTATCTAATTAATATTCATTTATATTTTGTGGCTCAGGCAAATTCCACAGCTTTTGAGAAACTGATGAGATGAATATGACGCATGAGAAGTGAAACTGAATAAAGCTCACATTGTCCTCTTTAAGTATAACAACAGAAGCACCCTGAAGGGTGACTGACACACTTCTATAACTTTTTACAGGTTGTTGCCAACAAAGGAAGACTGACTGCTGTAGCGTTGACCTCCTCTGTACCCCTCCCGGTGGTGAGTCATACTCCAAGTCACTTCTCGCCAGTGCTGCAGTTTGTACGCCGTGAAGAACAGGTTGCCAAGTGAAAAAACAACATGTACACAACCATTTGTAGCTATCTATGCACCAATGCCCAATGCACCAATGTGTCTAGACTCTCGAGTGGAGAAGAAGGAGAAGGTGTGTTCTCCAGGGTGTCCTATTTCTATCACTGCCGGAGTCTACCGCAGAGTTATTTGACCTGGGAGTGAATACTGATTTCTTACACCTCCACAGCTGACAGACACTACGGGTTAGAGAGTTTTTGACCTGTTCAGGGCACATATGAGATTTTTTTGCAATCTGACCTGAGTGGAGTGATGTGCCTCTGAACACACTGGACACAACACACCATTGGTACCAAGCCATTATATAGAATGTGTATGTTTTAGACATATTTATTAGCTCAGTACCAATGAGTATTATGTGTTAGTTGTTCTTTTTTTTTATATTGAGGGAAGTTATGTCAGTCAAGAGAGCGGAGTATGACTGACGTATATTTTCACCCACAATCCTACCAAGTCTGTAAACCTGACAGTGATTGAAGCTTCTTTTTACAGGCCACTGGTCTCGTCCCATACCAACTTGCAGAGAATACAAATGTTTTTAGTCAATCAGAAGGAGTGCGCTGTGCCGCGTCTCTGTACGCTGAGTGACGTGTTCCTGTGCCAACAGCAGCTCCTGACTCAAGGGACAAGACACACAAAGGTCAGATGATGAGTGGGCAACAGATTTAGTGTGTTGCTAACTCATTTTGGACCAACACAACATTTTTCTAACTGAATACACATACGAAGTAAATTGTGATGAGCCTGCATTGATACAAGGACTGAATTTTAAAAAGATAGAAATTGTTATGTACATCATCCTTCTGAAATCAAGTGACTGATTACTGCTTGACAGACAGCAAAACCTAGTCAGGGAGAACACCAGATCATTGGCTGCAGCCACATGAGCATGGCAACCTGTGACAGACACAGTCCGTAAAGGCATTTTAACCAACTGCCCCACTTTTCGTCGAACATCACACTCTCTCACCCTCAGTCAAATCCAAACACAGACATGTGTTTAAATGATGTGACACTTCATGAGGACACATTATCGCCGACATTCAAAGTGAATTAACGTCACAAATCTGCTTATAAATCATGAAAGACGACGCTCGGTACAGAATTAGCCTGAGAGTAATCTTCTTTTTCTATTTTCTACAAAATCAAATAATCCAGTGATAATAGATTGTAAATACACGGGTACATTGCGGGGATGGAAAGCCTATCTCTTCTTTCGCATATTTTTAATGATGCTAGAAAAATGTAAATGAAGTAAAAGGAATCAGTCTCCCATGGTAGAACTGGCTGAACTCAACATTTCAATGATTTCATCAGTCATTGTCTGTGTCTTGTCTCCATTAATGCAGATTTTTAATAGGTATGTTTTATCTGTTTAAAAATAAATAATAATAAAAAAAAACCTGTTGACACAAGCGTTTTATGAAATATCTCCAGGGAGAAAAGAGTACCAAATATATTTTAATTACTCAGACGAGCATACCTGGCCATTATGTGGTGACCCATGCCAATATAAAGCTACCATTGCTGACCAAGTGGACTAGAGGCAAAAACGCAGAAGAAAAAAAGTTCATGGAACAAACTTTGTTCCTGCCACTCTAGCAGTGGTAGATGTTACAGAACAAAACCACGTGAACACAAAAATAGTCAAGTATCCAGGCAGATTATATCATAAAGCTCTAAACATGTGACTGAGACCAGGGGGAGGGAGGGAGTGTGAATCGAGCCTAATTGTAATTGCTAGTTCTGTTTGACTGAGCAATGCTGTGATTTTCTGGTCAGTTCCCAGTTCCTTCTCCGGTTGTGTTCCTCTCCAGACAGAGCAACAGGGACAGGGCTACACAATCTTCACCCTGGAGTTGGGATACCACTGACCGCATCATCAGCAACCAACCAGTGTCAATACATTAACTGTTATCAACCAACATTATGACAGTGACATATTTAACTGCAGCACAGACAGATCAGACTGATTCATCCAGCCAGCCTGTTTACATCAGTTATTCCGCTGCTGTTAAATATGTGTTTGATGGCCACTACCCCTTGATCTGAAATAAACTGTCACATTTATTTTCTGTGCAGCGCTTCACAGCTCCAGAGATCACACCTTCTGCTTCTTCCAGCTTTGAACTCGGTTTGTTAAAGTGTCCTCGGAGTTTCCAGTCTTAAAGTTCTAGTTGGTGCCGTTCACCCATGAGTAAAGAGTATGAGTCACTGATTTCTCTAAGTCGAGTTGGACAATTTCGCTGATTTGAGCCGTGTGCATTTGCATATGACGCTAAGCACCCGTGGGTCTAATTTAAATGGCCTGGCCAGCAGTGAAAAGCGTGGACAGAGAGAATCTGAGCAAAGCTCCCAAGCTTCCCTTAATGCTGTCAGGGTGACTTTGAACGAGCCGCTGAACTCCAGCTGCTCTGCTGAAGCCGCTCACTGGTCAGCTGTAAAAGGCTGCCTGGGAATAATGCGACCGGAAGAAGGCATGTTTTGCCCGAGCTGGAGAGAATTCTTAGCTCTTTGAAATGTTGTGGGAAGGGAAACGAAGAAGAACAAATGCATCTCCACATGAAACCAAACAATATTAAAATTCTCCTGCATCTTTCCATAACATACAAATTGTACTTCAGTGCAAGACTGCTGTCAACTTTAGATCAGTCAAAATTACACAGAAGAGTTGATTTTCAGCTCAGAAAAACATAGCAGGTGGCATGTTTCGTTCAACATCCCAGTGCCTGAAGCTGGGGATAATGAGGAATTCATCCTGTTGGGGCTACTCAGGTGATTGACAGGCTTTGTTCAAACAGTTTAACAGAACTGGAGCTCAGCATAATGAATTAGCGCTACATAGGCTGATGATGCATTGTGTTGCTTCAACCTGTCCAGAGTTGATAATTGCATGTCCAGTATTATGGCAGATAACCCATGCATGAACACACACCATGTTAAGAACGACTGCATTTGCATTAAACCAGCCTGTCGGTCATGCTAGACCCCAATGAACATTCAGCAGTTCCAAATAAGGCCAGATGTGTATTGACTTCTGAGTTCACAATAACATATCTGAATATCGAAAAAGGGGGGGAGACAAGGTCAGTCGTCAAATGGAAGCCAAGAACCAAACACATTACCTTTACATCGCTATCAAACGATACCTTGCTACTACTACTACTCCTACTTTACAGCTACAATGGTGGCTGACTCACAGTGGTTCAAACAGGGAGAAGTGAACCCTAAATCTTCTTTCAAGCACAGTGCCACGGAGATCTGGGTCGGGACACAGCCACACAGCTGAATGTAGAATACACCTCATTAGATTTCAAGCAGACAAATAAAAGCCTCTGTCTCTCCCAGTTTCCTTTACCCCCAGCAGATTTGTGCATCTACTGTATATCAGCCTTTTCAACCAGTGTTAGCTAATGATAGTCGAACTCTTCATCCACTCATGATCCAATCATCAGTTTGGGAAAGACAACTCACAATTGCACAGTGCCATGGTGACCAGACGAAGGAGAGGGCCTAGTTACCGCTCTGGATACAAAGTGCCCCTCAGTGAAGACAAGGATTTGATAATCAGCGGATTCCCACAAATCCACCAGTACTATGCATTTATTTTCTTTGATAACGGTTAAATGACTGTTTTGTGTTGAAAGATTCTTCAATGGGTACTTCACAACACAATAACCTTTTCAAAAGTCACCGCCTGCATTTCAAGGTGAGATGTTCAGTGTTGGTCTGACACATGCAATCAAATTTTTGTGGAAATATGTTGGCTTGAATTTTCCTTTGAATGCCATAAAACAACCGTGGCCACATTTGGAGGAGAAGTTGCTGTAGAACTAGCAAAGAAGGAAATGTGAGGTTAACATGAGCCATGCACTGACTGTTAAGTTGAGTGTGAGTCAGCGTGCCTCTCACTGGCCTGCGAATTGAGCCAGAGCGTCACCCTCAGTGACAAATACATGTCGTCATCTTCCTCGCCAAAAGCCTGTGAGTTAAACAGCCAAACCATACAGTGCATGTCACTCATATTTACATCCTTTAATCTGTGCTTCCTCACATTCATATTTCTTGATCTGTAATTTGTCACAAGCAGCAGGGCCTCTCAAGAAAATAAATAAATAAATAGATAAAAAATTTAAAAAACATCACATTTTGCATATCCCTTCCTCTGTTACACAGGCAGTGAGAATCTTGTCATCGTTAATCTCAGCCCACTTCTTCCGGCCCGTTAAATGCCAGGCACGCTGACCTTGAGTCCTTGAGTGGGCGAGTGTCTTGACTTGATAAATGATATCGCACCCCGATCTCCCCAGAGCACTGTTTAACCTTTGTGTATTTCACATGTATAATTATGCAATGAAAACTTCAAAAACCCTCAACAGGAGGTGATAATCAGGCTTGAGCTTTTCTCTCCCTCAAACCTGATGTCTTTCCAAGGTGTTATTTTACTCTCTTGACCTCCAGCATCGACAGAAATAGGCCCGACAAAACAGTGATTCCTGCCTAGTGAGCTGCATTTGTCTCATCTTTCTTGTTTTTATCTCCCCTCTTGTGACTTGTTAGCTGTTCCCATGTAGACTGTTCTGGTTTTTTTTTTGCCTTTCCTCGCTATTTTAAGCGATTATGTGCATCCTCTTTAACTCAAGATGCACAATTTTGCTTTGACTAATTCCTGCAACTCACCTGCAAGCAGAAATTAGTAAAGCAAAATAACCGCTCTGTTCTTTTTCCACCGATTTTGTTTTCGTTGTTTTGCTACCTATACAACCCCGCCCCCGCTCTTCTGTATACACCTGGGCATAGGAGGAAATTAGTCAAAACAATATTGTTAAAGTGCCAAATCTACCTCCAATTAGCAGGAGCTCTTTTTCTCTGCTTTGATCTTCTATGTAAAGGTAGAAGAGGACGTTTTAATTAAAAGACAGGGAGAAATAAAGAAGACGTGATTACAAACAAATGGAGGCTCATTAAACAGAGTCAAAAGAAAACATCAGAAAGAGGCGATAGCGCTTGTTGATGAGAAAACCCTGATGAACCTGTCTGAACCAATTGGATAAATGTTAAAGTGGTTAGGCTTTTTTTTTTTATTTTTTTTATTTGGGAGTTCTTTCACCCATTTCCTTTGAATCTTTGTGAAGTAGAAAATATTTGTTTGAGTGTGATGACCTTAAAGCCTGTATCTATTTACAGATCATATTTCACAAACAAGGTGCTCCCTCCTTTTCCTTATGCTAGACTCAGACATATGCCTTAACACTGGCCATCACTAAGAGTTCAGGGTCATGCAACAATTTATCTTCCAGCACAATGACCAACCTCAGCCACCTGATTTCCCTGATCATGTGTCAAGGAATTTCTGTAATATCCTTAACACATTTCTGAATATAACACTATATACTCTATTTGTATATCCCATTATATTTGCCTGCAGAATTCTACAGATAGTCTGTTCTCTCTCTAAGCAGTACACAAGGTCAGGATATAGATAAAGGACCAACCGACAGAACATTGTGGTGTCTACACCTAGAGACCTTCATATCTAACAGAGATGCTCCAGACAGAGATGCCCCATCATAGGCTACAAACACCCACACGCCAGCAGAAAAAAAAACATTCAACGAGAGAGCTCGGCCGACCTCGCCGAACCTGCCGTTAATATGATTCCATGCGTTTTTGTCCTGGCAGACCCAGGTCTGGAAATCACACATCACAAGTGTAACTCCTCTTTACAGTGGGATTATATTTCCTATCATCTTATATCATTATATTTGTAATAAATCTCCTTTCTATGGCTGATTGTGTTAAATAGAAATAAGTGCAGTTAATATGTTCTTTTATATTAGAGGATAGGGTATGAGGACAGGGGGAATAATTGTACAGAATGTATGAGGAAAGAAGAGGAGGAATGGGAGCGGTACTGCAGCAGAGGAGTGTTATTACTTGTGATCTGTCGGCTCCAGTCTAACACCGAGCGGTGTGGCTGCGAGCGGTGAGGCAGCCAGGCTTCATCACACAGACTACAGGCCACCTCCACCAGCGCAGGGGTCAGGTTAGTGATGCCAGCTCAAATATCGCTTTCTCACCTCAAGAGCTGCGGCGGCTGAAAGTGCAACGAGGGTATATCTGTGCACCAAAGCTCAAAAGCTAAATTTCTATTCCAGGGGGGTGAACATAGTGCTGATGAAAACAGCAAACTCCATGGACTTCAACTGAGGAATGAGGATATTGTTGTCAGGAAAGACCGGGCTGTGCAGTTAATGGATGGGCTATGGTATGAATTATTATTTGGATGGCTGGTTTTGTGATGCATATTCCTGTAGTGGCATGCTGCTCCGAGAGAGAGCAGGGAGCAGAGCATATTTAATCATTACCTCCGCCAAAGTTATGTATTTGTCTGCATCCGTTTATTTGTGTTGGCTAGCAGCACTGCACAAAGCTACCGGACAGATTACTAGGGAACTTGATGGTAGGGTGTGTTATGGATCTTACGTCTGAGTGCTCGCTCAGCGTGGGAATCATTAGACTCCTCTATTTTTATACAGTCTTAATGATTTGATCTTCTACGTAAACTGCCTTGAGATGCATATTATGATTTGCCGCTATACAAATAAAACTGAATTAAATTGAATCCACACCGAGGGGCAGATTCAAGCTTCAGTTTTCACTTTCATCCAAAGGTCCAGTTCTTGTCTATGAGTACCACTCTAGTTTGGTACCTGACCAACATTCAGTGTAGTCTTAGAATCAGTCAACTGAGTTGTGTGCACCCAGAGCAGATACACACAATAGGTTCATTCAAACATGCAAACTTTATAAATGGACTGTGGCTGAGAGTATGATGAAGAGAACATTAGTCTCTCACTGGGTTTATGGGAGTATATGTCATGCTTTTTTTTTTTTTTTTTTTGCATGCACGCACTCACTACCTGCGTGTGAATGAATTACAGCTCTTATCTGCAGGCTGTGAGTTAGCACCTGCATAAATGTGAATGTGTGTGTCTGGATGTGGAGCATGAAGGTGTGTTTGTGTGTGTGTGTGTGCACGTGTGTGTTTGTTTTGTGTGAAGCAATCAGCATCGCAGCACTAAAAGACTCTGCACATGAATAATGAGGTATACAAGTCAGGGAGTAGAAGTGCAAAAAAGATGCGCGAACATGCACACACACACACACGCGCTCTTACCTACAGCTGAACAGAAAGGCAATTAATCTTCCATCCCGTCTTCATCTTCACTATCTCTCTTCATTTGTTTGCTCTCTTTACCTCTGTGTCAGCTCTATCTATTGTTCTCTCTCTACCTCGCTCACTCTAAATAGGTGATGCATTAAAGTGCTTGGATGCCACTTTATTTAATAGGGAGCTTTTCTGAAGACGCAACCACAAATTGACTGGAAAAATGTGCGTGTGAGTGTGAGCGACTGTGTGTATGTATTGAGCGTTTGGGGCCCGAGAGCTCATCTTGGTGCCAGCAGCCAAATTGCATTAATTGCATAAATGAATAAAGCCGAGGAACCTGAGAGGTTGCGCTAGTGCCAGCGATGTTTCTGGAGGGAGGGATATTCCCTGAACCCTGAGTGACCTCGGCATAAATAACACATGAGGCCTTTGCTCAACCATCAGAACTACAGTGGAGCCACCTGCATTACAATGTTTCTGACTACTGGCCAGAGTTAATTGGCTGTCACAATACGGTGTTGACTGCAGGACCCGGCTGTCACAGCACAGGACTGAGTCCATGTAGATTTACATGAGGAGCAGGTTCACTATCAACCTGCAGGAATACACTCGTATAATGAGGTGCCGTTGAACAGAAACATCAAGTGTCTGTAACAGTGTCTGTTCTCAAACAGTTTTGAAGTGAGTGCAGGGGGCGCTGCTTGTGACCCTCTGTGACCCTGTGGTGACGTGAGGGATCTTCTGTGGAGTGGTCTACTGGGGCAGTATGCTCTCTGCGGCAGACGGGGAGAGACTCCTTGACCCAGTCGAGGAGGTGGGACATGATGGACAACGAGTCCAAACCTATCCAGGACACAATCAGCTCACTGGCAGCGCCTTCCGTGACCGATTTACCAAAACTGTCTGAAGGAGAATAGGTTGTTCCTTCCCTTCCTTCAAAAACCAGCTCTGTCCCCAGCAGAGCATGTGACCTCGTGGGAAGCCAATGTGAACCGTGTGATGATATAAAATACCTGTGAACAACCTCAATGCTAACCAAACAGATCACTGGAAATTAGTATCATGGATCTCCAGGATCACTGCAGGGACAACAGTGGCGAGTATCTGCTTCCTCTCGCAGCAGATGATAAGCATTTCCATAGCACAGGTTATCAGGCCAGCCATCATTAGCTTCAGTGAAGCCAGATAACAGCATACAGTAATATCCTGGGCATGTTGACACACTCACTTCACCTCTCTGTTGATGGAAGCTTGGGGACTTCTTACTCTTTTCAAATACTATCCACATCTGCAATGCCTTCAGTTGGCGAAGGTAAATAAATGATTAGAATCACATGACACTTAAGTGGTGAAAGGGATCAACTCTTCATACTTCAGCTAATACTACATTTGTCACTGCTCATTTTTCTTGTTTTTTCAAAGTCTTGCAGTATTCAAGACAATGTGCAGGATGTTAATTAGAATGTGAGTCAGAAATACAGCAGATTGAGCCCGCTGCTATTATTCTATCTTGAAAAGTTGGCATCGGACAAATAAGTCAAACGTAATCAGATAATGTGTGTGGAGTTTGAACTTTGTCAAACTCTGTCAAAGTGAACTATGAAAGGACGGTCGTGTGTGTGTGTGTGTGTGTGAGAGAGAGAGAGACTACATGAAGTAAAAACTACTGATAAATGATTTTTTTTTCACTGATGACATTTATAGATCATGTGATTAAATGCATGATCGTCTCATGTTCGATGATTCTCTTGTCAGAATGAGAAACAGTCAGGAGAGAGGGAACGTTCTTTAAGCTGGCGTGAGCTTCTTAAGCTTTCATTTATAGCTCCTCTATGAACAAACTTTCTGAGCTGCCATGTGATCCAATCTTTACAAACAATTTTAGGCTTTACATGACGTTTTAAAAAGCTTTGTGTTGTGGCTGCTGTCCAGTGCCGAACCCACAGCAGCAGTCAGCCGTGGTGCAGGAGCGTCCCTGAGCTCATGACCAAGACGGTTTCAGAAAGAATCCTCATGTCACTCCCTGAACCCCAATTATTCCTTTCCCTGGAATATAAAGTAAGTTTGGCTCCTGCTGGCAATTGACCACAGGCTGAGAACTGACCTGACAGACAACTGTTTACTACACGCTGTTTCCTACATGAACAGTTGGATTTCTCCTTAAAGGGTCTTAACCTTTGTAAGTCCACCATTATATATATATATATATATTGTCTCGGCGGTATATATAGTACAATAGTACAATAAGGGTTTCAGCAGCCAGACGTGGTGGTAATAATATGTCATTAAGTTTGAATATACTTTTTTTTTTTTTTTAATAATAACTTTCTCTATATATATATATATATATATTGTCTCGGCGGTATATATAGTACAATAGTACAATAAGGGTTTCAGCAGCCAGACGTGGTGGTAATAATATGTCATTAAGTTTGAATATACTTTTTTTTTTTTTTAATAATAACTTTCTCTGGGCCAATACATTTATTCAGCAGCTTTTTACTCCGTATTTACTAATGATACTGTCTAACCCCCACTTAGTTGAAATAAGCTCTTGAACATGAAGTCTCATATATTTAAATATTCTATATTCTACAATGACAATGGAAGGTTTCCACCGTGTATTATGATACTGTGCGTTATCCCTTATGTCATCATGACTGTGATTATGACTTTGATTCTATTCTGTTTAGATGTTTTAAAAAGTGATTAACAGCAATTCATTTTCGGCTACCCACTTCTTTGTCCTGTCCCACAGCAATGCACCTGTGCGGGTGTTTTCTTTTAATCTCACCCTGACAATTGGCCTGTGCCAGACATGTCTCCAGATGAATAAAGCCCGAAAACCGAGTTGAACAAAGTGTGGAGTCTGTGTGTTTAACTAAATACGTTAGGGCCATTAGGGGGAAAATGCTCAGAACACTGAAAAAAAAAAATGCAATTGAAGTCGGTCCTAAATTACCGCCGAGATTTGCCATCTGAAAACCACTGCAGAGATTTAGCAGCTGGTAATTGCTCTTTGTGTGTGTGCTGTGACGTATGCTATTACAAGCACACATCCTGCGTATGTATGCGCACAACTCTTGGCGTGCCTATTTCTCTGAGGTCATATCTCTGCACCATTTGTCTCCTGACACCAGTCGGCTGTAATTGCATGTGTGTGTGTTCTTGTGTGCGTTTCAGACGGAGCTTAATTGAAAAAAAGAGGTAAAGGCCATGGTGTCCCCCTATGGTGCAGACTCTCAATGTGGCCTGACTGGTGAGCAACCGAGGGGGAAGTTGAGCTTGGAGACACTAATGGAAAAAGGGAGAGAAAGAGAGGCTGGCTGTAAATTTGGCATTCCTCACAGAGTTTGAAAGGAAAGAGTGACAAACAAAGAGAGTGAAGCTAAATGTGGGCTCCCCCGGTGAGTCGGAGCGAGCTTTAGAGGAAGTAAAATGGAAGCGACAAAGAGAGGGAGACAGTGGAAGAGAGACTTTATCTAAATGTGTCTCTCCCCAGTGAGCGACTCAAAGACCAGGGGAGCTGTCCTTGGTTCTGAATAAGCCTCTGGCAGAGAACCAAGTCAAGCAGTTAGCATTGAGCATATCGCACAGGGATGAAGGCTCGCACACTCCCTCTCTGTCATTGTCTCTTTCCACATCCCTCCCTTTCTTTTAAGCCCCCATTGGCCCGTCTGTTTGTCAGTGACGTGCCATGGCTGAAGGCAACAAACTGCAGCTGCATGCTTTATTAAAATGTGATATAAGCATATACTGTATATTAGAAACCCAAGGAACTACATACATTCACTTCTGAGTTCTCTGATAATGAAACACTAATAAATATTTTATCTCAACAATGACACCAAATGTTATCTATATAAATTAATTCTCATATTTCATTTGATACATTCAGTATTAATAAAACATGAGTGAGCAGGTGGATTTATTTAACTGGTGAAGTAGATAACACCAGTTAAATATAAACCATACACATGTTTAATGAAATACTTCAAGGAATCATTTGAGGCTCAAACACATTGACTAGAAAATCATCATTGATAAAACAGGAAGAATGAACGCAGTTTTCTAATAACCCTCTGCATACTAATATATCATTATTATTAAATTGGTCCCTGGATGGAAATGCTGACGCACACACACGCGATCATCTCTATACTTTATATAATCATAGTGTTCCTGCCCATGTGGATAGTCTTGAGATCCGTGTGTGCAGAATATACAACAAGTTGAGCCCTGCAGCCGGCACGTGTCCTGTATATCTAAATTGTCCGCAGTGTTCAACCTCCATAAGAAAGTCAGTGGTCATCAGTGTAGACATGAAGGATAACAAACTATTTCATGTCTAGTTTTTACAGCGGGAAGGACAGAGCAAGGACCAATGCCACCAGCCACAGCCCCTTGAAAGACCTTAATAAACAAGCCCATATGAAAACACAAGCAAAACAACAAGTGAAAACCCTGAAATCCAGTCCTAAGCAGTTGTCCAGTCAGGGCCACAACGAATACCTGTGTAATTCAGTAAGAACTCACTTACACTGCCTTTAATTTGGCTTTCATAGTCCAGTTATTTCTCCAACTGATGTGTGTCATCATTGGCTAAGTAGTGTCTTCTAAGACGATTTACCAACCATGCCTTTGATTTGTGACTTTCACTGGCCACTAATACAGTGCTCTGTCAAAAGGTAATGATTATCAGTGATTTATCTGTCAAAGGATGAGACCAGGAAAGCCTGGTAACTGGGTCCATTATGGCATTTTCTCTGAGAACACTGATGTAACCTTTGCTGATTCAAAAAAATGAAGCTTGCCTTGCCTGCAGTTCAGTTATGTAATTTACTGTTTAAAGTTTGTTGAACTTTGAGACATTTAGAGGTGAAAGTGTATGTTGCGGCCTGCTCCTATGAATAATAATGTATTTAAATATAAATGGCCCCATTTAAGATAAAGACAACAACAATGTGCACATTTTAGATTTTGTTAAAAAACATCATTAGGATTACTTTAGATTCAATTTCTGCCCATAGGTCCCTTTAAGAACTCCCAACTACCATCCCTACTCCTTGAAGGTTTGTATTTTATTTGTGCTATCATTTGTTTTTGCATATAATTCTTCTTTCAAATGTTGAAACCACTCTGCTTGTCATGGTCAAAGTGTTGGTGAGATGTCAGCAGGCCTGACACTGTGTTGTCGTATTATTTTTTTTGATGGTTGTGAAGTATTGTACCATCACTGATTGTATTCTGAATGCTTTTATTCCGAACGCCTGCACTTGTATTGCCAGGTTACGACAGATGACAGTACTTCTGGCATGTTTTCAGAACTGTCATTAATGTACTCTGTTCCTGCCAAATCGAGTCAAGTCTGTGTCAATATATGTAGACAGATCTCAGTGGTACTATAAACAACTATATGTGCTGCGTTTTCTCACTTCATGTTGTTAAAAATGCGCCAACCAAAGTGGCCCCTCATTAAGATTCAGACAAGTATTTGAGGCTCTTGGCAGATAAATGGGCCCAGGAGACCTGAGGAGAGGATAGCGGCGGGGCTGAGTTTGCATGTGTTGACGGAAGAGGAGGAGGGCGGGGGAAGAAAAAGGGGACAAGAGGAAAACATTATGGAGGTTTGTGAAGGGGGAAGTGATCTAACTTGTTTATTTGGACCATAATGCTTCCTATTTATGCATGGATTCACATTTGATGTTTGCCTCCGCTGCTGCTGTGCCACCAGTGTTGAAAGTGCAGACAAAGCTTGAACATATGTCGGGCTGTTATTAAAAATGAAACAGCTCTGTAAAAAACAGAGAGGCTTTTCCGAGCTTTGGCTTTGTCACCGTGTGCCCATGAGTGTTAACCACTGTCTGCCTCTCAGTCCCATCCAGCTGCCTCCTGTCCATTCATCCATCAAGCCCAACGATGATAAATTAAAATGCTCGGGAATAACCTCAGTGAAGGAAAAGGACGAGTGTTTCCTGTAAACTCAACTTGTGCTACGTTAGCTAAATCCACAGTCGTATATCTTTGCTTATATTACAGCGCCATTCATATAACCCAACCGTGCCAATAGTTTAGCAATCATGTTAACTGTGCCAGGCAACATCTCAGCATCCATATTAGCATCCTCTGATATTTTAGCATCTGTTCAGCGTCCCAACATTTGAATTCCTGGTCCGTCTGTCCAGACCCCCTTCTCCTGCTGATGCCAGCCCAGGAGGAATATCTTTATGGCCAGGAACAGTAAATTACCAGAATGAGCCATTACTTCACATAAGTAGGCATCTTCAGGACAAGACAGAAAGGTAAAGGAGAGGACCTATCTTTACAAAACCTTAGCTGAAAGCCAAAAATATTCAAAAAGACCAGTCCGACCTAGATTTTTAACCTTTAAATATGATTTCTGAGACATTAAAATGGCCGAGTAGAGCGATCTGTACTTCTAAACCTTTCCTCTCCTAACCTCAGGATATCATGTATAGATGATTCCTTCATCCCCTACCTGATTACCGTCTGATTCCTCAGACAGCCGCCTTGAATTTTCTGCACAATAGTGCAGTTCATTCTCTCCCAAGCTCAAGGCATTGAGGAATGTGAGTGGAGCTGATCTGAGGCTCAGGGCATTTATTGTTATCGCAAGTGTGGAACTGAGTTTACATCTGTCGTCTGTGAGTGTCGTCTGGGATGATCACTGTGGCACTGAAAAATGGGCCCACTGCAGTTGAGTCCCTTAATGAGTTTCTACTCTGTAGGAATGCAGGTTTCCCAGCTTCAGTCAACTTGAGTCAACTGCCATAATCCCCTAATCTACTCTCATCTTGATTTAAGGTCCAGTTAATTAACAAGCCCGTGACCAACTACCTGACCATCTCAACCATCCCAGCATGAGTCGAGTGTGTGTGTCAGTTCCAAGCCTGTGACTGGAGTGAATCAAGTCTTGATAGAACAAGAGCAAAAGAACATACACAGTCAATACATTACTTTTTAAATACTCCCCAAGGAGTTTTTATAGGATCCAAGCAGACAGACGTAGAGGAAGAGTGCTATTTTAATTCACCATTCTCATACACACACGTGATAAAGCTGCAATGCCGAGTGAGTCACAAATTTTAATTGCAAATAATCTCTAAATCGTCAAATGTTGATTAGGAAAATATTCTCGGAGATGCTTTTGACTCTAATCATGTAATTCATTTGTTTTACTTTGCCATACAAATATTTAAACTTCATCTTGAGTAAAAAATCAAGGTAGAGTTATTTTCTTTGTCCCCCTTTGTATAAATAATTGTATTTAACATAATAGTAAATCAATTTAAGTGACAGCTTTTCACTGGCTAATCTCATGAGTGAAAGATGGCTTTATAACAGTAAGCCTTGAATATATTGTTGCGGGACCCATTGAGGCCAACAGCAACGACTGCTGTAATCAGCAGTGACAGACAGCTATTAGGGTGATGGTACCGCAGTCCAGAAGGGTTTGGACACAGAATGACAACAAGACAATGGAGAGGTGGACATATCCTTGGCTGTGAGTGTGCTATTGGCAGTTTATCAAATTTCTAGTAGGGGGAGGGGTAGCATTCCCACCTCTGGAGGCATTTATTTTGGAGTTTCAGCCTCCTTCTGCCATGGTACAGATCATTTTGCAGATAGTGGCAAATGCAATTCATGTCCCTTATTGCATTTCTTTCTGTTCACACCTGATATTAAGATCCATTCAGAGTGACCGCATCATAAGCAACCCCCGTCATGCATGTCAGGTTAATCGATTTAAATTGTACCCCGCCTCTCACCCAATGACAGCAACATTCTTTCATGCACCTGTGGTGGTTCTAATAACTGTATGCAGTAATGGTTCTTTGTGGAACTTGAAGGGGTTGTGCTTTGGCAACACTTGGAGGCACCTTTGTGGTTCCAGTTGGCTCTTCTATTGTTTGTGTGTGGGCTGGATTTTCTCTTGCAATGAGCAGTCTGCAGTGTCTGTAGCCTGCTGAGGAGACCAGACATCTTTTATAGCCAGAGCAAGCAAGCCACATGGCCTCGGCTGCCAAAAGAACCATCCATTTAATAGAGACAAGTCAGAGAGAGGGCTGCTTGCATACTGCCACACGGCCAGCACTGCAGTGGCCAGCAAACAGACAAGGGGGGCAGCTTAATGCAGCCAATTAATTTAAGCTCATTTGTCAGATTTTTTTTTTTTTTTTTTTTTTGAGGGGCTCCTTGTTGGATTATGTATTTAAAAACTGAAGATAAGAGGAAAGGAAAGTCAGTTTATTTATGGAATTTATGGAAACGGTGGCACATTTTGGACAAAATGAAAAAAATGTATATATTTGCTAATTCATTAGTAAAATGGTGATTGAATTGAAAACAGGGAATAACTCGTGAATGGCAATAGGCCAATGAAGGGCTTGAGGTAAACCTTACTGAAGGTGAACTTCAGTTGTCACCATGACAACTGAAGTTCCCCTGACCTTCGATGCACTTGTCGATAACAAGAAACTGTTTGAAGGGAAGGCAGTGTCCAAATTCCACTCATCTTTAACACCAGCCTTGAACTGCACAGCTTGATCTCTCCTGCTTTCTCTCCTTCCACTCAAGTGGGTTTACCGTGCGTCACCAAATGACCACACAGGCTCTTTTCCCAGGGAGGAAAGAATAGTTTGTACAACCCGACACTACACTTGTCCACCTCAAAAATTCCACTGTATGCCATGAGCTGTCATCAAATAAAGTCCTACAAACACAGGCTCAGTGGCAGCCAAACTTTTGTGCCTCAGCCTGGTTTTATTGGACAACTCCCAGGGGCACTGGATCATGGTCACCAAACCATCCAAACAAACACACTATTTGTTTTCCGTGTGGCAGCCTGTTTTAAGAGTGTGATATCAGGGTGAAACTCATTTCCACAGCGTTGCCCCTTAGTACTTGGGCCTGGTATTTGGCCAAGAAGTCAGTCGGGATGGCAAGGTAAACGCCTCAGCCCTCTGACTTCCTCTAGTTCCCTCTTTCGTTATTTCCCTTATATCCGTGGAGTGGGGGATTATGGCCTAGTGCGGTGCTTGGCAATCTCTTCAGAGCAGCAGCTCACTTGCTAACAGCACACAAAGTCTGTAGATCCACTTATTGATTGGGAATGTGACATAAAGCCTCCTGAATTACAAAGGGCCGCTAAAAAGCACACACCCACATGTATTATGTCAGAGGATCAAAATTCAACAAACACCAACTTCCATGTTTAGTCTTTAGCATAAAGCGACACAGAGCAGAATGCCCTGTAACATTTGCCATCATTGCTGATTGTAAATAGTCACAATATGGCACTTCAGCTTGAAAACACACTGGTTTTGATTACTTACACATTGACTTGCCTCATTAACCATATTGTACATAAGTACACCACAAGGTATTATTATCCCTTTGCCCCATTACCTTCAAATGCCATGCATGACTCATTGACTTGCATGAGAGGGAGATTTCACACTAGCACAGGCTCTGACTTCTCTTCACAGTGGCACAGTTTTGATTTTACATACAGATTAGAATCTTTGCAGCATAACCCCTCTGTCTGATCTGGATTAAGCAGATTCTGAATTTGCCCCTTGTCTTGTGGCTGTTGGAAGTACAAGTGTGCTTCACAGGTTTTACCTTATATCCATTGGATGACACACCATGACACAAAGGTGCTTTCTTTAGAATTGCATTGTCATTATTTTAACTAAAGCCACATACTCACATTGTATTATGGTGTTTTTTTTGTGAGCCAATTTCAAGTGGACCGCACTGAGAACACATGCATGCACAGCTGCCTTAATGTGTTTTAATTCCTATTATTGTTTTTTGTCTGTGACATGAGGGATGGATCTGGGTGAACGCAGCTGAGTCAGTAAGTTTGTTTCTTCAGTTCTGCACATTCTTAAACCATTTCCTGTATTATTTTGCACTCACTGTACTCAGTTGTTTCAGATTGGGCTCCTTCCTGCTACTGTCTGTTTCCCACTCCCCACTGATTTTCCACCCTGTGTTGATTCTTTCCTCCTACTTTCTGTAGGTCCGTGACAGTTTATCAGTTTGTCTCATTCCAGCTTTCTTGTATTTTACTTTTTTTTTGTTTGTTTCCTATCACTGAACTTTTTTTTTGTTGTTGTTTAATTTTCATATGAATTTAAAAATATCACATTTTGTACTTGTGCCCGAATTTCACGGCTTAAGCATTCACTAGGACATTCTTTGAGTAGGAGCATGTTTCACTTAACATATTCCATATATTGTTTATTTGAAAATATTGATAAATGCAGCTTTAAATGAGAAGTCAGGCCTAGGATTGTTAAGCAAGATTGCCTCTGGATCCTTCAGTGTAAATTCAATGAGGGGCCGATAGTTCTGTTCCGCTGACTGAGGAAACAATTTAATGACATTGCCAAACAGCTTCTCCTTTAATGGAACCAACCTGACAGTAATGGTTTGAACACCACCAGTACAGCATCCTCTTCTGTTGTTCTATGTGAGCATTTCAACAGTAAAAAGGCAAATGCACCACCAACATTTGTAATGGATTTTTCTCTCCAAAACCATTAGCTAATCACATTCTACCCACAAGCTTTAGCACCTTCCCACCAGCTGGGCACATTTATTTCACCACAGCAACATTACCTGCTCCAAACCTGCACGTGGGTGGTTTATAGCCAGAGCAGGGTGGTGTTAGAAAGGATGGAAAGATGTGTTAGTGATTAGCGATTCTCCAACAGTTTTACTATCATAGGAGGATACCTTAAGCACATAGGGCAACCAAGCAAAACAGATTCAAGTAAATCTTCGCTGTGTTATGTAGAATGAGGATGTGCTGTGTCAAACGTGTTTTTTTAGGGTAGAACAATGCAGAGCAAAGAAAGTTATCCAAACACATGCATCTTTGACTTTAATGTCACAAAACGTGGTTGAGATAACTTATCACACTTCCAATCCATAGCTGAAACTAATGCTGAACATATTCAATTGTTTGTGTAAAGGTCCTTTGTAGCCCCCACTACCATTGTTCTAATACTAATTATGTAGCAGATTATTTGCTGTATAACATCATAAGTTAAGTCTTTGTTATTGTCTCTTTTGCAAGGTACAGCAAAATTTAGTGCGCCGTTTGACTCACTGTGAGTTATAGAGATATCACAGCAATAAATGTGTACATATACATGGGGTAGTGCTATATATAATGTATATTCCTATCTGATAAACAAAAAGTTATGTGAGTTGTTTTTGTCTTTTTTTAAAAACTGATAAAGTGACAACATTTGTCTGGCACTTGCTGTGCCTTGTGCACTCCTTCCAAACTTTCCTTTTTGGTGCTGGCTGTGAGGTACAATTGGCTGACCTCAGATCAGAACTACTGCCAGTTCCTGCTGTATTCTGACCTTCACAGCTGCACGTCCTCCTTCCTGACTTTTGTGACAGGTGAAAGTTCTTGGCAGTGTTGAAACACAACACATCCTGATATTACACAGTAAAGAGACCATTAGGAAGGAGAGGGTGACAGACTGCCAGCCAAAAGCGAAGGCACCTTTGCTAAAGCGTGTTAACATAGACAGTAGACTCCCTACCTCGGAACAGCCTCCAATAAATGCATTCAGCACTCTCAGGTTTTTGAACTCATAACTTTGTAATAAAAATGTGAAGAAGCAGGCAAGAGAGATGTGTAGCACCGCTGTAAGTCAAGACAGTGTTCAGATGAGTCCTCAATATGCATTATGTCCACTCCATCAGATTGCTTTGTGCTGCAGAGACCACCAGTGTTTACCAACCTAATTAGATGAAGCCATTATGAGTCTCTCCAGGGGGAATGTTGTGAGGTCCATCAAGAATTGAAAGCCTGTCATGTCATTACGGTGGTTAAAAAGATTAACCATGTCTGTCATCACAGGGTCCAGAGGAGAAAAGCTATTTTAGACTCTACTCAAAGCTACAGTAGTTTGAGTATGAAAAGACTGCAGAGGTGTTGGGATTTATTGTCGGCAAATGGCCGCAGTTCTCCCAAAATGATGACCCATGACAGTCCAATCTTTCCTGAACTAGTTTATTCAATGCCTTGATATTATTAAATGTATAACTACTGTGCTAGACCATTTCTCCAATACATGGATCTGTTGTCAAACCAACCAGTTGTTCAATATATGTGAAGATCCCAATTAGCTCAGTGGTCAAAGTCAGAACAACCAGCAGAGCCACTATGTGACCATAGCAACATCTGCTCCTGTCTTTGAAATCAACAGATCTAAAACTAGTTGAAAACTTGGAACGGTAGAACGTCATCACGTTGTAGAAATGTATATTTTTTTGTTATGAACTGTGATCATCCCTCCTCGCATACAAAGGCTTCACTGGGTCTTCATGTTGGAACAAACTGGACAAGGCAGTTTGTCCCCTCTTACTTGTGACCAAATACAGCACAAAAAACACTTAGTCTAATAGCCTGTGTGAACACAGTGAAAACAAACGTAAGGTAATTGTATTGGGACTATGGAACATAGCACTTATGAGAAGCTTAAGTGGAATAAACGGATTCCAGCAAAACATTCTGGCTACAGGCTTTATGTATATTTCGGTGGTTTTTGACCATTGTGTTTTCCTTTCGTGTGTGTGTCAACCTCCCTGCCCTGGGATTGTGGTGCATGCTGCGGCATACTGGGCACAAAGCACGGCGCTAACAGCTCTGGTCCCTTCCAACGTAAACCTGTCAGTCACTGGATTCCCTCAGTCCCCTCCACCTTAACACAACAGCCACAGTGTTCAACTGGGGACTCCTCCGCTCCTCAGAACTCTGGCTCCCATGAGCCTCAAGCACGCTGCCACTTTTTCTTCTCAGCCCATTTCTTTTTGGAAAATAACTCATCAATGTGAGCAGAGCTTGAACACAAGAGTGCCGATTTGCCGTTTCATGTGTTATTCAAAGGCCTGAGAGCAGTGGCAAATGGAACTCAAACACTAGTTGGGCTGTGCAGCATTAGCCATACAAAAGCCTGCAAAGAAGATCAATGTACAGCTCAGGATAAATTGTTGCTAGGCATTCCCACTATAACCTGTCAGTCAGTGGATTCCCTCGGCCCCCTCAACCTTCAGGAAAAACTGCAGGAAATTGTGTCTAATAAACCTTGAAACTCAAGCTCCCATGAGCACCCAGCTCAGCCTCTCACCAATTTCTTGGGACTACATATGTTGTATATTAGATTTCAGCAACAATTCTCAGACACTAGGGAGTGAAGAATCGATTAAATGTAGCAATCCTCATGATAAATGTATTGGATGCATGTGCTATCTTACAAAGCTTCCGTTACGCTGTTCTGCAGCTATTCACTTGCTTTACGTTTTTTTTTTTTAAGTTTTAATCTGAAACATGGAGATTGTAAAGCGTAGGTCATTAGCAAATAACACAGGAGAGCTATGTACTCATATACATGTACAGCATGTATTTATTACCCTCCTGGTGTCTTAATCAGTGGAGGAGATCTCATAAAGGTGAGGCCTCCAGAGGCTATAAAGTTAAAGTCTCTGAGCAATAATCGTAAACCTCATGTTGCCCATTTAGATAAAAACCTTAAATAAAAATAAATATTCTTCAACATACATCACTGCTCATATAATATCACATCCACACATTCTTCAGTGGAGCATGTTATTCATTTGTAGAACATTTACTGTAAGCTTTTTTCTCTCATCTTGTCCCGGATCAGTGGCAGACAGACTCCTCAGACTTGTTATTAAGCTCAGTCAACTCAATTGTTATATTTCTACTTATGCTTTTACCTTCAAAAGTGTAGCTGTACTGCCACTGGTCATCCATGAACACATCACTGCTTTGGAGAACATGCACTCTAGTTTTAGAGGTTTGTTGATGAAGTGCAATGAAATAAACTGCAAAGAAACAACAAAAAACATTGACTCCCATTCACCATACACTGTTACCAGTGCCGCTAGTTTTGTGTTTCTACTCACAAACAGCTATACTTTTTGTGAGAGTTCCAGGTCAAGATGACATTTTGGCTCACCCCTACTCTAAGCCATCCACATAAAAATCCAGACTAACAAAAATAGTGAAAGCAATTGCAATTCTGTCAATCTATTGCCTCTTTCACATAATGTATATAAAACATTATACAATACAATATATAATTATATAATGTTTACCTGCATTCAACCCAACGTGCATTGCCTCTCAGTTTTCCCCCAGCCAGCAGAGATCAAGCATCATAGGAATGTCCCCTTTAAAGCAATGAAAGCTGCTGTCATCCTTCATTTATGCGTCAGGCACCGGGCATTATGGATGAAACACATGCTGGGCAGTCAGCAAGGTTTACTTTGATGGTTGATGCATTTGTTTACTCCCATACTGCTTTGAAATACTGTGGGAAATGGTTGATATTATTTATTTCCCATACAGAATGACTAAGACTAGAGGCTGGATTCTCATTAGAGATTCTAGCCAACTGTGCACCCCTTTTCCCTGCAGGATATGAAGAACAGTGAATTCTACAAAAGCTTCATGCTTATTTTCTCCCCCATTTCTGTACAAAATTGCTGAGTAATGAAGGTAGTGGCTGATCCTGTAATTGTATTTTTACTCTGGACATGAGTCATGTTCAAAGTGTTGTATTACCAAAAAAAAAAAAAAACTTTGTAATGACACATTTGGTTGCTAGGAAACTGTAGCAATGTCCAATCTAAATTAATTAACACTATAAAGAGGAAGTTAATGTAGCATCACAAACTGTAAATTGAGTCTCAAAAATATTTTTTCACCAGCCACGCAATCCATCAAACCTTACCATGAATCAATTTTACATATATGTGTGTATAGGTATGTTCATTAATGAAGGTTTCACATGAAGTTGCAGACCTATTGTCCAGTGGAATAAGTAATACATCATAGTTAATTGCCATTATCTTCCCGTGTGGAGTCACGTTTTGGGAAAAGTAAACCATTGTAAAGGTTGTATACAATAAGTCGGTGTTCAAAGCATGTATCAAAACAAATGTTTAAATGGTCTCACCTCAGCAAAAGGTTGCTACACCCAGTGGAAGCTGTCCTCCCATGTGTACAAGAGAACCAGTAAAAAAGGGGCATGCATACAGGTAGAGGGCACTCCACTGCATGCCACCCACTGACTGTATGAAAACTGTTGCCATGGAGTTTCTGGTTAAAACTTGCATTGCAGATGAATGGCTATGACTCTTACTATAATGTCACAATGTGGAAAAGGGAAAACATCATTACATCTAAAGGTGTTTGTTGATATTTGAATGTTTAATAGATCAACCGATATGTCAGATCAATTCTGTGTGATACAGTTAAGAGCATAAATGTTCCCTCCAGTCACGGATCCATGGTGAGCATGTTAGCATGTTTAGGTTTTACTTGGAGCACAGAGATATTAGCATGGTTCTTCAGTCTTTTTTACAAAACTTTTACTTGTTTTATCATGTTTCATTTTGACCCTTCCTCTAATTGTCATTCACATCCTTGCTTCTGACCTCATCGATTCTCCTGTCTTCATTTTTCATTTCTACTTTCCTCTCTGCTTTCTCCTCAGCTCACCCAGCCTTATTATGTGAACGCATTGAAAGCATGTAGGAGAGGACACCGCTGTGTATGAATAAGACATGAGCATGTGTCCTCGAAGCCTTTCTCTCTCCCTCACTGTCTTTTTCTCTCATGATCTTTCTTACGCCTGTCACAGCTTTTGCACTCTTGCTGTCTTTCTCTCAGTTGCCCTTTCCATTTTTTTTTTTGTCGTTACCCTTCCACCGTATCTCTCGACACCATCTCTCCTTTTCCATCTCTCCCTCCTGACTCTAGATGAGTTCATTGCCTCCCCAGGAGAGTCCCCACCCACACACAGTTCTCTCTGATTGAACTCCAAAGCCTCAGAACTTCAGCATTAAGATTCAATTTGTTCTGACCTGAGTGAGGGGCGTGTACACCATCATCTTGTCATTTTATTAGGGGGACTATTTCATCATGGCAGAGGAGCCGGATCAGATCCTGAACGTAATCACCCCTAATGCCCCCCAGCAGAGAGTAGTGAGTATCAAACAAGGTACAGGGTTATGGTAATGGGGTGGAAGGCTGATTGAGATTTCAGTAAATTAATTAGGCCCCAGGAGAGGCTAGGCTGGGGCTAGGCTGGGGTCTAGGCGGTGCATTGGATTGTGAGGTTGTAGAGGGTGAGGATTGGGTTGATGCACAAACACATAAGACAGAAACAGAAAAGACCAAAGAAGAGAAAGGAGGCGAAGAGTAAAGTACAGATGGGAGGGGGCCAGGACAGTAGAATTAGAGTTATATAGGTATAACAGTGATTTATTTTTGGCTGGAATGGAGTGCAAAACAGGGCAAGACATACAAATGGAAAAGGGCTAGGTTAAAGAATTTCCAAAGCCTGAGCAAAGTGAATGCATTAAAAATGATATGGAGACAAGAATTTAAATTTGAAAAAGATCTTAATTATAAAACACATCTTTCAAAAATAAGTTCTACTGTGCCTTTCTTTGCCATGGTCCAAAGCACAGCACTAAGAGAGGGATATAAAAATGGGAGTGTGTCATGGCGTGTAAGAGACCGCAGAGAAGAAATAGGAAGAGATGCGGACAGACAGACTCAGACAAGGGAGTGTTAAGTTCAAACCGCAGAATGTTCAACGAGGAGGGGTGGGGGGCGGGGGCAGGATAGCTTCTGGTCTCTGTGTAAATGTCAAACTCTCACTTCCCCATAATGACCCCTGAATCACCAACAAGTCAGGCTAGAGCATGAGGAACAGCCAGCTGACTCCATTATCCACGGGCAGGTTAGCCTGAGGCGCGGGCAGGCTCAGGACCAAAACGTGGTGCAGTCAGAGGATTAGAATCACATCATAAAGGTGTTCTGGAGAAGACAGGACAGGGTTTATCGCTAAATCCTCTGCTGCTCCTAAGACCCTGCCATGTAAAGTCAGCGTGGCACACATGACCAATGTGATTCTATAATAATGTCTTTCTGGGAACAACTATATGATTAGCAATTGTGATTATGCAAGAATGTTTAAGGAGGAGAAGGCAATTAAAAGATAACTTGTATGGAGACGTTGTTTCACTGTCCTCATACTGTCCTCGTGCTTCACCTCCTCTTTTCAGCCTCTGTCTGAAACCCTTTGTTTTAGCGCCTGTCTCTTTAAGGTCCATCTGTGAGGCTGCCCAGATGGGTGTCAGTGAGTTTAGTAGATCTGTGGTGCACTTTAATCCAAATACAGGAGGGCAAACTCAACAGCAGCAACTGAGTGTAATGGTTTGAATGCCCAGGTTACGACAATTATCATCCTCAGGCTCTACAAACCGGATTTGGTGATTTGATTTCTTGTGACTCTAACTACGAGGTGTGATAACAACAATGCAACTCAACCTGACAGTCTTTAAAATGCAGATGATGTCATCTTTCACTTGTAATTCAGATATCTGTAGAATCCCTCTGAGCCATCCCTGTCCTTGGGTCTTTGGACTGTTTGACTTCTCTTTGCTGTAGTGGCCAAAACAGTAGGAGGTTGTAACATGAGTTAAACATTGTGCTTTGCAGTGACTGAGGTGGTGAGCAAGATGATGGGTAAGTAGCATAATTGACTGCAAAATATTTGTGTATCACACAAGGTTTTGTTCAAATCTCTTCTACACTAATTGGTGGTTTTGCCTTTACTGGACGTTTAAGAGACAGGATAGAGCAGCTGTAGTAAATCTCACAGAACCAGAAGGGTGTACTAGGTAACTCAAAGCAACCAATTGCACTTTAGCTCTGTCCCCCATTTTGGGAATCATTTCACTGTCAGCAGGAGTTCCTGACCTGTCCCAGGGCACTTTCATCTTTGCAAATACTCTTTCAACCTCTGGGCAACATTTCAAGACGAGGACATGATAACTTTAGACTACAGCTCCTAGAAATCAAACAGCAGCCATCAAACAGCAGTCAGTGCAGAGGGAAGGATATTAAATCCTTTATTTCGTCTTAAATATCTAATTTATTTCTTTTAAGAGACTCTCAAGAGGCTTGTTAAAGTGACACAGAATCACATAATACAATCCTTCAAATGGGACAGACCCCATTGTGATGTGTCAAAGAAATAATCCAAATTATTGTTCCTTCTTCAAAAACCTGTAAATGTTGGAGACTTATTTGAATCTGGTGTAACATCTCTCACTGTGTCTGCTCTTGGGAGTCTTTGAAACCTACTGTGAACTCTTAAAATAAGTGATTTATCTCTTCTTGCAAGACCTACCCCCAGTTGAGGGAAATGATCAAGTGTCTGGCAGCATAAATTAACTGCACCGCAACTTAATCAAATACTGTAAACTACAGGACTATATTTCATCTGCTCCACCACCCTTAAGAGCAGTGGCTCAATAATGGTAGCCAGCTGAGGACAGGTCAGGGTTTTCAGCTTCTTGTTGTCAATAAAAGACAATAGGTGATCCAATGAAACAACTGTTTAGCAAATCCCTGCCCCCTTGGACAAAGAATACAATGAGCTGTTGGAAATTAAATAACCTCTTGTGTAAATTGACCTGTGACATGTGGGGATATACAGAAGAAATACATCACACACTCCTCCCAGAAGTAACAGATGTAACCTTTTTTTCTACTGTGGTAATTACCACAAGGCACAAAGGAAACAATTCTCAAACTCTCAAATTAATTCTCAGAATGTATTTGTGAATCCTGCATCCAATCAGGCTGCAGTTGGTGACTTTTCTTTTTGGGCGAATTTAATAATTCGTCCTGACTACAGTTTGTTACAGGTGGAACATGTGTTCCAGCTCTATATTACTGAACTCTGAGATCACTGGAAACACATATGCCAGTTTAAACACAGGACTCCCTATTCGGGCACTGACTTCTGTGTATAAACTCGGAGTGAACTCAGCACAGCTGACTAGACATGTGAAACTTTTTTCAGATTGATCCAGCTGCTGTTAAATTTCCCTTTCAAGTGCAAGGTGGGTGGCAGAGCTATATTTGGCTCAGTCAATTCCAGGTGCCCCCTATTGGGAAAGCCCAAGGCTGTATCAGCACCACCCTAATTGTTTTAATTTGGGTGCATGTATATTCTGTCAGAGGCACTTCCTCCATTGAACTGATGAATACAAGTGAGCAGTTAAATCTCTGCACTTTGCTTTTTGAAGGGCCCTACAAAGAATCCAATGAGGAGCAATGATTGGATTGCAGGGAGAAGTAATGCCCTGTAGATAAAAACACAATTAAATCAGGCCAAATGAACAATACTGAAATAAAACACATAATATAGGAGATGGTTTGGGTAATGAGGGAGCTGCTGCAGCTAAAAGACTCTGATGATAAGTGTTAATGCCTTTGCTGTAGCTGCAATACCATTGAACACATCTAGTCAGCTAGACAGCCACTGGGAAGAATGGATGACATATCTGACGTTAATCTGCTGACGCAGGCCGTTCTTCAGTGTTCTACCCCACTAAAGTCTGATAGGCCTGGTTCTGTGGTTGAACCAATCCATATCAACAGCCACAAGAAAATTTGTACAACCTAGATATAAAACCACATTTTTGCAGAGTTCTATTTTGATTTAGTTATGACAAAATATGACACACTCCCATTACCATCCTAGATCAATGCGATTTCAAACTTAGTGGGTGTCTGTGCTAAGATCATAGCCTTATGGTTCTGGGATGCATCCACTTCAAATAGGTGTGGTGTACTTTTTCAAATCTGGTTATCTCATTGAAAACTAGATCTTTTGCAAAAGATGCCAAAGCATTACAGAGCAAGAAGAAACAGCCCCAGCTATAAATATTATTTCATACAAGCATCTGGTGCCCCAGAAGTTGACCTGAGTGTTGTAGCTCGATGTAACATCTGTTTGATCTTGATGATCTACTTGCTTGAGATTCCTACACCACCTTTAGCCTCAATAGACAGCTCAAGGAGTTGCAATTCCCAACCCAGGGGGACTAAGGGCAGATGAAGCTGAAATTTGCTGACTCTTAGTTGGTAAATCTCCCAAAAAATACCTGTCTGGTAACATTTTGAAAGGAATCCGTTGTGTCTGTCACTCTTGGAGTACAAACTGCCTTATCTAAAAATGCCCTCCTTTAAAGAAGAGTTTTGTCGAGAGCAAAACAAAAGCTGTTACTTGTTTTTCACTTTACTCCTGATGTCATGTTTACAGTGTGCTGCACACCAACACAAACACAAAATCCATTATGTTCAGCCATTGATCACTTCATACCTCCTACATAGCAGATTTACCAAGTGGTATCCAGTGGATGACTCAGTGAGGAACTTTAAATGGATGGAGTGGAATATAATGGTCTTTCACCGTAGAGGAGGCAGATGGAACATAATTATACAGTTTTTTTTTTTTTTTTTTTTTTTTTTTAATGGCAAAGGATGAGGATTTTTTTTTTTTCTTTAATGGCAAAGGATGAGGATAACATAATGGTAATAGGTCTCTTCATCTTGCCATAGATTAAAGACTTGTTTCTATAGATTTCTCTTTTTGCTTTGGGTATGTCAAGCTCATCAATACTAATTACCAGAGCAAGATCAGAGAAATGGCACATACTCTCTTTTTCAAGGTGGATTTGCTGCTTTAGTAGACATTTTCCATACACATTATCATAATTAATTCATAACTGTGAGTCACATGAGTTTCTGATGTTTCCATTGATGATGAGCCAGCTCCGTGTCCAGAATTCTCTTTATAATTCAGCTCTATGATACCATTAAATTCCAGTGAGTAAATGCTAGGCATCAAGAAAACCATGTACATCACTCATTCTAATGGGATACAGTGGTTAAGAGTATTTCAAACTACTACGTATATATACACATGGCATATTGAGTTTAGGCAGTAATCTGGTCTTCAAATTAGGGAGACGTTCCCTCTACTGGAGACATGAAAAGGACATGTACAAAAATAATTGTGTTTGTTAGTTTATTATACTGTATTACTGCATGCAAAGTATGCACTTTTGGAACCAACACGGTAGGTGGAAAAGTCCCCTGAAAGCACCTGTAAAGTCTAGAAGGGCGATTAATCTTTGGTAGAACTACAGCGAGACATCTAAAACATGACAGAGAACACCAGATAATACTCTTTTGCATGTCTACTCTATTTTCTCTCCTGTGTGTATACTGTCTGTGCCCCCAGTCCTGTTTGTCAGAACATCTTTACCCATGCTGCTTGTTCTCTTCTCCTAAAGTTTTGCCTGTGCTGCTCTTCCCTCACGCTCCATAGTGTCTTTTGAGTTAGTTTCTCTGTTTGCATCACCCTGCATCTGCCTGCTGGACCTTCTGTAAGACGGATTATATCACATCCAATTATCTTCACCCTCCTACCTGCATCGTGGGCGCTGAAATAACCACTTTCATCATGAGCCAAGAAGACTTTCAACAGTGCATTACATTTTGAGGGCTTGAAAACTATCCATACAAACAGTGCTTTGAGAACAGGATGTGCGTATGTATGTTCTAAAGCAGCTAAATGAACAGTTACACAGTAAGCTGTAAGTGTTCAATGTGTAAAATATATGTGTGTTGTTAAATGTTCAAAGGGAGCATTAGATGAGTTAAGGCAGACTATTGCATCAGCTGCTTGGCTAACAGCTTCATCCAGTGTAATTCAGGTGTACAGGGTGGAGTTGATTCTCTAGATGCCACTGCTGAGCAAGTTGGGGTTTAAGTTCGGGTCAAACGTTACTCGTTGTTCTGCATTAGTTCTCCCAGCAGAAGGGTTGTCGCTGACTTGATCCTTTGTCATGTCCCACAAAGAGCAGAGCCTTTTCTTTTCTCGCTTAATGACAAATTCCTCTACACAACTGTCACTGATGATGTTTCTGCCAAGAGTAAAATCTTATATTTGGCTTCCAACCCAGGAAGCCAAGGAAATATACAACAATACATCTAGGGAATACAAAGACTTGAAAGAAGAACTCAAAGCATTACTGACAGTAATGTCATGGTAAAATAGTGGTAATAGAAACGAGTGCTTGTCACAACTCTAACTGCTTGCTCAAAATGTGCAGTGAGTATGTGTATATATATATATATATATATATATATATATATATTAATATTTAACAGCCACACGACAACTGAGGAGATGAATGTGCTGGAAAATGAATACACTTTGAATTCTTGGACTGAACATACAAAAGACTTTATGGAGTCATAAACCATTTGGTTCCACTCCATGGTCTGCGTCCCTCAAAACACTACTTAGCTTAATTTGTGTCCACATTATTTCATAAAAGGCATTTACTAAAAACCCTACTTCATCAACTGCAGACAGTTCCAACAGTGGAAATCTTAAACCCCTCAAAATATTGTTTGTTTTTCTGAAACCTTTCCAGTTCTCAAAGGTTGTATTCGATGAGGATGTCAGTTGGACTTTCCATTTCCCTGGATGGCATAACACTGAGAAAGAAGTCATTTCTACACAGTACTAGTTCCTTTTGGCACCTTTACGGTGGGAGCCATTAATCGTCCATTGTACACTGACTAAGAGGCTCAGCAGAGCTGTATCACTATATTAATTACAATGTTCAGGGTCTGCTTCGAATGTAAAACGAGTCAATTAGTCCGCATATTCACTTTAGTCCAGCGCTTCAAGTACAAATGCCCTTTAGAATCATAAAAGTGGACACGTTTGATTTCTGCTCTGCTGCTTCCACACAGCTTCTTCTGCAGTGATGTCATTTCCAACCTCTTTCTCAGAATCTCTTTCCACAAAAATCTCAATTCTTGGTTCATCCATTTCCTGTCATCTACTGTACATGTAATGGGTTTCATCAGTGAATGTGTCCGACTCAGGCATACTTATGTGACCATAGCTCAGGCCCACAAGTCATATGATAAAATAGAGCTGTTTAGCAGAGGAAGCTGCAGTCCCCCAGCTTGACTCTATGATCTGTCATGGTTTCCCGTCTCGACCTCTCTCCAGCACTGCTGGTAATGCACTTGAAATTGTTTGATGACTGGCAATGGCACCTGGAGATGGAGGAATTGCGCACTTTAGCAGTTTACTTTGAGTGTGACAAAAGGTTTTATCATCGTTATGGGCTCCTGCTGACAGCACTCCATCTTTCAAAGACACGGTTTACTTCTGTTTCACTCACAAAGATCATTCAGTGTGTGAACAGATCAGCAACTAGAAACAGGAGATGCCACATCTTGCTGCAGCTCATGTGTTGACGCAGCCATTTAAAAAGCTGTAAAAATAAAAGCATATGGCCCGTGATATTTATTGTAACGAGTGCCACCATGTGTAGATACCAAATTATGAGAGCCGGGTTTTTCAGCAGCTCAATAAATATTTCACCCTGTAAAAGAATGGATGACACGTGGGTGCAAGGGAGCCACCTGTTCTTGTCTGTTAAATGATTTACCAGATGTCTCATATTCTTTCTGTTTTGTCTCTGGTTGTCCCCCTCATTCATTTCCCTATTTCCCTGAGGTCCATAAGAGAGGGCGGGCTGCAACAAAAAAAAATAGATTAAGTGGAGGAAGCAGAAAATAAGATGTAGTACGCTGAGAAGTGTCAAAATGATTTAGGAACAGCAACGCTGAGCATGAATGAAATGCACAAGTCGTCCTGGGTACTCTTCACACTGTGCCACAGCTAAATGTTTTTGCCCCATTCACTCAAGCTGTAAATTCACCAGCTGCACTCAACACCAGACACCATTGACTCTCATATAGTTTCAGTTTTCATATATATCCCTACTGTATGTGCATCACAAGGTAATAAAAGGGCATGATATATTATTAACATTATCATTGTTGCTGCTGTTGTGTTGAAGTGACAGAGACAGGGAGAAGAAATAATTAGTGTAAGTATGATGGTGATAAGAGTTACATGAAGAGACACTATGCCATTAATTAGACCTCGGGGTTTCAGGTTGTGAGTGTGAGAGGTTTATAACTAAGGGACTATTTATAAGTATAAGTATAGGTTTACATGGAGCTATTCAAATCATGCTTGGTTTATATGCAAAGACTGAATAAAAATGCGTCACACTACCAGCAGAATAAACATGTCACAACCATTTGAAATTTCAATATGTTAGAAGCGTAGCTGCAGTGTTTGGATAAACTGATCAAAGGCAAAAATGTACCCTATGCCAGTGCTGTTTGTCTAAATGCCAGTGTGTGAGGATGTATATTCCTCCACTTTCCAAATGCCACATGGCAGCTTCTGAGCTGAGCATATCATCTGTGTTTGTTTTCAATAAAACTTTTTCAATAAAAAATGTCATATTCAAACAAGTCTACTGGAGAAAAAAAATATAGTCATTGTGCTCACCTTCTACCCTTCATTGTTCCCAGTAGGAGAAAGCATGAACAAGGTGTTGCTTGATTCAAGAGCAACACGACAATGGAGACTACTCTGAAGAACACCCAATAGATTCATGTTCCTGGAGCGGATCAAACACATGCCAAAGACATAAGGTAACAGACTTATTGCAAAGGCACATGTATGAGACAGCATCACATAGGCAGATGCGTCACAAACATCCAGCAGCTAATGTTTATTAAACTGTATGGATGCATAATCATGCATCTCAGACACAGATCTACTGTAGTGATGAAACAATAATTAAGCAGTGAGTAGCACTTGTAGCACCCGAAGACAGACCATGCTTCCAAACTAAGAGAAAGATTGCATTTTGACATTAAGCGGAAGAGAAATAAACAATTTCCCTCCCACTATACCTGGGATTTGGGCCAACATACACATGCACCCACACACACACACACACACACACACACACACCATCTGAGCCCTTTTGTATGAAACTCCTGTTCTCCCAAGAGGTAGACAGAGGGTGTGTGTGTCCTCCCACTACCTCATGTCTTGAATTTTCCTTTTTTTTCTCTTCCTCCCTCTCCTTTTGCGTCTCCTTCGTCTCTCTCTCTCTCGCTCTGCCTCTGACTTTAAACCTGTTACGTTTCTTCACCTTGACTCCTGTAGCCTGTTAGTGCTTCCAGCCCAACAACAGTCATCCCACTTCCCTGGAAGTAGCAAAAACAAACAAGTAATAACTGTGATTACTGCCGCAGACCTTGCAGTTCATGTTACTGTTCATCTGGAGTGAAAATCTGAAGTAATGGAAGTATTTTATGGAATATAATCTTCAAGCACTCGTCATTTAATTTAAACCTGAAGTATTCGCAGTGTATTATTTCCAGATTTGAAATGATCCTTGAAACATTACTGACAAACAAAGTGGAGAGCACAGCAGAGGTTGTTTTAACACTTCTGTAGTGTTCGTTTCCATGAGATACTGCACAGGCCCAGGCAATGCATTTCTATGTTGAAACACTAAGAGTGAAAATAGCCTTAACTGCAAAATTCTCCACAACCAAGCTTGTTCCTTCCTGTCAAACATGGACTACAACCACACTCGCAGCCTCCACTCCTTCCAGTGTTAAACCTGGAGTGACAAAGTGTTCTCAACAGACGCCCCCTCCCCGGAACTCTTTCACCAGAGGTCACACTGACCTGTCCTCTTTCAAATCCAGACTGAAAACTATAAACCATACAATTATGAGCACATTTTTCTGAGCATCACAAAACTTAAAAAAAATCCCTTCTATGTGGTCTGATAATATTTTAACTACACATTTGTTAACATACAGGCAGAGAAGCTTTGGCAACAAGCTTGCCACGCATGTAGTGATGGACTGGATGAAAGCGTATGTAAGAACCACACAGCAATGTGATAGCCCATACAATGGAATATAATAGGCGGGTCTAGAGATATGTTGCATACTGCTGGAAGTAATATATTGATCCATCTTTATTCTCATTTATTTTTTGGGGGGGGGATTTCCAGCATCTCCTTTCCTCTTCTGTACTGTCGTCATCATATCTTTATTTATTTGATTATATCCTCAGTTTTTCTTTTCTGTTCACCTTCCTTTCACCCTCCTCTCTTCTCCTCCCTCATCCCACTTCCTTGTTCCTTTCTAAATTGTGCTGGTTCTCTCCTCTCCTGAAAAGGTATCACCTTCAAGGATGTCCTGGATTCACAGACGTTATCACCATGGGGACCGCTACCGAGGAGATAATGAGCGAGAGCACTTGAGAGACAGATGGATGAAGTGGTGCCGGTAGAGGAGGGGGAACTCCTCGGCTTCACTTGGCCTACGGTGAAGCAAACAAGCAAGGTCGCTGGATTGATAGGCAAATAAGCAGCATGGATGAAATCAAGGAGCGCATGTTATTTTTCTTTTAATGAAAGACGTAATGTAGGAGAGAGGCAGGTAGGAAATGAAGCCTGATCTATATTTCAAAGGCTCAGCTATACAAGAGGGCCGGTGTGTGTCTGGGAGAGGTGGAGGGAGTGATGGCAGGAAGATGAGAGGGACTGAAGGAGGTAGAGGAGAGATGATTTAGATGAAGTGGACAGAATAAGGATGCTATGATGAGAGTGGGGAAAGATGAAAAGGAAATTAGAGATAAGAAAATCAAGGGTACGAGAGGAGAGGGTGCATCCAACTATTAAGGAAGAGATGGGAAAGAAGAGGAGGCAGGAGATGTCGCAGCAGGCAGGTGGTTCACTTGACTGATGTACGGGCCAGATACATGCCTTTTAATTAAAAATCGTATCTGCTGCAGTCAGCGTCATCCACCACTGCTATGATGGAAAAGATAGACATGGGCATGTTTCCTCCTCATCATTTTATATGACTAACTATACTGGATTCAGAGTTCAAATGGTGCAGTTAAGGGGTTATGTCATGGTATTACGTAGTTGTAGTCATGATAACATTAATAATAATAATAATAATATAATATAATAAAAGGTAATTACAAGCAGTCAAGTAAAAAATGTTGTCAACAACTGAGCAGAACATTCAAAGTGAAAGATACGGGGTGCTTTTTTTTAACATCAAAATCAAAAGTAACATTTAATACAACTGGTTCAAACAAATGAAACAGTCACTTACTGCTTTACTTGTTAATGAAATACTGCAAATAGATGTGACACACACACACACACAGAGCCACTCGCCCCTCTGCTCGGTTCAGACTTTGGTACAAAACATTCAGTTACAATCAGTATCCACACTCGCAGTCACTGTAGTCCGACACATGAAGACGGTCTGCACAGGTGGCACACAAACAACAGCTCACTTCCTTACCCATGCACGCAGTCCTGGGGATCCAAACAGGGATCCTGCTATATAGTTTTACACAACAAATGGAATGCACATGTGAAAATCAGTCATGTACTTTATGGCCCCGTGCAACAGGACATTCTCACTGGGTCAGCCAGGGACGCAGGGAACAGAGGCAGGGGACAGGCTGCAATATGTCAAAGTAAAATATAAAGCTGAAAGAACCAACCAAGTAGGTCAGCCCATGTTGAATAGAACAAAGGACACAACGTTGGTCATTATGTTGACCACACCATTGTTAAAGTTACATTATCTTTATAAAAATGTGTATGCTTCCACGTGTCCTGCCTCGGTTGTCTCTGGGTGAACCGGTGCAGGGGAGTGGAGTAGGTGGAGAAGGCGAGGGCTGGTGCAGTTAAGCAAGTGTGGCCTTTTTCTGGGGGCAGCGTGTACTGTGTAAACTCGATACGTATTCAAGTGTGCCTCAGTGTGTTCATCTATGTATCTGTGTGCCATCAAGAACCCCAGCAACCTGCCATCTGCCCCCATTCTGTCACCCCAGCAGTGGAACACACGTGCACACACACGCTTGAATAAAATTGCTCAGGTCAAGCTGCTACTACCTCGTCACCCTGCGATTGGATTTTTGTTAATGAAGACATACCGCACACTAGAATACATGACTTTAACATGCAAGAGTATAAATGCAATTTCCCACTTGGAGCAAAATATTTTCTGTTTCTGATTCATCACCAAATTAATATAACAAAGTTAGTTCATTATACAAGTAGTTTTTCAAACCATCTTGGCCAATATTTGCTTATAGTCAACATTTTTTTATGTTTCTATGCATGACATTTAGATATATTTATATATACACACACATCACAGCCCCACCACCTCCCACTGCTCGGAGGTGGGTTGAGCTGTGTTCAATTTCAAATTCCTGCAGAAACCGAAGCCCTAAGCCACATTATTGACCATTCAGTGACATCCCCATCCTCTCCCGTCCCTTGGCTGTCTCCCTCATGCAGCGTTTGAGCCGCTGGCGGACACGCCTGGCTTCCTCAGCACTGGCCGCTCATGCCAGTGATTTGAACGGCTCGGAATGACAGTTGTTTTGACTGTAAAGACAATTTACCCGAGTTTCTCAAAATATATCCAAGGATGATAAACTAATGAAAGACTAATTAAAAGTGAGATTAATATTTACATTATTCAAGTTTAACCAGAAGAGCTGGAAGACCTTAGTGGATCTAAATCTGAGAAGAGATTCAATTTGTAGAAAGCACTTAGTGTCAGTGTTTCCTAAACAGTAATAACATCAATTTAATTGAAAAGGGGAAGTTAGGTGCATTGTATGCAATGTTTTAATCCACTAAGTGGAAATGATTTTGACATTTTTTTTAATTGCATTGATTGAAATGCATGTGGTGGATGCCTTAAAGGTTTTTCATTATACTGTAAATAATTACGTTAAAATGAAGATGTCAGAGAGGAAACGTATCACTCTGTTTCTAAAGGCTACACACATCCCTTCCTGTGATATTTCATACAAACTGGCGTGTTGGGAATTTCAAAAGTTCACCCAGCAGCTGCATGGTGCACTCTGCGGAGGCTGAAGCCAACGTGAAAGAAGTGCTTTCTTTTGCAAAACCTGTCTTTTTGTTCATCTTAAAATCTGCCCCCCCAATACGCAGTGTGCTGCAGCTTTCCATCCACACAAACACCTTACACCTCAACAAACACCCACATCCACCTTGACATTCGCATGCAGGCTCGAACTCACTCACTCTTTCAGGATGTTTTTTTTTTAATGTCTTCAGAATAATAAATTGCCCAGGAGATGCTAGCTATTGTTGCAGATTGCTAGGTTTTTGCTTTTACAATGCAGTCACACAATCCGCAGTAATTGGCTGTATTCACTCAAATATTTTTTGTGTTTGTTTTTTTTTTAAAGGACAAATCAAGGGCACGGACACAGTGACGGTTAGTTAAAGTTTGAGCTGTGACAAAATGTAAAACATATTTTCAGCTTTTCCATTCCAAAGGTTAGAAGCTGTGACTTGTAGCACAACCATGCACCATGCTTGAAGCCAGCATAAGTCAAAGAGGAGGCAGCAAGATATAGAGAGGACATTAAATGTTATTACAGCCAACACATCATTTCTGTGTGAGGATATAGTACAGTAAGAGAATGAGGTCACACCCTCTGTTCTGTCATCTCAGCTTCTCACGATTTGTGATTACTCAAGTAACTTAATGTTAAACTTTGATGTTCCATCAGTTCTACAAAGCTGGTTCAGCTGTGATGGGCATTCGTCACCATAGTAACCACTGACTTGTCCTAGAGCAGGTTAATTATCGACAACTTCAGTCACGCTGGCTGCAGGATCCTGACAGGAACAATTGAAATGACAGCAAAGTGATGAATAATAAGGAGCAGCAGATCTTTATCAGATAAGTGGGTGATTTTGCTGTTGTAGACTTTTCATGTCTTTTCATGTTTCAGAGCTTATAAAAAAAGGTTTGCGTTTTATCACGCTTGATAAATATATAACTAACTGACTGTTGTAGCTTTAATTGTACAAAGATTATTTTGATTCCTGACAGTGCTGATGTTGTTACGCTTATTCTGTCACGACAGTTCAAAACAACATGTGGAGAAATCAAATCTTAACTCTCTGATGTCTTTTATTAGAAAAAGGTTATCAACACAAAACTTGATTCCTCCTGATTATAAATGCACATCTCGGTGACACTGACCTTGTCAGATTTAGCGGCTCTTCTCTGCTTTGGCAGAAGAACAGTGACATAAATTATGCATTGCACTGCATACTCATAATAACCTGCTCATCAACAGGGGGGAAAGGACAGAACATAATAACATAATCACATTTAACAAACAAGCATCTCACTCTGCAGCTCAGAACCTGGCAGGAGCACCAACCCCTGGATAAGACTGTTTGTCTCTTGTCTGTCTCTTCTGTGAAAAGATGTTGTCCCCTTTAAATACAAGTGTTGCACTGCTGACACAATGATGGGACCATATTTTATTTAAAAAAGCAAAAATAAAGGGAATGGGAAATCATATCAAAACAGCACTCTATGCCTCACTTACTGTATATCCACACCAAAAGTGTTTGTTGACCAACCGTAAAGTTTTTACTGTCTTAAGCAGGCTGGCAGGATTCAGCATAAAATTGGTATATACCAATTTCACAACACATTCACTCGACAAGCAACGGGCTTCTACTGCACGGTTGTCACACCCCACTGAGCCACTACCAACTGGTTACCTCCAAAAGTTACTCATCCAGAGATACTTTCCCAAGTAATATTCACAGCCAGATTTGGTGAAAAAGAGGCAGTAAAAAGTCAAGTCTGCTCTGTGTTGCCCTCATTCTAGACACTCGGGACAAAGCATCAGAAAATGTGAATGTCTCAGATGGAACATTCAATTACACTTTTGAGCGAGTGTACAGTAGCCATGTGACCTTGCATGACACCCTACGTTCTTACAGATAAGTGTAAATGAGGTTTCTGCTCCTGCTCAGGTTCTCTCTGCCGGAGTATCACTTGCCCTCATATTTGCTTCATGGTAATTTCATTGAACACATGAATGTAAATGTATTTAAAAAATAAAATTATAAGAGTTGATGTAATCATTTACTTCTGTTTCAATCCATGCGTAAACCTGGACATTTTGACACCCGTGGACTTCTGGGCCACAGTAGTTGAACTAAAATAGAACATCAGTCTCAGATAGTTTTAGGACTCCACTGATCTGTGTCATCATATCCCAGAGTTATAATGCGTTCAGTAATAAAATAGAGCAGCAGGGAAGGTTAAAGTTAAGACCTTAAACTGAACAGGGAAATTAAGACAGGTCCCTGATGGCGTGGCTTTATTTCAGAATTTCATTACCTCAACAAGGCACGCCCAGAGGTCGAATACGTTTCATCAGCTGAAATTTGTCTGCCTGTCAATGATCTTAAAGTTCCAATCGTATGTGGCTGCGATGTTCGAAGCATCAGTGCATTTGTTTCTTGGGAGAAAGTTCAATAAGAGAGTTGTTCATTATCTGCTGTTAGTGCCAAAGCAGGGTTCACCTCTAAAATGCTAACAAACACGTACGGCTTCGAAAGATACAGACTTTTTCAACTGTTCTGCTCAGATGAGCTCATTAAGACTGCTGTTCTCCTGTTTCATTCTTTACACTGTGCCACTTTTCAGACTAGTGAGCTGGATTTACTCTGGGGAAAATGACAGCAAAGCATGTGAGAGGCAAACTAGCGTTTATCGAAATTCACTCCCGGAGGCGTTTGTTTGAAGAAGTTCCCTTTGTGTGAGTGGACATATCAGATTCAATAATGCTCGGCAAAATGCAGCTACACTCATGTGACTCTGATCCTATCTTCTCTCTCTCTCTCCAAAATGTTGCCTGCTTTTCTTTACAGAAAGGAGAAAAATGAGACGAGACTGTCAGAACCACTAACAATGGTACTATGCCTCAGCATTTCTGACATTGATTATAGTTATTTCATATCCATATCAAAGGGGCTCTGGTGGAAATCAGAAAAAAACCTTCCCGAGCTGAAAAGTGCTGATCTCTTGCTCTCAATAACAGCACATGAAAAAAAGAAGGAAGGAAGGGAGTAGGTGAGTGGATAAGGCAAGGGTATGGAGAAAAGCAACAAATATGAAAACAAAATGAAGTGCGCACAAATCCTCACAAATCCAACTGTTTTGTTTTGTTAAAATTATAGACATTGTGGAGACGGCTCAGGAGTATATCTCCCAGAGAGGGATGAGCGAGGGGATTGTGCCCCTGGGTGGAGGTGAAGAGGACAAGAAGGAGGAGGAGGCATCTTTAGGGGAGTTGCGTGCTTATTTCTTTGTTCCCATGTGGAGACTGATGAGAGGGAATAGCACTCATGTCACTTCCCTGTGGTCCTGACAGCAGAGTGGAGAGAAGTGGGCTAATCCCAGTGCTGTGTGTGTGTGTGTGTGTGTGTGTGTGTGTGTGTGTGTGCAGAGCGGCACAAGTCCACCAGAGATCTGTGATGTCACAAGTTTTAAACAAAAGCACTCTGAATATCACAACATAAACATATGTGTGCATTCTTTGAGCGGGACTGTCTTACTTCTGTCTACAGCTATGAAAATAAAGCAGAAACTGCAATGATTCACAGAATGTGGAAAGGATCCAGTACTATAAAAGATGCTGAATAGGTGAAGGGTTTTACTCCAATAATCCAAACTGTCAACGTCAGGCTACAATGATCAAATTTGCAATTGGCTTTTTAAATGTGTTAAAACTTGAAGATCTCACTCATTTCCTCCAGTGAGAAGATCATGTTCTCGTCTGTGAGTGAGCAGGATTACACAGACTACTGGACAGATCTCGATCTTGTTTTCATCAGAAAATATCGGATCTTGGTGCAGATCCGAAGAGATGGACACTCAAGGAATTTCATTTCCCTTTCTTGGCACAATGTGTGTCAGACACAACACCATGGCTTCTCTCCTGGCCTGTGTCCCATCCTTCCACAATGTGAAAATGCTTATTTGCATAATCCTACAAACAAAGCGCTGGCCAAACGAAGGAGCAGGGGTGAAAACAATACCTCCTTGGTGGAGGTGATAAACTGCTAAAAGTCAGATTTTGTAAATTGTGATTACATGGCTGTACCAGGCAGGCTTGTCTCTCTAGGAAACACAGTATTCATTGTCACTTGCCTTTAGTTTCCTAATCAAGTCAGACGGTTCAGAGCAGATAGGTCAGTCTACTTCACACTCCAGTCAGGAGTCCACTGTCAGACCTCTGCGACTTTTCTGTATGATGGGAAGTAGGTTAATATCAGCACTGAGAAGACTGAAAAGGTTCCCTGACTCTATTTGGATGAGACTTTCCAAAACACTGTTGGGGTGACTGAGATCATCCAATATCACCCATGTAACTTGGGTGAGTGTCTGTGGCAGTTTCAATTGTCCCATACATCAATTGTTTCAATGCTTTATTGCTAATGTGATGTCAGGACAGCTGGAGAACAGCTATGCGTTTGGAAATGTCAAAAGTCTGCTGGCATTGATGTGAAACTGTTAATGCTCCACCGGAGACACTCTGTGAGGTATTCCTGCTGTCAGGTTGCGGTGAGTTTACCGTGCTGCAATGGTAATGGGTTGAATTCCACAAGGGTACAAACTGTTAGTCAGAATCTGACTTCGGAGTTGTAAAACATAAACGGATCTGTCAGCACCATGGGTAGGAGATGTGATTTAGCCTCTTATCACTTTCAATGTTGACACCTTTTTCAGTGAGTTCTGTCAATTTTACTCCCCGGGCCTGCATGTGTGGAACGATATTGGTAATCATGTAAAGTCATAAAAACCATAAATCACCACAGGCAATGTTCTCCCAGTGACACTTACTCAAAAGGTCATGTGAAATGTCAATAGGGTTTAGCTGCAGCCTCAGGCCATGGTTGCATGAGAGGTTTTTTAACCTCATTTGTGAGAGTTTTATATAAATTTCACTTAGTCCAATTTATAACAACCAGATATTGGTTGTTTTGGCCATTCCTTATGCTCAGTAAAATGAGCAGCGTAGTGCTGGATCGTGCTAAATAAAAAGGCCTATTGGCTAATTAACAGTCAGATGAACATACCTAAGGTAAGGAAGTGTGCAGGTGTAAGTTGGTTGCAAAAGTTACCTACACCAAACCGGAGAGATGAATCATTGTGCTGGTGCTCTCTCCAGTAAAATGGGTTCGACCCTGTAGCTAGAACACCAGTGTAGGTCCTACGAAATAAGTGCACCTTTAGGGACAGCGGTGGAGTAAGTGGGGGATACAAAACACACTTATAACAATAATGGTAATGATGATGATAGAACCAGAGTCCTGTGGTGGTGCTCATTTGCAAACAGTGCAAGGCAGTACAGTGCAGCTGTACTCTGCAGCTCCCATGGGTGACTGTTTCCTGTATGAACGTGTGGGGCGTTCCTGGGAGGGCACATGCCTGCTCAGCAGATCTGCTCAGAATAGAATAAAGGTCTAAATAATGCATTTACTTTAATGAAAAAAAGAGAAGAAATGAAATTCACAATAATCAAAACGGGGCTAATTGCATCAGCGGAGGCCATGGTGTTGACTTCAAAGATGTAAAGACATCAATACTGTCACACTATCTGAGAATTGAACTGCAGAGAAAAGCTGATTTAATGGAAAACAAATGAAGCTGGGCTGGGGAGAAGGTTCAGTTAAGTAAAGATTTCTCTGGATCTTGTTGGTGTCCAGCTGGGTGATGAAAACAAGGCTAATCTGAAGACATTGAGTGCAGGTTTCATCAAACGTTGAAAGGCAGATAGTATGGGATAGAGGAAAAAAAAAAACATTCTTTGATGATGTGATTAACCTCGTGTCAAAGTTGACCCCCGCAGAGCTTTCAGAGTTTCTTCATACATGTGGGCAAGAGTCGCTAAAACAATCACAAAACTGTTGTTTTTATCCTCGGTATCTTTTTAAATTTCGCTGGGGAGTGTTGTGCTGCCACTGCACTCATTGCCTGAGGCTTTCAACTGTGGAGAGAGCAAATGTATCAGCAAAGGCCGACCATGGCATTTCCCAGTACACTAATGAGAAACAGGTTATTTGTACACAATGCGGTGCGTGTATAACGAGACAGTGCTGCAGACCTCTTGGTGGAGAAGTGATTACTTTGCACAACAAGAGACTTTCTTATTATGCATGGCCTCTGGCAAAATAACTCATATTTTCTGTTAACCTATGCAGGGGAAGGGGTTTTGTGGAATGTGTAAGAGTCTCAGTGGAAATGCCTCCTCTTGGCTGCAAACATGGTTGACCTTTTGAGTTCTTTCTCTTTGCGGGAAGCATGAAATCAAATCATGTCCGATTTGACGGCGGGAATGGGTTTGACTTGTCAATTTCCTTGCTTCAGTCTTTTCTACCGGCTGTGACTCACCAAGCTCTTGCTTGGATCTGGATCCCATGTTGGTTAAAGTGGCCTCTGTGTAGACAAGAGCTGGAGATTCCATCCAACCCTGCCTGAAAGTGGATGAATTTCAAAGTTCAATGCCAAGCATGCAGATACCCACAGCCCACACACACACAGTCTTCCCTCAGGATGGAAAGCATTGATCTTTCTGGGCATGTGTGAAGATGTTCAAACAGAGGAGAGAACTGTCAGGAAATGAAGAGCAGGGACTACCCAAAGGTGCAGTTAGACTTTCGTCCATTTCTGCTTGTCTTAAGTCGGTAGCACGACTCATGTGCTGCCCCTCCCCCAAATCAACTAAGTCTATGAAAAAGCGCCAACGTTTTTCAAGCCAAATGTGATGTAGCTAAGATGGAGACACACAAGTGAGGTTCACGACAATTATCCACCGGTGGCAGGGATTCAATATTTCACTGTCCACTTTGCTGTTAACGTAAGCAGCTCACGTAGACAGCGAGGCTGCTCGACCCTGATAACATGGGTACCCAAACGAAACGCAAGACATTCTTCTGCACACCGCTCAGATATCAAATGCAGGCCGGCTGACGCGTCACTTTACAACAACATCAAAGTCAGTCCAACTAAGTGATTGTACCACCTTTAAAGCACATCCCCTGTCTGTGAGATGTTCACAAGACCAAGGTCACAGGGACCTTTGACCACTTAATTCTAATTACTTCATGAACAACATGAACAATTGTGCGAGTGTAAAGGTAACATTTCCAGTCATAGGTTAATTCCTCCACAACTATTTGAAGCTTCTCCTTGTTGCAGGAAACCTGTTGCCATGAAGTGGATAAAAATATATTTCATGTGCTGGCATGGCCTGTCTAAATTACCTGGTACTCTGCTGCTCTAGTACTTTATTTGCAATGCCTGCTGCTGCACTGCCCACCTCAACTGTCTGCTGCGTATGCTGCAAACACTTGCTGCTCCTGCTGTGCACTGCATGTGTAACATATTGTTTGAGGCCCGATCCACCTCAGCATCCCTCTGTCTGACTCCCAGAGGAGAGAGGCTCTCATCTTCACAACAGTCACTGCTGTGCTGAGCGCTTGGGGTTTCCTGGTTGGCAATGACACGATCAGAGATGGTACAACTTTCTGTGTTCTCATTCTGCGTCCTTGCTAGAAGATTACTTAATTAACTTGAAAATAACAGACATATGGAATATCCATATGGCAAAAAAGAACTGCATCGTCTGGGTTTTCCAATAATCTGAACCAATGCAAATTAATTAATTTTCAGTGTCATTGTCAGTCAAAAATGCATACACATATGCATACATTTTAAAACTAAAAAAAAAAAACTAAAACATGTTACTTTTTTATGTGCTTCAGAGGATGAGAAATTAAAGTTGATATATGGGTTAGGGTTAGCAATCCTGCTGATTTCAGGAGGTTGTTAAGGCCTTTGTGAATTTGCTATTGAATGCATTTTTTCTTAACATTTCAAGTGAATTATTCATGACGATAATGGTAACTGGATATAGCTGTCTAGCATTTATATGGATCAAAAATCCTGGGACTGAATGGTTCCTATACATTATGGTTATTGTAATCTATAGTGATGATTGTGGTCTGGACAGAATGAAAAAAACTCACATTTATGGAATTTAGATCTAGTGTGTGAGAGTTGGTGCAGCTTGACTGAATGTAAAGGGACTGTTGGTCCTAGGTGGTAGGTGTCTGCTGTACTGAGTGCCATTCCAGTTCATGATTCGTATCAAACAGTGCCTGTCGTCCACATTTGAACTGCAGATATCTCTTCTTCCTGCAGACCTGCTCTCGACCTCTTTGTCTGGATACATCAAAATATCTTGACTTTTATGTCACACTTATGTGCACACATAAAAAAACACTAAGCCTTCAAAGTCCCGGTGTCTTGCTCTCATCTCTGCTTCTATGCGTCACCTCCTCCTCCTCCTCCTCCTCCCCTGTGATTACCTTAAAATAGTACTGGGGTGCTGAGACTTGTCGGATCGGAGATGAAGTGGATTTGCTTAGCTCCACTCTGTCTCTCCCCCTGCTTTCTTCATCAGTCATTCTTCCCCTCCTTATATTTCCATTCTATAATTCCCTTTGCTTTCATTGCATTTCTTGCGTTCACCAGGCCCTTTGTCTTTTTCTCTGCATCGTTGCAATCTCTCTCAATCTCCTTCCCTCCACACCTCCACTTTTCCCATTTCCCTAAAGATCCAGTTCAGCCATGCAGCAGTCTTCATTGTGTTTTCCTATTGTAACAGGTGAGCATTACTCTTCCAGTTGTTTTATTCTGTTTCACCCCATCCCCCTCGCTGCTGGTTCATCTACAAGATAAGAAGAAAGCACAGATAAAGGGAGGGAAAGGCTTATTAAACCATAGCTCATTTAAAAAAATGTGTTTAGAACTGTAAAGTGACTGGTCTTTATTATTATCAAAAGACTTTCCAGTGCTGGTCACAATCATCCATTCACACAACAGTTGAGTATTTGCTCAGCGGGCACTTTAGAATGCAGCCTGCTTCTGTGTGGCTTAACCTCAACAAAGACATTTGACAAATAACTGAGCTCAAAGCAACAAAAAGGTGCGATCATCACTGAAACCGTGCAAACACATCATCATTCGTCACACACCCTGAGCCCTGGCTTCAACTGCCAGACTGAATTCAGGCCACGCGAGGCCACAGATTACAGTCTATTACAGAATCTCTTCCCTCTCCTCAGAGGAGCCAAAAGAAACACTCTGTCGTTTTTATGTGTAGCTACAATATTAAGGTTTTGCTTGCAGGTCCATCTCACCCCCTTATTATAATATTACCACTTCAAATAAAATCAAATAAGCAAGGAGTAACAACATGGAAGAATCAGCCTCAGTGATCAATGAACATGTCCACAATGAAGCAGAACAACGAAACATTCCCCTTCCCTGGCCTCATTTAGATGAAGCCTACTTCATTCTTTATATTGTAGCCTACACTTGTCTTTTTTTTTTTCACCCTTAATGTCCTTGGACAACCTCCTCGGTGATGCATTCCACTACACACTGGAGCGCATGCATATACCTATGACTACCTAGCCACAAAACATGATCGTTCTGATCTCGTATTGCGTCGGATCTGAATGTCAAGGCTTGAGGATGTGTGAATGACACCACACAGGCACCGTGGAGGCATCTTGTGTGTTCTGTTTTATTACTGAAGTCTAGATCACTTTGGCTGAAACCCCTTAGACTCCTAAAGTGTTTTGTGGACTCAAACACTTCACCCATTCCTTTTTATAGGCATAGCAGTGAATACATAATGGGGGGGGGGGGGGTTTTTTTTGTATAAACTATTCATTTGAAGCTGACTGGCCAGCGAGGATCACCACACCTGCCCCACAAGTCAAACAAGGACGTGTATTTGCCGCTTACTGTCTCGGAGGGGAATCACGGTTCCCGTCCCCTCGTTTCTCATCTCTCTTTGTTTTCTTCTCATCTCCTCGAGTCTTTTAACAAATCCCTCTCTCTTGTCACACCCCCCTACGTGTCCCCTCCTTCCGCCTGCTCCCTATAAATAAATGCTCGTCTCACATTCAGAATGACTTCCTGCAGGCTGTCGGAGCGTGTGCTGCGGGCCTGGTGGGGGCTGCCGTGCCGCCTCTGCGAGCCACTGATATGTAATTCTCATGCAGATAGGAAGCACAAGGGTGATGAGGGAGGGAGAGAGGCACAGGCAGAGAAAGGAGAGGGGAAAGGGAAAGAGAATTTGCCCCCAAACAAAACGAATCGCCACTTTAAATTTCTGCATACTGTATAGGATTTTCTATCTAGGTTTTTATGTGCGCTGCTTAGAGCCTCATGAATAATGTGATGGAGTCAATATTCCGCCTGCATGATGAAACGCACAGAATAAGACTGAAGGTTTTAAAGGCACAGGCAGACCTAGTTAAGCTGTATATAATGTAGATACAACTTCATCAGCAGGCACAAACTCCTCAAAATCCAGAGATCTACTGGTGCACTGATGACAGGATGGAGTGGTTGTGTAATTGGTCTCTAAATGTTGCCATGCCACCTGTGTGACAGTTTCAGTGCGTTCTGTCTGAGCCATCCATTTACCTGGTTTTCATTAGCTCACAACGGACTCTCTGATGTTTGTTTCTGTCTGCAATTATTAAAGAAGAACCCTGGCCTCTGCCTTCTTCTCCCACGTAACCGCCACCATCACTTTATTGTTTGTTAAATACTTTTTTTTTTTTTTTAATACTGTGAAATCTGTGTCTGCTTCCTGGATCTAATCTGCACAAGCTGCTTCCTGGTGTCTGGTTCTTTTCTTACATTACACAACACTTTTTTCATTGTATTAATAATGTTGTCTCCTCAGCCTGTTTTTGGCTGATCAATCAAAATATCATTATTTATGTCTTGAAGTCACAAGTAAACACTGCCTTCACAGTGAATTGTTTTTGGCTCTAACATTTTTCATTTCAACTGAAAACCATCAATTTAAAGCTCAGTGGGTAATTTTTAGGCACTTTATTTTTTAATAGCAATCCTTTATATTCATCCACATGTCATATATCATTACGGCACATGATTTCGGAGAAAATTATCTCTGCATTTTAACCCATCCACAAGGAAGCAGAGCAGTGGGCTGCCAAACTGCTGCTGAGCCTGGGGAGAAGAGCTTAGGGGGGTTACTTTTGATATAAAAGAAGTGTAATGTTTGTGTTGTGTTCCTTATGTTTTCCTGTATCTAATCCTGCACTACTAAGTATTACTATAGTGAGATACATGTGTGCAATTTCTGTTGCTTATCTCTGTCTGTCGGCCCTGTGATAGGCTGTGATCTCTCCGTGGCCGCCTTTCGCGTGAACAATATTCTCTGGAGTTTCATGTCCGTAACCTAAATAAGGTACCTCCACTGCTTCTTGATTACCTATGAAAACCCTTCACAATCACCTTCTACCGGCAGTTTCTTCTACCAGATATCCTCCACGTTCCTCTAGACACAATTACCCGAACAATCCATCCAAAGACTCTGAAGTGGCCCCGATACTCTCTTCACTGAAATACACAATGTCTATGTTTGGTGATGTAATGCAAGCATCATAAATAATCCTTTCATTTGAAATATTTAAAGAAAATCTTTTTTAACCCACCGCAGATTTGTCAAGCCTACACTGGATTCATTTAGCCTTTTAAAGCTTTTAGAAAAATGAAAAGACTGCATTACGTCACATAGGGAGCCGGGCCAAATAAGGTCAAGTTGAACATTAATAAAGTCAGATCCATATGCTTGTGTTGGCTCCAACTCATGTGGACCAGAGCTGAATAATTTAGAGGCTTGTTAACCGTTGAGCTGAGGAGCAGCAACCAGGCTCCGAATGAACTTGTGCTGCGAGGAGTTTAAATTGGGCCAGTGCTCATTGGCACACTGTATTTCTACACAAATACACAGTGCCACCACTCTCCTTGTACTTAGGTATTAATGGTGTATTTAATGCAAGAGGCATGGAGAAATAGGCACATTTCCAATTGTAATAAGCTGCAAGACAAGGCAGTTTGCAGCTGTGGGTAATACGTGGTCTAGTTCAGGCAGAAAGCTGCAAAATGTCTGTGCTGATTCAGCATCTGTGCTATTGGTTTCCTGTTTCTTTGCCATTCTTCTTCTTCTGCTCATTTTCACTGACTAACTCAAACGATTACAACCGTTCAAGGTTTCAAAAAAATTGAGCTCTAAATAATGATCCATGTTTAAAATTTTTATTCTCTCACCATTTCCAAAAAGACCCGGATTGAAACACTGAGCTGGTCTCACAACGTTGGTTTCATGACCCTGACCTTCATTTTAGAAATCACACGGGAACACACATCACAAATCACAGGACAATTACGTATGACCATATTCATCTCAAATAACGTTTCATAAAATATATATATATATTATTAAAGACAATATAAACAGATTAAAATAATGATATAATTACACATTTATATTTAAAATATATTGATAAAACATGCTTCTGAAAAGTCTCCACACAATGGCATTTTATTCTGCAATTAAAATTGGAGCATGCATAAACTGCATTCCATTTTAAGTCTTTTGATAATTAGCTCTAAAAGGTAATTCTGGTTTTATTTTAGACATAATTTGCTAGAGACAAATCCTGAACCATTAATCGGTACAATTAACTCTATTGCCATGTCATTGTTGAAACGTTTTTGTAGTATTTGGAAGTTACATTCAAGCCCTTTCAATGTAACCATGTCAATGTATAATGATTTTTTTTTTTTACTAAGACTAACAAGCCTGAAATATACAGGCTCATCAGGGACAGAGACGAGGGTGTTCCCAATCAGCGTATGAGGATGTTTATAATGGAGCATCCTCTGCTTCTTCCCTCTCACATGTTTGTCTCCTGTTGTTCCACCACAGCATGCATCTAAACCCGTTTAATGTTTCCTTTAAAATTTGCTGAGCAAATCCATCCTGCTTTTATGCTTTCACTGACACAAGGGAGGTGGGGGGGGATTCCACAAGCGAAAAAACGTAACACTGCTGTCATGGTTTAAAAAACACACAATGTCGGATGTATTGGATTGTAGTGCGCTGTCTGTAACGAGCGCCGCATCCTGCGAGGGCCGCTGGCAGAGCTTTGGATTTCTCAGACTCATTGTTGTGTTTGTAGGAGCCATTCAGCCATGTTGCCAATCAATTGCATCCCCACCCCCTTCTCTTTGCCTCGCTCTTCTCCTCTATGACACTCTCGCTCTCAAAGACAGGCACACACGTGAACACACACACACACGCTCCGTCCTTTGCCTCAGTCTATACTGATGACCGCAGCGTAATAACAGAGGTGACATGGTTGACTTGTTCCCAGCAATTATCCTATGGCTCATTATTGGCAGGTAGGGAAAGCATGTGACCTGTGTGTGTGTGTGTTTGTACCTACTTATGCATGTATGTATGTATATGCTAATTCAACTTGTGTGCACAGGAGCATGCAAACATGTCTACATAGGCTGATGTGTGTGTGTGTTCCTGTAGATATACCTGAGGAGACTAATTGTGATTAGCAACATTAATGTTGTTCGATAATTAGCTAATATGCCCTGAAGAGCACTGAGCGTTTAAAGCAAAGGGCAGGGGAGACATTAGTTATCCCAAGGCCAAGCTACGGAATCACAGACACACACTAATGTTCCCAACAAGAACATACACACACACACATACCCAGGTGAGCCTGTTGCCAAACGTTAGGATGAAAGCAATTAATCAATTAGGAACATTTTATCTCCCTCTCCCAATTTAGTTGTCATAGTGATGGAGGGCAAACATAGTACAGGTTTAAAGAACAAATAATGGGAACAAAAAATGGAAAGGCTCTGGAATCAAAATTAAAGAAATTAAAAATAATCTTCAACCGTCCATTGTCCATGTTTTTCTCAGCTTCTGTGTGTGTATATATCTTTTATGGAGAGGAGGACTGTTGTGTGTTCTGTGCTATCTTTGTGTGTGTGTCAAGGCCAGCTCGGCAGTGAGGTTGTTTCTAAGAGAGGTAACCTTTGCTTGTATGGAAAGACAGCCTGAGGTAGATCTCCCTGGATAGAAACGCACATGTAGAACTGGATGCAAACACTTGTGGAGGGTGCGCACACAGCGAGAGCCAGTTCCACATGTTCAGGTCATGTTCACGTGAGCTGTGAAGGGGAAGAAGAAGAGAGACATTTGACCATTCAGATGGCCAAACACAAACACTCAGGAAAAATCTCTGACCTCTGACCTGCATCAGATGTGTTTCTGCTGTAGAGCTCACCAACGTGGTCTGATAATCTATTGATGAACCCATGTTTTACATCATGTATACGATGCAGCAATTTAGTCCTTCATTATCGAGAAGGATTTCATGGACTGTGCTGAAAGAAGAGCTATGTTGAAAATGAAAAGCACACACGCACACACGCACACACACACACACACACACACAGATACTGGTGACCCATCAGGTACTGTACGCACACTTCCTGCCAGATTGTGACTGATTACATTTCAAATGTCTTTGTCTGCAGGCCATAGGCCACATCAGCTACTGTGTGTGTTTGTGTGTGGGTGTGTGTGTGTGCGTACCTGCACTTGTATTTGTGTCAGAAACACATTGCGTAAGACCTTAGTGAGGAAATTGCGAGAGATCCTGACCTTTACAAATAGTTGCATGGGTGGGACTTGGGTTGAGTTCGGGTGAGAGTAATTCAGTGCGTGTGGGTTGGGAGTGCACTTAGGCTGAGGTGAGAAAAGCGTGAAGCAAGAACTATTCATGACTCCTCACTTTTACAAAGAGCTGTGAGCGTCTGAAACATGTTAAAGATTTGGAGGTGTTTATTTTATGAGCCTCTTTCTTAGATACTTTGCTGGTCTTTAACTTCAATTTGTTTCTTGTGATTTGTGAATTGACTAAAACATGTTGGTCATCTTACCACATGCTGCTTTTGGGGATAGTTTCTTCAAGCATGTAAATTAAATTTTCAATTTTAGCAACAGTAAGATTGACATCACAAGATAATAAGTAATCACAAATCCCAGAGCAAACCATGATGGAAGAGCTTTTAAAGCATCATTTAAATAATCAGACACTAAACTCTTTACTGGCGACTCTTCAAATCAGACAATGAAGAGGTTTCAGTTGATGGCAAATAGCTGCTGTTGCCTCTTCTCTGTCACCCACTGATACTTGCTGCACTTGTAGCCAACTATGTATTCTTCCTGTAAAATGACACTTTGCTCAGAACTCAAACCAGCACATCTGGATATTCACACATATCACTATGTCGGGGAATCGAACCCCGGTCTTCCGCGTAACAGGCGGAGATACTCATCCACTATACCAATGAGGATTCTTGAAATTCGGTTGTAATTAAGCCAACATGGGATTAAGCAAATGGACAATTAAGAACATGGACAAGTATCTGTAATATATATAGAGAGAGTAAAACAAAAGAAAAAAAGTTTTTTTGTAAAACAAAAAAAGATATATTAAGTAGATATTGTACACTTTACTGTTTTTAATGTGATGTTTTTACTTGAATGGAGAACACATTGATCTTCATTAAGAAATAATTATAATACAAGGAACACTGGGGCCAACATACGTAAACACAGCCGTCATGAGAGAGTTGCAGTTAAATAAGTATTGAAATAGTATTGAAGAACCTATGTGGTTAAATAGTAGAATCTGAAATTATAATGAGTAAATATTTAAGAAAAGTTACCCCTCCACCACAAGTATCAATAAGAGATGGCCAGCACAGGGGACAAATATTGCTCATTGAAATGCTGCTCGGCAGATTTCCTCACAACAAGTTAAAAAGTAATCATGACTGTAATGTATCCCTGTGGTTCAGAAGGACACTTCAGGAAAAAGGGCAATAATAACAATAATGTACACAGCCCTGAAACCAACACCTCACAGGAAGCTGGGTCCTCAGCCTTAGTCAGCCAGAGGCCTGATGGGGCACAGGGACAGTAATTCACAGGACAGCCAGTGAATAAATGAATACGCCATCTCCCACATCATGACCTCTAGCTTGTTTTCACATTCAATTCATTACAGCTTATGTTTTGTCCCATTCACAGATGCCCCCCATTGCGGTTGAAAGCAATACTGACCACTGACCATTTCAGCTGTAGATTGATTTTCAGGACGCCTCAGGGGATTGAGGAGACAGAAGAAGACTGATGACTCAATCTCCATAATAACCGCGGTCCCGCTCTAATTTGCTTTCATTTCTATCAGGGTCCTCACGGCCACATCATTCGCTTTTCTTCTAAAATTTGAAGCACCTCTGTGCTTGAGCAGGTTGTCACATCAGTGCCAACTGTGAATGAATGCTGTGTCAAACGTAAATGGAATTTAGGGTCCAAGAGTAATTACAATGAAGCGAGGGGTCCTTTCTGTTTATCACTTTTCAGTCTTTCCTGGCTTTGTAGGTCATCGTGGTTAAGCTGATTGGGGCTGGGAGCTGATTTGTGGCTGCCTAGGGGTGGAACTGGCAGTAAAACTACTGACCATGTGCTTGGACCATTACTACACAGCCCTGAAGTGTAGTGATGTATGAATATAGCTTAAAAGCCCAAAAAGATTCATATTCGGATGCTAAGCGGTTACTGAAAACTTGAGAAAATTGCTGCCATTAACGTGTTTTTCTCAACTAAATAAAGAGAAAAAGAGCAGGGGGAAACAGTACAGCATGTCTCAATACAAAGTCCAACTGTTTAAAACCTTGATATGCCATCGTTCCTTGTTCCGTTTTGCAGTGTGAAAACCCACAGCAAAGCACAATCTATGAAAAATCTAAACGTTTTAATCAGTGCTGTGATAGACTGCTTCATGTAGGAGATGCCTTTATTCCTCTCAACAGTAACATCTTGAAATCCAGGCAGATAGGTTATATCTGTCCTTCTACTCCCATTCACAAAGCACTAAATTGGTCTGTACATTGCCACAGGGACAGAGTGGAGAGCAGATAAAGACAGACACTCCAGGAATCTCATCTCCATCATAGTGGCCTGAAGGGTCAAACCACTGACCTCAGAGGAGAAGAACTGATGCAGCTTATTGGAATAGATTTTGTCAGTATCGGTCTTGGCTTAAGGATTCAAGACAAGCCAGTGTTTTTGTTAAGCACACTGGCTCAAAACTATACCCTGGCCTCCAAACCTCCAAATTACTGATTTGTGTGAAGCCTCGGGGACAGAAGAGACAGTAATTGATGACTTGCTTGCCATTAAATCAGCTGAGCCCGTGAGGGACAGCAGAGCTACAAGAGACACAGGATGGCAGCAACTGCTGGTAAGCTTTCCTCAAATGTTGCTTTTCTCTAAAAGAACAGAGATATTTAAAATGGCAATCTCAAAAACATTTCAGCACTGCTGGAATTGGAATTTTTTGGTGGGAATAGCTAAATTGTATTTATATACATCACTTATCAGTTATCCAAAGACTCAACTGCCATTTGTGTTGGCTGACTGCATGGTAGATTTTGACTGAACAAATAAAAAAACATCATAAATAAAACTTCAGCAAATATTGTAGCTTTACATGATCTTTGGATGCACAAAATCACCTACTACTGATGACACAGGGAAACTGTTGGAAATTGTTTCATTACGCATCAATAATCTTTTCAAAAGACGTATATATGCTAAGAAGTCAGGGCATTCCTTTAATCAAGCAGATGTTAAGCATGATGGCTCAGATCCAAGGTCTCTAGTGGACAGGTATTTGGCACAATTTCAGTGATCAATGACATTAGTGCTAATTTATAATCTGGCAGAGGAATCGTATGGAAAAATCAATGAGCTTTGAATGTAAAGAAGCAGTGTAAAGTCTGGACTCGTGTTAAAACCGCATGACTTAACCTGCCACACCACTGTTTAGCAAACAATAGTCACACTTATATAAGGGTTAGGGCACTTTGCAGTTTGGCTTTTCTAAAGCAAATTGTAATAAATGCATATTTTATGTCACATCAACTAACATCTGATTCTTCTATCGTGATAACTCCACCATACTCACAATACTAAAAGACATATTTGCATATTTGCATATGACGAGTCAGTGGCCTCCCCTTTTCTCTATGTCTTTATCTTCAACGGGAAAGATTGTGGTCAAGGTTACACATAACCCTACAATGTCACTATTATTTAACAATTACACTGCTCCCAGATCAGCACTCAATGTGTTTCCTGTCTCTATGCATGTAACCCGACAAGCACCTCCTCTATTACAGGGGACACAGACAGCTCCTCATCCCAGTGTGCATTTCCATCTTTTCTACTTTAACCTCAATCCAGCTTGAGCCCTCTAGTGCTCTCTGCATTGAGGAAAAAGACAGAGGGCAAGCAATAAGCTGGCTAGCTCTGCCTGCATTATAAAAGGCACAGAACCTTAGCGCTAATTGGTTTTCATTTTGATCTCAGTAGCCTTTAAATAGATCTCCCACCCCCTGGGTAATGGAATGGTCCTGACCACTTTAATTACCCACCAGTGTGGAGGGAGAACACGAGTTGGTGAGGGACATAAAGAGAGTTGGAATAAAGGAAAAGATGATGGCATGATGGGAGAAAAATCCAGTCGCTGGAGGCCGAGTGAGCAACAGAGAGAAAGATATACAGAAGAGGGATTTATGCTGGAGGTGGAGGAATATGACAAGTGTGCATGACCATGTCCATAACCTTTCTTTCAGTGTGTGGTGTCCTGTAAATTGATGATAAGGTCACGATGCTTACAGGCTCAAAGGCTGCCAGGAGAAGATACAAAGAGAGAGTATTTAAATGCTGAATATGAATGCTTTTATAGAGGATGGATTCATTCTTGTATCAGGCTGGACTTGCTAAACTGAAGCTCAAGTGGACAAATCTATATTCAATACAACAATTGAGTGTTTCTTCTGCAAAATGGCGGCCTGTCAGACTGACTGACTTTTTACAACATGTTTTGATTTCAACAACCAAACATCTAAAAGGACCTTTCGGCACATATGTGAAATTATCAGTGTTATATCATTTTCTGTCAACTGTCAACATTCACTTTCAGTCACCACGAGCTTAAATTTAGAAAGGCAGTACCCGCCCTGTGCAAACACAATCAGGAATTGCTAGCTGATTTATATTGTGATAGACCCAAATATTTACAGTTGTATCTTGGGAAAAGGGTATTTTGATCATAATTATTGACCTGACATTGACATTTTACTGATCAGTTCCAAAGCTGTATCATCTGAAAATATCCCCAAAAAATAATCACACCATGTGTGTAAACAGGTGAAAACAATGCCCAGCTTTACCCAGCACACAGGGTAAAGAAAATGTAACAAATGTAAAATACATGTGTGTGTATGCTGTCCCTCACAAGCATGTGTGTATTTTAGCCTTGGATAACTGGTATCGGTAACTTTAAGGCTAGACCAGTGGCCCACAGTAACTGCCTCGAATGTCCACTCTCTTAGACAGAGAGCAATCAATCATTTTAGGGAGACAGAGAGACCACAGACGAGTCAGCCTGGGGGCAGGCAGCAGGAGAATATTACATTCTGGTCTTGAGGTTAAAATGGCACAGCTCCAGATATATATTTTTTATCACTGGAGCTACAGCAAAACAAGAAGAAGCAAAAAAAAACATGTTTGTTGTCCTGTGACCCATCAAGTGATTTATTCAGGTCTCAAGCCATGTCTGTTTTTTTCAGCCGCCAACTGTGCCCGTCAGGAAATGTTAAAAGGATGTGCAATGCTACATTCTACAGATTCCAGTGAGACACTTTCCACAGTAGATATCATTTACCCTCCTCTTTAGTCTTTTGAAGTGACACTTTCCGGTTGAGTGTCCACTGAGATTATCCTCGTAAAATGACACTTCAAAGGTAGACTAGCCCCACACCGCATCCCTGATTGTCCTAAAGCAAAGAACAATGGTTGTACAAAAGACAAAAAAAAAAAAAATCTTCCAAAAAGTGAACTTTTCTGAATTTCAGCACACATGCTTGTAAAAGCTTATCAAGACTTTTGAAAGGTTTTCTTGTGCCTGAGGCATCCTGAGTGTGCTCTACCTGTTTGTTAAAGTACAAACAAATCACCGGATTTGAGTCGACTCATTTGCATTTTTGCAACATCATCTGTCAATCAGCCTCGAGACAGCACAGAGAAGTCAGTCTAATCAGTTCTGCAACACGGTGCTGTCAACTCCAATCTACCCCATGGTGTTGTAAAGAAGAAAATAAAACTGTATTTTGTTTGCTTATCCATTGAGACTGCACTGCAACCAAAAGCTTCATGTTGCACTAATCTTTCACAGTCCCACCTACTTAACTCACAAAAACACAGAGCGGGTGAACGGAGGTAAACAAACACAAACTTAATTAATTTGTCTTAAGTCATTACGGAAAGTTCAAGGTGGAGAATGTGACACACATTTATGGAAACTTGCATCATTGCAAGACAACAACATAAAGTGTAACCACTCTCATCACATTTCCCTTTCTTTTCCCTTTGCTAAAAATTAAAAAAATCTGAAAATCTTCATTATATTTGTGGTCGCATTTTACCAAAGCCAGCTATTTGGATGCATGTATTCATTATAGCACACGGCTGATTTTTTTTTTTTTTTTCTCCCTTATTTAAATATTTTGGGCCATCATCTATATTCATTCAGAGTGGTGGAAATATGAACTATCCTTCATAAAAATCTGCAGTTTATCACAGAAAAATATTGATCAAAGGGAAACCCTTCTGCCGCGGCAAAATAACAACTCCTTTCATCCATTTTACTGCAAGGAGTGGGATCTGTTGCTAAAGGTTTCCTGACATGGGGTCATATTCAGCCTCTCTGCAGCTATTCCCAAAGTGGATTTTATCAGCTCATTTTTTGATATTTTCTGATGCTAGAGATGCTCTAACTTATATAATAATAATAATAATAATAATAATAATAATCAGACTGGCAGCACTTCTTCTCTCGCCATGCTATCACTGACCCAGTGGCTCTAGATCTGGGATGCACGCCCCCTTAGAGTCACTGCATAGGGACATGCATTACCATGGACTAAAATGTTAATGTGCTTTTCATTCAAGGTGGGCATGAGAGTATGCTACGTGTGACATTATGGCAGCAACACTTGAAGATTAAACTGCTGCCATTTATGATGGTTCACTCTGTGGCCATGGCAACCACAGAAACCATTGAGGCTTTGTGGTGGAAATTAAGCTTGAAGAGTTTCTCAGACCAGAGCTCTCTTTTAGGTCATTTAATAGAGCTCTGCAGAGGGTTACACAGTCAGTGTGCATGCTCTGAGAGGAACAACCTGAATAGTAAAAAGGGACAAGGTTTTTCTACAAGAAAAATAATAAGAGACAAAGACATGACTGTACATAAGGACATAAAACTGTAGCCATCAGCCACCTAGAAAATAAAGGAAGATGTCCGGTCCTTCCTCCTCATGGAGAGGAGGTTAAGAGTCATGTCTCTCACAGATAAGGGTGTCTAGCAACATGGGTATTTGCCAGTCTTATGTAAAGCATTCCTGTATGAGTTGTTGAACACAGCACATGAACGTTGAACCCTTAAACAAAGCTCATGTGCTGGTTTTCCATTACAGCTTGTATTTCTCTTCTCTGCTCCCTCAATCCTTCACAGATTGCAGTTATACCCACCCTGGTGCCTTACCTTCTGACCTAAACCCAAGGCTTGATATCCAATAGCTTTGGGTGAGGGGCACAGGCATATCTCACAGGTCATCAGATACCTTTTTTTATTTTTGAGAGAAAGAAGGTCACTCATTCCCACAGCTGCAGCACCTTGCAAAGATAATGTTGTGCATTCCTACATTGAGCACTGCAACGCCATCAGCTCCTGGATTCATCAGACAAATTATCCAGCAGCCAGCATTTACTGTCTACAACAGCGATTTTCCGTTTATATCTAATCTGGATTTTTTTCCACCCAGCTTGTCTGCAGATGTTAGTCACTATCTGATCAATATCACCAGGATCATCTAAACTTCATATTTTCCTTGTCCTTTATCCCCATTAAATACAGCACCCATTTGCTCCAGCTCCAGACTTTACCTGTCTGAACAATGAAAGTCTGCTGTTCAAATTCTGCTAAGAGCTCTGACAGACCGCTGAGCTTTTTGCCTTCGGCTGACCTGCACGATGAACCTCTGCCTGAGCTGTGGAAGTAGACCCACAGACTGCACAGTCATCATGCCTGAATCCATCACTGCATGCAACCACAGCTCTTACTTTGAAAATGTCTTGCTCATCTATGCTACAGTGACTGTTCAATCCTTATTCTAACTGTTTGCAGGGATCATTGTATTGTGTTCATTCAACAGGTTTTTGTTGTAACACCACACATTTCTATGCTTGATGAATAACAGGCAACTAATATCGAGGGGGAAACGTCGACTGGTGCATGAGAGGCACCTGCCTAAGTATGTGAAAGTCAAATAAACATAGTTCACAAATACATATTTTCTTACACTATTCTGAGATTTTTAAGGAGTTTCTGTGTCTGAATGAATTCCGATCATCCTTTGCAGAGTGCTGTCTAAGCTAAGACACTTGGGGAAGGGAAGAAACCAGTCCTTCACTCATAGCTCAGTTCTTGCTGTCCTCTCCATTCCACTCTGCTTTCAGCTTCTCTGCAGCCATTTCCTCTCCTCCATGTCCCATTTGTGGAGGTCTGCTGGTTTAAACTACTTCTGAGACCACATTTCTCTCTCTCTCTGACTGTTTGTGTGTGTTCTCACAGGGGTGTCTTGAGTTTGAAGCGAAATATTTCCACAAGGCCTGTGACCTTAGAATCTCAATTGCACTCACAGCAGGTTAGAACGGATGTGTGTGTGCACACCCACATAGATGAACACACACACGCACACACACGCATGTTCTGTCAGCTATAGTCAGTGTCCTGTGCTCATGCCTGTTCAGTACTACTCCCTGCACTTTGTGTGGTGCTTTTGTTTATGCCAGCAGCAGTTTTCACTAGAGTAGCCCTGTGTGTGTGTGTGTGTGTGTGAGAGAGAGAGAGAGAGCATATTCTTATGTTATTTCAGCATCTTTGCAAGTGAGTGTATTGCATTTATTATTGTGCTGCTTTTGCTTATCTTCCTACAGTACTTGCCTGTGTAGGATTCACAGATATAGAAATTACTGCTTCATTTGAATAATCAAATCGATATTTCTTTCTAAACTGAATGTTTCTGTTAAAGACCTTTGCTGCTTCATACTCTGGACAATGGCATGACACTGAGATTGCCTTTCTCACTGAATAATTATCAGCTGGATTCAAATGTGCAACTGAAATAAAGCTCAAGACCAGTATCATTGCACAATGTCCTGGGGAACCTTGTGTGACCAATTGCAGATTTACCTGGGAATGTTATGGCTCTAGCTGCTGATTGAGTCATTGGTGTTCCTCTAATTTGTTAGTTAATTTGTTTCGAGTGTAGCTTCATGTGTGGATGAAAGTGTCGATAATGAACAATTTCCCATCATCATCTGGTTAGAAATGGATGTGATTTCATGATTCATGACTTTCTGTGTATGTGATGTTCAATCATCAATCATATCCCAGCATGTCATTGTTTTCACATCACATTGTTGCACAGGAGGGATTATCCAGGGGAAAAGCAAACAACTTGGTGTATTGAAATGTTTTTTCTGAGGTGAAACATGCAATGAGAACACGAGACTTTCCACAGGATGCAACTTCCTGATAAACAGAAAGGCCAGGCTGCAGCTCACTGACACAAAAATTGGTAAAGGTCTATGGAATGATGAGAGGAACAGCTCACGATCCAACACCACCTCCTCATCGTTACAACACACCAATAGTTTTGGCTCTAACATGTTTGATCAGCAGAACAAGCACATCTGATGACTCCACTGCTGATCCAGGCACAAGATTGAAGGCGAGAGCTACACATGTTCCCTGTTTTTACAATTTCTGGACAACTTAGAAGGATGGATTACAGAATCTTCTAATGAACATGCACTGTGAGCAAAGCTTAAAATAGCTCAAAAGGCAACTTCCCTTTATTTGACACTACAACCTGAATACCACCACATTCCAACAACGACGTGAGTGTTATCTTGATTCCCAGGCTTGTCTTGATGCCTGAATACTTGTTGTCATACTGTTCCAATAAAGAACTTCAGGCACTGCAGAGTAGCCTGGAGTTCTGCCAAGAGCACACAGCATCACTAACAAGGAAAATAAAGTCACTTTCTGTGCAGCCATTCATGATTGGCATCTGAAAACAGATACAGACTGTTTTTACCTGTCTTTTCAAAGTGCCCAGAGTCCTGCAATTCTCAAAGAATAAATGTACAGATAAAGGAAGGAATTACTGATGGATCCATCAGTAATTCACCAGAGGAAGCAATGCCTTTGCCTCTCGCTGACCACACTGATCTGTCTAAAAATACTCATTCGTCACATTTTTTCATTGGCTGTAAAGTTCTGATTTGAAATGAAAACTAGCCTCTAACGTGAAGTTCACAATAAACTTTCAACTGGATTGGTGTGTAGGGACGTACTTATTTTTTATTAAAATGATTGCATGTTGCAGATAATGGGCTGCAGGAAATTATGAGAGGACAGAGCAACTCTGTACGTATTAAGATTCACTCCAAATCCATTAGGACTGGATGAATTGTTCTAACTTTAAGGGAAAGTAGAAGGTGGGCAATAAGAGGTGAGGCTGTATGACATGTCCAGATGAAAGTGTAGGTATAAAAGAGTCTCACTTGATTCAATTTAACCTCTTACAAAGATGATATCTACCCTAAAGAGTGTACCAAAGTGTGAAAGCCCTCCTTTCACAGGTGTCATCCATTCACAACTAAACCAATCAATTGAACCATCCCTCAGTATTTAAAATTTACCCTTGTGAAGAGGAAAAAAAAGCCCCCATACTCATTCATGCCTTCAAAAAACTGAGATAGACGTTGGCTTTATTCAGACAGCAGTATTCAGTCATTGTGAATAGCAGGTAAATAGACATTGATTGCCAATAATTGTCACAGCATTCTCTGGATTTGTATGGGCCTGTAGAAAGGGCAGATGCTATCTTGGTCTCAGCCGTGGCTGAAGTTAAATGGAGAGCTGCCAATATTTCACCTGGCTCGATTCAGAACGGGACAGACAGATGAATGACTGGTCTCAGGCACTTTGTGTACGTTTGTAGTTGCTGCTAAATGTGACCACATCCAGCGTGTATTGCATCAGTCACTGTTTTCAGTTGTTTTGCCCTTTTGGCATCCTTCAGTCTCTAACTAAAGGCCAGGCTGTCCTTCTGTCATCTCTGGTCCCCTGTTCCCTCCCATTAATATATCAAATGGCAGTTAAAGAGCTTAGTCCCTACTGCCATTGTTGAAGCTACTGTACAGTGTGTAGCATCACCGATGAACAAACTGAGATAGGAGTAAGAGGAGGATCTGTGCCTGCAGGGTATGATTCATTCCTGCCTCATAGATTCGTATCTGCTTCTTGTATTTTTAGGTCATTAATGAGCTCTGAACAATATTTCCTTGTGTGTTTCTCAGACTTAGAAGTACTCAATCTCAATGGTTCCATACTGTGTGTATAGCATTAACCTCTGACTGTAAAGAGAAAACATATTTGAAGGAGACCTAGTTGCCAAAAGGATCTAAGTGTTCATAGTAAACTCAAAGCAAGCTTTCTTATCCACTTATTCACATAGGTGTGGCTGCAAAATAATGTGTTCACAAGACTTGTGGAAGAGAGGAGGTGGACAGAGGCCAAAATGCCACTGCTGCACAGTGGAGCTATGGGAGAAGCGGGAGAAGTGACATCCTATGTGGGTAGCCAGGCCCACCCAGAGATGCAGACACTGGAGGGAATTTCACTGCCCTAATGAGGCTAATCAGCACCCAGTGTGAACTTTCAAGGGTTGTCAATAGCATTCCTTTACTGTTGTAAATGTAATAGTTCATTTTTTACATAATGAATATAAAATGCACAAGCACCACCAACTGTACAGGTAGGGTAACCCTGCAGGCTCTTTTCTTCCTCTCATCTTGGCAGGTTACTATACAGAGAACACATTTACATTTTGCATCCATTTGAGCAATGGGTTATATAGTCCCCAAACAGAGTCAGAGAAAACCATTTTAACCACTTTAAATCAGAATGTATTAAAGTGTCCGGTGTTGTCAAAGCAACAAAATTGAAGAAATGTAATTACTGCTCCCAACTAAGAGAGGGGTGACAGTACGGAGGGAGTATTTGAATTGAATGGAATTGAAAGTCCTTTATTAGTTCCACCATGGGGAAATTTACAGTAGCCACAGCAATGATAAAGCACACACACACACACACACTATTGCACATTTATGGGCTGGGTGGATTATTTATTTGTTTTAATTTTGTATGATAATGTTAAGTCCACACAGTCAGTTTGCCGATTGTAGAATCTGTAGGTTAGTAATCTGGTGAGTGATTTCCATTGTTTTGCAGTGAGTGTTATTCGTTCTGTCACCCTCTGCTATGGAGGGTATGTGACCCCACTGGGTAACAAACACAAAAAGGCAAGAACTGAACTGAGCTGAATCGAAATTATTTCAGCATCAAAAGAGACAAAAATAAAGCAGGATGGCAACACTAAACTATGAATGTGTCACAGAAGCAAATAACATATCTGACTGGCCAACGTGCTGATAAATGCCACAGCCTGTGGGACAATATCTGACCCGGGCACAAACACACAAACAAGCAGTCCATTCAGTCATTTCCCTTCAGTTTCATGTCATGTCAATGTGGCCTGAATAGAAGCAGTTAGTTGCTAGTTTTTGAAAATGTGTATTCATATGATTCCTTGATTCCTGTTTTTTTTAATCTCAAGTGAATAGAAAAACAAGCAGAGAAAGAACAAGGCTCAGAGAGAGTGAGAGAGAACCCTTGAGGTTCGTTCTGTTGTTTCCTTGCCATCCAAAAGAGAAGCGATGGAACGGCTTAGACAAAGTTAGTGTAATGTAGCCAGACAAGGGAACAGAGCACAATGGATGAAAATAAAAAGTGAAAGGAATGAGCGAAGAGAAAGAAGACTGACACATACTCAGTGGGACAGCCAAGAGGCCAGAATAATGAGAGGAATGTAGAAAAGGAAGGAGAGGGAAGAGGAAGGAAGGTAATAAAAAGAACATGCTTACATTCACACAACAGCCCTACCAACAAACGGAAGGGAAGCAGGTTAAACTCAGCCAGAGTTTGGAAAGCATATTCATAACAGATATATTCATATCAACAATTTGCAATGCATCGTAAAAGAATCATGATCTGAACTCTGAACGCGTTTAAGCACCATCTTATCTGTAGTTGGTTTTCCAGCCCTTGACTTCATTGTTTGGACTCACTCTTCCAGCCATGACAGCTTTAGTCTTGTATGAGGCAAGGCCAACAATACATAGTTATTGCATATGCATCATACAGCTTGACTGATTCAGTGAACCTTGACAGTCAATGCTCTAGTGTATACTGACATATGCATAATGACGCTGACGCACTGCTGGCTGCCTTCTCACATGGGCTTCAAACTGGAAACACGCTGATTGTTTGACAAAGTAAATGATACATTCAGCAGTCCTGTTTCACAACGCACCCTCAGGAATTCTGCTTTGATTCAAATTCTGGCCTAAACCGAGTCCCACGGCAGTTCTGTTATTGTCACCACTTAATGAAGAGTCACAGAGTAGTGTGTGGCTGCCTGGGCTTCATTAAATAGTGTTATCCATCTTTACTGTAAGGATCTGCTCTCAGATGGGCAGTCATTTCAGACAGAAACAATGGCTCTAGAAATTACGTGTGTCATTTTGGTAATCCAGATGACATGGAAGCCTGGGGGGTGTTTATGAACAATCACTACTAGAAATACAATTCTATCTCTGGCTGCAGTGCTGGTGCAATTTATAAAAGAGAAAGGGCTCCCCATCCCATTTCAGCTGGGGTGTAGGAGACAGTAGATGGGGATGTAAAGATCAGATTAAAGGTTGACGTGAGATTTTGTTCAGCACGTTGATAGATACTCCATATGCCGACACGTCAAGGAATATCTCTGTGATCCATCTGCCCATTTTCCATATCCTTTGTTGGGTCTTTTGGGGCCTAGGTTGTCCCAAAATGTCTATTAAAAGTTTAGCACATATACACACACTCCCACTGACACTGCTTTTGCAGGGTTTTTGCTAAAACCATTGCTAAATTCACAGCCCACAACTATCTGGCATCTCATAGGTACAGTACCAAGCTCAACAAGTTCAATTAGGGTCAAGGACAAGGACAGTCCAATCCCAAGATATGATGAATAACTTGTGAGCTTCCAAGCAAAGAACACAGGTTCAAGGTTGGTAAATATATATACTATAACTAATGGTAAAGGTTGGATGACAAAGTGAAGGCAAAATATCTTTCCTGCCCCCAGTACAATCTATGATGATATTAGATAATAACAGTCACAATAGACAACTGAGACTCTCACTTGTTTATTGAAGATGTGGAGGCAGCACCTCCCTCTAATCAGACTCAGGCACCAAATTATACACAGTGAAAGATGGCAGTGCCTCTACCAAGGATGTGTAAGGATATGTAGGCCTTATTATTGTTCTGTCAGAAAGTGTTGATGCATTATCAGTCTTTAAGTCCAGTCACTAACTTTGACATATGTTTATTTGTGTGTATATAACAAGGTGTTTCCCATACAAACATAAGGCAATGTGACCAGGGGAATATAAACTTCAAGACAGAATGTTTATAGAGCTTATAGAGTTACTGTACTGAGCCATTCTATGTTAATATCACTACAAATATAAACTTCTTATGGTGCCATCCACGGTTATTCCCCTTAGGGCACATCATGGCACACAATGAGGAGACTTCCATAGATGTCCCTTGTGTTTTCTTGTGCATTAATATTTCAACACCCACACAAGGAAACACATTGCAGTTGGATGTAACTCATCTTTAAAACATGATTTTTGCCGAGGCACCTGAAGCAGGCATTTAGTGGTCACATAGTGTTACATCGGTTTGCACAATTTACATATTGTAGGCATAAATGCAATAGTATACCCTCCCACCCCTGCAAACACACACCCTAACAGTACAGACACGCTCTACCATTAAAGCCACTTGAGACTCTCACAGGGTACTATTTTGTAGTATTCGGTCAAAACACAGATGGAAAGAGAAATATATTGTGAATATAAGAAAAAAATAAATACAATTACCACTTATTGACAACAATATCCACAGCATGTTTCCAACCAGTCAATAGGCCAAAGCTTAAATAAGCGACATTATTGAAGTGAAGATGCGGGGATGGTTATTGAACTTGCCACTTGCCACAACTGGAATCCATCAAAGCTCTGGCTTTCTCTGTAATCTTGAATGAAACTTGAAGGTTACAGAAACCGTACAATCGATTTAATTTAACTGACATTCACAGAAAGCTGACATTACCTGTTTTTTTTTTTTTTTTTTACCTTGTGAGTTTCTCCAAACTCCAACAGAAAAAGCAAATAAATGTAGGAGATTTTTTAGTCTGATTGGAATGGAGGAAAAAAAAAAAAGCATGGAGACTGAAAAATCCATCAGCGCAGAGGGGAAGTATCAATTTATTTATGGTTCATAGTGTTGCAATGAAAATACAATTGATTTAATTTAACTGACATTCACAGAAAGCTGACATTACCTGTTTTTTTTTTTTTTTTTACCTTGTGAGTTTCTCCAAACTCCAACAGAAAAAGCAAATAAATGTAGGAGATTTTTTAGTCTGATTGGAATGGAGGAAAAAAAAAAAAGCATGGAGACTGAAAAATCCATCAGCGCAGAGGGGAAGTATCAATTTATTTATGGTTCATAGTGTTGCAATGAAAATAACATTCTACAAGATGGGATCCAGCATTAGATAACAGCCTCACATCTGCAGCAACCTCAGGCACAACACAGGGAACAAAAGTGTTTCCTGCTGAAACTTAAAACCTAATTCATATTTCTAATGAGGATAAATTCCCAAGCTCCCCTTTGGAATGCAAAGAAAAAAATGATGAGGAAAATTAATTATCTGGATTGCCAGACTTCAGATTGATTCTCAGCCTCATGTCATATTAAACGGTCTCAGGATAAATGATGATTTGATAACACTGCAGAGTGAAAAGTTCACATTGAGTACAATACTAAAATCTGTACTTTCTACTGGTTCAAATCAGCCATAAATGTGTTCACCTGTCAAACTACTTCCTCTCCAAGAACACATAATTCCAATGAAGAATGGAAAAACACACTATAATATAAAATATACCAAAATATTTGTGGTATGAATCTTGCATCACTGTACAGTGATTTGTGTGGAATTTTATCTGCAAGTGTGTCCACATTCATCAGTTATTCTGTATATAACTGCGCAAGTTAGGGAAACAGCGACTACACCAGGGGTCAAAGGCAGATTATGATATGCTACTTCTCTCCTGGTAGAAATTGATCACAGGAAAGTTTATGTGGTGGAAGCTCGCATGGAAACAAGAACAGGCACCAGAGATTTAACACTTTGAAGGATCAGGGATAGATCTCAGCCCTTTCCCACAACCAGCTCACTCGAATTAGCATGTTCAGTAGAGTCAATTGGTTATGGGAAAGGGCTGAGCTGAATTAGCATGTTCTTCCTGGCATTTCATTGGACCCATAAGAAATTGAAAGCAATATCTATAGCAGAGTCTCCTTATCTGAGAGCAAATGTTAATTCTATCCTTTTCATCTCATTTGGAAAAAAGCACATGAGTGAGTGTACGTTGTTTTTTTTGACCAATGGGATAAGGGCTTATGATCATTCTCAAGAGGAGCCTTTAGACTCCATATGTTTTAGTTAGGTGGAACTAGCAAACTGGCAACTGAGCATATAGAGAGTATATTGCATAGATATTGAATTGGCTGTTTAGGATGACAGAATGGCCTGAGGCTGACTCCTTGCATGAATTCCTCAACACGATTAAAGTTAAACATGTGATATGTGCTAAGCCTACAGTGAGCCATGCACACGAATCACTAATCTTTCAGTAACATGATGTGCCATACGGAAATCTGATGCCTGGCATAAGCAGCAGCCACAGAGAAGTAATGAAATGAATGAATGGAGGGCTCCCAAATGCCCCACTAATAAGGAACAAGGTGATTTCAAAAGTCAATTAGATTTTAATGAAATGTGCTACCATAACGTTGACAAAGAAAAGAAAAATGAATCTGCTCACAGTGCTCTGAGCTTTCAACTGACAGAGCCCCGTGTGTGATCATATTGAGTCTGATTCAAAGAATGTGACGTATTTTAAACCCAGTTTTTGGATTTTGCCCCAGTTTATCATATAATAATAACTCCTAAACCTCCGGGACTGTGAGGAAAGACAAAGTTCTGGCACACTGTGGAGAGCTGAGAAAGTAATAACTGGCAGTATTGTTGAAAATGACAGATTTAGACCTTTACTGAAGTGCTCACCATAGCCTCATGGAGGAGGCTGTGATTTTTGGTTATTTGTAGTCCAGCCATCTGATGGATAGAAATGTCTCTGCAGTCACAGTGTGCAGTATATTCTGTCTGTATCCAGCACAGCCTCAGACAGCCACATTCTGAAGAAATAATACATTCAAGAAGTTTAAGGTATTTTGTTTTGTTCCACATCTTTGTGCTGAAAAGTAAATATTACAGTGTAATAAGTCATTTTTCCTTTTCACAATAGGAGCTGTTTTTTACGGAGCTGGGGACACAGCTGAATCTGAATCTTAGAATACTGCATCTTAGATGTACGTGTTGAAGATAACACGTGACAAACAAAGATGAAACATAAGAAAACCAAAAAGCCGGGATTAGAGTGTCAAGAAGTGTCACATCTATCAACATCTGACACTAGACTCATCTTTCAGTATTTGGTTGATGTTTCTGTCATTAATCATATTTCTCGTTTCAGATCAAGTCAACATTAGCAGCCTACATCACCACGCCATTTCCATCACCTGCGTCAACACACACACACACACACTCGAGCCTGACCTTCCAGCATACCTTCTATTCTTGCCTGCCTGTGTTAGCTGTAGGTTTGGCTGTCATACTTTCTGGACTTCCAGGACAGCCTTATAAACATTCAGCATTCCATTAAACTTGTATCCCTGAGCATCTTGCATGTTGGTTGTGTTGTGATGCTTTTCTCTTCAGTGTGCAGCAGAGTGGCAGGAACAGAGTGGGAGAGAGCCAGTCGGCGGGCAGCAGTCAATGACACGCACAAAAGTTAAAGCTCTGGGCGTGATCCCAAGACATGGGAAACAAAAACAGCGCTGCAAGCCACAGACGTTCTCAGTACGCCCATGCAGGAACACCTTGTTCATTATTCTGCCTCAGGGTGTTTTAATTATGGTCTCAGGCATCCTAATATGTGTCTCTGTGTTAGGGGACTGTTGGTACGTGGGGGGAGTACAGGGGGGAGTTGGAATTAAAATAGTCCCTGTTGTCTCCTATTGTCTCTCATGCTTTGATGTTTCTGGTTGTGAGTTGTTAGTCATTAGCACGCCCACACAACTTGGCATCTCTTCTCCTCTTTCTCATTCCTTCCTTCGTTTTGTCAGCACCCACCTAACCACTTACTTCTTTCTCTGTCGACATGTAGCACTAGTCTGTCATATTTTTTCTGATTCCATTTAGCATAAATGGTAGTTTTTATCCCCCGTAATAATGACTAATCCCCTATTCTTTGCTCCTACCTGTATTTTGTAGTTCCCCTGTTTCCCAACCTCTCACTCTCTCTTTCCCATAATGCCCCCATCTTTCTTCTTTTTAAAGTAGCATTTGCCATTGCTCATAATGGCACACCAATGTGTTATGCTTGCTGAGAAAGCCATGTAATTTATCAACACATGGGAAATTACTGCCTATTGTTGTTTGGGAATGAACAGGGGTGGCAGTGTAAAATAGGTTTAAGCACATAAATGAATCATAAATCCAGGCTTCCTTACTCTTTTTTTTCTCTCTACTCATTCCTCTCACTTGCATTTGGCCCCTGCTGCTGTAGTTATCCTTCTCTTCTACAATGTGCATATTTATCTCCCTCACTGGACCGACCTCTATTCCCGACTTGGTTTGTTTCATTTCAAATGGGGAGCAGCGGCTCTGATCTTTTCAGTCTTTTATATCGTTGCTTAGTACACTGCTTCATCTGTAGAGTAGGACGGCAAATTACTGCCATAGAGGATTTTATACATATCCTTTTTTTGTAAACCTGCAACTGCACAGCACGTTGGACCCACTCACATAGACCTTTGACCTGAGCCACCACAGAGATAGAGATTAAAGACATGATGCATACACTCCATCCACACACTGCTCCCCTTTACTATGTATATGTATCCACCAATTGACACAGCACCAGAGCTCCCACTGCTGTCACAGTGTGCTTCCTTAATCAAATGATCTCAAATGATAACATGCACTTTGTGACTAACTAGCTAGATTGTCTTGGTGAGGGTTATTTGAGCAGCAGAAGAGAAGTTGTCAAAGGTTTGTGTAGCGGACAAAACATTTCCACATGGTGTTGGACTCTAACCCACACCTCACTATTGTGAGGCTGGGACATAGTAATACGTGTAGATAGAAATGTCAGCTGTATTTTGAATGAGGTTTTCTTATGTCTGGCACAGAGTCGTGAATGTGGCATTAGCAGAGCTGCCCTGAATGTTTAACCTGCTAATATCAAAGGCCATACTGTTATTATTTTTGACATTATTCAAAACACATTTTATAATTTGAATGTTAATTTTTCTGGACAACCTGGTGTTTTCTGCCTTTTGCCTTCTCTGAAAGCTGCTCTGACATATAACACAACATCTTCCCTACCTCCTTCCTGTGTTGGATGCTTCATTTTTTATCCACCTCTCTTTCCATGGGGGCAATTTAAAATTCAATCTAAGTTTCAATGAGCCAAATAAAATACTCATTTGCCATATGTTCCAGCAGCGGTAGGGAATCTTTTAAATTGAAGAGCAGCTAGACTTAGACATTGAGGGCATTCTCTTCATCACCAACTCAATTTATCTTTCTATGAGTAAGTCTTTTTCAAAATTAGATAAAAAAAAACAGAAAACCGCATAAGTCCCTCTCTGAGGAATCATCTTTTTCAGAGAAAACAAAAGTGAAACTTGACCATGACATTACTCACAAAACTGTCTAGAGGTCAGTGTGTGTTGAATCTAAGAGGAAATGCCTCTCTTGTCATCCATCTTCATGTTCGTCCAGGTCACGTGGACCATGTGACTGTCTTGGTGCATACTGCACTGTATGATTTGAACCCATTAGAAATATGCTCTCAGACTTATCTAATAATATCCCCTGTTATTCAATCATCGTCAGTTTTTGCCAAACATTTAAAGTCATTGGCAACAGTGAATCCCATTTGCCAAAATGACACATTTCTTCAGCCTCATGCTCCAAGTTGCTCAAGATGACATGAAATTTGACAAACTTGTCCAAGAGCATATGAATCATCAGATGTCTACTGAGAGTTTTAAATACCATCTTGTGCATCAAAAGTGCTGAAACCTGCCATGCAGGCATTCTAACTTTGATATTGGAAAATTAAAAATGAAAAACTGATTTTTGCAGTATATCTGAATATTTCCTTTTTGTAGCCATGGATATACGATCCTGTTTTGGTGCGAAAATGACTGTAAAAACCTGCAAAGAAGTAACCAGAGCAACATTGTTGGCTGGCGTTGTGAGGATAAGTGTTGTGCACTTGTAACACCATATTTTTATACCATCACAATGCACAGCTTCCACCACACAACAGCTGCTCTGAGTGAAGTTGCGAAAGGTCAGATGAAATAAACATGTTTTTCTTCCGAGTCTCAGTATTCACTGCAGTTGCTGGTATTCAGACAATGTGATAGGAAACTGTTTACTCTTCACTTAAAATTCTAGCAAGGTCAAAAACATAGAGCAACTTGAGATGTGCACAGGGAGAACTCTGCGGTAATGCCAAAGCTCAAGTCTTCGTTCTCAACCATGTGCTGTGTTAGATATAGCCCTTGGTAGATAGTATTACTGAGCAAACCTGCACTCTTTTCTTTGAAGCTTCAATTATTTTTTCATATCAAGCATTGGGTAGATAATCCTGCAAACCAACTAGTTGCTTCAAGTATTTAGGAATCTGCTGATTTTCACAGATAACATTCTCTAAAGTCTTTACTAAGAATATTGTAAGAAAACACACCCCTGAGCAACATGTGATGAAAAAAGAAGGTCTGAATAACGATTGGTTGGAGTGGACAGAACAGCAGACGACCCAACAGATTCCACTACTGCCCCCAGGACACAGACTGGACAGATGAAAACCAGAATAATGAAATCCATGAATCTGGATTGCGGCCACACAGTCCTTAAGGAAAGTCACTGATGAACTCATGGACCCAACCTGCCCTGTGTCAACAGTCCAGCTGCGGCTGCTGCTGGTGTATTAGAGATCTGCTACTTTACATTTCACCATCTTCTAATGGGTACATCCACAACAACACTGCACCATGTCACAAACTACAATCTGATCTCATTCATCTTTATTAAAAGGGTGGTGAATTTCATTCACCTCCATAATCTCCAGATGTGAATTCAGCAGAACATTAAGGATTTAAGTGGTGCAGTGCTGCCTCACAAAAAGGTCCTGGGTTGGAGTCCCGGGCAGGGCCAGCAGGGCCTTTCCCTGCATGGGTTTCCTTCGGGTACACGAGTTACCTCCCACAGTTCAAAGATGCGCATGTCAGGTTAATTGGTCAAACTAAATTGCCGGTAGGCGTGTGAATGGTTGTCTGTCTCTATGTCAGGCCTGTCATGAACTGTAGCCCGCCTCTTGGCCAATGACAGCTGCTGTGGTCAGGATCTCCTTGTTCCCATCCCTATAAAGTCCCACTGCAGTTCAGCAGAGACTTAAGCAGTAGCTAAATGAGTGACATGTTGAGGGTTTGAATCCCAAGCTATCAGAGGGACAAGCACTTAACCTTGACCTGCACAACTGAATCAGAGCTGATGACATACTCCATTACAGTGCTACACTGTGACATGATGATCAATATCGCACTTCTTCTTTTGCATAATATTGGACCATTAATAAGGAATGGCTGATGAATGTGGTGATCAATCCTTGAGATGAACAATACATTTTTCTACCCACCATAGTGTGAATGGGCCTCTGGTATAAAACACACCATGATTGATGAGTCAGCTGAATAGGTAGGAGATATAAATTAGTGCCCAGCTCTAAATTACAGTAGCACTGTGTCTTCTTCGGTCACACGTTTATGCTTATTCTTTAGTCAGAGCAGAAATGACATGCTAAAAGTTAGCTGAGGTGACACATGCAGATGAACGCCTACAGGACTGAGTGTTGTACCTTGGGGCAAAGCACAGAACAACCTCAGCACGTGCTTGTGGACATTGTCCTGTGTTCTGTGAGTCTATGAGCGAGGAATGGTTGATTTTGTATTTCAACTCGGCTTAGTGAAAGATGGTTTCCTTTTTATTTGAATGAGGGGGTGATAAATTCATTTACTGCAGCCATCAGTGGCGACTGACTGGTGGGAGGGAAAATTAAAACCAATCGCATTAGGTAAACACAGTGTGAGCAAGTTGTGTGTGGAAGGGTGTTTTTTTTCTTTCTGTGTGCGTCACTTTGTGTTTGTGAGTGTATGCCCCAGAAAAAAACTAAACCACCCCCTCCCCAAAACAGATTAAAAAACGAGCAGAAGCAATTAGGTGTTTGGATAACAAAACAATAATTTACCAACACCCATCAGACACAAACACCAACATTAATCTCTATGGCTTAGGAGAATATTACATCGGGTTTAATAATTCAGAGAGAGCTTAAGAAAATGGCGTAAAAAAAGTAATTATGCAAAAGGTAATAAGTACATTTTCCAGGCTTCCAATCATTCGTTCCACTGTAGTCACATATAAGAATTTGATTTACCACTATTTTAAATGCATGAGCCTCTGAATAACTGCAGTCATACCGGAGTTTGTAGGATGTGTCAAATTTTAAATGGTGTGAAATGTGATGTTTCTCTTTATCACTATTTGTGCAAACAGGAATGAGCACTGTGCACTGCAGAATCATGGTGGTTATTTCATGCTCTGTAAGGCCATCGTTTGTACTAACTTGAGTAAAGTTAGAGGTATTTACCTCTGTAATGGAAGTTAAGTTTGCATAACCCGGTGGAAGAAAGTGGAATGAGTCAGGGAGGAATCCATTAGCTTTTGGTGCAGCTCAGGATCTGGGGTGGCTCCAGGAAATTGTTTCTCACTCTTTAACATTGAGAGTTAAGATGCAGTTTCTCATACAATGATTCATTGATCTTGTTGAAAAAGGACTGTGGGACTGGAGTGTGAGCAGTGGTGCAGATTTAAATAAAATCAATGGATCTAGTTTTATAGGAAGACTGTAATGCCTTGGTGGAGTTAGACTTCCCTCAATTGTCATTCTAGTTTTTCAGTGTTGGCAATCAAATCAGAAGTGGGGCTATAGCTATACTATCTACTTTATTGCAAGTGAAAACATGTTGTTGGAGTTATTGTGTTGCTGTAAGTTAATATTGGCAAAGTAAAGAAATTGTTTTAAAACGTATTCACCTGTGGATGCGTGACAACAATCCAGTTAAGATGGACTAACTTTAATACAACAAACTAATGCTGTGTTATTTCTAGTCATGTAAAGACTGTTGATGGTTCATACACAGACAGAGTCCTTCATCTTGTTTTCAAAACTCTGCTATCAGATAATCAGATACAGCATCAACACACATGTTCCTCACTCTGGCTGCACTGGGGAACTCTGATGCCACACACGACCCTCGCTGGTATAAATCCCTGTTTGAAACTCGTTCCTTATCAAGAGGCCTCACAGCTAATGTATCTGAACATGGCCACTTGACATGCATGGTTCAGATGAGTGTGTCAGTGTCCAGCATCCACCCGCAGCATTCCAGAACATCTCCAAACATTTTAACACTCTTCATGTGATGAAAACAGCTCTCACTAGAATATATTGTCAGTGTTTACAGATACACATTGAGATAAGGAGCGCTCTCCACTGGTGCCTGTCAAAGTATAGAACCTACAGCAAAACTAATACAAAAAATAAAATGTAAATACTACAAAACATTTACACAAGCACCGGACAGATTTATAATGCAGTTTTTTTTTTTTTTTTTTTAGGAAGAACTGTGGGAAATATACATTGCAGGAATAAACAATTGAGTTTGGAGGATAGTTTTTCTTTCAGGGTAGATTATAAACTAGCAGCCTTAAGATGTGGCTATTTCACTGCCTCTGTATTTCAACTGGACAGAGAACTGAAGCAGAACATACTAACTTAGTGACCTCACTGCAATCTGCAAGTGTTGCTTTGATTCAGTATTCAGTATTATGGATGTGATACTGCATAGTTTCCATGTTCAAGCTTGATCAATTCAGCTTTTAAATCTAGAATTATTGATGTACCTGTTATGTTTATGCTGATGTGGCTGATGAAATGTTGTTTACAGGTAGAGAAATGTATATTAAACTTCAGAGTCATTTTACGATTAGTAAGGTGAATAACATCTAATGATTTTATTAAAAGTAAATATTTGTTTGCGATTTCATGTGGCAAAAGCTGTGAACTCTCCTTGTCGCTCTGCTGTGAAATTGTTGAAAACCATACAGTAATTAAAGCAAAAAACACTTCTGGAAATGTTGGTTTTAACCTTTAAGATTAAATGATAAAAAGATCCACCTATCTATCCACCCACCCATCTCCTGAGTGCTAACCAATGTCTAAGATCATGTCCCACCTAACCTGGGCATTAAACATATTGTGACTGATCTTGTATCTCACATTGTTTGTTTGTTTGTTTTTTTTAATGATGAACTACTGACAGAGAAAAGTCAGCAAATTTGAATATAACTTGAAATAAATTCTGACTTCATTTTTACGTCTATCAAGTGGTTTCTACTTCGTTTTTCATAAACTCAGCAGGAGGTAAGATTTGCCTTTGAAGTGAGTGTGTGTGTGTGTGTGTGTGTGTGTGTGTGTGTGTGTGTGTGTGTGCTAATTCATGAGGCACATTGTGAGCCTCACAGTGCATTAAGGGCACACGTCTTTAGTGTAGCTCGGATTTTCTTGTGTAAAATATATTATATTTGTCCAAATCTGTGTTCTGGGTTGTTTAAATCCACAAGGAGAATTCTTGGAAAACATCGACTTTTCCTTCATTGGACTTGAACTGAAACCAGCTAAAAAATTCATAGAGTAAGACAGAGCTAAAGGGAAGTAGCAGCCAGATACTGTAGATACTGGACACGAAACTTTCCTGTAAAACTCTGCTGGATACTGACAAGCTTTGATCCGGGTCACATCGAGTCTTTCAAATATGCTTAAAAAATGTAATTAGAAAAAAATAAATTATTCATGCTGCTGCAAGGGTCCATGTTGTCAGGATGAAAACTCGTCTTTGAGACTTTCCTCTACATGGTATGATTTCTCCTAAAATACTGAAGAGAGTGTAGAAAGCGAGTCATCGAGTCATATTTATTCTCAATTATGATTGGTGCATGGAAAGGAAAGAACCTCCTGTCCCTGCCTTACATTCTTAGTTAGGTCTGTGTTTTTCATGGATACCAACAACACAGGGAACGGAGCAGTGCCACCTGAAATCCAGGTGCAGCAAGCCAGTGAGCACTAAATATGAAATGACCAAGAGGAGGAAATGGCAAGAATAAGAAACTACAGGGGTCTATATGATGTTACCACTCCGAGCACACAGACTGCTATTGCCTGTTTCTGGAGAGTTCATCACAACCTCACCAGGTTCACAGCAAAAAAAAAAAAAAAAAAAAAGAGAGAGCCCCCTGCCATCAACTTATTGATACTGTTATGACCTACATTGGGTACTGTGATTTTAGTTTGTGTAGACTCCAATATCTTCTGTCAAAACAGACTTGTTGAAATGGAAAATCAGTAGTTACCAGATATTTTGTCAGGTAAAATTAAGTTTCAAATTAAGCTTATAAAAGCTTTCCAGACACATTCATGAAAAATGTACTAGAACACAACCAAACATTAAAAATACAGAATACACACAATATATATTTATCATCAGCTGGTCATTGTTTTTTTTATCTTTGCACACAAATAACTGTAAGCAAAGTCTTGACAGACAAGTGTGTCGCAGAGTTAAAAGAGCAGGACTGGGGCAGTCATTAAAGCCAGTCAAACTCTGCATAATCCACTCTGCACACACAGAAACACAGCTCAGCTTTAATGGACTTTTCTTTCTGCAAAGATTCAAAGAAAAAGACATGAAAAGCAGCTTTTCAATAAGATATTACGATCTAGTTTCAAAGTTGTGAGAGATTAAATATAACAAATGTTAACACACTAAATTCATTACTTTTTAATGAAGCAAGATGTCAAAGTCTGTGCTGTTACGAAAGACACACCAGATTTCTCTGATATGAGACCAGATGACGACTCCTACACTTTCCTTCGTGATGTGCCAGTGAAGATGTTTGAATCAGATGTGTCACAAGTGACAGTCTGGTGAGATGTCCACACTGGGCTCCAGCCCCCCCCCCCCCCACATGAAAGCATAATAATCTGTAGAGACGAGTGCCTGGATGGACAGAGATTAATTAGGCCATTTGTTACTACATGGCTTTGTATTGTCGGGCAGGTTGTCGAGACTAAATGTCTTTTTTGTGCTTTGACTATATCAGATAAAACTGTATATTGGCCTGTTTAATACAAGTCAGCGCAAACCTTTTTTCTTGTTTACTTGCCATGCATAGATATTCTGTACAATCCATATAGAGTGGCAGCTGTGGGGACTGTAAAAAAAAAAAAAAAAAAGTGCAAACTAGGTCAACTTGCCAATCACTATCTCAGGCTGCGTGTAGGGAGGAGGAGTGGGACAGTCCAAACAGAATGCACCTCGCAGCTTTTGGTCTAAATTACTGATTTCATGTTGGGCAGTGGAGGCCTGGCCGTTCAGCCTGACCAACAGAACAGGCCGTTAGGGATTCCCCCAGGACTTTTTGATGTCCAGTTGGAGCCTGCCTGTGAACCATGCACAGCCATGTCCAAAAATCACCCATTTACAATGAATATCATTTCCAAGAGGCAGGGTTGAAATTTGTCCAATACTGAAATTGATCAGAGCGGACTCGCTATCTGTAACAACCCTGTGTTGCATAATTCTCATCCCAGACTGGTTTTAGAGAGGGTAATATGGCAGATCGCTTTAGGTGTTGCGTCGCTGGTCGGCGTGCCTGTTCGCCCCTTCGGCCCACGCCTCAAACAGTGGTTTTTAAATATGCTGGCGTTTACCGAGATGTGACTATTAAATCTGTTTTTCCACAGACTGGATTTAAACTGTGGTAGTGATTGCTGCAGTGGGGCTGACAGTGTCTAACAGGAAACACTTGGCAGTGTTGCTCTTCAAGTCAAAGCACTACAGTTCAGTCCTCAACTGCAAATAGACCTTTGATGGCCAAGGCCAAAGGCCAAAACTACGTTGTTTGGTAAAATCTGTCCTGAAGTTGTCATGAGATAATAAGAAAGACTATTGATCTTACTGGGCCAAACAGTTTTTACAGCAGCACATCCTCAAAAGGACAAGGCCATGTGAAAATATAGAACAGAATAGAACATGATGTGTAAAAAGAGCTTTCTAGAAATGAACCTGTAGAGCTGAACGTCCACTTGACTCACATACAAGAACTTTTCCCATACGGCTCTGTTAAAGTATATTAGCTATTATGATCAAGGTAATATGTACTAAACTCAACTAAACTAAACTGCCAACTCAATCAACACATAACACACTCATGGTGGTATGACCCTCACACATAAGCTCCACCATATCACACTGAACCCTTTTACACTCTGCACTTTGTGATAGAGCCGGACTGCACAGCGTGAGCGGTATGGAAGTGCATATGTAAACCTCAGCATGACACACAATGTGTTCAATTTCAATACATTTGTCCCCAGCAACTCGTGCCCCGCAGGCCTCGAGTAGGAATGCTGTCTGTCCTTGGACTGAAATAACTTTTAACAAGTTGTCTATGAAGCGAACATAGATGTCGTTGATTAGGTGTTGCAACACTATATCAAGCAAAACTGAAGAGCTTTTATTTTGAAAAGCTGTGCTCGATCGTATAGGATTGATAACTTAGCAGACCTCTGACAAAGTCAACATGCAATGCAGAAAAACAGATGAACACCAGTTAAGTTAATCATTCACACTTATATATAAAAGCAGCACATATTAATAGGACACGTAAACAGCCCATTCCAAACAGGCAAGAGAAGAACAGGTTTCAGTTTCAACAACAGCCAGTTTCTTTAAATTATTCATTTCAAAATGACTCAATGAATAGATGTGAAAGTGCCTCGCATGCAGAGACAGGAAAGCCGTCAAAGTGTGTTTTTTGTCCAGATGATTTGAGAATGAGCGAGCACACAGAACCAGAAAGCTTAAGAGGTGAGAGAGAGAGGGAGCCCTCGCTCTGAGAGTCTCACCTCTGCACTGAGATACCTCATTTTCCTCCTCTGACGACCACCTCCATCCATCATTCTCCTTCTCCTCCTCTCCTAGTCTCTTCCTCTCTGTCTGTTCTCAATCTGATTAATGGGCAGGGCCCTGGTTGAACCTATTAACAACGTGTATTACCGCTCAGTCTGCAAATAGCCTGCTATGTCCAGACCTACTTTACACTTCTCAAGGTAGCGCTGGCCTATTAGACCGCTCTATGACTATGAAGCTGTTTCCGTAACTCCCGCTCTCCTTTTCTTTGTACTATGTCTATTTCTGCCCTTCCTACCTCCCATATTGTCTTTCTAAGCCTTTTCCTCCCCAGTTGTCTCCCTCATCCTTCTCTCTTCTCCAGCTATCCTTGGCCCTATTAAGATGGTCAAGTCAGGAGATTAATTGACCTGAAAACCTCATCAATCAAAAAAGAAAAGAAAAAAAAAAACAACTACATCCTACTCTTGGCCCTCTCAACCTAGTTTCTGAAGTGAGGACTCCTTCACTGAGCGGTGAGCAGAACAATACAAACACTATATACTATTAGTTCATTTCACCATTTTGTTTTTCAAATAATTTACTGTTGCACTGTTGATGGAAATGTTTTAAGTGTGTCCTTGTCTTTGTAAATTGAACAAAGTGAACTGAATCCTAGAATGAGACTTCAATTTAAACAGAATGACAGATGGGCTGTTTTAATGCAGGGAAGAATCAAGCCCACTACAAATCTTGGGTCCACCAGAAAACTGACATAAAATATATATTTATATGTGCAATTATAAAACATTTCAAGACATCAAATCCATTTTTTCAATATCATCACAGTGTCTTTGACCCTGGAGCTGCAGGAGGACAACTGTTATTGTTGTTATTGTCATTATTGCTTTTCTCTCTTTCTGTCTGTTAATGAGGGAGTCGTTCCTCTCCATAACCGCCAGAGTGCTGCTCATTGTTTCTCTGTTTTTACCATTTTGATTTGGCACTATACAAATAAAACTGAATTTAAATCACATAATGTGATCATGTGTCACAACACCCAAGTGAAGAGCAGTTTAGTCTTTGCACTCCAGGTCTGTCAGCCACACAAGGATAGCATATACCAGCATTAGGCGTTGGAGTGGTAAATGCACAGACTTACCTCCATGTCCAGCTCAGCATGAACCTGTGTGCTGCTTCTCTTCCCTGGCCCTGCACTGGTCCAGCTCCTGTGGTGAGCCTGCTGTGTCCAGCTGGTCAGGACTGGGGATCCTTGCAACAGTTCATTCTAGACATGGAAGATGCAGGCAAAAGTCAGCATAGACCGTGAAAACCCCCCAGGTGGCTTGGCTTCAGCTCACTGCAGCAGCTCCAAACATGTGGACAAGCCCTGTCCATGTCCACCCCCCTCGAGTGTCTGTCTATGTAGCTGCGTTTTGCATTTCTGATCCTCATGATACCCAATACTCACACTTGTATCCTTGCTCTCTGGGTGGTCTCCTGAGTTTATTATCAGGCAGAACGCAGGGTATGAATTTGTTTTTACAGCTGAAAACACAGAGCCATGGAAAATTAAACCAATTTGTACTGATTATACGCCACTGAGGGGTTTCTAAACGTTACTTTAAGAAGTGAGAGATGATTAGCCTAGAGGAGATGGCTCAGATATGGCTTGAAGATGAGATTTAACGATGCTTGCACATATGGATACAGGGTCTAAGTCATTCAAACTTATGGTGGTACCACCTTTCATACATTTTAAAAAACTTGGGCTAGCAGACATTAGCTTCATTTTCAGGTCTCAATGGACCAAGTTAAGAAAGATTTGATCTTAATGGTTTAGTTTATTTCACCTATCAAAGTGTTAAGTTGGATCATTCTGATTCTTTTGTTAAGTGCATTTTCTGATGTCATGATTTTTAGGACATTACCAAGTCTATGAAACAGTGCGTTTTATTTTTTCCCTAATTCATGTTAGCCCAAAGGTTGTTTTATTTATTTTTTTTATTTTTTTTTTATTTTTTTTACAGGTTACAGTTCAAACAACGGCTGATGAACTCAGTGAACCGAAACACTGAAACTGTTGTTACAGCAACTACTGTAGCCAAGGCTCAGGCTGTGAGATGTAAGAGGAGGAGGAAGATTGCAGCAAATAAAAACTGGTATCACCTTTATACAGGTAAGGTTTGACCTGCAGCAACAGCAATGAGAAAAACTTCAGCAGAGGATAAAAACATGACATTTAATGTTTTGCCCTCCAGTCATGTTGTATCATAACAACACTGCACAACTGAAGCAAATATTTTGACAATTAGGGTTTGTTGTTTGCAATATGTTGTCCTCATGCAGTTTGCAAAGGAACAAAACTAAAATTAAGGATTTTTCAAACAAAAGCCAGAAGGTTATTCATTTCTCATTTCTCTCTGCTTCAGACATTGAGAAAGTAAAGGTTTTGGGGAAGTCGTGTTTTTCACAAAACCCTTGTCAAAGAAGTGTGTTGGAGAGGGAAAAAGGAGGACCACAATGCAGAACTTGTGTGTAACAATAGGAGTCATTTAATACTAAAGCCACAGGGCTTAACAACAATATGAAAGTACAAAACAAAAGCTCTTGATCAAAACACCAGGAGGGTGAACATAACACTGAAAACTTACTAGGCATGGCTTGGCACAAGAAACACCGATGTAGCACATCATGGAGCGAGCGCAAACACATCAACGCAGCAAACTGACAAGGAAGGAAGGAAGGAAACACAGGGACTAAATAGTAAACCGGCTAACGATCAACAAGACACAGGTGAGCAACAAGGAACAGGTGGACATGACGAGGACAGGAAGTCGATGGAAACAACACACCAGACACTACAAAATAAAACATGACATAACTTAATAGGAAGTCAAGGAACATGAGAGAACAGAGTCTACAAAATAAAGCAAGAAACATGACAAGTACTACAAAATAAAACATGAGACATGGCTAAGGCTACAAAATACAAACAAGGAACATTGCATGACCTAAAAACAAATAGAAGACCATAACATAACTGTGACAATCCTCCAGTTTTGATGCTGCTTTCAAATATTTTCAATTCATGTTTTTGTATTTTTCTTAGAACTCTTCATCCATTAAAGAGGTGTAATAGAATGACTATTACACCTCTATGATGTTATTACTTCTTTTTCTTTTCTTACAGCCCTGCCATGGCCATAGACTCCAGCTTTTTTTCTTTATCTGGGACAAAGTCATGCTATTGGGGCATGAAGGGGATTTTAACAAATAAAACAGGAAGTTTTCCAAGAACATGGACTTCAAAAATTTTTTTCTTTGAACAGAGGTCTTTTCTTTTGCTTAAGAAGATAGTGAACGATGTCACTGAATTGGCACAATGTCACAGAGTAAAATAGAAGTCTAAAAAAAAAAAAAAAACACACAGCATGTTCCTCCATATTGGAAATGTGACATGGAGCAGTCTCCAACGTGTGTTGATGCTTCACTCCACAGAGTGTGCAGCTGCTCTCTTGCATAATACCAATCTCCCATCATCATGGTGAAACTCAAGCAGTCTTTTTATGACGGCCTGGACAAACAGTGATGCAATCGAGTGCGTTCCTCCAGCGGTCTTATCCCAGTCAAAGAGCAGCTGAAAGAATGCGGGGCTGGATGCTGTTTAATGTTTCATTCAGCATCCGCCAACATGTTTTGCATCTGGACAAGTACGGAGCGCCCGCTCGCACTCAATGGGTGGCAAGAAAATGCAAAGCAGCTATGAGGCTGAGAAAAAAGGAGATACTGGTGAGATTTAACTGAAGATTAAAAAAACGTATCTTTAAAATAGATTTTTTAGGAGGGGGGTAACGGGAAAGTCAGTGAGAGAGTGGAAGAAGTGGTTTCACAACGTGAAAGGAGGTGACAGAGTTTACGACAGCCAGAAAAAAGCAGTGGAGAGAAAATCTGAACAGTGGGACGCCACTGCTTGTGATCTCACAATGGAGATTGTTTGATTCGTGAAGATTGAACTTAAGAAAATGTGACAATTTGGCAGCAGCCATGGATGAGCACTCTGGGAGGGCCATTTGATCATAATAAAATGGCTTTTTCTTCTACCCTCTTAGTCAAAAAGGAAACCTGTTTGCAGGCAGAAAACGTCCATATTACTGGAACAATCTGGAAATGCGCTCATTTTGCCCATCTCTATCCCTCGAACTTGAACATAGAATGTAGATATAATATGTCTTCATTACACAATACAGTGTAATTGGTCTTCACTCTAGTGTAAATGTAAACTGGAGCACACACTGCTGGAATGTAACTTGCTTTTTCCCAAAGTCTGTTGTTCATTGACACCAACTTAAGAATCATATTCAAACAAAAACTGTTTTCTTGGAATCTCTTTGGTATTTCAGTCTTTATATTCATGCTGAAACAGGAGCTGCCATTAGCTAATGGGCCATTACACAGTCTATACAAATGGGACTATTCACCAAAAACACCACAGGGAGAGTGTTTAGCATTATGTGAAAAAAGAATGCTCCATTTCATCAAGGCAGTTCCAGCTGAGTTGGAATCTGAAGAGCAAAAGAACCAGATCAGAGCCATTAAATCTGGTTCTAGACGACTTTGCTGGTCTAGAACCAGAACCCTTTGCAGGGGCGTAACAGTACATGTATCCAAACCAAATAAATATTATTTATTAAAAAGCAAGTTTTCTTGAAAGGGGAGAAGAGAACACGCATTAAAGCTCACAATTCCCAGAGACACATAATATTTATTTCAGAGAAGTCCAAATCTAACAGGTTGCACAGGATAAACGGTACAATATCTAGCTTGTGTATTAGGATTTCATGCCTCCATGTCCTCCACAGGACAAGGCATCACCCTTCTGTCCAACTTGGAGTTGTCGGCTGAGATCATCCATTCACACAAAGCGATCCCATTTAGTGTGTTGAAAGTTCAACACTGCTGAGAGCTGATTGGATTATTCTAGTCTGAGTCAAGCTGCTCCATCTGGAGGAGTGCTAAACCAGACCTATTAATGGATTACCGGCCTGTGTCTAAACTTTCACTATTCAACAGAGTCCGTACGATGTCTTCAATCTCGTGGGCACGGAAAACACATGACAGATATGAAAGGCGTTAATCTGAGAGAGCCTCGCTTAGAAAGCTCATTTGGTCCCTGGCTTTAAAAAATGAATGTCAAAGTGATAGTACTTCCGTGAACATGCACATACACGATATGCATCTCGCCATTTGAATTAAGTATTGACAATTATGCCCTTCTAACTGGAGGACATTTTTGACCCTTTAAACTCATGTAGATACAATTAATTAAGCAAGATTTGACACAGCAAAGATGGCATGCGTCTCAGTTATTAATGTCAAACAGTTTTTGCCTTTCAAGTTTTAATTGAAAACGTGGAATTGCCCGACTTTCTAAATGTGGCTCTCGCGCTCCCGTTTCAGTGTGTGCATGTGTGTGTGTGTGTGCTGGAAAAAGCTGCCAGTAACCGCTGAGGGCGTCTCACTAACATAATCTCAGTGGCATACTAATGTCGGCGATAAGTCAGGCTTTTAATGTTTCTCTCAAATAAAAAAAAAGAAAACCAGCCAAAATGAGAATGTGGAGGGTAGACTATATTTAGGACACACGCTTCCCCTCAGACGGTGATTCTACTCTGTGCTGTCTATCAGCAGGAAACGCTGATTAAAGTACGATTGCATAAAGGGATATCACACCGGATGATTCAGAGACAGACACTGTCTTCGTAATTTGAAGCATCTTTAAGAAAGCCCGTAAATGTTTAAATCCTCCGACTAATGAGTTCGTAGTCAGACTCCACAAAACTGTCAATGTGGCAACTCCAGGTTTCGTCTGGTGATTACATCATACGGAGAGTTCAAAGGAGACACTTTGAACTTTCTCTACTCAAAAGTTTCATCCCGAAAAAATGTTCTTACTTTTAAAAGTTTCCCCGCAGCCTCAGCTGACAGTCGAAATTTGAGCTGATTTTTTTTCATTAGATGGCCAATGAAACATTAAACCGTTAATGTGTGATAAGTTTAAATCAGGTTTTTACCCACCTCTGAGAATGAACGTCTGAATTAAGTTGATGCCTTTTTCCCCAAAATATCAAACTCATTAATGTTTTAAATGTTCAGTCTGTCTCGACAGATATGAGTGTGATCAGTTTATAAGTTTTGAGAAATAAATTGAAATAATTTGAATTATTTGAATAAATATTGACTATTTCTATTTATATCTTGATTCCAACTGATTAAGTTTACATTTTAATATAATTTTATTACAATAATTAATTTAAGTTATTTATAATCAAGTTTATGGTTATAGGACAAAATATGAAGCTTCAAATACATTTTTTTGTGACAAGCTTTTGACTTCTTCTGAATCTTCTCAGTTTTAAAATAAATATGTTAATCCATGGAGATATATACATATTTGTGACACTTAATTTACTCTCAAATAAAGAGACTACGATTACCACTACTACTACTAGCAAATTACATCGGCTCTGTTACCTCCATATGATGACTCCACACAAGCCACTGGACTGGCAGCAGTTCTTACTTTGAGAGATTGAGGCGAGGAAACAGAGTGAGAGAGAGGAAGAAGATGTGAGGAGACAGAGAAACAGAGAGACAAAAACAGATGAGAGGAGACAGAGAAGCAGAGAGACAAAAACAGATGAGAGGAGAGACCAGAGAAATGAAAAAGTTGAAGAGTTGCATTAGGGGAGATGAAACATGATTTACTGGTTCAGAAAGTGTTATGGCCTCTGTTGGAGGGGAAATGGCCTGGTGCTACTAATATACTCTCTCTGTTTTGTGTGTGTGTGTGTGTGTGTGTGAGAGTGCTCTTGCATATGCTGCTTGGTTTCTCCCTCTGTGTTTGTGATACCAGCATCATGCTAATCAATGCTGTTTGGGATGTGCAGTGAAAGACATTCATCTGGACGTAGGTCTAATTATCTCTGTGGTGATTTTCCAGAAGTGGTTCGGTTTTGCTTCGTGTGTGTGTGTGCATGGACGTGTTTGTATGAGAGTGGGAGTTGTTAATTTTCTCTCCTTTGTATTCCACCACACTTCTGATTAATGAGATTCCAATCAACAGTGCCTGAACAACAAGAGGTTTCTTGAACAAAGACTTGTATGGAGAGCAATAGGGATGGTGCAGGAGGAGAAGAACAGCCTGTCATTCTTGGGAAAAACAACCATTTATTATTGCCATTAGCTTCACAGTTCACTTGCCTCCAGTTCACTCACTTGTGTTTACAGTCCATCTCTGCAAACCGAACCTAAACTCACCTTAACCCACCTGTATGGTTATTTTGCTAACGCTGTCGAAGTAGCCCTTCAAACTTAAAACAAATTTTCACTGGTATTCCAGAATTAAGTGTTCTTATTTTGGTAGCCACTGGTAAAAGGTCAAGGTCTCTGTGGCCTCACAAAATATCCCTTTGTCTTCCTTGATTTGCTTTGATCAGCTTCAGGGCAAGGTTTCAAATTTGCTAGAAACTTTCACTTTGACTAATAGGTGAGCCGCTTACATTTTGGTGCCTGGTCAAAGTCAAGGTCACCCCAGGTAGTTATCTCAGGGGCAACTCAAACATCTGGAATCAATCTGGAAAAAGTATTTACAAATTTGTACAAATGTATTGCACTGGTTAGTGGAGACAGAGTATTCAGTCTGGTGTCCTCCTGTATTTAGACACTTTAATTCATATGAGCAAATGCTGGTTGTAGTAAACACAACTCTCAGCTGTGGCAGGTGTGAAGCACAACTCTAAATGATACTGCTGTGTTGTGTATTCACTCCATTTTGAGTTTGTCTAAACCAACACAGAATAAACATCATGTAAGCCTAATGCCTGCAATTTGTGCATCAGCTGTGTGTTTAGGGTAACCTGTGATTGCTGCAGCTCTGCATGATGTAGCATCACTAAACTTTAATTCTGTTGTTGTAGCAAAGCTGATGCTGCTTAAACAAGTTGCTTTCTGCTAAAGGCGTTCAAGTGCGACTAGCCCTTATGGCTAACAGCCCACTGTGTATGCACCCCTACAGCTGCTGAACAAGCAATGGGTGCAGGTCTTAAACACCGAGGCAGACACCATGTCACACACCATGCAGAGTTAATCATTACCTCTAATAATTAGGTTTTGCAAGGCAATAATAGTTGGAAATTTGTTATCTGTAATTTTTTTTTTGCAGTTACATAAGTACTGAAAGGTGCATGAGGTGAATATTTTCTATATAAAAGAAGATTACTTTATGAAATGTACATATTTTGATGAACATTCCCTTCCAGACGACTCATTTGTTTCTATCAGCTTGGCAAAGTCGGCCCTGCTGATGATTGCAGTGGAATGTTGGTAAAACATTGTGAGTTGATATTAGTCCAGCATTTTCCTCAGCATCGCCTAAACCACTGCACAGAACCTGAACACCCCTCCACTAATAATCACACCCCAATTAATATGAACGCACTACATCCCTTATCTCCTGCTTCCTATTTTCTCAGGTGGGCAGATTAATGCTATGTGCTGAACCCGTCCGCTGCACCTCACGTAATCCCTCCCATTAAATTCCTCTCTCCTTGTAAAAGGAAAGCTGTTACATTGTTAAAGACGAGTCACGTGAGCACAATCTCAAAAGAGCAAGAGTGACTTATTCCGCTTTGACAATGAGGTGCAGTCAAAGTTGAACTGAAAGGATGTTGCGGGCCCTCCTGTTCATGCTCATGGAGCCATAATGAGGCGATGCTGTGAGGAGATAAAGTGCTGTGAAAAGTAGTGGACAGAATCCCACACTGCTCTGAGAAAAGTGATATACCCTCAGCTGCAGAGATGCTGGGCGGCATACATTTTGAAGTGTATGTGAAATATCGAAAAGCAAAATTGCACAAAAGTTTTACTGTTTTAATTTTGTTATAATTTTGCTCTGTTTTTGATGGATGCCTTCTCTTTTATTGCTGCGGAACTAATTTACCCACGAGTACAAATTATCAAACCTACATTTCATTAAAAAAGAAATCTTTGATTATGATGAAGTGTGCAGTATACTCCGCTTTGACAGCCTTGTATTCATGTAAATGCTCCATTTTCTACTCTCAAAGAGACAGGCAATGTGTGCACATTTGACTCCTCTGACCTTGTGTACACTCACACTATTATGTAGAGAAGAATAACCGAGGGCAGGCAGTTAGAGGAAGCCAGTGGGGATGCAACATCCAACACCGCTGTGAACAGAAGACACACCTGACCTTCTGCCCTCTGCCTGCGGGCCATGGCTGCGGTGCTGAGCGCCTTAGATGGGACTGAAGGTGCAATTAGAATTCTACTGAATATAAAAGTCTCCAGGAACCCCCACAGACAAAAGGGTCAGGGGTATCTGTAACACATACACACACACACACACACACACGACATGTAAGCATGTATTCTTATTTCAGATGCTGACCTCATTACCTCCAGAGGGTGTTAACAGCTGAGTAGATTCCGAACCAGGCCCTGTACGAGCCGCATGCAGTATCAACAGGACAGAGGCCCTAACGGCCGGAGGCCTTGATGTGCTTTATAATAATACTCTCCTCACACCTGAGCATTGTGTAACGACTCTGCTCTGGGTTTGCCAGGCTCCTGCCTCCTCAACAGAGCTTCTCTATAAATATTGTAACCGTTAAAACATTAAGAACTCGTTGAACTTTGAACAAAGTCAATCATCACTTATTTGCTTTGTCCCTGCAAATATTCAAAATCCAGTTTATACGCTCTGGCACAGGTGCCGCTCGTGTCACGTTGTCGACATGATGCCATTCGTTGAATTAAATACGGGAATGTTTTGTGTTAACTGTCTCATTCTGTCACCGTGCAGAGGTGCCGCCGCAGTCTGTGTGTGCACTGCAATGCTGCAGATCGTTGTCATTTTCCTCACATCAAACGATTCTCTCGCTCTGTCAGAGTTCACATTAGAGGTGACACGGTGTTCGCAGCACTTAGCACCTCCCCCACCCCACGCTGTCAATTCGAAAGTATCAAAGGCAGTGTTTGGCTCCTCCCATTCAGCCCCCACCACATTCACTCAGGCAGAATAAGATCAGAAAGAATGTTCATTTTTTTGTGTATTGTTTATTACTTATTCTGACTTTCTTTTCTTTTTTTTTTTTTTTTTTTACAGGCATTTTTTTCTGAGCTTCTACATTCTAAATTCACCACTGTATTCCCTGCATTCAAAGTAATCATATTTATTTAACTTAGGACTCTTCAGTATGGAGCTGAAAAAAAAAAAAAAAAAAAAAAAAACAACAATACACAAACAAATGAAGCAATTTAATTAAGAGAGTGCTTTTAGGCCAAGCAATATTCAATATTTATGAGACAATAAGCAAGCCCTGACTCTCAAGAGGACACACGCATCTCACAGAGGCAGTATGGCCCCTCTACAACATAGATGCCAAAAGGAGAAGCCAAACATTCTGCTACACACGGGGACCGTTCACACATCCAGCGATGCCCGGGCCTCGGAGAGAGGGTGAGATCAGACATCCAGGGGGAGCTGGTGCTCCCTCACCTTGAGGGGAGGGTTTACTAGGCATGCCCAACTGGGAGGAGACTCGCTGGAGAGATGACATACCCCATCTGGCCTAGAAACGCCTCAGGATCCCCTAGGAAGGTGTGGAAGAGAGGGATGGACATCTGGAAAACCCCACTCAGGCAGCTCGCTCAAGCCAACGATAGATTTATATCTTTATAGAAGTCATGGACAATTTGGGTTCTTTATGTTGACAATGCATTTGTACATATTGCAGCACCACACGCCTTATGTGCGTAGTTATCAAGTTCGCACTTGGTACAGTGTGCAGTTTGCTTATCAAGGCAAATATTGACTATAGTTTTTTATATAATTCAGACCTCCTTTTTAATCAACACTGATCACCACAAGCCACGCGTGTTCAATATTAAATAGAGCTATAAATATGGAATCACGAAAAACCAGCATTAATGATGTGTAGTCATCAATAAAGAAATAGCATTCCCCCATCACCTCCAGAGTATGTTTAAATTAATTTGAAATATAGTTTTAATCCTAATTAATGATGAATAATGCATAGCTGTGTGTAGATGATGAGGTGATTAAAACAGAGAAGATGGGAAAATGAGGCATGAGTCTTTATCAGTTCACACTCAGCCAGGCCACTCCTGTTACATCCCATATTATAATGTCATTCTCTTCTTCTCTCCACTGTCTCTATATTTTCCCACACCACTCCTAGCTCTCTCCATTTCAGCTATTTGAACGTCTTCCCCTTTTCATTCTGCTGTGAACCCACTCCACTTTTCCAAACCTACTCCCGCTGCGAGTGTTGCTCTCTCCCCTCCTCTCTTCCAACCGTTTAACTTCTGTGCTTTCTTTTTCCGTCGCTCCGTCCTATCTCTTCCTTGGCCACTGATCCTGCAGTTTCACCCCTCCTCTGTTGTTCTCCCTCCTTCCTGCCCTCCTCTATCTCTCTAACCCTTCTTTCTCTCGCTGGGTGTCATTGCTCCCCTGCTGGAGTCTGGCAGGGAGGATGACTAAATGAGTAATGGGAGATTATTGCTGATATCAAGACAAGGCCGAGCACTGCTGAGCTTCCTCACTGTTCCCTTTATACACACACACACACAGTCATGACTTTTGAGGACATCACATTAAGTTGCAGTAATTTCCTGAAGACCCTAGCCTTAGCTTAAACATCCAGTGTGTGAGATTTTAGGTCACAACAATCTTTGAGCAGAAAATGAAGAGAAGAGATCTAATTTGTACAAAGTGAGTGTTTTAAGTCCTCTTTATATTGAAACACTTTATATTTACATCAGGAGCTGGGCCTTCTCCGTGGAGGCCTCCATGTTTTTCACCAACTAAAGGCTGATACAGGATCTATTTTCTGTTTGGGAGGAATTACTTCAGATAAGTAATGAGGACCCAGCTCTTACTGATACAGCTGCAGCCTGAAAACATTCTGCCTCGTCCTGCCTTAATGTATCAGCCCGTGTGTACTGCACAACACCACAATCGACCACCCCCCATCCTGATCTATATCTTTGCTCTTCCCCCACCTTAAGGTCCAGAGAAATGTTGGTCTTAAATAAATGAAAAAATAAAGAATAACTAATGCTATATGTGGAGGTGTTTCACTTTGCTTGGGCTGGATCATGACTTGTTGACTTGATTTATCATCCCTGGAAAGAAAATATCCCTTCTGCATCTCCGATTCCATTTGTGCAATGGATGGCAGATTTGTGTCGGCGTGTAGAATAACCTTAGGGTTTACGATCTCCTCTTTGGGCAACAGATTTATTCTGAGTGCAGATATTCTAATAATCAAACATCTATTCTGCTCCTGAACCCTTCATCGTGCACGCTGTGGTCTCACTGCAGCTATCATTAACATTTGAATGTTCCTTATTTATTATTCAGTATATCTTGGCCTGACAAGTGACATGACTAAAAACTCAGCCACATCGGCTTGTTCGCCCACAGCACCTGCTATGAATACTGTTGAAATGGTGCAAAGGGAGGGGGCAGGGGATTTAATATCTGGAGGAATTTGAGGGAATGATCTGTTTAGGTAATACTTTGTCTTCTCTGGATGCAGCTGTCCTGTCTGGATCTCGGTAATAACATAGCATTGCTCACATCATGATTTCCAGCCTCTTGTGAGATGCGGAGTATATAATTTCAATCATAATTCCTGTAGGCCTGTGATAATATTTCACACTAGTTGCCACCGACACACATTCAAATGGTTGTTTTAAAATCCATTTGGTCTCTTTTCCTTTTCTCTCTGTTAAATAAGTAGGTCTGTCAATGTCTTTTGTCCATATGCAAATTCAAAATTGGATCGCTGATCACTCTGGTTTGTGGGAAATTGATCTAAAAAATATCTATGACGGGTAGAGAGCAGAGATAATGGGCCCAGAGATGAATTTTCCTTAGCTCTGGTCCATCTTCACAACGCATCTGTGGAGCTCAGACAGTGACTTGACTTCTTAATCACACTTACTCGGTTTGACAGGGCAGTCAGGAGTGTTACTAATACATGCCTGGTTCCTCTACATCTCAATCTAAGATGGATGGAGGCCACGTTGTAGCTTTCCTCAGATCTCTGCCCTGATCTCATCTCATCCCTGAGCCCTGCTGGCAGCTCCTCTGACCCCATGGCTCGGTTTTTGCTCTGATACACATCAGCAGCGGTGAGATCCCAATACAAAGGGTCTTTTAAAACTCATGCCCAGTCCAGTCAATTAATCACAGGCGCATGTCCATATGATCAACTGTGTTAATAAGACGTTTCATTTTTTCTTTTTTTATAATTTATTAGCCTAAAATATGAGGTCATGCCACAGAAAGAGCTGTACCCTGTTTGGAAAGAGTTCAGTGAGGACTGAATCAATCTAAATAAACTTTGAATATGCTGAACTCCAAACTGGAAAATCTTTTTTTCTGCCTAACTTCCTAACCTTGCTTCCCAGCCATGGCTGCTACAGAGCACTGGTCCTCCATTTATTCAAACTGGATTTGTATCAATCTCTTGCCCAAGTCACACAGAGCTTAACATTATGTCAAGCGTGTAGCTGATAAAATGATTTTTTTTTTTAAGTAAGTCACATACAGGCTATGGATAAAAAAAATTGTATTCTTTGAAATACACAGGTGCTGTGCATGCAGTGACGTACAGTCACTTGTGTTTTGCGAACTCAAAGTATTTTAATGTTGTGTCAATGTCACCCTCTTCGTGTTCACAGCCAAAAGTAAAGGAAGGAAGGAAGAGAGGAAGAGAAAGAAGAAGAAGACAAGTCCCAGGGAGACTGGGCCTAATTGAAATGAATTCTGACTAAAGCAATGACTTTAATGACATTTTGAATCCAGGACTGGAGTAATGACATGGACAGGCCCCGAGGGAGAGCGGCTCTTTAAAAAGAGAGAGGACGAGAGACGTGGGGGGGGGGGGGTAGAGAAAAAAGTGAGACGAAAAGAGAAAGGTTGGAGAGGTTAAGTTTAGAGAGAGGGTATTTATTAAGAGACCCTGAGGAGACGAAGGAAGCCAGGGAGACACATATAGTAAAAGAGATGGAAGAGTTTACAACTAGAGTGAGAGACAAAAAGAGACCTCAAAAAGACATCCAGGGAGAGAGGAGTTTTTTCTCTTTTCTTTTCATCAGGCTGCCATGCTATTTCTCCTTTCAGCTTATTTCCCAGACCCTGAGACACTGTCGATAGGTCAACCTTACGAAATCACCATCCGAGACTCCGAGTCAACCCAACTGAGGCCTAAGTGCCAGAAAATATGGTAAAACTCTGCTCCGGGATCAAATATTAATCAGCCAATGACATATTTATGAGGCTAAAATCTAATATTTCTTTGCTTTGAAGGGACAGCACATTGTCGTGAGTTGCATTTCAAATAATAAGGCCGCTCTTATTTCTAAAGATTTTATAGTGAGTGTAACTGAGAGTCCCGTGATTCCACCGACCACCCAAGTTTGGTAAATCTTCATCAAGTCACATAACAAAGTTTCTACATCGATTTAGTGATTCCAGAAACCTCTCTGTCTCTGACACTCAAATATCTCCTGATGTTCATCTTATCATTTTTAATCTTGGGAAGTGCAGCATTACATTTAGTGGAATTTGGCACCTGTGATGCATTTAATTTGAATCAACAGGCTACTCATCAACATGGATAACTTTTACAACAATGGCAACGGCAACTGGCTCTCCTGTACAGGCTCGTGATCAGAATTCAAGGGCTCACTTTCAGAAGCGAACTGCCCAAACCATTTGAAACTGGTGGGTTTGAAAGTACACCAGCTAATCCAAATATGAGTGAAAAGATAAAACAAATTGGCTGCAAGGAAGTAGTAGTGGGCAGCTGTGCCTTGGTAGAGAGGGTCCTCCACTGAGCAGGAGGTTTGTGGTTGATCCAGTATCCCTGGGCAAGATACTGAACCTGACAGCTGTGCCAGCAGTGTGTGAGTGAGAAAAAGTTGCCACTGATAGAAGCCCTGTGTGAACGTGTGTGACTTGTGCTGTAAAGCACTTTGAGTGGTTTATAATCTCTAATTTCAGGGGTTAGGATTTAAGATCATTTGGCAAAACCTAGTATTTAATGCATTTAACCTCACGCCACGCGCTGTCACAAACACACACTGCAATATCTGTTTGACCAGTTCAACCAATGTGAAGCCGCAGAATTAGAAAATGCTTTGCATTAAGCATTAAGTGATTTAACCCAGCTCTACAGTTATTCCGAAATCAACCAGATCAAATCTAAACGAGGTCACTGACAAAGACAAGTACATGATGAGAAACCAAACATTTATTGCCTAAAAATACCAATGAATTAACTGTTCACTACTGCAGGATTCAAATCTAAAAGCTGGCCATGTTAGCATCCATGAGCAGATATGAAATATGTGGTGCAGCTCTAACTTGCATCATGTGTTTAATAACTATAATATATTTTAATAGTCTTTTGTTCTTCATCCCATTACTCTGCTTAATCACCAGAGGAGGTGATCAACCTATCCACCTGCCTCCATATGCACCCCACTCCCACCTCCACCCTCACATGCATACATAATGGTGCATATCAAATTATCCTCAAAGGTATTCTTGTTTCATAGATGATAAAAAGTGGCTGGATTTAATTTTTTTTTTATTGCTATTAACTGAATTGAATGTCTCATTGTATCCATAAGTGATGTTAAAGTGAGAGATCTTAACATGTTATTTCCTATGATACCAAAAAGAGGTGAGTGTATTAGCCCTCTGGCGACATTCATTTCTGATCATTGACTGAGATTTAATGTTAGAGAAGGAAAAACAACGACTGTGATGCTTTCGTATAAAACCATTTCCCTTTACATTAATCCTCTAAATGAGTATGCATTCTATGAATGACTGAACACCATAAAAAAAAAAAAAAAAGAAATCAAGCCGCAACTTTTTATTTAGTGCACAGCATTTGAACTGCACCGCGCCACTCGCCTCGCCAATGATTGAATTTAATTCAGCAGAACACGGGGACATTATTCCACTAACCTGATAAATAAAAGAGAAGACCAGTGGAACATTAATGAGACGTCGACAGAGGCTCCTAAAAAATAATGAGAGTGTGAAACAGTGAGATGATACAAAGACAGCTGTAAGAATTGAAATGGTCTCTTCAATCATGTGGAAAGTAACAAAAATTAAAGTTGGCAGCGTGCACTTTATCCTCATAACGATTATGTCATATGATATTAATGGAAAAATGAATATGCAGCCCAAACATGATAAAATAGGCCTGCGGTTTGAGCTGAGTGCAAAGACAACACAAGCTCTCCTGAGGGCACAAAAAGGTGTGGGTTGAAGCAAAGTACATACTGCACATATATGCCAAACTAAAATCTATTGAGCTATAGCTCTAGACTCTCATGTTGCGCCGAAGACTGACAAAGGCCAAGAGAACAGTTTGTTCTCAACAGGCATTGGGCTAGTTCCTTAAAAAGAATAAAATACATTATGTGATATTTGGAATTTCTGTGTGAGCAACTGGCAAACTGTTATATGCAATCCAGAGCGTTTGGTCTTGGCTTGTTACCCGCTCACATGATGTCAGTGGGGGGGGGGGTTCAGACTGCATGTCCGTTTAATTCCATATCAACCTGAAACATAAAATTAGATGTGCTCTGGATCCACAAACCATTTAGAATCCGATCTGAATCACCATCATCTGGGGAAAAGGCTAACAAACAGAAAACAGTCAAACTTCAAATAAAGTACAAACAAAAACCTGGCTTGAAGGAAAACGGCATCAAAGGTGGCATGAGATTCTCTGGGGAGGAAGCACAATGATCTGGCACATGGAAAGGGAGCAGAAGGCAATATATACACGCCCCACCTAATGTGGAACAGGATGTTAAGCTACGGGTGACAACACAAAAAGGTTTTCAAAATAAAACAGGAAATCCTAAACCAAGGAAACAAGAGACAGACATAATTATTTTGCGTCTTGACACCCTCAACCGTATTTCTGAGATATTTAAAGGTCGATTAAGCATTAATTATATCTTTACCCTTACCACAGAGCACATGCAGCTGGTCTGAATTTTTATGAACCTTCTTATTTAGAACATTCATCACTTATTCCTGTCATGTGCACACCCATCTGTTACTCCGTATATATTATTTCTCTTCTCATTTTTATTATTCTTTGTGTTTATATTGCATGCTATTTATTACCTTTATTGATGTCTGCTTTATACTGTCATTGCTGCTGCAGGGCCACAGTGAATTTCCCCATTGCAGGACTACTAAAGGATTATCTTAACAATCCCTATATAATAGTGTCTACGACCATCTCTTAGAAATGATGATCCCCTTTGATGATCTGAGCAGTGTGAGGGGCCTGAATCACAGGTTACACAGGGACACGGGTCCCAGGATGAAGCTGCATCCATATTTCTCATCAGTGTTTCTGTGCGTTTTTTATGCAAGTAAATGTGCTCTAACTCATGGAGATGATTAGTTAGTGCTTGCTTCCAGGATAGAGAAATCCTCTGAAAGTGACAGGTCGCACAAAGACAGCGCTGCGCTGCTTTATTAATAGCAAGTCTCTTTTATGGGGTGAGGAGAAAAGACAAGGAAGGCCCCCTCTATTCTAGTAGTAATTGCTCACAGTTAATCATTTGTGCCTGCGTGTCATGAGACTGGGCAAATTTTGCTTTGGGGTGGAAATTAGAATGTGATTGTACAACAGCGGTCGCCAAAAAGTCAGTCGTCAAATTAAAGATAAGAGAAAGTAGTATGGGGATTTCATTGCACTGGATTCATTAGATCTCATAGATTGACACAGGAAGCAATACACCTGGGAGGGTAATGTCAAGAGCTTTGGTTGAAGGGGAATACTGCTTAATTTCTGAATTCCCACACCGTTGGTGGTTGCCATTTTGCCCCCCCTTTGCACATTAATTGATATTAGAACATTATCTCCCAATGGACAAAGTCAAGCTGCAGATGTTGAGTTTCCTTAGTAGTGGTTGTGAAAGGGAGGTTGCACAGAAGTCGACAAGGAGATGGGGAGAACAAGCTAGAGTGCTGTGAGGGGAATGAAATGCATGCAATTACACAGTTTAAGAGGGAGCGCGCATCAGAGGAGTGAGAGGTGGAGATAATTGTGTGAGTTCCATTTTCTCATCCTTGTCCATCACATTTAACAAGCCAATGAACATTGAGGAAATCAAGACGTACAGATGCCACGGCACGTCTCTGACAGAGCAGAGATCTGTGATTCAGACGATCGGACTGTCTCAAACATTCTGCCGAGCTATGCGTGCATGTGTGTGTTCATCAGCTACATTGGCAGTGACACCGATTTGAAATGACAGTCACATTGAAAATAAAATAGGGCCAAATATGTTCTGGGTTGTGCTCAAAGTCCAACCATCCTTTTTAAAACGTTCAGTTTGGAGTTGAGTCTGAAAAAAACCCAATCAAAGCCACAGAGAACACTACAGCTGTTGTCAGACAGTGAGCGGCACTTCCTGTAGACGTCTTGTCCACTAATCAACGCCAATCACGGAAAATTCCCAACAAGCCCAAATGACAAATTAGATTCTGCCTCATGAGTGTACTTAAGAGTTTTTCAAGCCATTTCATGCATGTCATGTTTTGTTGATTGAATAACTTGATTGTGCCTCATCCAAAAATAAAATGAATAGATATTATGCGAAAAAAGATCCTTGGAAAAAGCCAGAAACTGCCCTGTAGCCTCATCTACTTCACCAACAGTAGCTCTCCGAGCACCTGGAACATTCAGCCTCCCCAATTTATGTAAATGAATGAATAGCTCCCGGGATTGTTGTTTTCTTCAGCATTAGTGAACCGATTTCCATCGAAATGTATGAAGGGGTGTGGCATGACCCATTCATTCAGTATCTTAACATGACAGGATACGATGTTAGCCCTGGTGGAGATATGTATTCTCAAAGACCCATCCAATCAACAGGTTGTTTCTGTCAGTCAGTGAGAAAACAACAAGCCTTCAGGCCCCTGGATAGCATGACTCCCCACCTCCAGGCCTGACTGTATTAGTTCTTCTGGGTTTCATTAATACAAGGCTAATAATGAGAATGAAGAAACTTCTGATTCAGGTGAAATTAATCAGTCGAAGTGGGAGTCAGACAAGGTGCTGAATGAATTCAGGGAAATCAATTCTCTGCAGAATTTAATGAATATACACAAACACAGGGATTGTGTTGCTGATTTGTATTCACATACACCTGGTGATTTGAACCTGGTAACAATTGGTTTAGGTGTGTTAAAAAAATACTGTTGATTGAGAAATCCATATATATTGGAAGCTAACTGTGTGAGAAATCCATGAAGAAATTGATTTGAAATTGATTTGATTGCTATTTTAAGGTGTGAGCGTAGTAAACACTGTTCACATGAGGTCAGGCAGAAGATTCCAACATGCAGGACAGCCTACAGTGAGGACACAGACACTGGAGTTGAGAACAGCAAGTGAGCCTGACAAGGAGACAAAATACGTCTGAACACATTGACTGAAACGGTCTGGAGTAATGGGAAGCAGCTGGAGGGTAATAAAGGATGTGTCTCACAGCTGGACTAAAACAGTCAGGAGTCATGCCAGTGTTAAACTTCATCCATCCCCGAGCACGCAAGGGTCCCCACAGTTTAAATGCATCTCGGTATGGACATCCCTGCAACCCAGCAATTTATTTTGTCCACTGAAGAACACCAAGTTCATATTATCCACACCCACACTCCAAGACTTTTACAAGGAAGTATAAAGAAAGAATTTAAATGGTTGGCGTCTGCTGTGTGTGATTGTTATGGAGTACAGGACAAACCAGGAGACTTGTAGAGGGATAAGGAGGAATGCCTTCCACTTGTCCAACCTCTCCCCGTTAATAACAAACTGTCAATCCTGCCTTCCTCTCTCTGCAATCTCCATGAGACAGACAGCAGCACGCCCAAGTCGAGAATTTGTGTGAGCAGGTGAACATCGGTTTGTCCATGTTGCTAACTGAAGCCCAGGATCATCAAGTTAAAATGGAATGGCACCAAGAAGAACCAGAGGACAGTGTAGTCTGTGACTGTTTGATTGACCTGTGCTTTGTGTGTCCAGCACATCGCTCAACTAGATATATCTATCAGGAAGAGGCCCCAGTAGGTGTGGGCTTCCATTGTATAAGACTGACACAGTAAACAAGGGGGTCAACATTATGTAGCCTTGATGTATGTACCCATCTTTTTGATTGATGTATGCCATACATAGGGGATCCACCTATACCTGAAACATATGAGGGGATCAAAATAACTCAGGGTGAAAGAACACGATCTGGACCCAAGTTCTTCTACTGGCAAATCCAAAAACTCAAAACTTAAATTGGATTAAGGTATATATTTCTTTAGAAGCGTAAACAAAGTGTGGGTGTTGTTTTTGTCATTCTCTTTGCCTTATCCATTATAGCCACTGAAACTAAACCAGATTTTATTAAAGGGAACATGAAGAGCATTTTCAAGGTGGTTCACACAAATAGTGTCAGGGCTCTCAATCTCTGCATGTGTGTGTGCCTGTGTGTGTCAGTGGGCGTCACTTGGAAAATACATTCACGGTTGCATGTTCACGGCTCATAAATCTCAGATTGGACATTGATTATATGTATATTTACTGTTTCTTTGCACAGTTTGATTCAGGGACACCCTTGGAGTGCCTGAACAATGCTGGTGTCCTTGCTCCAGACAAATGACTGTTGCTGAAGCACTACGCAGCTTTCAGGATGGGGACGACGTAAATGGCTGCCTGTTGAATGGAGGCTCTAGTGAATGGCTGTTCGTAGAAAAACAACCTGCGAGTTCCCCCAGCCACACGTATGAAGCATTCTGTGCACACTACTTGTTCGGTATAAGATCTCATTATCATTATTGTGAGCTTGTGAAACTCATCAAACATGCACATAAAGTGGAATTATCTCTCTCCTCCCTCTCACACACACTCACAATCTGTACATAAACACAGAGACCCCTCACCAGCAGGCAGAAGTCCCATGTTTTTAGTTAATTGAAGTGTTGAGTGAGTGTGTGTTTCAGCACATTGCATCATTTGTCTTCCTGTCAGTTTTAGGGCATGATCCCGATCCCTGCATATTCATGACTGTCAAATCATGAAATACTGTGTGTGTGTGTGTGTGTGTGTGTGTGTGTGTGTGCGCATGAAGTGAGTAATGATGTATTCAAGAGACTGACACAAAAAAAGTGAAAGGTTGGAGAGTTCAGTCAGTTTAAAAAAGTAAGACAGAAAGAAATACACTAATAATATAAAGTATTTATTAAACTTTGTTAATTGTATAGTGGAATATTTAACACTACCCTATACTACAGATGGTAAAACCCTATAGTGCAAGCAAAACAGTCAACAAACAATCAACAGTGGATTAAATCATTTTGTATTTTATTAAGGGAGTGCATAAAACAGGTTAGGGCTAAATGTCATAACAAATACATTTACAAGTCATTTCTAGTTCTATTTACCATGCCAGGCGTCCTGCCTGCTTAGTATCATTTATTGCATCACATCTCTAATGATGTTGAAAATAAATCTCAGGTTAATGAGCCATAATGATTGTAATTTAGTTTAAACTGATATGTGAGCGTCCTCTGCCAACAATGTCTTAAACTCTTAGTTGAGGCAACACCAGCTGAGACATAAAAGACATTTTGCTGTAAATAAAGCTGCAGAGATTATATGGTGAGCTCAGACACTTCAAAGTCCAAGACTTTGATGGAGGATAATGTCAAGATATTTGTGTTGCTGTCGGAAATAGAGGATGATTATCATGCTGGTGCCCATAATATATTCACCTGCTACTGCAAATGTGGGAGGAAGCCACACACATCATCTCTTCCTCTCTTTTATACACACATAAATGGAGACCCGCTGTAAACTCAGTTTGCTTTGCATAAAAACAGCTTTGAACGCTGACCCATGACCCAGTAATGGACAAGCGGTTGAAGATGAATAAATGTGACCCAGAAGTTTCTGGGGTATGCAGAAATCCCCACAGAGGGCTCCTAAATAGATGAGCATTCGTGCCTCATATGATGAGCACTTTGAAAGTTTTAGGTGATGACTAGAATGCATCTGTTGTATATATTTTACCACCTGTCTCACCTGGGAGTTGCGCTTCTGCATGGGTGAAGATGGACAATGTGGGGAAGATCAATTACCAACAAGAAAGACGTGTGTGTGTATTGTATACCACACTCTCATTATCACCCAAACTTGTGGGCCACAACAGGCTGTTTGTCACTTTTATGCAGTTTTGGATGTAACAGAAGATTAAGTTCCAGGAGAAGGTGGAACAAACAAGACAAAGAAAAAGGAGATGAAATGGAAACCAACATCAATTCTCAAGTTGTAAACAAAATAAATTGCACTTTTAATGTCCAAATGCTTTGCCATGGCTGTTAATGCCCAGGCCCATCACTCTTGTGTCTCCATCATCAATCACAGCAACAGGCTCCATGGCTTCTCCATGAAAGAAATGGCAAAGCCTGTTATAGACATATTTGAACAATCACTGTGCAGCTCTTCACCCTCTGCATGTTCTCCAGAGTTTATGATGTTATTACACTAAAGTCAGTGTGCACTGAGGGATGCACCACAGATAATTGGTAGTATATTTAAGGTGGCCGTTACATACCATTAATTCCTGTTGGCCATATGCGGTGTCCAGATTTAGAGTTGGGAATAATGTCATTGTGAAATGGCAGCTGTATAATGGAGGGAAAAGCTGATGCTGCCATAAAGATCCAGAAGAGCTTCGTATGATTAATACATAAAATCAGTTTCAATAATTCATCGGTCTAGAGCCAGTCCCAACTGCCATTGGGTGGCGGGGTACAAGTCGTCAATTCATCACGGGGCTGGACTCTATATATGTACCTTTTCTTAACAGGAACACACACTCACACACTAACAACAGGAGGGAGGAAAAAGAAAAAAAAGGACTCCAGGCAGCTGCCAGCACTTACCTGGGACCACACTAGCATTAGCCACCTACTAGCAGCAGCCATAACTCACAGAGAGTGATGACACTCACTCTCTGTGAGTTATGGCCAAACAATGACAGCAGCACACACAAGCAGGACGGAGCAGCGCAGAAACAGGCGCCGTACAACACAACAGCTATGCCTCGAGCCCAATGACAAAACCAAATGAAGCAGCGTCAGACCTGTTGGGTTCACAACCAGTGCCCGGATGTGACACAGGTGACGAAGGGCGCGCAGACGAAGAACTGGTAGGCGTGCTAATGCTTTTGTAACAGTCCGCCTCAATGATGAGTGACCAATGTCAACAAAAAACTGAAGTGGAAAACAAGATTTAATACTCAAACTGCTACACGTTGAAGTTCCTTCTTTGAAAGAGGCTTTTCTCAAAGCACAATGCATTTCTCTGAATCCTCACTGAACTCACAGAGTCTCTGTTTTTGGTCACCGTTACATTTACTGTGAGAGGTAACTGATATTCAGACGTTCAGCCCTTGAAGACATTGAGTTCTTTCACTGTAATCATCCTCTTTTAGAAATCCTTTTAATAACCAGTGAGAATAGTGCTTGACAACAAAAGCCAGTGTTTCCCTGCTGTGCTTTTCTTCTTACACTTCCCCTAAAATGACAAAACAGTGGGAATTACAAAGGAACAAGTTCACAAAGGGAGCCTGTGAGGCCTGTAAATTCTTTATATCGTTGAGCAAGAGTGTGCTTCATGAAACCCCCCCCCCCAGTGGGAAATTGCCTGAAGGGCAGTTGTGCAATGTTTGTTAAAGGACACCAAATGAAAAATATAGTCACTTTCTAGCACTCAGATCATGGAAACATGTCAATAACACTAACAGTCATGCATGCTACTCTACCGCTCACCTGGCATGGGAGATGAAAGACTCTGATCCAGTCTGTGGCATTAAGGATTCTGTTAACCCCTCGTGCTAAGGTACCATTCCTCCAGATAATCAATTTGGATTACCCTTGGATGAGCAACAACCTAGCAATTGTCAGGTTGCCTGGTTCAGACACCAACAACCTGAGTCTATTTCAGCTATGGTGTATGCATTTTCAAAGATTTTCAAAATGCTAAACCTTTGTGGATTTTGTGTACAAGAGCTTTACATTTTAACATGTCAAGTGTAACTAATACGAAAGCCCAACCACAAATGCCCCAACAGGCCTGCATTGATTTAATCTTGGCATCTGATTTGCTGGCAGTCGAGTCAGCTTCTTAGTGACTCTTAGTTAGCCATGTTTCCATTCCCTGTTCTGTAACAGTGCAGTCGCCATGGGAACTGGCTACATATATATACTCTGGCTTTAAAGAGAGGACAGAGAAAGATGAATGAGGAAGCAACAGGAACAGGGGGAGGAGAGGATGGAGAGAAAAGGAAAGGGGCCTTGGGTTCCCCCTATACCTCTGAGTCATTATTGCACTATAAAAGGAACAAGGTAAGGGGAAGACAAATAATAAAAAAAAGCTGCAAGGACAAGCAGAGAGAGATAGAGACTAGAATAATTAAATGAATTAAAGGTGGGGAAACAAATGGCGAGGAGAGGGTACAATGGGGGGATGGAGCAGACAGATGGGTGGGATCAGAAGGAAAAATCTGTCATAACTTGACAACGAGCATGCATCACAGAATGAATGGATATGTGCGTGTGAGAGACAGGGAGACAGAGAGGCGCTCTATGATAAAGTACAAATATAGCAAAGAATGGCAAATGAGAAGAAATGTGACTAAAAAAGGAAGCGGAAGAGAAGGAAATCCTAACCCCCGTTAATGTTACATTTGGTTTGATGGTTAACAGAGGAGACACGTCTATAACTCTCCATAAGGAAAATAAATGCATGTCTTTGGAAAAACAGCAACAATAAACTATGATATCAAGCTTATCAGTAACGTAGGAGAGTCTGACTGTTGTTCCAAAGACTTTTTCAAGTCATTCAAGGCTGAAATGCGGTTGGGTGATGAATGGACCATAACATGTGTTACTCTAGAACGATTGCGTCAAATGCTATTAAAACATGAGGCAAGGCGGACGGAGTGTGCTTCACTAGATAAATGATAACTTTCAAAGATATGGGGATGAAAACCCGTGGCAGATGCAGGGCACTGCTGCCTGTCACATGTCCGCCGGTGCAGCTGGGAGCTTCCCATCTCATTTGCTTTAATAGTCCATTTTGCTCATTTTGGAGAACACTGCAACAAAGCATCAAGTGCATTTGTTTTTCATGTAATGCATTTGCAAATAGGGTGATTGACATATACCAACAATACACAGAGAATGTGAGATTAATCTCAAGTAAGACAGCACATTTTATTAAATTCATTCTGTGGACAGGTGGGCCCAGAGATAAAACCTGACATTTTACTTTAAGTCAGAGGGTAGCAGTGTCTCAGATGATGTTTATTGAAAACATTGAAGCATGTAAATCTTAAAAGATGCTCAAATTATGAGTATGAGTTGTATAATAGCCCAGAGTAAAGTGTTCAATATAATAGATGATTGGGTGTAATGGTTATTTTCTTTAAAACAGGAGATAAAGCCCGTGCAAATACACCTGCTGGGGGAATTCTTATTTCATGCTAAAACCAAATTAAGTTGGAACTGGTATCTTTCCAGTCCTTGGGATATTTATTCTTCCCTCCTCCTATGTTTTTTTTTTCCACAACGTCTTATCTTTAGTAAAATTAGTTTATTCCTCTGAGCTTGAGTCTTCTTTCACTTCTTGTAGTGTGAGTTTGTGCAGTGGCTGACAGCAGTCTGTGACGCCGTTCCTTCACCTTATTACTCCCCTACTTCTCTTTTGTTTTTCTTTCCATCCTGGCCTCACTGGAAACTTGTAAAAGACTCTGTTTAAACTCTTTAGAGCAGACTCCCCAAGGCAGGCAAAATTTTGTTGTTTTTATTTTTTTGTCATGTGCTTTTGAAAATTATCATGACTTAACTAAAAGGAACAGAGTCTACAAAATATCATTAGCTCAGCATGTCATGTCAGCAGAGCAAAAAGTGTGAGTCATGTTTACACTGGGAACTTCACCCTAGGCCCTACCTCTCATTTAATACCCTGTGGCTATTGAACTTGAAACCAGTTTATGGATATAGTGGCCAGTTTTTATTCAGCAGCATACTCATTTTAACTGAATCAAATTATATTCAGTGGCAGGCTCGCATGGCATGTTGTCAGTGTTTTGTCAGAAGCAGAGGAGTGATTATGACATGAACAGTGTGTTTTTACATAATTACTACTGTGAAAAGTGTGAAACTACAAATCAAGAATAAAAATGCTAAGGACCAGAACAAAAAGTTGGACTAATCAAGGGATATTTATTTTGTATGATATCCTCTGAAGGTCATATTGAATTGTAGAATGTGTATATCACACTAAACTCTGAAATTGCTGTAACTACATCTGTTGGGGCTGCATCTCTCAGATGGTAATAAACACTTCAAATACATTTTCTTCTTAAGCATTATGGCACGCATGGATTGCAAAGAGAATCGTTTCTCCTTTGTGTCAAACTGGAGCAGTACTGGTATTAAAAATGACTGTCTGGGCCAGAGAGGGAAAAAAATCTGTATTTTTTCTTATTCTATGTATTTGTTTATTTTATATTTCCTTATCTTCAACCACATTAGTTCTCTGCTCTGGTTCAGCTCTTTAAGACAAATAGATGACTAAAGGAACAATATGACATGGTTTGAGTCTGGCAGCCCCCCAGCAACAATAGGGCTCCTTCAGTCCCTTTCATTCTGAACAAGGTTCTTGATTATTCATCACAAAGTGTCTCTGCGTAACACTGTCTCTGTGAGAATCCTTCTGCCAGATGTAATGATGCTGAGAGTTTCCATTTATGTACGTCACTGTGAGTTTGTCCTAGGCATTCACATGTGCTGTTGCCATGACACTGGTCAGGTCTGTCTCTATGTGGTCAGACCAGGTCTCTATCTCAGGCCAGAGATTCTGTACTCCTCTAATCCAAGGTCATTCTCTCTGCTCTTGATGCAAAAGCCAGATTCTAATCAACTTGTCACCACCCAAGCAGCTTTCTAAATAAAGTCACTTTCAAGGAAATATTAGTCACGTTGATTTATTTTCATATTTTGATCAGAGTGAGGCCATGTTTAATTTGATTTGATTGCCTAATTGCTGCTGAGTTGGATAGTTCCACCCCTTGAGGTCTAACTCCAACCAATTAGATTATTTGTGCATCCAAACAAGCGCTGCCTCCAAGAAAAATTTGCTTTAGTAAACACCAACTGCCTCTTGCTGCTGCGTATGTTTCTGTGTAAGATCTCCCCAGCATCCCTCTCTCGCTTTGGCCTGCCCTTCTCTCTCTCTTTCTCTCACTCTCTCTCTCTGTTTTCATCCCTATGCTTCACTTTGTATATTTAACACAGACGAATAGGCAGCTTGCTGGGGGACACGCACACACACTCTGAAGTTGATACAGCGCTTGACAGGAAAGTAGAGGATGACTAAAGCACATGAGAGAAGGAAGGCAGAGATAAGACAGGGGGAAAGAGAAGTAAGGAAGAGTGAGATCGTGTGGATGGAGGAGAAAAGGAGAAGAGAGAGGGATGGAGAGCCTCCAAAGTGGCTCTTAAACTGCTTCAAATTGCTCATTAGTGTAGTCAGGGGGAAAAGCATTGCAGAAGCATGCTCCATTAGGGGGGAATGGTGACTGTCTCCCTCTCTCCTTTTCCCCCTCTTTCTGCCACTTCCTCTCTCATCATTTCTTCTCTGCTCCCTCCCGTTCATCTTCTAAGACCCATCCATCTTTTTTGTGCTGCTCAAGCACAAAAAAGAAGGCCTACACTACACCACTCACTGTAAATCTCATTACCTCCACAGCGCCATGTGTGTAAAAGCCTTATTGGCATCGGAATTCAGTTGCGCTGCCACAGATACATTTCTTACATTTTGACTTTTATATGACAGCCCGGGCGAGACGTAAATCTCTTTGCAGTGAGTCTGTCTGAGAGTGGTAAATACTGTATTGTGAAACGAATTAAAGTCAAAGCAGGTTTAGACGTACATGCAAGATTTACTAGAGCAGAACAAATCCAAAACAGTCTCCGACTGCATAAGAGTTGTGGTTGAACTTTATGAAGCCCTTATCACACCAGAAAGTTCATCTGAACTACAGAGTCCAACATAGTCTGTGATGCAGCTTAGTGGTTCTTGCATCTTTGACCTGTGTAACTGTTTTTGCCAGCTGCCAGCTGCTAATGCACCACTCCGAAAATGGTTTGGTCATTCACCGACTAGTGTTCCCAGTTATCCTGGCTGCAGAATAAGCCACTGATTATTGCTGTGCTGATGTGTGTTTAACAGTTGTTTTTTCCCCCACTCCCTATCCTTTACACTGTGAATAAAGAATTTCAATTATCCAGTGGTGTGTTTTAAAGAGAAACAGCCAAGTGAACAGAAAGCCAAGAAAGTGAGGTCATCAGTGCATGTCACCAACTGGATGGCATGTACGAATAAGACTATAACCCCTCCTGCCAACTAAGGAAGACAAATTTACTGGATTGAGACATTCATTCATCTTCAACCGCTTGTCCATTACTGGGTCGTGGGGGGGCTGAAGCCAATCCCAGCTGTCATTGGGTGAGAGACGGGGTTACACCCTGGACAAGTCTCCAGTTCATCGCAGGGGTGACATACAGAAACAGACAGCCATTCACACCTCGGGGCAATTTAGATTAACCTGACAATTAACCTGACATGCATGTCTCTGGACTGTGGGAGGAAACCAGAGTACCCAGTGGAAGCTCACACAGACACTGGGAGAACGGGCAAACTCCAGGAAAGGCCCTGACTGGGTCTTGAACCCAGGACCTTCTTATTGTGAGTACAATCACAAAACTTTAATACTGAGTCCCATTAGGTAGACAGACAATTGAAATGCATTGGTACAACATTTACTGACATTTTCTTTCTCGTAATAGAAAAACACCGTACACCAGCACCATGAGAAAAGAGATTAGAAATGTCTACACTTTTATTTACCCCCAGCTGTGAGGCCAGTGGAAGCTGTCTGTTCCCCAGTGATCCTGTAGCAGGGCCACTGAACGGGTTTAGCTGATCATCTGGTCTTGACATTAGCTCAACCAGTGAAGGTCCTTGTAAATGGGATGAATTGTTTAATGCTGCAGTGAGCTGCGACTGTGTGGGCGACATCAGCTGCAGCTAACAGGAAACAGCTATTTGATTCTGGACACAGGGAACACAGAAAAGTGACTGACAGAGATGAAATGGAAAGCTACTGAAAATATCACAGAGTTTTGACAGCAGCATACCAGTTGTGTCCCTGAAGTGTGAGTGATCCTACACTGTAGTTTGAAATATATTGGTGGCTGCTGGAGCTAAAACGTCCCAATCCCAGAAGCGGAATTAGATGCCACACGTTACCACATGGATTTAGTTTTATTTTTATTCCAACCAACAGGTATTACAATGATCTTAAATTTAGATTTGGAGTGACCTGGAAACTTTCAGCTTGATGATTAAAAAAGGAAAGAGTGTGAGCAGTTAGTCACACATCAGGGACCTCTCAAGTCTAAATTAATGTCTTAAGAGTAACATCATGTTACTGTGTCTTTATTAGACACTGATGCCAACTCCCAGTGTGTCTGTCCTGGAGAGGACACAGAAAGTGACAAAAACAGACAGGCAGCGACGGTGGAGTAAGGAAGTAGGAGTGATGAGGACACTCAACACCCAGAGGCAGACAGCGGGGAGAGAACAGAATCTGGACAAGAAAGGACAAAGCGGGAGATACAATTAGAACATTTGGAGGACTGGGAAAGTGGCAAAGACAGATCAGGACAAGGACACCAGGAACAAGGAACCAGGATTAACAGAGAGAGAAGCACTTTACTTTACTTTTCAGTAAACAAAAATGACAGCAAAAGCCAACATATAGCAATAGATAAATACGTTTACAAGTGGGAGAGCAGAATGTAACTTATCGTGAATCACCACCCTTTCCTCAACCACGTCGCTCATTGGCACCGTGCTCTGCAGGAACATCACAGTCACTCCATTCATTCTACTCACTCAAAGCTCTCAGTTCCACGCACGCTCAATCCACCTTGACAGAGAGCGAGAGAGAGAGAGAGAGAGAGGCAGGCATAAACCAATGCAGGACTAATCTATTAATGCGGTTGTCATGGAGAAATATGACGAAGGAAGTTACTCAAAAAGGTGGGCAGTGTTCAATATACAGTAACACTTATTAACTGGTCTTACAGGGAAAAAGCAGGCCAGACATCCAGAAACATGACTTTATTACAGTGGATGGAGTAGCCCACTGTTTATTTTCAGATTAGTGTCTGAGTGTAACCATGGCAGCCACTATGGGATTAGGCTGTGTGAAACAGTTGTATTGCTTCTCTAAATCTGGATGGAGCTTTGTCAAGCTTGAGAAAATCACTCTGATGTGCGATGTGGGAGTAGCTTATGAAACACTCTTGTCAAGGAAGTTCAGCATTAACCTTTACTATTTTTGCGTGTCCTATTGAATATGTCAGAGCCTTAAATTGTTCCTTATTTCAAAATCACTGGATGAGTTGTTAATCTAGGGAAACATATATGCAGGTTAAAAGTGCTGAAAGTCCCCTTTCCTCTTCATTGAAGAGGTCTTTCTGGGACGAGTGATCCAGAAGAACTGTATATCCATGTCCCCTAGACAACATGAGTGGACCATGAAATCTCCAGTGTATGATGGTTAAGAAGTCTGCACTGCTATGGAACCCTGGACAATGCTGCCCTAAAAGATCATTTCCTATTGCTATTTCTTGGTTATGGACAGGAGACTTTAACCTGTCCAGCCGCGTACGGCACATAGTACCATGCAGATCCTGTTTGATCTACCTTTTACCCCTCATCACAAATATGTCATACATTCTATTCTATATACTATTCTATAAAAGGGGTCAGTGGTTGCATTTGTTGAAAAAGGTATTTTCATGGTTGTTGTCGTTTTCGGAAAGTTGTCATTAAAGATGCAGGTTTGTAATCCATTTTAATTAGATTAAAACAATTAGCTCCAAGATAAATTTAAAGGTGTAGATAGCTATATATCCTTGTTTATACTACCTTAAAGCTTGCCTGTATATGTATTCAGTCTTTTACTGACTGATCAATAGCTGACAAATCTCCTCCAAACTTCTCTTTGATTTGCTTATTGTGCTTGAAATTCAGTTTTCAACTCGCATGCTGATACTTGTTTGAAGAGTAACAGCATGAGGTCCAGGCAATATTATTAAAGATTTCGCCCCATCATTTAATAATGTTCCCATCTTATTTCCCAATAGTAGGAGTGTTTTTCATTTGAAGAAGCCCTAGGAGTCCTTTTATTTCTCCAATATAATGACACACTCCAGTGACAATGCAGAATCCCGTATTTCCCTGCCTCAACTCCTCCTCATCGTCACACATGTTGACCGATGTGATTAGTGAGAAAAATGGTTCAAATTAGAGATGATATATCTCAGTGCCATTAGCTACTAACACTCAGGAAAAGAAGACTGTTCAGTTCAGTTCTTCCTCCAAATTACAGTTTCTACTTATAGCTGCAGACGTATTATATTCAATACAGAATCATCACAGATCATAGAACGGCTTAAACTGAGACAGGATCAGCCACACATTTGTCTGTTGCTAGCAATTTAGTACATAGCATTTAGTATTTCATATTTAATATTTACATTTATCATATGTTTATTATTAAAATGCAACTAAATGTGTGTTACTGTCATTACACACATCCTTTGTAATGACAGTAAAAACTATTGAACCTTTAAGCTATGCTGTAACTAGTCACCTGCAATGCTTTGCAATAAATAACAAAAATAATAAAATATTCAACTCCCTCTCTACTTGACAGTGAGCAGGAATCATAGCCAATCTAACCGCCACTTCACTTCACTTAAAAAAGAGTCAGCATTAAATAAGGGAAAGTAAAGTTATTTAATTTATTTCAAAGTGGGTTTTAAAAACTGTAAGACGATGCAGGTAAACTGAACTAGTAAGAAAGCAAGCTACAAAGTTCTATTCGAAATAAGAAGCATATGGCAAAAAGAGGACTCTTAACAAGAGCCACATAAATCTTATGTCAACCAAAAAAAACTGACTAATTCAAAACATTCATTCATTCATTTATCTTCAACCGCTTGCTCTTTACTGAGTTGTGGGAGTGGTGGCGCCACAGCTGCCGTTGGGTGACAGATGGGGTACAACCTGGACAAGTCGACAGTTCATCGACCATGATCAATGAACCTGACATGCATGTGTTTGGACTGGGGGGAAGAACATGCAAACTCCGCACAGATTGTTGTGAGGAACCAGTGCTAACCACTGCACCACTGTGCTGCCAAAACCAAAGACATACATTCTCTATTAACAGTTCTGGTGTGACAACACAGGGCAGATAATATACTGCCTCCAGACTAAGTGCTTTGGGGTTTCTTGGAGGGTCTCCAGACAATGTAAATCAGAGAATGCTGCAAGAGAATGTGGCCATTGATACCATTACATATCATGCAAAACAAAAAGAAAAGAAACATCTTTGAATAAATGAAAAGAGGTACCAAAGACTCTGTCTGCACACTGGTTTTCCTCGAGGGTCAAGGTGATTTTTGTAGCTCTTGGGTTGTATCGCAAATGGTCACAGCACCTTTTGTGAATGTAGTGTGCAACTGGCCTGCAGTTATCTCAGCCTCTGGTACAAATCCCTGACCGAACGCTTCTTCAGCTCAGAAAGAATGAACATGCTTGCAGTGTCTGAGGCTTCCAGATACAACCCCAAACCCTGCAGGTTTTCTCACCCTGACATCTCGGTGCTGCTCAACTATCTTCATCTCCAGTGATGACGATCATTCCAAAGCCTCTGCAGGAGAGCTCAGTGTTCCTGGGAGGGATAAGAAGAGGAGAGGATTGCTGGAAACTTAACCGAAGGCCAAATTGTGTATCTGCGCAGAGGTTTGTTTTACCTACAATTGAAGTGTCTGTTTTAACCCTGGTGTGACCACTTCTTAAGAAGCTTTATGCTTGTGTCAGTGTGTGCGTGCAAAGCAGTCATTGTTGAAAATCATCACTGTCGGGAGAAAAAAGGAAAAAATCCTGATACTATGGCAACAAGATTTAATGGTGACAGATTCAACGAAAATGAGTCATTTAAACATTAGCAAAAATATTAGCAACCAATGGGTCTTGTGCTAAGAGATGATGATGATATCTAGCACTGTTTTTGGAAATGAATATTTTACTCTACCTCAAGTATTTTAGAAAATGGACGCATACTCAAGTGAAGAAGCACTAGTGTTTTTTTTTCTAATTAACAATAAGGACAGATGTTGTTTTTCCTCCTATTATTCTGTGTAAAGGTTTAAAGAAATGCTATGTTTCAAATGATAAACATGTTTTGATGCTGCTGCACATACACGCGAGAGAATAATCCACAGAACACAGGCCTCTTTTCATCAGCAGCACACAAAGCTTGTGAAAAATTGTGATTACATTGTGGTGCGTCAAGACTCCGGGCAAACAAATCCATCGTGAAATGATAAATGCACATCTCCTTCAGCAATGAATATCTTTTCATTTTACCAGCTTTTTGTTCGCCTCCCTGAGCTGCCTTCGCTGTTAGCAGTCAAACTTTTGCACGGCCATCTGCTGGATGTGACGCGATCTTTAGATGAGCACCTGCAAAGAATAAAAATAAACTATTTTAACCAAATCTAAGATGTAAAAAAAAAAAATTGAGACTTTTGTCGTTTTTTTCCACAACAATGTTGGTTAAACCACTTTGGTGGAGACCTCAACAGATAACAGACCGATTCACTCTCTTCAGCGCTACCAGCAGGTCAGACTTTTAAACCAAGTGCCCGAGTTCTGATTCAAGATTAATTGACTCAAATATTTATACATTGATCGTCAAACTTTCTTTCGTGCTACCATGAGGTTGACATTTACACTGCATCGTAAAGTCTCGCAGTTTGTTTTTCTTTCTAGTGGTTAGAATTTGCCTTGATGCGACTGTGCTGACAGCCAATCAGGATCCAAGGGTTTTATTGTCATATACCAAACAATTATAGTAAGCAGTTGCTAGCAATGAAATTCTTGAGCCCCAGGCCACCCTAAGTCTAGGAGAGTGAAGAGCAACAGGAGAAATGTCCTGTGGGCGGGACGCTGAGGAGTGGAGGTGTAAACCAACCAATTCACAAACACAGTACACTGATAGCTGATGCAATATGACTGGAATTCTACAGAATCAGCCCAGTGCCCCAGATACCACCCTGATCTCAGCCTCTAACCAGCTTGCATCAGAAGCAAACCAACATGAGACATGAATCCAGCATAAAACCAAATGAAGTCTGTTGCCGGTGCCATTGCAGTAATCTGCCATTACAAAGTACAATCATTCAGTCAGCCAAAATGAGGGGAAAAGATATGACAGGGCAGATAATGGCAAAGTTGTAGATCTTTACCCAGAGATATAGATGCACCTTTGCCTCTGTGCCAACTACAAGATCAGATGTGCACGTCAGGCTCTGTAACCTGGAGAGCGTGAGATTTATAGCCCCATCGAGCAGCTCACATTTAGTCCATCTCCTAGAAATAACATTTGAATACCATTAATCTGCCATTGCAGTACATTTCTTTCAAACCTGACAGAATGATGGGAAAGGTTATTCTGTGGCTCCAAACTCAGGGTAGTAAATCTGCACTGTTGTTTATTTTCATAGTTGATATGTGAAAGGGCTTTAATATTTAAGTAGACTGTTTAGTGAGAATGAGCTGTGCTTGTAGTGGATGAGCACATTAAAAAACAAAAAACAAAAACCTGGAAACCAGATGTTCAGGGCAGCACCTGAGCTCCTGGCTCACATGGATGATTACATCACTTGAAATGTCATATACATTAATATAGATATTATACATCAGGGCCCATACCCTATGAGAGTAGATTTATTTGGGAAGAAAAGGGCACACAACTATCAGCCAAATTCAAGGCTTCAACTCTTAAATATATCCTGCCACGTCTGCCATATTATGAAATACCTGTGACAAAATGTCACAGGTATTTCATAATTATAGTGTACTTGCACGCTAAGAAGAAGACATTAGATAATGTGAAGCAATGTGTCACAATGGAATTGTGCAGATCTTAAATCTTCCCTTGTTTTAAAAACTAGACTGGACAGTCCCTTTGTATACCTCATTGGAGCTGCCAGGATAACATTTGACTAGAAGACCATATCCTGAAGCTAATCCATATGTTTATGACAAAAAACTAAATAGAAAAGTATATATATTGCCACCAATGTCCAGTTTCTCAGGAAAATGGGTCTTTTATCTCTAAGATTCCCACTATTTGGATGCAATTGCCAGGACAGTTATGGGCGCTTGATTGATTTCACAGAAGATGACTGCACGTGTTAAAATTTTGAATGCAGTTGAAACAGATTTCACTCCTTTCCCATTGTCAGGTTTTCAATATTTTTAACATATTTGTCCTTGGACAACCCTGCAGAACTCTCCATCAGGGAGGGGTTTGTATTGGAGCTATAATGGTAGTTCATCATTTTTTGTTGGGGCCAGACTGTGAGCTGGTGACTTTGGATGGTGCACCTGTCAGTGCCAGGTGACAGATTAGCCCACAACATAATGTCTGTCAACAGATATGCAATGTAGTTATTTAAAAAGAGCTAACAGTAAAGATGCAATGTTTATACCCTGTGATAAAATTTTTGCGGCAACATTTGGCACGCAGCGTGACAAACCTGAAAGCCTACCAAAGCGTGCCGGAATACTGGATCATACCTCATCCAAAACACTTCCCTGTGCCAGAGATGACAGTGCATGATGGATGCAGATTACAGTGTAAGGCAATTTAGAGCAGCATCAAAGAAATATGATCAAAATCTCCATAGTCCTCTGCCTACCTACAGCAATGTTCAAGTGGAAGGAAATGGCTTATCTAATGTCTTAGAACACACTCATGGCTGTGTGGTGGTTAGCTCCTTTAGCCCACAGTGAGAAGGTTCAGATCCAGGATCAGTCGTTCTGCACTGTGTTTTGCTTCCTCTATTAGTCCAAAGACCAGATCTGGGATTACGTCAATGGGAGAATCTAAACTGAGGATGTGTCACAAAAACAACTGAGATCAGATATATATCATGCACAGCTTTAAAATAACGTTTTACAATAACGTTGTCATTATTTTTGAATCAATACACATTTTGCGTTTCACCCGAGGGGCACAAATGCTATATAGCCTCTTTTTCCAATGTTATAAAATGGTACATGACTGGAAACATGTGTCATGTGTATATATGGAACATCGAGCAAGCATAAAATATACCAATACATTAGAGTGTTATTTATTCCTTTTATTATAATCTTTCCAGCATAAAATCCTGCTGCTCTTGTTCCCATTTCCAGTAATTGGATGTTTTTTGAAATAGAAAATGAAGACTTTAATCATCAGCAGGGGGTATAATCCAGTGAAATGAAGGAAATTAAAACCCAACATATTCCCTGACTCTGATGGAGCTTCAACGTGTTGGTCTCACATTAAAGTTTTTCATTAATCACTAAAGTGTTCTCTGAATTTAGTGACAATCATGAGGCTATTTGGTTATTTCTTAACTATATCTGAATCAAACCTACATGGTCAGCATAAAGCTAACTAACTCAGAAAGAGAAAGAATAGGGTTTTATTTAAGTTTCAAAAAACTAGTTGTTATTGTTTCCAAAAAGCTCTATGGTTGCTTCTTTATTCCTGAATGATACATGCCATTGAGTCTGCACACATTATGGCAGATTGATCAACTAGAATACCACAATGTGTATGACTGCCTTCTTCTACCAAAAAAAAAAAAAAAAAAAAAAAAAAAGAATGAAAATTATTCTTGAAAAAGTTAATTTTACAGCAGACTGGCCACAACCAGAATGGAGCAGTGTATTTGAAGTGCTTAAATATGATGGAAATCATAGATTTCTCATACCTCTCCATCCAACAGTTCTTCTCTTGCACTATTCAAAATGAGACAATACAAGCAAACAGACACAATGTGGAAGATACTAATGATTGGTGAGCACCTGCAGATTCAAATGTAGAAAAGTAATTGTCCCAGTTTTGCAGAGAGAATGTCTCTGGAACAGCGAGGGGTCCACTGAAGTAGTACAATAAATAATGGAGAGCTGTGTGTCCACATGGGGCCGACAGTGAAATGTTTTTCTCTCTTTTATAAAAAAGCAGACATAAACTCCAGTCTGATGACATATTCTGTATTTTTCTGTAACGGCCTCAGGGGAAATCCATTCTTAACATTGGACATGCATGTCTGGGACACCAGGATCGACCATCAGCTATTTCATCTCTTACTTCCCAAACCATTTGGCTTATCTTTGTCTCTCAGTGACTGATGACATACTCTTATATCAAACTATAGAGGATGGAATGGCCACACTACCATTTCACACGAATATTTCCAGAGAAGATCAACGTGTAGATTAGAAGGACAAGGATAGATACCAGGACCACAGCATAGCCAGATTTGTGACATGTTCACATTTTATGCAACTCCCTGTTTACACTAAAACCCAGTGCGCATCATCAAGCCACTAGATGACTAAGGATGCAATCCTCCATATATCTTAATTCCTTATTAAGGTTAAGGTCAAGGTCAGAACATTTCACCCTCCCCCATCCCACTTGAGGAGTTTGCTTCAGTGTTTTTCCCCTTTGTGAGTCATGTTAAACATCCAGTCCATGCCGGAAACTGAGGAGTTCTCTAATATGTAGTAGCTGACGTTAATCCTCTGAAAACAGAACCTGCCTCTCCCTAGCACTGTTATTACCAATATGTCCCTTTGCGATGTTCTTATTCTTGAAAGGAACCATTTCTCATCTCTCTGCAGTGAGGTCAGCAACCCTGGTGCTTGAAGGGCTCAGCAGCATTGAAGTTGTATAACATGTATTACTGTATGTGAGATGAATCGTTTTGTAAACTATTATGTCCAAGTGTCACAGCCACAACTGAGATCAGCATTATACCATATACAGCTTTACAACGTTGCATGTTTTTTTACATGTATTAAGCTATCTATGTGTATTTACAATCACTGCTTCATGTAGAGTCTTGATATACAGATATACAAAGGCCCCCAGGCACATCTAATCATCATGCAGCTCATAAAGACTTATTCAACAGGATGGGGAGTGGATTTCTCACATAACTGAAAGGTTTCTCTGAGCGTCACAGTTGATTATTGTCTTCTTTTTTGACCTTTGGAGTCGTTATCTGCAGCGTATGGACCATGGTGGTGTGTCAGTGAACAGGAGGATTTCTACCCACACATATTCCATGTAGTGAAGTAAGTTGGATGAGCAACAACAGAGGAGCAAATTTCTAAAAAGCCTCTAAAAATCATAACTTCTATCTGTTCTGACGGCAACTTTTTTTTTTTTTTTTGCAGCGTAATAAATACTGCAAATTCCAGGAGGAGTTTTGTCTTCAACAGGGAGAGTTAATACAGAAACACATCAATGATTCCTTCTTTCTCAAGCACAATGAAACATGCAAACTGACCACCCACAGGTGCTCTGCGTGTATGAGTGTGTGAGTGTGTGTGTGTGTGTGTGTGTGTGTGTGCGTGTGCGTGCATGTGCATGGATCCCAGTGGATGTGAGCATTGCTATGCTTGTGTGAGCGTTCTAGAGTTTGTGCGTCTGAGGGGGTGGGTGGAGGGCTGGACTCTATGACTCTGCAGTGCAGATTTAATGAGGGAAAATGGCAAAAAAGCTTCTGGCACTTTGTGATGCGTCACTGGCCTGAATGTTTCCCACATAGAGTTTCATAAAGTGCAGCTGTTGTTGAGTATATTGACACTATCTATTTTTATCCATTCCTAAAGTGATGCCTTTAGATTCAGATTAACATGGATTGGTTTCTCATAATATGAATCCCTGTTCGCCCAAATAAACACCCCAGTATCCTCTGGGATGTGTCAAGAGCACCTCTGTGTGCTGTGAATGTGTTCAGTACAACAATATGTATCCTGAATGTCTCTGCTGTTGGCCATTACCATATCTGGGCTTTTCAGTACCCACCTGTCTATAACTCCCTTCTATTTTTACAGTGCAGCTGTTTCTAACCAAACCATCATATCGCTTCCTAGTGCAGTTTCTCCTCTCTTGGTCCCTTCTGCTGAATAAAAATGAGAGCACAGGTCCAACAGAGTTGGTTGTTTTCCTAAAGCAGAACATTGCTTTGTGTGGTGTATTTTTATTTGTAGCAGCAAGTGTTGGCTACTCTCAAACCATCCACAAACCATGCTGCCTGGATAGCTTTAGACCATGTGTTTTGTCCTCCATCAAAACCAAGATACATGAGTGTCATCATGATTGTTGGGGAGTATTGGGATAGCAACATGCCACTTTCACTTAATGTAACTTCCAACAAAAGCAGATTAGTTCCCTCGGCATTAAAGTGCCTGGCAAATCCAGTAAAATGGTTTTGTTAGCTAGTCGGTCTTCACGATGACAAGTCAAGGAATCACCAAAATCAATGGGATCTATCTTTCTGTGACCATGAATATAGATAGAAAATTAAATTCTGATGAATCGTGGAGAAATCTGGATTAAACTGCTGTACTCAGATTGACATGCCTGTAGACACAGCACACAGGTCAAAAGTAAATTCAGGTAAAAACAGACCACACCAGATATGACATGGCTGATGTCATGCAGTGACATGAGTAGTAAAGTACACTAAGTTGCATTCAACCTCAGAATATAATAAATATTTATGTGGAATATTTTTTTTTTCTCTCTATGATTGCACTGAAAAAAATTACTCACAGTCAAATATTTGCCAGAGCAGCTATTATGGGGGAAAGAGCCGTAACACATTACCACCAACACTGTGGGAAATATAAATTTGCAGTCATAGAGGTGTGAATGACTGATGCAAACACCAACACACATGCTGTTGACAGAATATTTTGCATACAGTGCAGTATGTCCAGTGATACAGCCTGGGGACTATGCTAATTCAAAGGTAAATACAGAATACATGTGGGTATGACTCATAGTCAGGAAAACATTCTGTAAAGTAGATAGATCCAATGCACTGTGTGCTCATTGCTGGAAAACATTTGTATTGTATTTTTTTCCTCCGCATAATGAGCCTTGGAACCGGTCGGACCAGTTTTGGAAAGTGTTCAACATTACAATGCAATCTCTTCATCACACTGCTGGTGGACGGAGTTGCATAGAAACCCCTGATGGCAGTTTTTTATTCAACAAAACCCATGGTGTAAGATTTCCTTTGGGCTTAGTGAATACATTGGAAGTGAGAATAGACCAGCTGCCACTGTAAACGACAGCTGACATTTCAAGCCATGTACAGAGAATTGCACGGAAAGGTACGCAGATTTGGAGTTTGACATGGTCTTCTGAAATGTTTGGATGCATATGAATCATCGCATATTGCCAAGGCTAGTTCACATGCACTCCATTAGACCATATTTCAGTAAGCTCACTATGCTACGCAGCAAGTAATGCTCCGTCACAAAAGGTTTTTTTTTTTTCACAAATTGTTACATTAGTTCAATGAAACAAGGTGATAATTTTTTGCATTCGAGACCTTTCCTCCTTGCACAGATTCTGGCTGAAGGTGTGGAAGTTCATTAAAATATCTAGACTAGTAATATTTCAGTAAAGCTACAATAAATTTGAATCACTGAAATATGGGGAAGGAAAACACATTCAGTATGTTGAATGTGTGGGTGGAGTGAATAACAACAATGTTCTCTCTCCATTTAGAGCGCTCGGTAAACATTCCACTGCAGGGTTTCTTTTTACTCTTCCCCACTTAGTCTCAGTTCTAAGATAAAGAACAGTTGCTCCGGTGCACATCATTGCAGAAAGCAAACAAAACAACTGCCAAAACTGCCAAAACAAAGAGCTCTATCATACCCCCGCGTCAAAGCCGGGCCAAGCGAGATGCGAGTGTCTTTGCTAGTGTCATATCAACGCTATTTTCATTTTCTTCTCCAGTGCACAACATATTTTAAAACGCAAATGCACTTGTGCCCATGTGATCGCCCATTAAAATGAGGTGTGGTCATACACACTGCTATGTAATTGACCGACAAATGCCTGGTTTGGAGTCAATGGTGCAGCATTTCAGCATTATTCTAAGGGTGCATTATCAAGATAGTAATATGTGCGTGCATAAGCTAGTGCACAATGTAGACTCTGCTTATTTCACACACAGATGGTCCGCTCTCTCTCACTTACTTTGTTTAGAGCTGATTCATTTCCTCAGCAGAGAGGTTGAAAGAACTGGGAGACGTGGTGTGACTGTTACATGCAGAATACATCCAGAGACAAAATTAAGCATTTTGCTGCACCAAGAAACTAGTAAATGTAGTTTCGTAAACATCCTAAATTAAATAGTTCTATACACATATGACATAAGACAGAATGTTGATGTTGGACCATTAACTTTATTTACGTAGCTCCCAAAATGTGAAGCCAAAGTGTATTGATTGTCCCCTAGTGCCTGGCAGTGGGTGATAATCTCTGCTTAGCCTATATTAATAGATGCGAATGGAATGACGTCAAAGTACATTCAGGAACAGGAGACAAAGTGGGGACAAGTTGTGAATCTTTATGTGTAGGACCATTCTTTTTGTTTGTTTGTCTTTTTTAAATCTTGAAAAAAAACTGGGTAACTTCAATTCTTAAGTGGGTCACATTTGAATTCAATCAAATCTTTATAAATCGGCCACATGGGATGCATACTCACTCTTGGGATGGCACTTCTGAGCTAGCGTTTACGCCAGCAATGAAACTACTACGCTTTTTATTTCTGCTTATGGGGTAGAGGTACTCATTAGACTCTTGGATTAAAATTCATTGCAGCCGTTTAGCCTTCAAAAGCACAGAGCCAATGTTTCACATGTATTTGAATTCTGTTTTCCTCATAAACTGTGGTTGTGACTGAAGATGAGATGGCGCCCCACACTTTGATTAATGCAGCCCCCTTCAGTGTCTCTTTAGAGGCTACCTGAGAGAAGAGTGTGTGGCATTCACTTGATCTAAATGACTATAGCTGAAATACTTGTCTGATCACTGAATGTTTAATCCTAACCTAAACATTGTATTTACCTTTCACACACAAGTTAACTTCAACTTTCAGAAGCTTAGCAAAGCTTCACATAGCTTAGTGCTATTTAGCATGTTGATGTGCCAGAGAAAGGATTTCCGTAGAGACTTTACACCACTGAACACAGACTCTGGGGTTCGTAAAGTAGCCCAGTCCCAGGGTTCTGGGCTGGAAAGGTCAAGTATGATCAGTATTAACATCTGTTATCTTCCATTAAGGAAACTTCGTCTGCTGTAAACTATAATGACCTGAAAGGCACTTCCACCTATTTCAGTTATAAAGTAATGGGATCATTTTGCTTTGACCGTTACATCAGAAGGATTTGATGTATTGCAGAGAACCAAATGTTCTGACAGGCAACCAGCCCATTTTACATCCAAATCATTCCACTCTCATTGGAGCACCCTGAAAGGATAATTCTTCATTTCATGTATCAAATAGCTCAGATACGGCCTGAGAGCTAGTTAAGTACTTTTGGAAAATGGCACGGTGCTTGCTGCCACATAATACATACACCAGTACAACAATGTGAAAGTTTTTGTTAGAGCCGCAGTCTCCAAAAAGTTGTCAGAAAATATGAGCAGATTCTTCCTGTCTGACAGAAAAAAAAAAAAAAAAGAAAAACAAATGCCAAATCTTCTTAGGAGTTTGCTTTTCAACTTTTTCAGTCGGGCATCTGAACAGATATATACTGCAGTAGCACTTACATAATGTATGGACTAAAACATCAGTGCTGTCTGGTTTGTGTGTCCCAGAACTAACAGGCTCTGAAATTGAAAGATTACGGATCACAAGACTACCAATCTTTGATTATGCAATGACATGCCATTATGTTGACGTAAATCATGGACCAGCTTTTAACCTTGATGTCTCAGAGCACTCAGAAGATTTCCTCACCCTGCAATGATGGAAACACTGAGTTCAGACAGTTATACAGTCTCTGGATTGATACACCAAACTAACTTTTAACGTTTTTTTGTATTCTCATGTGTGTTTTATTGAACTTTTGTGGAGAGGTGTGGATAAAATCCAAATATGTCTCCATTGCAGTCCAAGTTGATAAAGAGTGAGAGGCTGATATTCTGTCATGTGTTGGAGGGGGTTGACCAATCAGCTGGCCGATAAGAGCAGACTGGGCTTTATGGACAAAGGGTCTTCAAGAGACCCTTAAGAGACAGGACCTAATACCAAGAGTTTCTGACATAGGCTGAGAAGAGGAAGTTCAGCAGTAGGACAAATACAGCGTCAAGGTAACAAGCCAAATTACACGTACTTATTTCATAGTGGGATTATGCTTTACGGTTATTCCAACTCCACAGCTTCAGCACTAAACTGCCTAAGCTTAATTAAATAGTTTGTTCCTGTCCTGTTCAAGTCAGGAGCTGAAGTAGTGGTGAAATGTAGTTATTCAGTGACTAGACATAGCCCAGATGCACATATCATCTCAACTTGAAAATACCCAAAACTGAAATGTTGTCTATAAATGTCAATAAATATAAATGCAAAAGTGAAAGTGCTACACATACACACACACATACCCAAGTCAGATGTTTTTGTGTTTATAGTACAAAGGAAAGGGAATTCTGCACTTCAGCAAGATGATATCAAAAAATCTACTGTCTTTGAAAATGTGCATTTTTCTATTCATTATTCACTCGATTCTTCTCCACTGAAGCTAAAACTCTCAGTATCCTGGCAGATATATCTACAGTTTTTTTTAGCCCATAGGGAAATCAGAGGGAGGGAACTCCATTCCACACAGCAATTATGTTTGTCTGTTTGCAACGGATAGAGGGAATACAGCGCATGACGGGGTAAGGAATATATAAAAGTTGAGAGTACAGATGAGGTGTGGATAGAGGAATGGGTGAGATGACCTATTAGGAAACACCTACAGTGGCTGGGCAGAGGATAGGGACATACAATATGATGGAGGAGGAAGGCAGAGCTCCCTTAGATGCCTTGCAAAGTAATATGAGAATATCCTAGTAACTGCAATACGCTCAGGAGATGCAGGTTCATTTTCCATTATCTGCTCCTTTGCCGCTTCAATGAGAGTGTCTCCCATGGATTTTTCAATCGGACATGTCAGCAATTCTTATATATAGTAAATACGCAAAGTATTGTTGTTTCCTATCGACACAGCTGCTCTGCCATCCCATCTGAAGAAAATAGTTGGAAATAAATCTTAGTACCATGAGACTTAAGTGATACAAAATAAAGTTTTTGTATATACCAAGGTCAATGTATTTCCCCTTTAGAAATAGGTGTAACAGATATACATTTTCAGACAGTATACGTTCAACCCCACCAATATCATCAACCCTCTGTGAGTCTGCTGTTACTCTTTGAGGCACTCGGTGTGTCAAATCTTCGTGTCTGCTCATGGAACTCTGTTGTTTAACACTGGAGTGCCCCTCCAGATTCAGATTCAGAACAGCAGGCCTTATTTCCCGCCTACTGTTTCAGAGCCATGGGTATTTTTGCTGCAATATAATTTTAAATTTGGTTTATCAGCTCTAAAAACCCAGAAACCAATGCCAGAAAGTCCAAGAGCTTTTTAAGCTTAAAAGTATGATTAATTTCATTCATTTAACCTTCATCAGAAGAGCATAGCTAAATCAATAACAATTGCAAACAATGTAAAATCCACAAAAGACTGCAGAGGCTACTAGTCTCTATTTGTTGCCATAGTAAAATATGATCGGTGCTGCGTCATTCATGAGAAAATGCTTTGATATCAGCTCCTCATTTCCATAAGTGCTTTCTTTTAAAGCCACCTGTGGGTCAGTACACACTTTTTTTTTCTCTCCTCATATTGATTTGAAATTGAATCCTCAGTGTTTGCAAGCTAATTAACCATAACTGTAATAATTGTGGTAAGCCCTGAGCAGCAGAGCTGTTGAGCTGGAGGCACAATTGCAGGCCTCTGTAAATGCAATCCAATAGCAGTTTAGTGATTATTATTGCACTTCAGAGTGAACCTCTGGCAGGAATCCAAATCCAGGTTCATACATGTGTACGTTCCATACTCATGTATGCTTCCACATAACTTCAACACGCATGAACACACAGACATATAATTGTGGACCTGCTGCACAGGAAAAGCAAATCATGTCTATATCTCTATTTCTCTGTCTTTATGTAACTCACCTTCACCCCCACACACACGCACATAAGGCAAGTTGCCGCTAAGGGCATTGCATTACTGAGCCAGGAGAAACATAACGGTCACATCTGACGTGAATGTTTCGGGGACTGTCTCATCTTCGTGAGTGTGTGTTAACGTATTGTGTGGTCTGCTTGTCCACTCTTGACTAATGGTGTGTGTGTTTCTGAGATAGTCCACATTCTGTATGCAAATCCCACAGAAAGTCCAAGTGTTGCTTGAGTGACTTGCTGGCAATAAAATGCTGGATTTCATTTACTGGGCCGTCAACGTGTCACTCATAGCTGCAGGATTTTTTGGACTTAACTCGGTGACAGGTCACTTAATCAGTCAGTCACTCACGGAGGCAGAGACAGGATGCATGCAGTTTGTTTTCAATAATGCTGCTTTCCTCATGCCACTGAGGCTTTTCTGAGATGCAAGCTTTTCAGCAAGCAGTAAAACCCAGCTCTTGTTTTGCCAATTGATTTCTCTCCCCACCCCCCACTCTTTAAAATTTTAAGTGGGTTTGTAATGAGCCTGGGGATTACAGAACTTAGTCAGCACATTGGAGGCTATGTAAACTTTCCATTCAACTGAGAAAATGGGAGAAATCGGAGCTTTCCATGCATCATCATTAATATATTCATGCACTGTGGCGCTGAGCCAAGTGTTACTGCTGCTCCACGCTCAACTGCAAAAAGCACCACAGCTTTGTTAATAATCTCAGAGCACTTGGCATTGCAATTTGAAACAGCATGGCTTTGCAATAATCTTTGAGAGGCACTTGAGTCCAACTTGTCAACAGAACAAAACAGTGCAGCGCAGCAAAGGGCTTCATATTAATATATGGTAAACTTTAATGGTGTCGGCACCGAGTGAAGGGCAGTGTTGAAATCAAGACTAAAAGCCGTAAACCAGTTGGAGTGGGTTCAGTGATGTCAGAGAGTTCCAGTGGCTTACTTGAAGTCCATACAAAGTCTGTCCAAGTATTTTCAGTGTGAAATTGAAGCTCTCTCACGCTAAAGCTGTAACAGGGATAATATGTCAACAACTCATGAATTAAAACAATGTTTTTTGTAGTAGATACATGATTCTCCAGCTGCAGAACACAACGCAGTAATCAAACCCTTATGTGCCGCAATCACTCCAAAATGAACCACCCGTTCACTAAGTCATCTGCAGGACTAATCATGTGGGAACTGCAAAAAACACCCACTTCCTATATGATGATGTGGTTGGTTTATTGGCTACCAGTCAGTCACAAAGAAGACATGCAAACACAAACAGCCATTCCTCTTCACAATTATAGCTATGGTCAATTTAATAGCCCGAAATTAATCCGACTACAACTCTAGATGTCTTTGAACAGTGAGACGTTGCTGTGGTGCATCGTTTCCAAGCACCACACCAGACAGCAAAGCCAGTCACTGTGTACACGTGTGTATAAATATAAGTATATTGATCTGACTGCTGAGTTCCACTGCCACCACGGTTCTCTGTATGTGGGCACACAGAGGGTTTCATTTCCACCTGAAGAAATGACAGGTCCCTGCACAACTGATGTGTCAGCCGTTTGTGTCACATCTGTGGGCTGTTCGCTCCTACACAAGGGAACTGCGTTTGCCTGAGCATGCATTGCACTATAACACATAATCATACTCTCATCCTCGCACTCCCAAACTCACAGCAAACTCCATATATTGCTGCTGTGAGTGCCCAAGAACACAGTTAATCTCTACATTTCCGCACAAGTAGAATATAAACCAGAAAATAAAATTTGGTCGCCGGTGTGTTAAATGAACAGTACATTCCGTGAAAGCACATTTCATTTTGTGCCACCTTTTTATTTCTGTCCCTGTTAATCTCCTTCCCAAGAGACCTGTTCCAAAACCAGATAAGGCATTGAGGGAGGAAGCAACACCGGCTTACACAGTAACAGACAGACTGAGGGCAGCTAATCGCTGCTGTCACACAGAAACAACACGTAGCCTACATGCATAGAAACTTCTGCTTGGAAACTCTTTCAGCGCACAGTTGTTAATTTCATGATAAATGTAATCAACACAAAGATCAGTGGAAGACTGGATGGGTTGTACACAACCCCTCCCCCCCATTTATAAAGCTAGGAATGACTGAATCCTGATAAAAGACATTGAAGGGATTATTGTATACAGTGATGGTGACGTGAATGTAACAGGTCAAGTCATGTGGCCTGTGGTAATGCGCTGTGTGGGCAGAACTGTGCGGACACATGAAGTATGTGGCCCCCTCTGCGTATACAGCAAACGCCCTCGAGGCATTCAAGACCCCGGAACGTGGCTCCACAGATCTGCTGGAGAGCAGTGACACGAGGGGAAATCATTTCACTTATTACCAGATCAGCAGTTCTGTCAAGCTCATACTTACAATTAGCTTTGAATGTGTGACAGGCACACATTTGTGCCGTTGACCAGCTGCAAACTGTCATAGCTCACGAGCTATTCTGCGCAGTCCTGTTGACATAATGCTGCTCTGCTGTATGAACAGCTCACAACAGGAGACGCCAACAGACAGCAAAATTAAATAGAAGCTACTCAGTGGGTCATGGACAACATCCAATTTCCATCCTGTTCACATGGCTGGAAAAGCTATTGCGATTGAGTGCCGCCACCATGTTATTGGCTCAAATGATGTTTATTAAGGCCGACGACATATCTCACTTCTATCCGGAAATGAAATATTGGGGATACCAATGATGCCGTCTTGGGCTGAAGACACAAATTCCATCAATCATGGCAATCAGGCTTAGTGGTAATTCATGACATTTCACCCCATTTTTTAAACGAAACCTGCAGGAAAAATGAAACGTTGAATCACACAGCCATAAGATTTGACAAAAAATGTCTTAATATGACCATCTTTGGGATGAAACTATTAAATATATACTTCCTTATTTTAGTCAAGGCTTTTAGTTTTGATGTTACACAGACAGTTTGTGATCTGGTCGAGCCACTCTTACCATGTAGTGCAGCATTTCTATAAAGAACAACAGAACCTCTAGCCCCAGACTTTGGTCGGCTTATTGTGTACAAACAGGAAGATGCTCAGAAGATTGCAGAAAAAGCATATCTCTGTTGAATCTGAGTGATATGAGAGGAAGAGGCTGTCATATCATCTATCTGGGAATTAAGAGGGAGTGAAGAGAAGGAGCTGACAAGATGTGAAACAAAGAGGGAGCAGGAATGAGCCGCTCCAGTGAAGCTGTTTGGACTGGATGTAAGGATCTGTCAACACCACTCACTTACTTCAAACTAATTTTCTAATGCTCTGCCTTCTAGTCGCTTCCCATCGTCCCTATGCTCTCTCAGTAAATATCTGTTATTTATCTATTTTGTATTTCGGTGACTTTATGTCTCAGTATAGATTATGGATGTTTTTGTTTATGTCTCAGTTAAATGTTTCGTGTATATTTGCAATGAGTTAGGTCTTTGAATAGTGGCTCTGTGTGTCTTTGTGTTAGAGTGTTTTCTTTCTGATATTCTTCTGTTCACTCATCCTACTCAGCCTCTTCTAGTCTTTTATATCTCTAGGTGATTGTTTTTTTGTTTTTTTTTGTCCTGACTGGACCAGATTTGTTTTTCTATTAACATGGTTGCCTTTCTCACCCTTTGCTGACATTGGTCAATAAAGGTCACAGATTAATTACTCCTCTTTTAAGTCGTCCCTGTCACAGCAGCATCCCTGTTGCCACAGTGAACGTGCAGACGCTTTAAATCAGTCAGACAGCAGGTCACTGATGCTTTGCTAGAGGTCACGACACAAATAATCTCTGTCTTACTTTGTTTCCCTCCTATTGCTGCTCTTCCACGTCCTCACTGCCTTCCTACCGCTCCACCACTGTCACTCCATCCTTCATTCCTTATCCCCTTTTGCCCATCCCGATCCTCACCCAGTTCTTCCTCTGCTCTCATCCGACCTCTGTTTGACCTTACAGTGTATTACTCCTTTTAATCTCCACTCTTTCTTAATACATGGCAGGATTGGTGGCAGAACTGCAGCAACAACCTTTTCACAACAATTCAGAGTTTCGTCATCGAGCAGAGCTCAGCACTGAAGGATCAGCGTCTGCCTCGGTTAACATGACCATGTGCTGGGTACACTTCTCTGCAGTGAGCGCTAATGTGTGACAGCAGGTCAAAATAAACGCAACACAACTGTAAAGCAGCAGCGGCACAAATTATATTTCGTTATATTTATTCATTCATGTGATTGACAGGGACATGTTCATTATTTCTAAACATAGCACTGGTTTGATGCAGCTAGTGCTGGAAGCAAATGTTCACATGGATCCACAGATGTCAGTGCTGGCTTCTCCACCACTTCAGCCAGTAGTCCTTGTCCTCTGTTGATTCTCTGAGGAGAACATTGTGTTCACTGAGTAATGTGACAAGAAAATAAAAGTCAAATTCGGTCTGTATGCAGTATTAGTTGTCAGTCCAATGCAACCCAGCCAAGGATAAGCTATGTGCCGAAGATGGTGAATGTGTCATTTGCATTCAGTCTGTTTGTCGGCAGAAGCCTGTACGTATGCACACAGTATGAGTCCTCATCTCTACAGCTGTATTTATAAAACTGAATGGGGATCATTGGAGAATGTCAATGCCCCCTGGATAGTCCAGTCCACAGCTAAAGCGAGGAACGTCACTCAGTGAGTCAGCCATCAATTTGAGTGGTAACCAGAGCAGGGACAAATCCCAGTCAGTTCATTCAATCATGAATCCTCTCATTTCCCCTGTTTCTCCCCTGCATTGCATATACACAAACACAATTATAAACAGAGTGAGTCACATGCAGCAGCAAATCAAAATCGAGCTTCTCTTCCTCCTCATCCCCCTCAACTCCCTCCTCATCCATCCGTCACGTTGAACATCTTGCACTCCTCCCAGCCCTTCCGCTCACTCACTCTCGCCTCCTTTTAAAGTGGATGTCATATTATCCTAAACCTGTCAGCCTGCGGTACCTCACCCTCAGTCACCCTTCCTTCCGCCTACCTCTCTCTCTCTCTCTCTCTCTCTCTCTCTCTCTCTGTCTCCCTCCCCTTCCCTGCTGTGGACGTCAATGGGACATTGCTGTCACACTGTGCCCTGATGCATCCACACACTCACACCGATCCTTGTGGTGATCATCATGTGTCTGTTCCTGCCCTGCTGAGTCCTCTCCTCTCTTTCCCTCCGTCTTGTTAGTCACATATTGAGGGTTTGAAGTTTCCTCCTGGGTGGTGGGGTGGGGGCAATTAAATATTTATGGATCAACATCCATTCAAATGTTTGGCAATGGAGAAGGCCTGTGACCGGAAAAGTGACATGAGTTGTTTGTGCACAACATGCGGCAGGGGATGTGCAGTGCTTGTCCTCAGCATGTGGTGGTGAGTGTGTGGCGTACACATTTAGCAGCAGAAGACATTTTGAAGGTCTCCTGTAATGTATTCAATCATGCTAAGCTACACAATAGAATTCCTCTTTTTAAATTCAAGCACCATGGCAGTTTTACTGTTTGAAGTTGAGACAGGTTTTCTACTTACATCTGGGGTGCCAGTCAAATCACATCTTACGAGTAATGATTATAAAATACAAAAACAAAATTGCCATCAAACCATAAAAAACGTTTATGTAAGCAATAATAACCACAAATAACCAAGAAGTGCACTAACACTAAGAACATGTTGTTTAAATATTTGTTTTCAAAGTAAACAAGCCAGAGTACATGCAGGTACGTCAGTTGTGTTTTTCTGTTTCTGAGTGTGCTAACCTGATGTCATTGAGCTGTGCAGAGGTTTTGAGGCAACAGGAATTTCTCTTATCATATTCAAATGATGTCATTGCCCCTACTGAGGGAAAACTGGTTGCCGGCCAGTGTGTGAACAAATGAGAAAAGTCACACTTAAACTTATTCAGTTATTTTGAGGAAAATCAGGCAATGACAAAACAGTGACGAGGTAGCACAGGATAAGAATAAGAGGGCTGCTTTAATTTAGTTTCTGCACAGATGCTCAAACAAGTGCAGCTCTCCAAATTGATTGAAGAACTGTAGGTGGTGTTGTGGGGCAATCCACCTTTGATAGAAGGGTGTGAGTCTTTTCTAATTATTATAATATTATGATGTAGAGGTGTTAAGCACTGGCTCTGCAGAGTTCAAGACAATCTGAAACACTGTGTAATGAGCCATGCTCAGTATTAACATAGGGGAAATTAATGCTTCCATTTGAACTAATGTGTTTCATCAGACAACAGTTACCTTCCACTGCAGCCAACCTAAGCCAACAATGGCAAAACAAAGTCCAGCCATTGCAGTAGTTCCAGCTAAATCCCATGCTTTCATAGATAAAGGTTTTATTTCTGTGGTCAAAGATGAAACAAGGTTCAGCCATGTACCAGTCACATTAACCTGTATATTTTGTGTAGTACTGCAATACAGCAAACATGGTCTATATGGATTAAACCATTAGTCGGTTTCAATTGAATGAAAAATTCTCGCAAGAAACACGGTGAAACAAGGTGAATAATGTTGACCACCAAACTCTAAGCACATCATCCTTAAGTAAAAGTGAATATCTGAAGGAAGACTGAAGGACATTCTGTCCAGGAATTCGTTGGATATCATGTTCACAGGACTGGCAAAGACGAAAACATAATGCTGCGTAATTCCAGCCACTGAGGAGAACTTAGGTTTCCTGCATGTCCCATCATGAGCACCGTGGACCAAATAACACCTCTCACTCTCTGCACTCCCACAGATGGCTGGCATTACTTGCAGCTCCCCGAATCTCCATAGAGACGGCATTGCCCACAACAATCAAAAGTAGGAGAATAGTTGTGGATTCCAATTATTCTCCTGTTGTCTTCTTCCGAACCAACTAATGGTCCCTCTCTTCTCAATCAAAAAGCATCTCAGCGTTCTCGTAACAACTTCCTGAGTGGTGCCGACAGTGCTTTTCAAACACATCCCATCGAGGCCCCCACATTATGCTGGTTTTCATTCCAGCCAAGCAGCGCGGCAGCTGGTTCCTCTGATTAACACACACCACAACAAAAGCGCAGGAGCAAAAGAGTGAAATGAGCTGCAGCAGCTTCTGAGTAGAGTCAAATTTCAGGGCTTTTGGCCTGATGTAAGAAGCTGTTGTAAGTGCTGCAGCTGTGAGTAACTCAAATTGAGGTATGAGTACTGCATTTCCCTATTTCCATGTTACGCTCTTTGATATTTACACCAGATTTAACAGAGATGTTTTACTTCATTGATATTGGTCTATTTCAATATGTAGACACCAAAGTGTGATTCATTCCTTTAAGTTGGGGTTTAATTTATCGTCATCATCCTTCACCATTGTGTGCATACTGCTGCGACATGAGCCGCCACAGCAACGTAAAGCCTCTGCTTAGACCGTTCCATTACTGCATGAAAAATATACAAAAATAAATAAATCAACTCATTTCTTTCTTTTTATCCTCTGGATTTCATATGATTTCCTCCGGATGCTGACATCATACTATCCGTGTGTGCAGAACATTGATTCAGCAGTTTCAACGCCTGACCGCTTGAAGTGTGGTTTGATACACAAGCAGACACATGGTGTTAAAACGGCATTAGCTTGTACTGCAGAGCTAAATGATTGAAGCTGTGCATGTGAGTGCGTTGCTGCATCGTGATCTCCCTCCTGCCTGTGCTTGCAGAATAATTGAGGAAACTGCAGGAAGTCAACAGCATGATTTATTGATCACAGGTAATATTGAAAAGCTGCTCAAGCAAACAGGGCCTTTTGATACTGCTCAGCAAAATGGATTGCTGGTGTATGATTGGGTGCCAAAGTACGAGAGTATAGTGTGTATATGTTTATTTTGTGTGCATGTGTGTGTGTGTCTACACACTGTGCCTTTGAGATGTCGACGAAAATATAGGGCAACCCACATGACCCAAAAATCCTCACTTCCTCTCTCCAGTTCTGTCTATTTCCCTTCATCTCCCCCTCCCTGTCTCCCTCTATCTCAAATGGGAACATTGTATGTGGCCTATCTACAGCCCAACAACCTCCTCTGGGCATTATGGCACGCACACACACACACACACACACACACACACACACGCGCACAAGCATGCACACATACACACATCAATTGATGCTCTAGGCATACAGCAGACCGGCAACAACTTTCAAACTGGCTTAGCTCAGCTTACTACAGCTCAGAAAGGCAGATTGGTGACGGAGAGTGTCCCCAAACCAGACAGTCACCAATATGGTCAACATGTCTATCAACCGCTCATAAGCAAACTATGCAAATCACATTAAACGCACACTTGCTTACACTTCACTCCCCACTTGTGGTTATAAGCATTCTACTTTCTCCCTCCTGGACCACATTATTCTCAGTCTCAGCCAGCACGTGACCCACACTCATTACAACACACCCCTGCTCTGCTCCCATGGGGGATCCACCAGCTCTCGGCCCGTGGCCTATTTAGCCTGGCCTCGCTGTGGTCTGGCTGGTTTACAGACGCTCTCTCTCTGGTGTTTGAGCTGAACCCCCTGAGCTGATGATGGTTCAGGCACATTTCCTACAAAGCCAGATTTGGCTAAGGCTATTAAGAGAATCCCAAATGATGCAGGGGTTCGTTGACCTTTAAAACCCCAAATCCACAACAATTCTGCCAGGACTTTTGGCAGGTGCAGGCCCAAAAAATCGTAGTATTCCCCCATTTGGGATGCTTAACACTATCACAGCTGAATAACTAAATAAGAAGATTACATCTTTGGTTTGTATGTGACAGTTTGGCCTTAATCTTCACTTTTGCCCACACAAAATCAGCCTTTTGGGGGTTTAGGGCCATTTGCAGTTATTGAGCAAAAGCTGCAGCTATTTTGGAGCTTAAAGCCACATACTAGGGAGGATATAGCAGCAACAGTATCGTAACATATAATGAATTGACCCATGAAGTCAGCAGACACAAAATACTTGAAACGATTGTCGTCATGTCAGACTGGCCGTCTGTTTCCTCACAGCATGGTGAGGCTTTACAGACGCTGCTATCCTTCAGCTTTGGGCCAGATCCTCCTTTAGTTCAGACAGCTGAGGCTTACACTGTGCTGCAGTGAGCTCCATTGATGCACCGTTAAAAAAAAGAGTCCTTTTGTCCTGTCTGACAGAACCGATCATGGATCGCTTGGTTATCGGACATCAGGTGTGGGTTCACACAATGTATGGAGTCACACAAAAGAAAACTGCCCCCGTTTGTCGTAAGACACCATCCTTCTGTGGGTTAGAGCTAAGGGAAAGAGGAAATGATCCTACCTTGTTCTAGTGGACACTTCGGCTTTGCTTTTGTCTCCGTTGTCCTCCACCTGCTTTGTAGAGCTCCATTTTGACACCTGTGATGAATCAAATAGATGCATGATTGTTAAAAAAAAAAAAAAAACAGAAAAAAACCCAGAATGGCTGTTGCTTTGAGTGCTCATGTTGCAGTTGCCATCATTGAAATGAATATTTTGGCTTTCATCTCCCTTCCTCCTGACCTGCAGCAGGACAGCAGCTCCCGTGGACAGAATGCTTATTTCCTCTAATTGTACAATCTGTATTAGAAAGCTGTACATTAAGGGGTTAGGTTTATTACCACAGGAAAATTGATGTCAGTTTCTTGAGGTCAAACAACATCTACATTCAGACAGGACACCTCAGAGACATATGAGGGGTGGACTGTGATTAATTCATCCTCCTTTCATTTTGCTTCCTCATCCCCTCTTCCTGCACACAGATTGGATTTTCTGCTCTTCCCCCTCATTGCTTATGATTTCCTCTTGTTTCACAGATTGTTCTGTACTTTTATCTCAACAGGCTCCCCCCCCACCCCCACCCCATCCCGTCTCATCCCTTTCACTTGTTCTTCATCAAACAAACAGCTTTTAACACGGGAATGACAGAAATCCTAGAGAACACTCGGCCCCCGAAGGTTAATCCATCTGCTTGATCAACCGGCTGTGGTGCCGCCCTAATTCCTGATCTGATCCCTGGTTGGCCAGAGGAGCTGTTTGTCAAACTCCATCGGGTCGTGGATGATTGCGCATGCAGACGAACACGCCGGCGACACTCTCTCCATCTCAATCACCGACTTGGCAAGTGAACATGCGCACACATCCACACACGAACGGGCAGCATGCACACAACAGTCACTCTTGCTTTTCCTGACTAATACACACACTCTGTGAGGAACCTAACAAGCATGTGACATTGAGAAGGGTGAACAACAAGTCTATACAAACACACACACACTACATCTGTATGCATAAATCAATAGGCCTTCTATGGCTGAATTTACTAAGGTCAAATGTGGCTCAGGCTGACGGGAAGCAAGAGGACAGTGAGAAAGTGTGTGTGTGTGTGTGTGTGTGTGTGTGTGTGTACACTCGCTTATGCGGGGGTGGCATAATGGACAGACTGAGAGAGAGTAATGAAAGCATCTCTAAAAGGAATAGGTAGGGAGACAGAGAAGGAGGAGGGGGCGAGGAGAGCATAAAACGAAAGATGAAGAGGAGAGAGCTGTGGGGGCAAGGAGATGTGTGGATAAATAAAGGTAGAGGAGGACGTGGAAGAGGGGGGACAGTTAAATAGAGGCTGCAGCAAGCGGAGGTCAATGGGGAAGATGATGGAGAGATGAGCAGGGGTGGGAAGGAAGGACGAGAGCAGGCGGGGAAGGGGGCCGCGAACCCATTTGCTGAGCTCAGGTGTTTTGCTGCCACTGTCATGTCTCTAAAACAACAGACTGTTTGATTTCTCAACTGCTCTGAGAGGCCGACTCGGGTCAGAGAGCGTGACTGGCATCTATTTTTCCTCCCCCGGCACACGATTTCCCGTCACTGACGAGGGAGGGGAAGATACTGGCCCGCCACTCAGCCTAGCCTCAGGTCATGCTGGGGGACTCTCAAAGGGAAGTCAGACTTTTACACAACCTGGGTTTAACTCTCAATGATACTGGTAAGTTTTCAGTTTTCAAAGCCCCACTACCAGAATTTCTGCATAAATCTTAAATATATGCCAGCCTTTGCAAAATATTTCTAATGGGCCATTTTGTTATTAAAGGTGAAATCCCTCTACATCAGAAAACTGGTGTACTGTTTTCAAATGTTCTCTGTGGATCTGGAGACGTAGAAAGCCCCTTCAGTCTAGGTCATGATTTCACCCCTGCACATATTGTTGCTGTACATATATACATATATATAATCCTACTTCAAGCTAGGTTCCTCTGCCGGCAGAGCCTGTGGGGTTCTGTGCAGGTTACTGAGGTCTGCTCTTATTCCATCTCACATGCTGTAACTAGAATTAGCCGGATCCATTATCTGCCTAGAGTTGCACCACTTGTGCCTTCTCTTGGCACATGGTTGTTAGCTCCTGTTTCATCCCTTGATATATTTTTTTCGCTGCGTCTCATGTTTCTTCTGCTCGATGTTGCTTTCACTTGGAATCGTTATGTGTCTCACAACTTCCTGTTTCTGCTGTTTATCGAGTAGATGCAAAGACTGTAAGTGGCAGCAGGATCACATTCATGTCGAACATGTATAGTGGTAAATGTAGAGTGAAAGAACAGGATCAGATAGAACCAAGAATTAAACTCAGCTATGTCCTTGCCAAAGTAAATGACATGAATTGGTTTCCTGGCTATGTGGTCCAACTGGATGTTTTTTTTTTTTTTGTTGTTGTTGTTGTTTTTTTTAACTGAATTGTAGCAAACAGAGACATACTAATTTCATACTTGAATTCATACACAACAAATCCACATCCGTTCCTGGCCTCATGGAGCTGTGAAGATGTGGTAATTCACCAAACCTGTTTGCCAGTTGATATTCTCGGCAGTCAGACAAAATCGTTGCAAGGTTGCTGCAGCCTCTGGCTCAGGGGATGAGAATAATGATAACATGGATGCGGTACAAGAAGCTGGCAGCGGCAGGTTAAGCTATTACAATTTGAAATTCAGTGATTACAGTGACTACGACTAGTGTGTCTTAGCTCCCTGACTGGGAAACCGACAGATGATTGATACCACTTTGGTTTCCGTGTGTTCAGGGGATAGACGCCTAAATGTGCTTACTGGGCTTTAACCCATTAATCCATAGGCTTTTATATTTAAATCACATGAATTCAATCGCTCTTAGCTTAACTGTAAATTCAGCACAAACTGTTCTGGGTCCAATGGATAAGAGAGATATTGGGGGAATAAGAGCAAGAACATGTCTCTCTGTCCCCCTTATGCGAGACAGAATGAAAATTGAAAAACCTGGATAGGTACTTCATTTCTTCTTCTCTGCCAAATGTAAATGTGTATATTTTGTTTCCAGAGGATATTTTGTTTGGGGCACAGTGTAAAAATGGATATGACATGCAAACATCTCAAATAATAATTCTTGAGATGCAGTCACCTTGCCACTGACAATAAAATTGTGGTGGAAGAATTTAGAAAGGCATGGAGGGTCGACTGAATGTGATCAAGCTGCTCTGTTAAAGCGTAGGAGTAGTGCGTTTGCAGCTCACAACGCCATATCAGGATATCGCTGCCTCTGCTCTCACTGCCCGTGCTGCTTTGTAAGAGCTTTGGGACAATTATTATAGCACGTGAGGATTTTAAACACAACCCCATACATCAAAATGACTGTGGCCCTCAGGTATCTTTGAAACCTCCGCAGAGTTTGTGTGTTTTATTTTAAATATTTACTCATTAAGTGTAATTCAGGTGACTTGTTGCTTACCTGTCGAAGCTTGAGAAGGAGCCACAGTTCGACTCTTTGTTTCTTTGGGAGGAAAAGTGTCATTGTGACGTCACCACATCATGTCAGCAATCAGCACACCTGGGCCTCTCCAGCCACACACACACACACACACACACACACACACCTGGTTCCACTCCTCTCATTGCCCTTGGCCTATTTACTCCAGCACGCCACAGCACCAGTGCAAGTTTGTTCTTTGTTCTTATGACAAGACCTTCCAGCTATTAGTCCCGCATTGATCTCCTAGTTCTGATCCTGTATCTGCTCCTGTTCTTCTGCCCTGTCGAGTCCTCAGACTCTCCTGCACCAAGCCTGGAAGCAAGCATTCATTCGTCAGCCACTTTTGAAGAAGCCTTTAAAACGGGACAGACTCCCCAAATAAATGCTCTGTCTGGAAAAGAGGAAAGCACAATGATTTTTATTGTCAGATGATTCCACGCCAGCATCATTATGAATATTACAATCTATTGTGTCAGCAAAGCATATTACTTTTTTATGGTACATGTAAACTGTGATGAGCAGATGTTAAGTCTAAATCGTAATCTGATGCCTGGAAAAGCAAGGTACAAAGACAGTAACAACAGCAAAAAAAAAAAGTGTATACTGTCGCCACATCAGAATCTGGTGTCATTTTGAATGTCAAGGATTTCCATTAAGCAGCCCCACTGTATGGGATTCATAACAAGAGGAGCTCTCCAGCATGGCATCAGGGCACCTACACGTCAGTGGAGCGAAATCTAAATCTCTTTGGCCCACTTGGAGAGGTGTAATTTTAGATGCAGCTCCGCAGCGAGGTGCTAAAGCCAAAGGCCTCTTCAAGTGGCAGTGAGAGGCAGATGAAAGAGCTGCATGGAGCAGAAATAAAGATTAGCTGGGAGCTGGAGTTATATTTGTGTTGTGATGTGTAATCAAACGGTTGGCATTATCTGGGCCGGTTGTGTGCTTCTCTCGGATGATGCTTGTATTAGTTTTCTTGTTTTACTGGAGCGATCCACTGAAGCTTCCATCTGCTTCTTAACTCTAAGTACATATGCAGGTAAGCATAAGAAGCAGAGGTCACTGGATTTTAACCCCTGTTATTGCTTCACTGTCCATATAGGAAGCTGAGGTCAAGGCAAACCGCCTCCACAAACACCAGCTGAGAGAGGGATACGAGTCGCTTTCATTTAGTGGAGAAATGTTAATAGAATTTATAATGTGCACCATAAGAGCCACTGTGGTTAGCCTTTCCTGCTGAGTGCAGAGCATTCATTTATATGGAAATGTGTCATTTATGTTGCTCTCCATAATATACATCCCTGCTGCAACCATATTGACTCACAGATACGCACCAGCTCCATCTGGATCGGCTCTGACGACGTCCAAATCCGCATGTATTCTTGACTCATCCCCCATCACACACCCGAAGGAATCATTCCCTCCAATTTGGAGACCAGCGTGAACATTCCACTCCACCTCTACTGGTGATGATATGGTAACATATTCCAGTTGAGAGAGCTGGTTAAAATTCAAACCTAGGCCATCTGGAAAGAGGGAGAGTTGGATATGTAGTGGGTGTGTTGTTTGTTATAATCTTCCCTGTGAGGAGAGTGCACAGCGCTCCAGAGTGTAGAGTCATTTTGGTGAGGACTGGGGTAGTCAAAATGCCAATATGTATACAAACCAAACACGCTCCCTCCACATTGGACATTTCACTGCTCACTGCTGTGAGACTGCTCCTATTGCATCACCAGACATACACAAACATACAAATACATACCAATTTGTAGACATAAACGCCAGCTTTGTATGGAAAAAATTAAAGATGAATTCCTATTCATTTCCACACACAGTGTAAAGCAAACATCCACAGCTCTCATTCATATGCTCATTGCTTTTGCTATATCATCTGCATATGTGAGAATAAATTAAAAACCTACAGACTGTGATGTGAAATTTATCATGCATGAAAGTGCTCTCCCAGCCCAGTTAAAAGCAATCGAGCAGCAGCGGGATGGATAAAAAGGAGGGATGTAACATGTGTTCTGCTTTATGGAAAGCGTTCTGCGTTCCTGTCCATCATCTGCATGCTCATGTGTGCCGGGATTCATGTGCAGCTACTTATTGAATGCACGTTCGAAAAGGACATTTTATGGATGTGAAATGATAAAGATGCATGTTAAAAAGATGCAGCCGAAGCTAATGCACTTCTGTCCTTCCTGGAAGAGGGATTCCTCGCACGTGGAGCTCTCTGAGGTTTCTACCTTACTTTTTCATGTTAAAAGGGTTAAAGGCAGAGGGTGTCACAGCCTGTTAATGCCCTATGAGAGAAATTATAGTTTGGCAATATGGACTATTTTATTTGATTGATTGATGTAAAGAGGAAACATCTTTCGGAGAGAGGCCATTTTTCAGGTTCATTTTTGGTGCGTGCACAGTATCAAGTTTTCATTTCATGCCACACAGAAATGTGATTTCATTATTATTAAAATATTATATTATCTGCCAAAATTTCACAATACATTCATGGGTTTAACCAAATTCACTGCAATGAGCTCCAGCGAGAGGTCAGAATGATTAATGCAGGCGACGGGACACGCTCGCTTCCTGGCTTGGCGGGGGAGTATGTGAGGTTTTGTTTTCGAAATGGACCCGAAAGCCGACACACACACAGGGGGATTGTTTAGTGAGAGAGCAAGGAGTCTTTAATGAAGCACAGAGGCAGGCAGGTAACAAGCTGGGTGCTGGCTGAGACTCAGCCTGTGATCCCGTGAGTTGCAGATAAGGCAGGCTGGTCGGCTCTAGCACTCCTGACGCACAAAAGAGAAAATAGTATGAGGAGGTTTCACCAGAAGCATACGAAAATAGTAAGAGACATTTAGGTCGGCCGAGCATGTGTACCACTGCTCAATCTGGCGGTGAGCAGAGAAAAGACTGGTGTTTTTGTAGGCACACACACACACACACACACACACTCAGGGGAGGAGGTTAATAGGAGGGGAGCAGAGAGAAAAGGGAAAACACCAGAGTAATAGTCCGAGCTGGGACACAGTGCAATGTGATTTGTATTTCTAATCCACAGACTTTCTCCCCACCGTGTGACATGACTCTTGAATAGAGGGTAAACACGTCGAGTGGTCAGAGTCCTCGTCCTGTTCAGTTTCCACATCACGTTCCTCCATGTTGTCTTGCCTGGATGTGGAACAAAGGCCATGGCCATTGCGTCAACATAGGGGGGACCGAAATGACTTAACACACAAGATTCATTTTTGTGTATTTATTTTATTATTTATTATTATTAATTATTAGACTCTGTCTGAGGTCTGACGTCAATGTCTTTCATTAGTGGGCTTTGCTGTGGACTTTAGTCACCTGAGTCCAAGTGTTAACAACTTGTTGTTGAAGTTGCGTGTGCTGAAATGTCAGTGGTTGTGTAATCTCCCCATAGTTTATTGTGGTGTAGACCATGTCCTATGTTGACAGATGTTTTCTTTACTTAAGCAAAGAGGTCAATAACCCTTCTCTTCTCTTCACAAAATGTGCACATTGTCTCTCTTGTCTTTCAACTGTCTGTAAAGTGCTCCGTTGACATAAGTGCTTGTTTAATGGTTGTTGTGTATGGAGGTCTGAGCAGTCCTCTCAATGCCACACATAATGTCTCATATGGGATATTGATGAGTTTGTTGTTCCATTCTTTAACAGGAGCTTGTAGAAGAAGAACTACCTAAGCTCCTGGGAAGGAGTACAACCTCTGTTTCATCTAAGCTTGTCTTTCAGTGGTAGTTCAGAGACAAACAGTGGCCTGTGTGTGATGTGGGTGGGTTTCCTTTATACTGCAGTGAGAACGTTTCTGTTTTCATCTGAATACACTCCAGGTTTTTTTCTGCCATATCCACAATGGTCTGAATAAGAAAATGGTTCTAGTAACACATTTTCAATTATGTCCTAAGATGCAGCTGGAAGTCGTTCCAGTTGGCCCATTTAATGTCCCATGCGTACATGCACACCTGTCACCCCACACATGAATGAACTAATCTACTGATGAAAGCAGCTTCATGCAAACACTTGAATGCTGGACTTGTAATGAGAAGAATGCAGCGCTATCTTTATTGTCCAAGTATAGTTTACACTTGCAGGAAATGTGACCTCTGCTGTTAACCCAGCCAAGAGTAATGAACACACTCACCAGGAGCGGTGAACAATGAGCACACCAACACGGACCGGGAGCTGTGAGCACACGTTACAGCGAACAAGGAGCAGTAAGGGGCTTAGGTTGCCTGCACCCTGGCACGTCGGCCGCAGAGGAGGGGGAAGCCCCTCTTTCTCCCAGCTGGTCTGTGTATACTAACCTTTCAATCCTAAATCGGTTCACATGCCGACCTCCTGACAATAATCCCCACCAGTCAAAGGTGTCTCTCGTGTGCAGCAGTGCACACTTGTTAACACAGGCATGCAACAAACCACAGAGAGGGATGGCAGGAAGATAACAGCTTGCCGGATGTGTTGTTACTCCCTGAGTTTGTATTGCACCATGTTGTAAAGAGGCAAGAGATTAAAGATCTCTCGCTAACATCAGAGGATGAGCTACAACAAAAGAAGGAATGAGAGAAAGAGAATGGGGAATGAAAGAAGGGAAAGCGAGGGCTGAGGGAAGAAAGAAAGAAAGAAAGAGAAGGAGAGGGACAGCTGGGAAACATAAGTGAAGAAAGGAAGCGTTAATGTGAAGAAGCCTCTATGAATGTCTCCCCATGCCCACTGTTCACATGCACACAGCAGTCATGGGTGGGCATGAGCGCTTAAACACACACACACACACACACACAGGGATGGCTAAAAACATGAGGTACATACAGAATAATGGATAGAGAGAGAGAGAGAGTGAGAGAGAGAGAGAGTGAGAGACCATTTGGAAGCTAATCGTATTCTCTCTGTGGGTGTCAATTAAATCTCTCAGCTCTGTCAACAGTACGAACAACTACACACGCAAGCTTGTCCTCTTTCAACAGCTAGTGCATTGTCAACACCGGCAGGCTTGGCAAGCGAGAGAGAGAGAGAGAGAGAGAGAAAGGGAGTTGAGATAAGAGATAAAGAAGTGGTCATATGAGAGCACTGCATGTAAGGCAACACTGTGGTCACTCACTCAAACGCACACACACAGGTTGCAAGATTTTCCTTTTGTTGGATGATACACAGTTCAAACTGGCAGATGATCTGTGGACTGTGGACAGTGTGTGGCAGAGCAAAAAACCTCACCAAAAAAAATCACCTGACCGTGAAGAGAACACAACGAGCATCAGTAATGGGTCTGGTTTGTGTTTCTCATCAGTAAAAGGTTCAAAAAGGTTCAAATGTACATATTGATATTGTGCTGTGGAACTGGTTTGACTGGAGACATTGTGTGACAGATGGAAAACAAAACCTTGTGACTTGAACAGTTTGTTATAAACTTGTTGCACGTGACCTCATCAACAAAATGGGGCCAAAAAAAAAAAGTGTCTGTGACACTGTGGTATCATCTGTGACGGAACAAGCACAGGTTTGGTTCGTGAGGTTTTTTCATGTCACTCACCCAAACATCTTATTATAACTACATATAAATACATTTCCTACTCTTACAGCCCCAAAATGCCTTTTCAGACAATCACACTTTGTAAAGCCCATATTGGCAAATCACAAATTGATTGATTGATTGATTGTAAACAATATCGATACTTGAATTCATTGGTAAAAGCAAGCTCTATTTAACTACAAGGTTTATACATTTTTAGGATTTTAAAGTATGGGGTACTATGAGCAGCTCAGCTCAGGTTTGCAGGTCAAGAAAAATCCACCCATGACTGAAAAGACAGCTGTCAAAGTAGCAATTAAATCAACATAATTGACTGTGAGCGAGAACCCTTTTATGGTGTGTGTGTGTGTGTCCCACCCCAGGAGCGCTGATATTGTCAGGCTGTCATTTCCCTAATTTGTTGGGCAATAAGCATCAGAAAAAACAAACTCACACTGAAATACCATCAATGTTTTAATAATTGGTGGACGTTGTGGATATTTTAAAAAATCAATACAATGTTCTTTAGATATTATTTTATGATGAAAATCTGTAAAATTACTGCAACTTTTTGGACCAATTTCTTTGGGAAATCTATAAAAAGAAACAGCGGGTGTAGCCATTAAGGCAGGAAACGAATGGGCTGGTAGCAGCACTGAAGGTAGGTACAGGTACAGAGGATCGTTTGAAAATTTTTCACTGCACCGTTCAGTTCCACGAGTCGAGCATTGTAAATGACATTTAGATTGTGAAAACCAAACAACGATGAAAGAGAAATGGAAGAAGGTGCCGCATTCCAGTCTCCAGCTCCTCACCGCATCTGTCAACACGCTCTCTAAAAACACAAATGACACAGTAATCTTTACCTTGACTTGGCTCCGCCTGCTCGATAGCAAACAGATCCATATTCCTCCTCACTGCTTGAACAACATGCCTCCCATACTCAATAGCCTGCGTGTTGCTAGTTAGGGCAGTGATATAAATGAAGTGCTGTCATTTTAAGTCAAATCATAAGCCGCATTGATCTCTGTGTGGTTTGCCTAATCAAACTTTATTTTAGATGAATGGCTGAAATTTAGAAATAGCTCACACTGTATTGATATAAAGCACATTCAACAGAGACAGACAAATCAAATCAAATCAATACACCGAATAAAAACTCCCTGTCTTTAAAATGGAAAAGAAATCCCCAAATTGAGTAGAGCCACGTTGGTCTCATTGTATTTTAATAGGAATAATCCAGGTTATCCTTTTGAATCAATCTAATGTGTTCAACACATGGCATCTGCATCTGCAACATCAAGAAGTGTAGGGGCTGTGTACTGTACTTTCTAAATTAACTGTATGCTACATTTTTACCATCATTTGTTCATCACACCCAAGAGTGAAGACAAATTGTGGAGACAGGATTAAAAAGCAAGATGAGGGTCAGTATTGTTGTTAGTTACTTTAGTTAAAATAGACCCGTGATGGTGACTTTAACATGCTGCCTGTGGCTAAAAAGAAAGGATGTTTTCAATATGCCACAGACACAACATTGATCAAAACAAAAAAAGAATACAATTATCTCAACATGAAAAAGAAACACTGCAGTAAACAGTGTCACCTGAGTTACACAACACGATCCTTGAGCTGTGTTAATGAGGCCTGGTGTTCACAGGCACTTAACACAGACACGTGATCTCTCTGGCAGAATGTACAAGTTGGATCCTGCATCTGCATGCTGCAACACCCCTGGGCTAAATGACTCATGGTTCAAACTGTGTCTGATGAATGTTACACAATTTGGTGCTGGCCTTCACCACTTCATGTGTGAAATGGTGTAAGATTAAAGAGAAATGGATCTTTTCCCAGAAACTAAATTTAAAATACTCCTGGTTCTGTTTTCTCCAGGGTTTTGTTTAGATAGACAGATAGGACTCTTAAAATGGAAATACGTTACATTTGCATCAAGGGCGTTCTCATTAGGGAGGATGCCATGGTTTTTACACAGCAGTCTGGACTAAACACCTTTTGAAGTTTTTATGTAAACTGAAGCTACCACAGATTGTCCATCATGTTTGGAACGGGTGGATTAGGTGAGGGGTATTCAGCTGCAACATGAAAATTCACCACTTGATGTCACTATATTCTACACACTGTACCTTTAATTAATAGCTTTAACACACACATACACACGCAAAGTTGTGTTGTAGCAAGTTCTTCGACATATACTCAAAAAAGCCAGATAAATCAGACATACAACTGGTGGCGACTGAAACATGAAACCCCTGCAAACCCTCAGCCAAAGCCAAATCCAAATAAACTATCTATATCGATGATGTCAGAAGTCTTTGAGTTGCCTTAAGCAGAGTCCACATTATTACCAAAGTTGGCCCGCTGCTTGTCCTTCAGGGGCCAATTCATTAGTTAGCCAGAAAGCTCAATCAATCACAATGTATCAGGGAAGACTGCGGATCATAATTCTGCTCAGGTGCAGGATAGAGGAAAGACAGGCAATGAGACGATGAATGGACAAAGAGAAAGGAAAACAAGATGGATTGGCAGGTGGGGAGAAAACAAGAAGGATGACTGCGGCTGTAACCCCGGACGGATTAGGTCCTTATACCAAGAGCAGCTTGTCATTAGATATCACCTCTCAATCACAAAGTTCTGTCACACTTTCTGTTCCGTCTATAGACATGATGGATAACGTTGATTTCTAGAAAAAAGGAGAGGAATTGTTGGAGGAAATAACCCTGAGGCACTGAGTGGGTGAGAACAAATGGAAAGTCTTTCATGACCTGGCTACAGGGTCAAACCCAACTGAGTTACAAGTGATGAGAATCAGTGAAAAGGACTTCTGTGCAGCAAATCCTGCATTTGACCATTTTTATTGTTATAAGATTTTATTTTTGTTCTGGATGTTCAAAGGGGTCTCAGGTCTCATGGAACAATACGAGCCATTGATTAGCAGTATAGAAAGGCCTGTGATGTGTTCCCCAAGGAAGTCAGTAGACGATACACACACACACAAACGAGCATGTTTCCTCTAGGAGCGGTATGTCTCCTCTACTTGTCTGCAATTGTTCCTCTGCCTTCATTGATCCCTCGCAGATCAATGTTATGAAATAGAAACAGGTGTAGGTTTGCACTCAGAGGAATCAGCGGCACATTAATCACAGCCTGTGCTTAGATATGTTGCACACACAGCTGCTCTCAACCAAACATGAATCGGGTTTAACAAACAGTTTTCGAGGTTCATAAGGATTTCAACGACTTAGTCAAGGCTTTTGGCTGCTGAATGGTAAATATTGAAAATACCTCTGATTTGGACATTCCTGGGCTAAATTCAGCAAAGTGCAGTTTCATGGTATAATTATGAATTTACGTGAGTTTTTTCAGAGTGAGATCCACTGTATCTACATGGAGATATTAGCTGTGGAACATTGTGGTTTTGTGGAGCACTTCAGAAAGGTAAAGATTTGTTATCTTGACTACACAATAAGCTGAACAGTGCTGCAGTACAATGAAACGTAAAACGAAAACATGTTTTGCCTCCACTCTAATTGTATTTGTGTTGACATTTTGAACAATATTTAAGTTTCGCGAAAGAAGGGGCCAATGAAACTTGCAAAAATGTGACTGCATAATTACAGTGTATACAAAATTAGTCAAATCAAACTCAAGGAGACTCCCCGAGGCTGCGATGTCCTCTGTAGCCTCCATGAACGCTCCCAAAGGTGTGAATATATATTAGCCAAGAATTCAAGAAAAAGCAAATGGAGAGAATACAAATAAAGCATATTCAGTATTATGTATGTACAGTCATACTTATTCAATATTCTGTCGCTAATACAGTGCATGCACAAACTCAAGCTGCGTCCCAGTTCCAGGAGAAACAGTGCACAGTTTTGTTTGTACACAGATGGTTCACAACAACAACAAGAGACAAAAAAAAGTCAAAAACATTCAAGTGCATTTTAAACTGTGTTGGTTAAATTTGCTGTTGAGGTACATTTTAGACCCACAGTGCAATGCACAAGGGAAATGAGTGGTTTCACTACTTGCAGGAAACTGTTCAGAGATTTAAAATGTTAGAGACACAGAGTTTTATACTGACAAATACTGGCAGCTGACAAGTAAAGGACAACGCCTTATTTAACACCTGGAGAGGGAGCACAAATGCAGTGGTCCTCCCATGAGGCACAAGGGGTCAATTACAGAATGAAAATGGGCTTTGCTCTGAACAGGTTTCTACTCAGCCTCGGCACCTCAAGCTCCATCAAAAACGTCAAATGAGACAATGTATTTTGAAGGAACAGAGACTTGAAAAATCTATGTCAAATAAGTCTACTAGGACCCACCCTGTCAATCGGATTGAAGTCTGTCCTCTCTGGTGCTGTTTTACCACCAACTCAAAGAGTGCATCCAAATGATCTGTTTACTTTGTGTTATGATTGTAAACACACCTTATAACCGAAACTTCTTGAGAGTTGCTTTGCAACACTGAAACTGGGAAAGCGTTGGTTTATTTATAGCATAGAAGTCACAAGGAAAGAGACTAACTGCAAAAAGCAAATTCCAAGGTGGAGATTGCGTAACAAGATCTCCCCCTTGAAACAGAGGGGCTCAAACAAAATCCATAATATTCAGTTATTTCTTATGTTTCAGGAGCTTCACAGTGTAATGTTTATATCTGAGGCTTGCTATCAGAATCGGCTTTTCCTGTTTAATTACACATGGAATATTTTATGACGTCAAAAATAAGGATCACTTGGAATCAGGATGGAGTTCCATTACAAGAGAGCTGTCAATCAAGTGTGGTTTCTAACCAACCCCACGGTACATGGAAGAGTTGTAACAAGGTCGTTTACTGTAAATTGTGTGGAGGTGAAGCCCGGTTGTGTTGTGTCTTTTAAGGTTCGGTGTGTTGGATTTAGGGACATTGAGCTGTGAGCTTGCTGATTTGACCTAGTGTTTCCAATACTGACCCATTTCATACATATGTGGATTACAAGTGGACGCCTCATATAATCCCTGTCACTGAATAAACATCATTTGAGTTCATATTTCAGAGGGGAATTACATGCACGCTGAATGAAACATTTTGATCATTGATCTTGATTCACACTTCAAAGTGTGTAATGTAAACGTTAACCCCAGAAACATGTAATGATATCACTGAACAGAGTTCACTCCATTATTTTACAACAGCAGTTGTCAGTATTTTAATATCTTGTGTAGTTCAGAGAGTAATTTCCCTTTCCACAACAAGCTGGTGCGAATAAAACATGGCTTCACAACATTCAAGTCAGGTCAGGGATAATGTTTGGCTCATGTCTTGTAGAGAAATCTCATGCTTGTGTTGAAAGTTTGAACAGTATTGTTTAACTTTCATGACTGTAGGGCCCAATGAAACGCGCACAAATTCGTCAGCACGGTAACAATGTGTATTCATTCCAAATCAAACATTTTAAACTCCTTAAGTTGGCCCCATGAGGCTGTGATGTTCTCAGCAGACAGGTGACAGTACATTTCTAGTGGTTAGCCTTCATGACTGTCGGTAAATGTGTGGAAATGGCAGCCAAGCAGCTACAACAGAGCAGCACTGGTGGATTTGTCCATGTTTAATGAGGCAGCTGTTTGGGAGGGGAGCCATTGTTTTCCCTTCATTGGGGATGCATCGAGTGGTAGCTGGGGACATGCCGTCCCCTTTCATCCCTCCTTAAACCGCCGCCTGACCGCAGTACTTGCCAAAAACGCTGCGGTAGCATTCCTCAGCTCATTGTTTTCATTTGGCAGACGCGGGTCAGCACTGCTACATGTGAGTCACCAAAGCTTAATAAGATGTCAAAGACAGAAACATTCACAATGTAGCTGAGGCAAATACCACATAAATGAAAGAAAGGAGGAAAGATGGGGAACTTAAGAACTGATGTTTTGAAGGTATGAAGGTATGAGGGACTTCTTCTTCTCTGGTGATCACTGCAAAATGTCCTACTGCGTCATAGACATCTGAAACTCGTTCATGCACTCACAGGTTTTACTTCATAGGGAAATCTGCTGTGTCAATAATGAAGCAGGGGAGGACAATTTATGCAGCGATATAGATGATGAAGATGATGATGTGCGGTAAACTCTCTAACTGAATGCCTAGATTTAAAATGTGTTACAAATGAAATCGCATAATAACCCTCATGAAATGATTATGACATGATTTTATTGGAATCTCGTCATTGTGATTTGTAAACTCAGCGGATAATTTATTAGGAACACCTGTGTTCCTATGATTCTATATACAGTAATTCAATGAGCCAGTCACAAGGCAGCATGAACACAAAGCTACAGTCAGTGTTCCTGTCAGACATCAGGGTGATTTAAGTATTTAACTCTGGCTGTGGCAAAACTGTTTGGTGTCATAACAAGCGTATTTGAGGTTTTATGAAACTGCTGATCTCTTGGGATCACAACAGTGTCTAGGATTTGTACTGCAGTTCTACAGACAAAAACACTGTGCTGGTGAGAGATGGGGGAGAATGGTCGGACTATCGACCAAGATCAGAAATCTGAAGCTGCAGACTGTTGAGGATATAAAAGCATAGTGTAACAGTCCAGGCTGTGTCTGGAATGGTGTGGATAATATTTCCATTCTCCTTGTCTACCACAGCCCAGAGGTTTTGTTGGATGCACCTCTGGTGATTGTGAAGTTCACCGAAGCTCACTGAGCTCATGGAACCAATTTGAGTCGTCGTCTCTGGAAGTGGGCATTAGAAGATTGTAACCAGAATACCCAGATCAGGTGCAGCATGCTACCTATGACTGATTTCTATAAAAGAGCTTTCAGGAGAATATCCACAACACCACCACACCATCACCAACCTGGACCACTGACAAGAGGCAGGTTGTCCATGGACTCAATAAGGATGGCGTTTGCAACCAGAGCAGAATTAAGGCCATGTAATCTCATCAACATGGAGAAAAATCTCAAAGGACAGTATCCAACATCTATTGAATTCAACAAGGAGAACGGCTTGAGGTGTCCTTAATCAAATGTACAGGATGTGCACAGTATATTCTGAAAATCCTTGGTTGCTCTCTCCATTAAATGGATTAACAAGGAAAGGTTTGGGAACAAAACAGACCAGACAGCTGCCCTTTCTTTTACAGTACACAAAGAAATGCTACAGCGATCCAATATTTTTTTTTCAATGCAACATTGGAATGGATTCTGCTTTTGGGGCACAATGACTTCTACTATAGACAAAGCGAATACATCAGTCTTCTTTTGAATGAGGGACCATGGCAAGGGGCTGACTTGAGACTAAAAGAGAGAAAAGGAAGTTGCAGATGAAAAGGAGGAAACGAGCATGTGCACTCAAAAAAGGGAGGAGATGAAGAGTTGAAAGACAAAAGTATATATAACTGCAAACTTGTGCTCACACCTCCAAATAAACTGAATGTTTTTAACCCACTCCTACTGCGTCTAAGGATGAATAATATCCAATTTTAAATGATTCTCATAAAGATCCTCAAGAGTCTTTCTTGCTGCCTACGAGTGCTGTTTGATATTCCACTTGAGATATTACAAAACCGAGCATTTGTACATGGAAACACAAATGGATCCAAAACAGATCACAATCTGTACATTGCTCCACAACTGTATTATAACATAAACCATGTATACTTTCTAAATCAACCAATTACAAACAAGCAATTATTGCAATATACAGATTTGCGATCACTTGTGCTCCATTTCTTTTGTGCACGTTTTTGCTACTTCCCTTGTTTTCCAAGTAAATATTGAGTGCTTGCGTTTACTGTTTTCACTCTGAATTCAAATGAAACAATGAATAAAAGGTAGCAAAGTAAAGTCAATAACACAAACAGCACAAATGGAACACATTTTTATTTCCTCGTAACAAGGAGGAATCCTGCAGTCCAGTCACACCATGACTCACTCTCTGCTGTGTTCCTAGCTCGCAGTGCCCCTTGTGGCCACTATCGTGCACATAGCATAGGTCTGTTCAAACGGTGCCCGCTTCATTCCACCGCATGAGAAAAGGGAGCAAAAGAAATATGTACATTTCAACAGGCCACTGCATCAGATCAGAATATGCACTGAACCACAGCAGGGATGATTTCTTTGTTTAAAGTTTGGGAGCAAATTGCACATTGCCGGGGGGTCTAATGACAAGGATCTCAGGCTTTGTGCCTATTTTACTCCACTAATCTCGGGTCAGCTAAACTACAATGAAAGGCAACTGCCTCTCTGTTTTCTAGGGATACCATGGAAGCCCCCTCAAGGAACCGGGAGCTTCCAGGAACAGAGCCTCTGCTCCAGAGCCAACTCACTGCAGTAAAATGTTGGACTGAAAAGACACTTTTCCAGCCAATTTGAGTCTTTCTTTTTTTAACCTATCCAAAATGATAGTTCTGCTCTATAACACAGCGGCATGAGGGATGATGGAGAGGAGGGAGAGAGTGGGAGTGTTTGAAGAGGGTGGACATATCAGACCCCCCCCCCCACACACACACACACATCCCTTTTTAGTTCGGAGAGAGTGGGAGTGTTTGAAGAGGGTGGACATATCAGACCCCCCCCCCCACACACACACACACACATCCCTTTTTAGTTCATAGCTGCCACGGGTATTAATAATTAATGAGGACAATTCTCTGGCGTGTGGATGAGTCATACTTTCTGCTACTTGGTTTCCCAAAAGCTCCATATAGGATGGATTTACACAGAAAAGGGAAATCTGATTTTTTTTTTTCTTAAAATGGACGTGAATGTTTGATAAGTGCCTAAAATATAATTTTAACCTGGAAGGCGTTATGTTCGATGGCTAAAAAGTATACATATTTCAAAAATGGCAAAGACATAAAGGGAGGAGAAAGAAGAATTACATCACATTTAAAAATCAGACTTTCATGACAGTTTTATGGAGCTGACATACAAACCAGCACACAACCCTTAAATTGTGTTTTTAAACTTGGTATTAAAAGGGGCCTTAAAGGTTCAGTGTGTAGGATTTATGAGCATCTGGTGGTGAAGTGGCAGAGGACAATGAACGTTATACCCCTGGCCTCAGCCTCCCCTTTAAGGAGTTTAGTAATATACTGTATATTGACCTTCATACGACATAAAGACCACAGCCACAGTTTGGTCACAGCTTATGGAAAGATCTCACTCCAAGATAGCAAAGTCTATACGCTTCTTTAATTTTGTGTTAATATGAATGTGATAATTCATTTCTGGGTTAGGTTCAGGTCTTGAAAAGAAAGTTAAAGACAGTGCACGCCAATTCTAATGATGTGGTGTTCACCATGCTGGGAAAGGCAAAAACAGTTTCATGGCCTTAAGTGTTACAAGCAGCAGTTCCCACAGCCAGTTTCCTCCAACTAAACAAACTAGGCAGACACATAATATGCTTGAAGGGCAGCCAGTTTTTGTACATGCACAACACAAGCACTGCATTCTGTCACTTCAGCTGTAGCCTGTCCAACACTGAACTGTTAGACAACTTGTTCTGTGAAAAACTCAAAGTGGGAATTAAAAGGAGATTTGGCACTTTCATTCGAAGAAGTTGCTTTTCCTAAACAATGAAGCAGCCTAGAAAATCCAGGAGGAAAACTAAAAGAAATAGGGGGACACGGTGCAAATAGGTGCTGATTTTAATACCTTGATTTCAACATGATTATACAAGAGAAAATTAACCAATATACAGGAGATTTATGACTGATAGAAAACTGTATTTATTATACTTTCCAAGATACATTCTATTCATTTGTAATGTCAATAAACACTCATAATTTTAACTTAACAGTACTTTTAAATAAGGACCGGATAGAGTTGATAAAATAATTTTGAAATAGAACCTGTCTTGACAATATAACCTCAAACTAAATAAATTAAAGAAAATAATTTGAAGCCATTATGACCGAGCATTTTTACTAATATTGCACATGGTGTTTCATGATATGATTCTTCCCAAATCAGACAATTTAGAGCCTCAATTCATGGCCTGCCCTGTCCTCTGACTGAAACCAGTTCCCGTCCCAGCAATCCTCAGAACCATATCAAGTTTAATGCACATTTATTTTGGTTGCATAATGTTAATGAGAAACCTTTAACAAGATATCGTGGGAGATATAAGAATAAGGAAACGGCTTGAAACGTCACAAACTCTACCAGGCCTCGGTTTGTAGTGCGGCACAATAGAAAAGGAAACATCACGGATCACATGTCACAACCCTCGTCCACTGGGTCAAGTTCGTCAGTGAACTGAGAGAAACAAACACCCTTGAATCAACTCAACAGTCACTTCTTGTGGCCTGAATCAGCTCTGATGCATCATCGTTCTATCAAGTCCTTTCCACTCTTTGTGTATTATTCTTTTGAAATAATACCAATAAATCTTTAAATAATCCTGCATAGAAAAATAAATTAACTATGTTCTTAAATTTTATTTTTTTTTAATACGAATTGAATGCTGACGAGGGGAGGCGGATCACTGATTTAATTACATTAGCGGTTTGTTTGACAATTCTGGCTTGTAGTCTCTTGGTGATGATGCTCCATCATACAGCATGTGTGGCTGTGTCTCTGTGTGTGTATGTGTGTGTAGATGTTCATCTTTCCTTGTAATTTACAAACCAGTCCCACAGATACAAATAATGTAAGACTTACAAAATAAATTCCAGGTTACGCTTACATGGCAAGCAGCTTTGTATTTCTTTTTTTTTTTTTTTTTTATCCTTGGGTTTTTCATTTTTCTGAAACAACGTCCTCTGACAGTGTATGTGCCGTAAGATTTCACCCAAAACATACAGTTACTGTTAAGTAGCAATTTTCGAAGAGGAACACAACTCCATTCAGAAGACACTATATTTAACATGGCTCTTTACACAAAGAAAACTAGTCACAAAATCATTCCCCAAAAGAGTTTTGCAGTTCTTCTATTTCCCATGAATGGTAAACAGGAACCATTTAGCCTTCTGGCAAAGAGCAGGTGTACTGCTACTGGTGTGTAATCCAGACAAGATGGCAGAGAGTCTGCAGCCGACTCCAGAGAGCACCCCCAAGAACAAACACATATCCTCGCAAATTTTTTTAAAAAAAGGAAGAAGAAGCAAAGTAGCATCCACTGAGTCATTGATTCTGTTGATCTCATCCATGAAGTAGTGATTTTGGATACTTTCCAGAGCAAAAGAACAACAGCCAATGCTGCCTCCTTTTTTCTCCCTCCCTTTTAAATGAGGGTTGAAGACGGCGAGGTGTATTCTCAAGCATTGTTTTCAAGACCCTTTGATTTGGTTGAAAAAACAAAAGGAGGAGAAAAAGATGGACAAGAACAACAAAAAATAACAAGGTAAGTATCCATTTCAATAGCAGCTGAAATGACTGTGACTGTCTGGTTGCTTTTATGTTGTCCTGTGGTATGTATGTGGGATTCATACATGTAGTGGCATGGATAATCCAATAGGTCTTTTACTGTGGAGTTCATCCACGCTGATTCTAGTAATAGCTTTGTAGCGTGAAGCCATTTTGTCCATCTCTGCATTGGTCATTAAGGATTTCCTGAAGGCACTTTTTGCTGTGTGTACGTGTGTGTGTGTGTGTGCGCAGCGCGCTTGAGGGGAAAACAGAACAACAGAAAGGCAGGTGTGTTTGGCTGTCTGTCTGCCTCTATGTGTGTCTGATTCCTTGTGTATGTGTAATCAATGCACTAACCCAAAGACAGGATTCCTTACATTTTACTCAATGCAGTCTGCTCCTCGAGCACCTGCAGGTAATCAGGCGTTCCTTGGAGCTTGGCTTTCAGCTCATAATACTCACTTTTTCTCTGCTCCACCACGATCTTACTGTGGTTCCCGCCTATCAGTGATGACTTCTTCATCTTTTTATCCAATGTTTTCTCCGGGTAGCGGATTTCGTACCCACCCATGCCTATGCTGTTGAAATCTCTTTTGCTGTCCAAGAAGTTCTGAATGAACATGCTGGGCTCCCGGTTGGGAAGGAACTCCTCCAGTTCATCAATGGTGCTGAGACGTTTGTTGCGCTCCAGGGTGGACAGTGCCTCTTTATCCTTATCGCTGGTGTTCCGGAATATGATCTTCTGCCTCTGTGAATCTGCAAACTTGAATCCAGCATCCATGTCTGAGGAGCGTCCGATTCCGCAGGTATGGCTCTTGCCAATGTGCTCAATAGTCTGGGGGATGAATGTCTCACCTCCCAAGTCATCTCCTGGGATAGAACCTTTCTTGCCGGATTTATGGTTGTGTCTGCGGAGCTGCAATGACATAGACCCACACTCCTGATTCCCGAGCCCCTCCTGCCTGCCCACTGGTTTTTTATTCCGCCTCAGGACAAAGACCAAAAGGCAGAAGGCCACAAACACAGTCAGAATAAGCACTACTAGGATGCTAAGGATCATAATCGAGAGAGGCACAGGGCCTCCCGGTGGTGCTTTGCCAACTCCAGCAGGCGACACAGAGGTCAAAACAGGGGTGGCGCTAGTTTGAATAAAGGGTGGCCTTGCAATGAGCTTAGGACATAGTATCTCATTTTTCAAGAGGCGCAGCTCAATGTTGGAGAACTGCACTGGGGAGGCACATTTCACCTCTTTGGCAGCCACTCCATCACCTAGCTTCTCTAGCCAGATTTTGAGGGCGACCAGATCACAGGAACACTCCCATGGGTTTCCTTCCAGGTCTATTTGGGTCAATGACTGCAGCTGGTCCAAGACACCACTCACTGGTAGGGTCATAAAGTGATTGTTTTTTAGATTCAGTCTGGCTAAAGATACACCCGCAAACACGTAGGCGGGAAGGCTCCGCAGCACATTATTGTTGAGATACAGGAGTTGTAGGTTCGGCATGGAGTCAAATGTGCCAGCTAAGATTTCTTTTATGGCATTGTATTCCAAATATAGGTATTGTAGGTTTGTGAGGCCCAAAAACATCTCTGGGTGTAACTGTTCAAGCTGGTTTCCATTCAGATACAGTCTCCGCAGGTTTGTAAGGTTAGCAAACACACCTTTCTGGACTGTGACAATTTGATTACTGCCAAGGTGCAACAAATCTAAGCCCTCAAACCCTTGGAAATCTGTTGGACTTATGTCACGGATGTAATTCCCACTCAGGTGAAGTTTCTTGGCATTTGGGGGCTTGGGACTTAGATCAGCCAGACTTTTAATACTTCTCTCTTGGCAGCTGACACTAATGCCAAAGTCAGATGGGTGGGCTTTACAACTGCAGGGCTGTGGACACAATAACGGAGGGGTCCGTGTCTGAAACGAAACTATCTGACTATTTCTTCCAAAAGGGGGCAGACCAGCGACAATACCATTACCATATATTTTTGACGAGTCTGTGGTTTTTGGTGATTTTGCGGCCATGGGAGCCACAGTGGTCGGGGATATTTTGGAGGGGCCATTATCTGGCAGCGCAGGTGGCATCCTCACATCAAAGTCACTTCCTGTTCCCATGGGACAAAGCTCCTGTTTGTTGGTTTCTTTCAGGAGCCTCCCATACAAATCACTCGGCGTTTCACATATGGCCTCACCAATGAAAATATTATAGGGCATGTTTTCAAGCCATGCTTTGAGAGGTGCTAAATCACAGGTACAGTTCCAAGGGTTGTCGTCCAGCTGCAGCTCCACAATGCGCCCTATATGCTCCAGAACCCCCAAGTAGGGAAGCTTCTGGATCCTGTTCCCTCTTATATCCAGGTGGGTGAGTGAGGCAAAGCGAAATATGTTGTCAGGAAGTGCCTGTATGAGATTATCATTCAGGATCAGCACTTTTAGCTTATGCAGTTTGTTAAATGCTCCCTTTTCAATATATTTTATCAAGTTGTAGTCAGCCTGGAGGTATTCCAAGTTTTCTATCCCTTGGAAAGTGTCCGCTCGTAGCACCTTTAACTCATTATTGTTCAGGTGCAGCTGTTTCAAAGCGCTCATCCCCAGGAATGCTCCACCTTCAATGTTCTGCAGTTTATTGTTCCCCAGCTGCAGTGACACAGCGTGGGTGAAGTTCAGGAATGAGTTTGGGTAAAGTATGATTAAGTAGTTGTTCTGGAAGTTGAGGTGATAAAGGGACGAGGCCGGTGGGATGAGCTGCGTGGGTCGGTAGACTGTGATCTTCTCACAGTTGACGTACAGCACGTTCTCCACAGACATGCAGGAGCAGGCGCTGCAGGTCTCTGCCATCAGGTCGGAGGTGGACGGGTCTGCCATCGGGGGTCCGTCCGACATGGAGGGGGAGGAGAGGGAGGAGGAGAGGGAGCCGGAGAAAGAAGAAGAAAAGGCTGCCAGCAGGAGTATGAGCAGCATCTCGCCGGTTAGAAATCCTCCCCCAGTAAACCATTTAGTAACCTTTGAAGAAAAGACAGGTGCATGCAGCACAAGCATTCACACACACAGACGTGCAAGCCCAGAGAGGCATGCGCACGCACACACAAACACACACACGGAAAGCAAACCATCAAAATCTGTATATTTGTAACAATAAAGTATAAATATAAATTCCGAAATGTGATATTTCACACAAATTACAATTTAAGGAAACACATTAGTTTTACTGTTTTGTATTTTTTCCAGTAATACTGCAAAAACATCATATACAGAATTCCATGCTAATGAACGTTTATAATCTTTGCACTTTTTATTAGAATCATTGCAGGCTTTGACTTTGACAGAATGATCCATGATCAACAAGGCAAATGGTCTAGATTGTTCAGTACTGCAGGAAAAGTACCATATGTTCTATAAATTACTCATATCCCTGTACTGCTACATCTCTGCATCTTTTTTTCTGACATACAAAACGTGAGGCATCATCTCTAAGACGGCAGCACGACTATAATGTCCCCCTCAAAGCACATTCAACATAATCAAAGTCAAACGGCTGCAGCTCCCTTTTTCATAGGGGTCTCATTTGAAGCCAGCGGCAGCACCATCTCTAAGCAGGTTATTTAGCAAAGCAAGTGTGAGCCCAAAAGAAGGGGAAAGGGAATTGGGACTCTGCCCGTTCCTGGCATATTGAGAGGGTTTGGGTTTTATCTCAGAGAGCCATTTCTCCTCCACACACTTGACAGCAAATCAAAAATAGAGAATTTCTTTGAATGTATGCACTAAAAACAACAAAATCAGGTCATCACAAAGGGATTCAATTGAATTGGACCTACCCAAAGCTGCGGTGGTGATGGATGCGGCTCCCTCTGGAGACACGGGGCAGCGTTGGTGAGACATGGATGGAGACGTGCGCGAACGGTCCTCCCCAGCCGGAGTGAGAGCGCAGACAGGGGCGCAACAAGGTTCCTCGAGGGCTCCTATTTCCCCATGTAGGACTGTGCTATCAACCCCAGCAAAGCAAACTGGAGGAGAGATGCGGTGGAGGAGATGGAGATGGACGGTGTGTGTGGGGGGGGGGGGGGGGGGGGGGGGGGGGGAGGGCGGGGGGGGGGGGGGGGGGGGGGTGGCGAGGCTCCGATTTCACCCGATGCGTCTCTTGCTGACAGGCTCCTCTTGCTTAGAAAAATCACCCCTCTGGTCGTTCGGTCCCCAAGGTGGTTGTACTACCTCCATGGGAGAGCATTCATTTGGTTGCAGCGGAGATAAGAGTGTGAGAGAGAAAAAACGAGAGGAGAGAGAGAGGGAGAGATGTGAAAAGACAGAGAACACGGGAGAGAGGGAGACAAGGAGAGGCTGACAGTTTTTAGAGATCTTGACAGCGCGTCCGGCGACTCCAGGGCGTGAAAAAAGGCGCAAGGTGGTCGGTGATGCGGTTAAATAAGTCCGACATTCTCAGAGTTTTTATTCATTGTTGGTGGGTCTGGTGGAGCAGAGGAGAGGAGGAAGCTGGGGAAGAGAGGGTCCCCCCAACGCTGTGCGTCTGCGGGCTTCAGCTCGGCTCAGCAACCTCCAGCCGTCTAATGAATAAATACTGGTTTGTTTCGAGCGGAGTTGCGCACCGGGTGAATGGCTCAGAGCGCAGAAGCAGCCAAAACGCTCCCAGGCTGCGCGTGCCGCCGTAGCATCCAAGCAATAGAAATCCTTTAGACTTAGCTCCGTGCACAACTCTTATTTACGTCTTTACAGATCAGTTTCTCCGCAGAAGAATGACGCTTGTTTCCATCGGATGGGAGCGCAATAATGAGAAAAAGAGAAGCGATGGCGAATTCTTGGCTCCTTTCCTGAGCGAGAAAATGAAAAAAAAAAAAAAAAGCGACAGTAGAGAGAAACAGTTCAGGGCAACAGAAACCGGTGCGTAAAAAATGAATAATGCAGTTATTCAGCCTTTGGGTCCGCTGCGGTGCAAGTGAGGAGCTTGAAACTCCGCGAGTTCCCCCGCTCCCATCCGTCCACAGCAAAATAACAGCAACAATAAAACTTGCGGGGATTTTATAACCCGCCTCTCGCTTAGTCAAATAAAAAAATAAATAAAAAACAACAGATATGATCCAGTTCGGAGATAAGGACGTAAAGTATGAGGAGAGAGGAGAGCGAGCGTGTGTTCCCCCAGCTCCTGCGAGACAGAGCAGTATATCCGTGTCAGGCGCAGAAGTGCGCTGGCTCCTTCTGCAGCCGCATTCACTGAGCTTCCCACACGACTAACACAGGAGAATGCAGCGAGGTAGAGAGAGGAAGAGAGGGAGAGAGAGAGAGGGAGCAGGAGGAGGAGGAGGAAGAGACAGATAGACCGAAAATATATTTGAAAAAAAAAAAAAAAGACCTTGAAATAGAGCTGGTGTCTTAAGTGCACATGTCTAATTGCTGTTTCTGTCTCTGTAATATTAATGACCCATAGATGTTTACTAAATATTATATTAATAGTCATATATGTGTGATATTTTATCTCAAGGAGATGCTCGGCTGATTTACTTCAATGCCTCCTGTGTAACATTCCAGGGACTGGAGATCAAAGCTGGGGGAAGCTTGGAGGACACTGTGTGTGTCTTTATTTCTTTATTTATTTATTTTATTTTGGAGGGGTTGTGCTGCCGTACCTGTCAAACCACAGGTCCGGCCGGGTAGAGAGAGAGTATGTGCGCGCGCTTAGAGCCGGGCACGGTGACGCGCCTGTGAGCGGCATTATAAGCAGGAGTCAGGGAGGGAGAGAGAAGGAGAGAGAGAGAGAGAGAGAGAGAGACGGGGAGGAGGGGTGGAGGAGCAGGAGAGGGAGGGTTATTATTCAAGAGTGTGCAGGATTCAGACGGGCTGCAGGGCGGGGGGGGGGGGGGGGGGGGGGGGGGGGGCGGGGGGGGGCCACCACAGGGGGGGGGGGGTGCATGGAGTACGTGGTGAGTCAATCACAGGATCATGCGTTCACGTTTCTACTCTTTAACTGCGTTTCTGTAGGAGAGAGGGAGGACGATGGTATGGCCACATGTTGTACTTGAGCTAAATATCTGTCTAATTTGTTGGTGTATTCATTTCATGTTGGTGAGGTGAGTGCCACCACGCTCTTGTCCTTACAGCTGACACCCATGGGAGGAAAGGGAGTCCGGGCTGAAACCTGACAGTGGTTGGGCCTCACCGGAAGCCTCACCTCTGGTTTCCTCTTGCAACAGGTGCTGAAGCCAAGTGACGCACACAAGTAAGAGAAAGAGGGAAGCTGAGGAAGTATAGAGTTCAACATACAACATATTGTTAGAATCTGATGTTACTGTTTGACTGTAGAAAGTAATCTGCTGTTATCCACCTTCCAGCTAACCTCTTAAAACATCTTATTTTTAATGTAATTTTCTACATGGGAAGTTTTCAGCATCCAACTCAAAAACGCAATATTCATATCTGTACGTTACACTAAAAAGAGAATATTTGCAAAGAGAACGTCACCAAGCCTTGCATCAGCTTCAACAGAAACTGTATATTGTTCCCATTTGACGGACATTATTACAGACAATACGCTGTTACAAAAAGGCTGTGCACACGAAGGGGAGTGTATTATGTCTGAATAATGAATTGTAAATGCATATTTGATGCTTTCACAGTGATAAAGTGCCATCACTCCACAAAGCCAGCTGGTAATTAAGGACCCTTCAAACTGTAAGTTATTGTGTTTTGATGGAACGTGCACTTGCTCTCACTCAACTCAATCCAGCTCCCTTCTTATGCCACTTATACTTTACAATATAAGACACACCTCTGATGGGATGTAGTTGAGTACTTGTGTTAGTCCCAGAAACACCTGCACCTCAAACGAGCAGATCCTTTAACTATGAAACGTGTGGCTCTGAATATGTGTGTGTGTGTGTGTATGAGTGTGCTGATATTTGACAGTCTTGGACATGTTCCTACACTGGCTGTGAGTGGCCTGAGGGAAGCAGGCCTACGAGAGAATGAGGCAGACAGTTGGCAAAGCCTTTGCTTCCGTCTCAGCTGTCATTGGTAGTCTGGCCATGTGGCTGAGACACTGCGTCCTGTGTCCAAACACTGGGAAAAAAGAAGGGAAAAAAAGAAAAGAACCTTGCATCTCATGTTCTAATCCTGTTTGTAGGATTAAAATGATTCATTTTAATGTGTGTTTTAATCTATTCATGTGTCACTTCCCTCATTTTCTCTTGTCCCCCCCACCCCCTTGCAGCCGCTGGGAATGCTGGGACCGATTCCTGTGCTGGGAGTTTAGTGTTTGATGTGTTGCCCCCATCTGGACATCATGCTAACTGCAGCAGTCCATTCACAGGACAGGCAGAGGATGCTGCTCAGGTGGGACCTGACTCACCGTGTTCCCCTGTTTTAATACACAGCTCCTGGCATCCTGGTGCGTTATCACAGTCTCTGATCAGTGGCTTTGGCCTGTGTGTGTCACACACACCTGTTGTCCTGCTGCAGGTGCCTGTCAGCAGCAGCACTCATGCAACGCTAATGTTGATGCAAATCTGCTTGAAAATCCCTTTCACTTTTGCGGAGGAAAATGGAAACACTCACAACGTGGGGGTGTTTATTCTACAACTTTGAAGGAAATGAGTCACATTTTTGTTGAATGCGAACTTTCCTCTGATGAGTCATAGAAATGTTTTAATCCCTCCCTGTGTTTTTCTCCAAATGGGATGAATTCACTTTAATTCCTGCGAAATAATAAAATGTTAAACAGTGACGAGGAATGGAAGAATAAGTGGCACGTTGGGTGTAAGTTCTTCTCACCACTCTGGTCATCCACTGTACATTATTTCTCAGTACAAGACGGTCGGGCCTGGAGTCTGTCATTGGGAGACAGGAGATATAAATATAAGGGAAGTGATACAAAAAACTGCCAGTAATGGAAGAAGTACTTGGATGGTTCCCTTTGATAGAAGTCAAAATACCACAGCAAAGTGCAGAATTTCTGTCATTTTGTATCAGCAGCTAAATATTCTTAAAGATGCTATATATAAGTTTCTATGGCACCAAGAATTTTACTTCTAATGTACTTTACAGGTTGTGAATCAATAACATTTTGTTAAATCTATAACAACACACCATTGGATTTGTTGTTTATATCTTGCTTTGTTACAGTGAACTACCTTGAATTTGCTCCTGAACACAGTGTAAGAGTTAATACAGCTGTGTGTTAGACAAACATCATCCAACTTGTTTGTCAGTCAGCCTCGGGCGGTTATTCCTTCGGTACACACGAATATTTCAAAATTAAGCACCAATGTGCACATTCTTTTTTGTGTTTTGTTTCTGTCTCAGAGACGAGAGATCCAGATCTTTTCAATTGGGTGAAATGGGAAGTTAAGAGTTCCACATATTTATGTATTCATTGTGCATGTGTTAGCTTCTATAAATTATTCAACGTGATACAACTTTTTAATTTGCTTTTATTACTTTTAATTAAAAAATTGAATCTTTTGAGTGGGGATTGCATTTTGTTTGTTTTAAAGAAATGTACTGTGGTTTCTGGACTCTCACCCAATTTCACCCCTTGTTCAAAAAGAGAACCGTGTCACACACTGCTCTTCTCAATGCCGTAACATCTCCCCTCTCATTTGCTTGCAAGACCCAGTGGTCTCTGTCGTCCCCTCTCGCCAGATGAAGTGGCCCAAACTTGTGGTGCCCTCGTTTCTTTTTCTCAACAACACAACAACTCGTGGAGGTCTGCCGTTTCTTTTGTTAGACTCCTTGTTCTACATGCATAAGCTGGAGGGCACTCGGATTTCCAAGTTGGACAGTGGAGCGGCTGTGCCACTACCAAGGTCAGGTGCTATGCTGGTTGATGAATATACAATGGGACCTTTTCGTGGACTGGTGAGGTTAGCTGAAAGCCAGCAGTAGAAAGTTTAAAAATCATCGCTTCTCAGTAAGATTGAGATGAATAGACAATTCAGCATATGGCAACAGCATTGAGGGTAGAGGGTAGACTTTTTCAGTATTTGTTTTATACTGCCAATATTTATCATCATATGGCTCACCAGCAGTAACCTAATGCAGATAAAGTACCTGCAATGAATTGTGCAAAATTACGACTATTTACAGCCCTGCCAATCCTCAAATACTGCAATATTTATTACTATTACTTATAGTAATTATAATCAATACTTTTCAATTCAGTGTAGTACACAATGGTCCCAAAGAGGTAAGAAGTCCAGCAGCACTCAGGCCCTGTCCCAATTCCTCACCTTTAGGCCTGGCCTTAGATATGAAGTGCCCTTCTTCCATCCCCAGTTATTACAGTGATGAATAAATATTAACTAACGACTGCTATCAATCAACATTATAACAATGGCACACCTGACAACCAAAAGACAGATTGTTCTATTGATAAATCCACAGTCAGCATGTGTGCTGACATACTGAGACAGACAACAATTCATACCTATGGGCAGTTTAGATTAACCTGACATGCATGTCTTGGGACTGTGGGAGGAAGCCATACTGTGAGGCAGCAGTGCTAACCACTGCACCACCATGCTGCCCCTAAAGACATGATTATTTACTGTTAAAGTGTCATTTGTGCCCAGTGTGGTGCTGTAAACATCTTTGTGTTCCATATTCAGTCAAGTAAGACGAAGCCGCACGCAATAAACTGTTAGGGTGGATGTTCAAGGTCCTCAACATTCTGAGATACAAACAATTGTGAATAACTGTTATTTCCATGTTGGCTGCTGAACAACTATATGAACTCATCCATAACAAAGACCTTGGCTCTGTTGGATGCTATATATACACACACACACATCATGAGGTCACTCAGTCTTTCACTGTTTGAAAGCAGTCGTGCTTCGCTGTAGGGTCAAGACAGTTTTCACACAATCTGAAGAGTCAATGAAAGACCTCACTGAATGGCTCAAAGAAATACATTTACCTTGGGCTGCACACGTCCTCAACGGGGTGAATTAAAAAGCTTCTTAAGGCAGGGCTGCCCACACTTTTTCAGCTACTTATAAAATGTACAAGTCAAAATGCGGTCAGGGAAGTGGGACATTTCCTCATGTTGGGGTACTTTTCGTCTTTGAGTAAGTTCCAGAGAAAACAAGGGGGAAAAAAAATTGTGAAAATGTTATTGAATCATAGAACCTGTGCACAAGGTCTGTAATGAAACAGTCTAAAGACGAGTCACGTTTTTAGTTTAACACGGATAAAGTCGTATTAGTTGTACTCTGTTTGCTGACACATTATAACTAATTAGCGCTGCCGGTTTCCTGTCCATCCAGTAAATGTCATTCACCAGACGCAGCAGGAAATGTAAATCTGTCCCTGTTTAGAAAGTGGAAAAGACAGTCAGCGGGGTTGTGAGTCATGAGGATGATGGAGTTCTGCTGAGGATATTCAGTGTCTGGGTGAGGACTCATCACGGGAAACGCTCACGTTGCAGCTTCACTGCTCACTTCCTATTGATTGTCTTTCACTGGGAGTTTTGTGGCCCGTGTTATTTATCAGTGCGAACAGGTCAGGAGCACGAACCAATCTACAACCCAACAACATGAAGGTGATGTGCTGCTCCGGCTAGCATGTACCTGCAAATGAAAGTAAACCCAGCTTGCAACACAAATGGGAGCAGATCACTGACTGGGAGATGTGCCTTTCCTCTGCACAAGCTGCAATCACATCTGCTTCTCAGATGTGTGCTTACATATTTGAGATGTGAGGTGATAGCTGCAAGAGACAGCTCTTGATGTAGCGACGGACCTTCAGCAACACCTTGACAGACGGGCATAAATATGAGAGAGCTGCCATGTACCCCCCAGTGAAAACCTCCATCACAACTCCCCTCCATTCTTTCGCTTACTGCTTGTCTCGGGGTCAGGACCCTCAGAGAGGTCACAAATGAATCTGATGAGAGGATTAACAGGAAGGAGAAAAGGGGATTAAAATATAATTACCTAGAAAGGAACTGTGTACTCTTTCCTGGACTTTTATTATTGAGAGTTTATACCTTCAATTAACTTGTAGCCTAAATCTTTGTTTTGCTGACAGTGCACAATAGGAACATGCAAAATGTAAAACTTTCTCATTATATTAAAATAAAGGTTGGTGGAGCATAACAGTTTTTGGAAATGATGAAGTTCTCCCAAGGCAAAAAACCCAGTTACTTTTGTTATGTTGCGTAAAAATGAAGGACAACTCTGAAAAAATGGAATACATTTTTAATCTTCCGCTCTCTGTTTGTTGAATCAATCAATCTCCTCAGCAACATCACTTGAACACTCATGGGGACATGCACTGAGTTCACGAGAGTAAATAGTATGTTGTTGCTTGGGCCACGTTTGTTGTTATTGGCATATGTAGGAATTCATGATGACTCGCTGGAGACTTACTCAGATCTTTCTCTGTGTGATTTTTCCCTAAAATTCCCACTCATTCATAACAGCTGTGAACTTCTTGTCTTGTGCTGCACTGACAGCCTTACTTTGGCCATACAGAGTTGGGTTTATTGGGTTAAAACATGTCTAGAAATACCAGTGGAGACCTATTTTTGTAACATTTTAATTGCCTCCTCTATTGTTTGTACTCAGGTATCAGTTGACTAAAATTAGAAATGTAAGAGCAGTCTATTTGCTGCATGTGGAGCACGGTATGTCACCCAAATCCTAAAAATAAGAGCAGCCTTTAAAGGGAGCTCTTTATTTGTCTGAAATGCTTTTCACATTATCATTATCTGTTGAAAAGAATTTGAGTATCTGTTTTGGGACAAGCCAAATGGAATGTTAGACTTAGTTGAAGAGCAACAATCCAGGCAGAATTATTGCACATTATCAGCACTGCGGGATAGCATTAACCCTCATGTGGCACCCTGTTCCAAGCCGAGCGTGCAGCCCATTTCTCTCTCGGGCAGCGATGAATGGAAAATAAAAGCTCACGACGTGTTTTAGTTTCACTTGAATCCCCATGTTTGGTGGCTCATAATTTATTTAGCAGCATGAGGTGCACCTCTTATTTGTTACAAACAGCTGAGGTGTACAGAGCATGAGAAATATGCAAATACACAGTCACAGCGAGGCATACACATAGGCGTCCTCAGGAGCACAGAAAACGGGGGATGAGCTGCTGTAACCGCACTAAACTTAAATTACACACAGCCGGGAATAACAACTAAAGAGAAAACGGAGTCTCCCCTCCTTTTCTTACATGTATCCACTCATCTGTGATGTCTTTCAGGGTACTGTACTCCCCATGTCAGCCTGTCATGGTTTGGCCCATGGCTCATCTCCTGCGTCCACTGAGACGCACAACGATATGGACAGAGGTTAATTGGGCTCAGATGCACCTTGCAGTCCCGATGGACTCAGTCTGCCACTCAGCAAAGACTCCAGGCGCCAGTTTCTACATGAAGACAACACACAGGCTTTGTTCTCATTTACGCTGTGCTCTGCTGGTGACTTATCAGGGTGGTGTCACCTATTTACATAAACAAAGAACAATTCTAAAAATGCTATCTTCAAGATCTCAGAGCTGAATCTGAAGCAAAGGATCTCAAGATCTAAATTAATTTATTACACATTCACATATTTGGTTTCCGGCAAATATAAAGAATTGAGGTATTATGAATGAGACCAGGATCACTATAAAGAACATTCACTGGGGTACAGTAGAGGTCACCGATAAAATCCAGGTACTGCAAGTGCAAAAATAGGATGACCCTGAAGCTATCTCAAAGTGATGTCAGAAAAAGTTGAGACATAATGAGAAGTGTTAAACACCTTGCTTGAGGCTGAAAGTCCTTTTAATCCTAAATCTGTACAATGTAGTCACAGTGAACAAAATGTCCTCACATGCAAAATATGATCTATTTATTTGTTGGCATGTATGATTCTTATGGACTCACCTTTCATTACTTTTAAAATGTCCAGCACAGGTTGGACTGATGGACAAAGTTTCCACATCAACTTCTACAAAGTGTAACTTATGGTGTTTGTCCATGTGTAACAGTTAGGTCATTTTGTGCAGATGTTGCCCTATCAGATATTCACACACACACACACACACACATCCTGTCTCTCTCCTTCACTTTCTCACTCCACTAGTGTTTTGATATGCTAAGCAGCAACCTATTTATGAATCAGTGAGAGAGAAGGTTAGGGGACAAATGAGAAATGTCCCATGTCTGCTGAGGGATTCAAAAGGAAGAGCAGAGAGAGACAGAGCGTTGGGTGTCTGTGCAGCAGCTCCCTGTGAGACATGTCACTCAGGTTGAACAGATGTAAGTATCCTTGACTTCACCCGGTTCATACCATAATAATATAAGCATACAGGAACAGAAAGGAGCCACTGCGCAGTGACGCTGTAGGGCAGAGCGCCAACTCTCACTCTACTGTTCACAGGTGAGCCAGTTCACTGGTGCTGCAGCATATGGCAGTGAAAATATCGACTTCAAGCCAAAAAAAAACACGTTTTAATATTTGCTTTTACTCATGAATCAACCAATGTGCCAACCCCACAAGTGGGGTGAGGAGAAAATACATGGAAAGTTGCAACATCTCTCGTATTATTACTGTTATCATAAAACAGTTCTTTTCAAGCGGTATCGTCTCGGAAGAAAAGTACATTCTATCTAATTAGTGTGTGATGATAATTATGATAATTTAGTTCCAGCATGATGATGTAAGGGCCTGAGGAGGAATGTGTTTATACATGGAATGAAAAGTGATGAGTCATGCTGGTTTCAGGCTGATGTCATTGCGACTTTTAATAAAGAATTCAATGTCTTGGCTTAGTTACATAACGGACCCTGGAGACATGTCGATGGATCTTACTGGACAGTGGGAGTGGTTATAGAGTGAACAGGTTAACTTGCATGAGAAACATTCAAAAAGCGGGTTGCAGACTTTCTGACCAAACATACAGCGTCTGTTTCCATGATGGAGTTAGGCCTTGGAAATACATATTTGCTAATGACATAAGTGTCAAGAGAGTGCACTTACTAGACGCATTTTTCATTTGTTCAAATGCTTTTAGTGACCAATGTTTGAGTCTCCTGACAGGTGACCTTGTTTGGCCATGTGAATAATGGTCCGTCATCTCATGGAAGAAAAGGCAAGACGTCAGCACTGCATGTTCCCAGGAAGGGTAAATGGCGGGCTGTGTTAAGGACATGAATAAGATCCCACAGATTGCAGACTGTGAATATAACAGTCTCTGATTCTCATCTCTGATTTCAATTAAATGGCAACCATGTTCCCCCGTCCTCAACGGTGTCCATTTTGTTTGACTGAACGTGACTTTATTAAGACAGGGACACATTGTCTTGTTTTGCAATAGGCGTCACTAATAGGAGCATCTTTATATCAGCCTATAAACAATAGAAACAGCTGTTGTGTGATTATTAAAGAATGTTTGTTTGGTGACTTCCTGTTTTATTTTGGTAAGAGTTTTCATTTCTTCCTGTGTGCACTGTGTCTGTCTTTGTCTGCGTCCTCCCTGGTTGTTGATCGTTTGCACCTGGCGCTCATTACCCCTGTAGCTATATATACTCCCCACTTCCTTTATCTGTTGCCAGTGTGTCTCTCATGTCATGTCAAGCCTGAGTCCAGTAAGTTTAGTCAAGTTGGAGCTCCTTGTCCCTATTTTATTTCCTGTTTTCTTTGGTGTTTCCTTGGTTGTTGTTTTGATTCCCGTTTCAGTTAGAGCTAGTGTGGAGCCTTTTTTGAGTCTTTTGTAATGTTTGCCTTTGCTGAAGAGTTCTATAAACTTCCTTTTTTGCAAGTCTGCCTTTGATCTTGTGCGTTTGGGTCCAAGCGGTTTGATTGATTGTCACAATTGACCGTATTTAAAATAAGTGGTAGTGTTGTGCTGAGGAGAGAGCGATGGGAGCTATTTTTTCTTTTGACCAAGCAAACCAGGTTGCTCATGAGCCACAAGGCAGTGTAGGCTGTGTGTCATGTAGCAGTGGTGCTACATTAAATGTGTAAATGTGCCATTGTAAAAGTATTGACCATTACAAAATCCAAGCAAAAGCCAGTCATGTATTGTGGCTGTTGCCCTGGAAGATTCAACAAAGTGATGTGGAATGGTAATAATGGAAAACAGAGGAAGAGAGGAGGCTATGTGGGTGCACACAGCATAACCAAAAGGTCAGTTTCTTGTCTAGTACTACCTAGACTTCAAGTGAAGTAATAAATCATATATATAATTAAGTTATTAAGCAAAAAAGATAAAATATAGAAAGGACACTGAAAGAAAGGACATTTTTGTGCTGTAAGTGAAAAAAACTAAATCTTTGCTGTGATGTTTTTGTAATTGTAGAAAGAAATGACATATTTTTCCACTTGCAAATTGAATGTTTAATTTATAAGCAATAAAAATCACCATCGCTCACTTTAATACGCTCAAGAGTTTTTATTCAACAGCATACTTTGTATTGTTCGTCCATTTGCTCTTTTGTGGCCAGCTTTGGATATTCATATTGATAAATAGATGTAACTTGTTTGCTGTCTGTTGATTTCTCAACCAACCAACTGTGTTTATTGCTGAGGACCTACAAAAGTGCAGGAGAGGCTTTGAGGCACATAAAATATTTGATGCCAGTCATGACTACGTCAAAGCCGGAGTTATGCCTCCACACAATTGTCTTCATCGAGAACCAGTGCATCTGTGAAATGGCTTTGTCCACTCATGAAAACCGGTGGCAGCCACAAAATCTCATTTGAGAACATCTTAAGTTTGTTTTTGGAACTTCAATATAAACTATGCATAGTCGTTTGAAGCACAAGCACTTTGTTTAAGAGAGATGTAAATCCATGTCCTACCTTCTCCAGATAACAAAGGGATGCTGAGACTCACAATGGATTAAATAACCTTGTTTGCCAATATGTTTAGTGCACCTCAATAAAACTTGTATTGTATAAAACAACAGGCAATAAATCCTTCGTCTGTGATGATTGTAATGTTCAGTTTTTATTGGGTCTGTTTTAGAGGTGCTTATTTTTGTGGGTGGTCTGCATTTTGTATTGCTGCTGAGCTTGCACGAGGTAACAGGTGTCTCCAATATTTTGTCGACATAACTTCATACAACACAGGCAACATATTACTTACCTGGTGCAGACCAACACCAAATTACACCCTCGACAATGAGTGTTGACTGATCCAAGAGTAACTGACGATGATGATCCTCATTAGTGGATGATTTACTGCAGCCCTGTTGTGTTACACTGCATTAGTGTTGTGTAGGTGTACTGATTAAATTATGAATGTGTCAGCAATCATTTTAGCCTTGTGGGCCTGTAATTACTGGTCAGACATCCGAGCGATAGGGTATTATGTCCATCAGGGATCACAACAGGCTGTCTAAGTAACCTTAGAGGTGGTGGTTCAATTCCATTCTATCCCATAATGCATGCCAATGTATCCCTGGGCAAGATACTTGCCACTGATGGCACTTTTCCAATATTTAAGTAACCTTAGAGTTGGTGGTTCAATTCCATTCTATCCCATAATGCATGCCAATGTATCCCTGGGCAAGATACTTGCCACTGATGGCAGTTTTCCAATATTTAAAAGGGAAGTGCAAAACAACGAGACTGTATGTGGTATTGGCATCAAAGTTTAGATAACCAACAGAAAGCACTGCTTTGACATGGAAAGACAGATGCATCCCCAGGTGACTGACCACACTGAATGCGTGGCTTTTTGTGAAGCGTTATAGACGTTTGAACTGACAGTGTTCTTGTGTTAGCCAGTGTAACAAGTGCATAATTATCTCAGTTCATTCACAATGCCGTTAGTATTTCACAGTTCTCAAACACAAGTCACGTAGGCCGAGTTACCTCTATGTAAATGTCAGCAAGTTCCTTTTTAGGTTAACATTAACGTTTAAAGACTGAGCCCATGGCTGCTCCGGCCAAAGTGAGTCAGATATGTTAGGCCTCTCGGTCTGTTTCTTTGTGTCTCTCCTCATACACCTCTGCACCTTAAATAAATGCACATATATCAGTAAATGCATCAGCATCCTTGAAATGGTCGGAGTTCATCCTGCTTTTTTTCTTTAATAGGATCATCTATCTGACCCACATGGCATCCCATCTATTTTCTCTTAGGCTTGGGACACACTATAAGATTATCAGGCCATTTTATATCCTGACATTTGGATGGGAGATCCTGATCTGAGGCTTGGCTGGGGTTGATGGTCTGAAAAGATTATCTGCTGCCGGAGTGTGACGGGGTTACAGATTCTGTCCGAGCATTCTGATGAGAGCTGCACAGCCAACAACATGTACCGATCACTTTATGCCTTCAGCAAGCTCTGAACAGGAGTCATTCAGTGGTGTATGTTTCCCATTCAATTCATGATCAACTACTTTCTGTAAAGGATTTGAAAGACTGGCTCAGAGCAAGCTATGGACATTTTTACGCAAACAAATATGCCTGCCATCTGAATATGGAATGCACGTGAGGTTTGCAGATACGCAAGCACACTGATGTTGTTCCTGTCTAAATGTGTACTGTCTAAATTAATGGAAGAAAGTGTCAAATTAGCAACTCACGATTGATTGGGGTTGCTATGACGATCTTGCCCTATTGAAGCAGCAGGCGCGCCACTGCTCAGTGAGGCTCTGCGCCTTCTGCACATACACTCTTGTTATATATTGCACCTGGCAGGAGGTGCATAAGAAGTTGTAGACGCCACCGAAGACAACATCAAAACAGTACTGGTTATCTTGTATTTTCATGACCAATCAAGGTGAGTGATTAATCTATCCAGCAGGGCTTTTCCTGGGTGGTACTGAGCTGTCAAACCGCAGGAGTGCCTGTACCAGGCCTTGGGGCAGACACCCAGGGAGCCATGCACAGCTCCACTGCCCCAGGCAGAGCACACAGCACCAGGGCACGGCCACAGCCGTACCGAGCCCGGGGCAGACACTCAGTCAGCCAAGCGCAGGTCCAGTGAGTTCACTGACAGTGATCACTAGGGGTCTTTTCATACATGTTTGGACGATAAAAAAAAGTAATATCATACAGATTAAACCTGCTTTCTCATTCATTTGCAATCTCCAAGTCTGTATACATTTATTTGTGTTTATAAACTCTAACATATACCTGGTGTGACTTTACAAGGTTGAGAGAGAGAGCGAGAGAGAGAGAGACAGAAGTGTGCAGCAGGGTTTTCCCTTCCGTCAAGTTCCCAGACTATCATACAGACGTTACGCAATTGTGTATAGTAATGAACTGCTTATTGTAATGAATTTAGCCTTGGACAAATGTCATCACCATAAGCATTTTGTCTGGAGGCAGAGGTGGCACACAATGTGACAGAGGCAAGCGACTCGCAGTTCTCACTGCAGGAATATCCCTGCTCAGTTGAAGAGATGACGGGTGTTCTCAGAAGTTGTGGTAGTCATCTCAAACAATATCAATTTAAGTTATTTCTTTTGGCAGACCTGCTCATCCTGCAGTTTTCTGAGGTGGTAGCTTGGTAGGCGGCTAGCTGTGTAGAAAATGTGTGACAGCAAACTCCACTGTCACCTCTGCTTGTGTACTATTGCGCTCTCAGTGAGGAGGACTGGAATGTTCCCTCCAGATGCACACTTCAGCTGGAGGGAAAATCATTAATGCAGCATTTGGCTTCCACTTCCTCATATTTATTGCATCTAACTGTATATTACTGAATCTAATTCATCATAAATTATTCTGTGTTTCATCAGTGTCTTTAATTTGGTTCAGCATCAGCTGGCTGCATGGTGAATCTCCCACTGGGCTAGGTCTTTAGTATCAACGCCGTTTGAAACCTGTTTCATGCCTCTTAGTTTGTCAAGAAGAATAAAATATACAGTCTTTAATTCTTGTGGCGAAGACAAATTCGTCCTAAAAGTCTTAGTTAAGACTGGGGGACTCTCTATCCCCGGCTTTACGTCACTTTCCACTATCCAACAATGTCTCTAATACGTCTCTAATACTTACTTAATACAGTACTTATAACCTACATTTTGGAGGCAAGTATATCTGTCACATTGTTAATTACCCTATCGGTCGCTCCTCCTGACAGTCGCTTATCAAGCCACGCTGGATTACAATTAAACTTCCATTGTTGCAAAAGTGCTTTAAGTGTCAAGTGCAGTGGCAGTCGCTCATCTCTTCTTTCAATCAACAGTTTATATAATATGTGATTCAAATACACTGTATATATCACCCATAAATGTCTGCCACCTCCATAATCAGTCCCCTTCACTTTTCTCTTAATTAAAACAACCACAGCATATTTGTCAGCCCGAAATAACAAAAGAGAGGCGGCATCTTTTTTTTTTTCTCTCTCTCTCTTTTTGTGGTGCATCACATCAAATATTAAAAGCATGGCTGCCTGAGACGAGCTGCTTTGTAGTTGCAATTTGACAACGTGGGTGAGGAAATTGAGTTGGACGGGCCAGTGTTTTCTATTTGAAGAAGGATGGCTTGTAATCAGTGTCCAGGTTCATTAGGGTGAGAAGAGCTGGGGATGAATCGTCGATAAGAAGGAGCTGGGTGGTAGGGATGAGTGGTGGTGTTCAGCATTCCGATTACATCATCATTCCAGGCATACATCTGAAGCAGCCCTGACTTCAAAAACACAACGTGGAGCACGCAGAGAGGCGAGGATGTTGGCAAGGTGCGCTGGAAAGGTTTCGTGGATGCTCTTATGAAACAATTTAACAGTTGAACAGCTGCGAAGCAAAGCAAAGAGAAACTGCAGAAATATGACGAGTGTGTTTTGGTTAAAGTAACTGTGTAAAAATTTTGCTTAAATTTGCACCGCTGCCTCACAGTAAGAAGGTCCTGGGTGCAAGTCCTCCCTCTGTGGTGTTCTCCCCGTGCTTCCTCGGGATCCTCTGGTGTCCTCCCACAGTCCAAGGACATGCATGTCAGTTTCATTGTTCTAAGTTGCCAATCGGTGTGAATGGTTGTCTGTCTCTCTGAACTGGCGACTTGTCCAGGGTGTACCCCGCCTCTCGCCCACTGACAGCTGGGATTGACTCCAGCTCCCTGTAACCCAGTATTACCCCAAGCTTCTCTGTTTAGATGTCTGTTGAACAGTTGTCCACATAAATGCCACCAATGCTTTTCTAATGGTCAAGACATGGGAAACAGATTGGGCTGAATTTGTTTTGACATCCTCACCCTTCTGCTGAGTGTCACCTTTTACCTGTAGTCAGACACAGTGCGCCTCAATAAAACAAAGAATCGACTCCTCCCCCAGTATAAATCTTCTTCTTTTTGATGTAACCATCAGTGGGAGAGTGTTCTCCTCAGGAAGACTCACGGTGTTGGCAGCCTCCAGTGGCACTACCCAGAGTGCCAGGGTGAAGAAGATGGTTAAGTTGGCTCATAAACTGCAGGCATCAGCAATATTCTTTATTTTATTTTTATAATGCATAAAGAGTTAGACTGCACAAGAAGTGAGTCTGTCGCTGACAGAAAGAAAAACATATCAATAAGCTCGTATCGGAGTGATGACCATATTCCCATCATAACAAATGGAATTAAATTACAAATATTGTTGATGTGTCATGTTTTCTTCAACTATTGATATGAATCATTGTATCTGGATCAAGTCTGCACTGTGTTTGAGAAACGGGTCCCATGTTTACTTTCAGTGTGTGTCGGACTTTGAAATAGCTTTTATCTACGTCCTTTTTATGCGAGTGCATAAGTGTGCAGCGTGACTTCTCTGTGTTCGTGGACACACACACACACACTGTAAAGCTAGATGAATGAAAGGTCAGCTCTGCACTCTAATAGCTTTGACTTGCTGACATTTTCTGTCCAGTCCGAGAGGAAAAAGAGGGATTAAACACACACACACACACACACACACACACACACACACACACATACTTAGACTCTCGTATTAAACCTTCTCCAGACCCATATACAGTATTACTGAGCCACATACCGAGGCACACGCTGACTTGCTGACGGGAATACAGACACTCTTATGAGAACTGGGTTTTATCTGTGCATCAGCTAGCCAGTAGGTTCTGTAATTATCTGCTGCATTGTTCAGTCTGAACAGACTGTGCATGATTCAAACTCCTACTTGAAAGGATGAGGTAACTGCAGGGACAATGTAGCAAGCTTGTAAGAAAAAAAAAGAAGAAAACTTTCTCTAATGTGCAGGCTCTTTCACAGTTTAATTATTTGCTATATTAAAATATGATGCTTCAGAAATCCATTGACAGTGATAGAGCGGCGGAAAGAAAGTCAGCTCGCTGATTCCGCTCTTCCCCCGTCGCTCAGTCTCCAACGCTGTATCACAGTAACTGAAATGTCAAATCATGCACTGGCGTTAAACTGATGTGCCTGTGAGCTGCTTTCTGTCGTCTCCTGCCTATCAAATCACTCTGCTGAAAAGGAAGACATCTGGAGAGCTGCATATTCTTTTTGGGAATGATGGCAAATGTTAGCAAGATGTATAGTATTGTTGTTTGTCATCATAATGTTTTCTTGAATTATTTATTGTGTCTGACAGTTTGAACGTATTGCTCCATCAGTATGGTTCTTCAGAACAGTGGCGTAATGCTGCAACATGGCTTGTAAAACTGGGGGAGAAATTTAGAAATAGTTGTCAAAATGAACTGTGTCTCCTCAGTGAGAGATCCATGGTGCTGTGCAGCGGAATCTATCAAGTTCAAACACAATCAGCTTTGTCACCTCCCCACAAGTGGCCAGTAATGGTGTGAGGCTGGTGTGAATGTCTCGCTGACGGGTTTTTTAAACTTGCTGAAGCTGAAAGTGACAGACATTAAGTCATGATTTTATTATTTTAGAACGGACAAGTGTCTTTCTTCTTTGGTCTTAATTGGACAATAAATGAAGTGATTTCAATGTGGACACTTCAATATCATCACCTCAGCACTTCAGTTCAGTTTGTAGAGTTCAGCTCCCTGATATAAGAAGGGGCTTGACTGTTGAGGGCTTTCAATGTGAGGAGCAGGATCTTGAATTCGATTTTACAGGGAGCCAATGCAGAGAAGCTAAAACAGGAATAATACTTCTCAGTTACTATTCCCCCAGCTGCCCTTCGTGGGGTTTTGCCATTGTAAAAAAAATTTTACCAGATAAAAAAACAGCTGCACTGAAGCACTCTAAATGTGGCAAGAGCTACAAGCCTTGAAAATCCTGTTTTTCATTTTAATCCCAGTGACAACCTCTCACAACGCAATGAGGGCCTGATATTTTCGGATGATGATTAATTATACGAGTAGAACCTGTCCCTTTGATGTAGTGAGGAACAACATGGCTGTGATCGCAACAACGGAAAACAAACTGCCAGTCTGTTTCCCCACTCCCAGATCCTCATCCTTTCCATTTGATGTTTTCAGCGAGGTCCCACCATGGAGTCCGACGATTCACAACTGTGCAGCCACATCCTTCCTCCTCTCAGTCCCTCCTGTCAAAATCTTCCTTGCACTTGCGTCTCATCCCCTCTTCTCTGATCCCCAGCGTGTTGTCAACAGGTCCCAGTATTGAGTGGGTGTCTCCTCATCCTGTCATTTAACTGAAATGCCACTTGCTTCTCCCCTGTGACAGCTACTCTACGTCTTGCCTTTATTTTTTTTTTTACCCCTCCAAAAACCTTATGGGATAATCTCTTTTCCCTTCAGTTCCTTCCACTTTCTAGGATTTTACTGTGACTGACTGCAGTCATACCAGTGAGCTCCTTCAATATACCAGAGCCAGCGGTTTAAGATTTTAAGAGACCTACTATAGAAAATTATATAATTATTTCAAGATTCTAAGATTATTTTATCTAAAGCACCCTTACGTCAAACTTGTCCCAACAACCAAATGAAAATATTTCCTCATACAGCAGAAATCTTTGTCTCTCTATCTGAATGTGGAACAGATTCTGAGCTCAGCTTTAAACCCACCTTCCACATAAAATTCCATAAAATCCAAAGAAGCTGATTTCCCTTCTCTTGCTGCCCCTGAGAGATGTTCTGTGAGAGCCCTCCTAAAATCATCTCCTCCATCTTATTATTATGCACCTGTTACAAACACCACTCATAAGATTCAGTCCATTAGTTCAGATGATCCAATTAATTAAAAAAAAAAAGAAAAGCAAATTCCCATGCATGCTGGAGTCAGCATGTCCTCCTGTAGGAGTGGACGCCATGACAGGTGAGCAGCATGATGCATTCAGGGTGCTGTGTAGAAGTATTCCCTGCAGGAAAACCCTCATAACGCCACAGTTTAGGTTGTGTGAAACACAGAGCCTAGATTTCTGCCAAAATGTGTTTCCACAATGCTCATTGGGCAGTCTGTAAACTATAATGGGAATCCATTTCTTGAGTCAGCAAATCCAAACTGTACCATCCCAGATATGGTTAGTTTATTTTATATATGGATGCACCTCTCCCCCTGTTTATGTATTCACAGCTGCTCTACCGGCAGGAGGACATTCTGCCAGCAGTAGGAAAATGCTTTGCAAGCATTTCTAAGCTGATCATATAAAAGTTTAACTCTGCAAACAAGGTACTGTTCTGAAAGGCCCTCTCACAGGAGGCTGATGTTAAGTTAGCTTTGTTACCACTTCAAGCATCAGTTTTATTACAGCAAAAATCAGACTTGGTTTATCTTTCAATCTAAAAAGGAATTCTGCCACTGTGTGTGAGTGTGTGCTGTTGTACTTGTGGTGCTTTAGAGACACTTGCCTAAACACCTCACACAGTTGGCAGCTGAAACATGCAATATTCAAAAAGGAGAATTCAAATTCAAGTATGATGTTAATTGTGGCACTGAATTTGTTGGCTGTGCAAACGATACCATTAGCTCTGTACTGGGAGGACACGCACAGGAGGGACTAGGGCAGAGAGGACTCATGCATTTCTGTTTCAACCACTGTCTGGATCCAGAACCTTTGAGCTCAGTGTCCCAGTTCTACACCCATGAGATGTCTGCCACGAGTCAGACACACTTATGTTCACACAGAGCTGTTGCAGCATAACTTGTGAAAGCATCCAAGTCAAGCTTAGAAGACAAATGTCTACTGTCGTTGAGACATCTGTGCCTCTACTGTACAAGCGTCTGAACTGAACTGAAGACGAATTTACTGCTGGCAATTTTTTCTTCTAATCCATGTATAACTACAGTGAAATGATTGATCCAGAGATCCTTTACCCTGCCATCAGATACAGATTCAGATTGGATGTGGTCATTTTCTTGTGTGAAGATCGGGGGGCTGTTTGAACATTTGTAATTTCCAAGTGCTGTGAGTTGGGCAACATCCAATTGTAAAAATGTTGCAGACCAGCAGAATGCCAGGGGTGCCAGGATGTACTATTCATGATGTTTTTTTTTGTGCTCAGGCCCGGAAGTTTGAATATTAAACAGATATGGGTGTGTGGAGCGACAGTGATGGGGGCCTGGCAGAATTGCCCAAAGATCGGGGGGCTGTTTGAACATTTGTAATTTTCAAGTGCTGTGAGTTGGGCAACATCCAATTGTAAAAATGTTGCAGACCAGCAGAATGCCAGGGGTGCCAGGATGTACTATTCATGATGTTTTTTTTTGTGCTCAGGCCCGGAAGTTTGAATATTAAACAGATATGGGTGTGTGGAGCGACAGTGATGGGGGCCTGGCAGAATTGCCCACTCTGGGCAATTTTCAGATCAGTTTTCTTCAAATTTCCTTTTACTCCTTATTTCTGTTGTACCTGTTTTTTGTGCGAAAGTGTTGTTAGGGCATTGAAGATACAATGGCTCCTGTGAATGCAGAAGGGCTACTGTGCACAGTTAACACCTTCTCTGCTATTTGCTTTTCACTCCCACTTTCTGCAATAATGGTTACCAGCATTGTGCATTGTTTAGCAGATTGTTTGGTTCTGCCAGAATAGCACAGGCTAAGGTCCGTTGGCTGACCGTGCTGTTACCGTCTTCATGAGGCAGTATATTTTAAAGTAATCATATTGCTGTTTTTTTTCTTGGCCACTACAACGTCATTCTTGAAAGTTCCTTTCCATGGAAACAGATGGCTTATCCATAATTATACTGCCCTATCCGATGCAATATTTCTTCCCACGCCACTGGTTAATTGAAAAGAAAAGGCAGGAAAAATACTATGATTCATACAATTCTGGCTATGTTTTTGTCAAGTATTTGACATATGGCAAGAGGTAAATTAACAGTTTAAACTCAAGAAATGTATTTGCAATTTCATAGGGCCTTGAACAGGAGCTGAAATGTGTACACTGGGGTCCTTCAAGATTGCCGTATTATGCTGGCAAGACCTTGACACCTCAGTATCAGCTCCTGGCTCCCACTCAGACCCTGCGGACCCTCTGCTCCACTCCAGCCTCCTCTCTTAACCGAACACATGCTTTCTGCAAGCTTCAGTATTTTTCAATTATGCCTGGTTCAATGTCTTTGCTTTCAGACTGAATGAAAAATGTCAACTGTGTCAAGGGCATTTAAGAGCACTCCCCTGATGCTGTTAGGATTCATTTAGGAAGCATCATCCACACACTCTCGCCAAATAAAGCGGCATAAATAAACCTGTCTCTCGTTTCAGGACTGTAATTTGCTCTCTGTCCCTGCCTCCACATGTTACTGAACACTCTGGACCATCAGAGGAACACTACACGATACAAGGCCACCTATGATTCACGGTGATATGTGCAAGTTTATACAATTTACAGTGGCTTAAGTGCTATTATAAAGATTGTAAATATTTGAAAAGTCCACTCACCAGAGTTCCTGATGCCCTTCTATTTATTGTTGAATGTACACTCACTCATAACAAACTCATTCCATTATTTGATTCACACAGGAAGCATTTTTAAGACTAAATATTCATATCATTTTGGTACATTTGGCAGTAATATTGAGCATAATATTTTTTAAAAAGGCCACATCATAATTTCATGTAAAAACAGCACTTAAATAATTGGTGCTGCAGGCGTTGTCCTTATTATATTCAACCTTAGGCGTTAAAGTGACTTTGATAGGGAAATTAAAATGTTAGCTCCACACATTTTATCAATTAAAAAGGTTTTATTTTATTTTATTTTATTTTATTTTATTTTATTTTATTTTATTTTTGAATGTATGATTTTATTCCCTGAAAAGATCACACCAGTTTCCTTCAAGCAATTTTAAGACTTAGAAAATCCAGAGGATGTTTTGTGCTTTCTAACCCTTCCAGGCAGTGTTAATGCATTATTAAAGGAGCAGCATTGTGGCTAAGCATTCAGTGGCCACACCCCATTAGAAGAAGTTCTCGGGTTTAATTCCATGTCAATGTGGAGTTTCCATGACAATCTTGAACGTGTGTCATCCCATAGTTCAAAGCTAGAGGAATAGGACCTATGCACTAAAGTGTTATTCAACACCATAAATGTAGCCTTGAACACCACCAGGTTACATAATATATTGTGTTGACTGATTGAACTTATGTTTGAATGACTCCAATCAAAGGCGGAAAGAGAGGACTGCTGTCTCAGCTCCTGTTTCTCTGTTGCCTCTATCGAGAACCTTGCATTGCAATCAGCTGGAAAAAATAAGGACTGAGGGTTTCTAAGAAGCTTTCAGCACCCTTATACCTAGTGTCAGAAACCCTGAGGTTCTTCCTGCCTCAACAACACAGTACTTATACAGTAGTATGGAGATATCATATGGAAAATGTGCAGGAGTCCATCAGGAACTGTGATGAGACGGGTGGGGAGGACCACTTCTTCACCTTCAGGGTGGTTGTAGTGGTTGGTGTGATTAGGAATGTTTGAAGCTAACTGCAAGTGTCCCAGATTATAGAGAGTGATGTAACAGGCAGGATTTACATACATCATCAATACAATGACTGCATGTTTTAAAAAGGCAGGGAAAAAAATGAAATAATATACCTTGGATACACATTATTCACTGCATACATTTTGAAACACCTTAAAAAGGTGCTGATGCTTTCTTGTGGAAAAGGGTCACTGTCAAAGCCATGTCACCATCACCAGAACTCTATGATGCTGTATATCACATGACCCTGAGCCCTTATAAACAAACTGAAACAGCGTGTGTGTCAGCTCAGGAAACAGGAAGCACCTCCTGAAGACTGAGGAGTGAGGGAGAAACACCTAACAACACTGTATTGTTACACATTTTAAATTGGTAAACATTGCAACTGATTATTCTTAAACCCTTGTGAGGCATTCGTCTGCAGTACACGAGATGAGCTGTGATTTGAGCACTAGACTCTCAGCACATTTAGACCCGTGACTTCCCTGCATGATTTAGTTTTAATAATTTGTGACTATAAATTCAGGGCTTTTTGGAGCTTTGCTTTTGAGCCCTCTCAAGGGTTTCATGTTTGCAATTTGCGAGTGACCCTGGCTTTATTCTCCTTACAGCTTTATTTTTTTATCACCTGCATCAATGGGAGCCAAGAGGGCATCACTTGGCACTGTGTATCCAAGAACTGTGACCCAATTTTCTACCAAACTAGATTTAGAAAACCAATGCTATTAGCTTTCCTGGGACTTTATTGAACAATTTATCCTCTTTTGATCTGAAGCGTAGAGGCTTCTGTTTGCAGGCTCTAGCAAATAAACAATACAAAATAAAGATAAAGAAAAACATGTGAATAGGATTTTCATTAAATAATTCATAATCATTTTGCAGTAGAAAATATGATATATGTGTGTCATGGATCGAAAAACAAAACTCATAGCTGTGCAATATATCACCCACAGTGCAGTTTACATAAATATGTACATTACACCATGAAGCAGTGGTGGGATGTAACACATTTACCTTTATTCTGAACTTGGGCACATTTTCCATGTTCCTGCACTCTACATGTGTAAGTTAATTATTATTAAAAATGGGTATTTTCAGTTTTGTTTTGCTTCAATTTACAATCCAGCAAATGTCTGTATTTTCTGAGCCATGACATTTTAATAAAGATGACATCTTTAAATTAATTTAGTAAAAGAGAAATGATCCAGTCAAGAGTAGTAAGGTAAGATTAGACCCTGCTCCTCCACATACTTCCCTTCTACTTAGCAGATTTATGTATGAAGGAAATGCTGTCTCCAAGAACTTGTGTATATTCACTAATGAGTGTTTGCCCGAGGATGTTGTGGTGCCAGATGTAATCACTGACTGCATTTGCGCTAAGCACACAAAGCAATCATAATACTGTGTATATAAATATGAAGTATTCCAATTCTACATTAATTTAGGTTTAGGTTTTTAAAAAAAATAAATAATAGGTTGATCCTTAAAACATAAGGATATCCTCTCCAAATATAGCAGCAGGAGAGTATTATAGGAAACATTAACTGGAAGAGGAAATGTAATTTGATGAAAGGTGGAGCAAGGGGAGGGTAAGAGCGCAAAGACAGAAAGGGGAAAAAATGATTGGATGGAATTATGATGGGAAAGAGGAGCGAGATGGACATGACAAGGAAGGAAGAGCATGATGGGAAATGGAATAAAGGAAAATGAATGGGATTTGGTGGGAGGGTCAGCATTATGAATTTTACACCAGCAATTCTTCACAACCCCTGCGTCGTTACTGGGTTTTCATTGGAAACCAAATCAGTGGCGGCAGAATTGGACACGTAGCCCAGTGCCCATGAAGAGGAATCCAATCTCATCAGAAATCATTAGAGCAGATTGGTCCTGGAGCGTGGCACTGTGTGTGTGCGTGTGTGCGTGTGGTGTTGTAGTTCAGAGACTGTGAATACACGTGGTCATGAAGAGCATTGTTTCAGTATAATCTATCATGTAGTTACGTAGAGATGAAGAATGACACGATCAACCCAAGTACTTTTTTTGTTCAGCGAGGGCTGAACATACCGGTCTAATGTCACCATACAATTATACACCAATCAGCCACAAAACAAGATACAGGGTCACAGTTTCTCATTTGCATGTGGCCGTGTGTTCATTTATTCATTTATGAACACACAGTCTATGGGTGACCCTCTATAAACTTGTCCCTATTGATATAGGGAATTTACACATAGCACTGTGATGCTAGAAATAATTTGTCTAATTCGCTATCACTACATGGGTTTATTTCTGGGCTTCTCACAGAATGTTGCAGAACGAGAATGTTGGAGCTCTATGGAAGGATGCTTAATGCTTTCTTTGTATACTAGTAGCAGAACATCATTCAATGTGGTGATGCAAGTACTCTAGAGAGATTCATGCATTCCTTTACATTGATTTGTTGTGCCCAAGGGTTGAGGAACATGGAGCAGAACAATAGAGTGAGGATCACCTGTGAGGCGTGGACGATCAAGGCATGGGCTGTGACACCAAACACTGAAGCGGGCAGGATGGCAGCGAGAACAGCCAACCCAAGTTCTGGCTGCCTGTCAATTGTGCCTGAGATTCGGTGGTGGTGTGCAGCCTGGAAACCTCGGCCTGAGGCGTGGGCTGGCTGCTGGGAAACTACGATTTGGGGGCTTGTAGGCCCAAGGCCAGCTGACTGGGAAGCTGACTGGAGGCTTGCAGGCTGTGACAGGTGGTTGAGGCAAGAGGCTCAGGGAAATAGCAACACGGGACTGTCAGGGAGTGGCTCATCTACCAGATAAAAGCTGCATCTTGAATTAAGAATGCAGGCTCCATGTCTGCTTAGTTTGTACTGTCAAGTTTGAGTTGATAACCCACATGCAGAAGGCAGGTATACAGTTTGTTCTGAGAAGATAATTAATATAATCAGAGAGGTAAGGACTCTGGGAAAAAGGGATCTTAGGCCACTGGTGGAATGCATCAAAGCAGGGCAGAAGAATAATACAATAATACAACCTGCAGAATGAGTGATTGAAAAATAAAACAGGAAATACTTAATAGTCCAAACATGAGCTCAAAGCATCACTTTCATGGGAACAGAGGAACGTCATGATATAATGAGAATGATACACCAGCCAGACATCTGTTATGTAAGGCACAAATAGCTCTGAAAAGACTGGGACACTTGTAAATAAAACAGTTCTATGGAAATGTGATAAAAAGGAATAGCAAGTCCCTGACTGTGGGCCTGATGCAAATGTCTGGAGTCTGTTTGAGAGGCAGGAACATGGTTCCTGATAAGATTTCATGCATCAGATTCCTATCTCTGTTGATTTTATTACATTTTGTAAACAACTTCACAGAGTCAGAGGCAGCAAAGAAAGACAAACATTGGGACTCAGGCTGAGGCTTAATACAGCCCCCCCCCCCCATCACACACACACACACACACACACACACACACACACACACAGTAGGACTAGACATGCAAAAATGCGACTGCTATTTAATTGTTATTCATCACATGGTCATGGGCCTACATAAGCAATCAGTCCGGCAAATGAATCTTGGTCGCTCAGTTTATTTGTTCAGACAATGTGAGCAGCACTTTAGCTCAGAGGCTGCTGATTTATCACGTATGTCCTTTGCCTTTAGACGGATGAAGGGATTTAATTAACTGATTAATTTTAATTGGTCTGCCTGGGAATCACTACAAACTGTAACTGGAAGATTAAGTACTTTTGGAATTTTACCATTGTGTGCCTCCAGGACTAACGTGACATAAACGACTTGTTTGTTGTTTGTTGGCTGTTTCATTGCCCATTACTGTTTAATTGTACTTAATAGTAAAATGTTGCAGGTCTTCATCAGAATGTTTAAGTTGACCCAACAGTGTTGTCATTTTACATTACAAAATGTAAAAAAATGAACAACCTGTGAAAGACTATATATGAGTATATATATATATAAATTGTGAGACTAAATTTCCAACCGCCAAGAACATTCATTCATTCAATCCAACAATCCAACAAAACATAAAAAGACAACAATACTAATTGGCAGTGGGGGGGGGGGTTTGAAACTCCCCATCAGAGGATTTTAGCAGCTTATGCTACTCAGTGTGTAGCCTTGCAGGTTTCAAACACAAACCTTAAGATGGCTCCAATCATTTGTGCTCTGGGTCGCTGGCCCAGCATGCTTGACCGTACCTGCACACACAATCCTTGACTCGCACATCGATGGCTTATCTAGAGGCACAAGCTGAGTCAACCAGTGTTTATCAAAGGACGGACAGATAAGCAACTGCTCTCTCTTGTGCAATTGGAAATCAATGCACTATCATGTCTACTAATGTGTCTGAAAGCTTACCCCAACATGTGGACTGAAGCTGCCAGGTGATGCTGGCTAACCAATCCTCCCATGCTAAATGAAACTATATCATGAGAGCAGTGACACTCCTGCCCAGAGAACCTTTCACCACCAGCCCAAGCAAGGCACTGATGACTGAAGACTGGACATGTAATATCTGAAGTAAGATGTGATCAAGTGGGACAACTGATGCACTGAAAACATGAATAGACATGAAGGAACATGACTTCAGATGGAATTTGACCTGCACAGATGGTAGAGGGGACACCACTTCAGGAAAACACTACTGGCAACAGCAAAAAATGCAAAAGATGCACTTTTTCTTCACAATCTAACTTTTAGATATTTCAATCCATGTATTTATTTATTCCCAAAGAAGAGACCACACAACTCTCAGGTAAGGGATTCAACTCGTAGGTCTATTCTGTCACATTTCAACTTTAAAAAACTGACTTGCACAGCACAGCAGGAGGTTCTTTGCAGGCTTCTTTGAGGCTTTCACAACAGCAACAAATCCTTCAATATTAAGCAGGTGGAAGGTAGTGCAGCCAGCAGAGACAGGAAGTGATGGTATTTCTTTATGTTAATGTTTATGTTATATTTATGTTTATGATTCCTCAGCTCAGAAGGCTGTACACAAAAGGATTCATATTATTACATTTCACCAAAGAGCTACGGTCCAACATTAATAATAGCAATATTAAGTGTTAGGGGAATACCTGTGTGTGTGTGTGTGTGTGTGTGTGTGTGTGTGTGTGTGTGTCAGGCTCCAGCCCATTACACTGAAGAGAGAAAAAAAAGTGCATATGTGTGGGAGCGAGTGAGTGGGAGAGATGGAAGAATGTCAGCTCCCTGGATGCATTGTTCCCCAGACCCATCCCATTCTCCTGTCAGAAGAATGAAACTTCACATGCCTCAGGATCCACTGGGGCCAATGAGTCATACGTACAGAAGGTGATCACATGCAGTGATTCACATACAACGGACGACAGAGAGAGACGTGTCCATCCTTTGGTGTGCTAGTGCCTTTAGGCAGCTCTTTTGGGATCACTTTGGTTGGAGACATGCATCATATGTGTCTCCTGATTAAATGACCACAGAACAACATGATTGTAAGAAACATGGCTTTGTGACAGCACTAACAGGGTTTCTGCCATATCTAAATCATACGTTTTAAAAGTTTTAACTACATGAGGTCACATTTCTGATCAGGATATGGGCTGAGTGCCCTCAACCAAGGATCCTCTTCATCGGCCCAACTAGTGGAAGAGCCCTGGGTCGAATTAGAATACACTGGGGAGAGATTATACTGTGGATCTCATCTGGCCTGGGAGTACCTCTGGATTACCCCCGGTGGAGCTGGAAATTGTCGGAACATCTGGACTTCCCGCCTGCTGCCACCACACAGCAAATAATTAGCAGATTGAAAAAAAAAAAAAAAACAGTCTAGGCACAACCAGTGCATGACTTTTTGTCTGTAGATTTCCAGCCATATCTCATCAGTGAATAAAAGCATGCCTTGTTCATGCCACCCAATTTTCAGGCCCATTTGCCAGTCACAGCTAAAATCCCTCCATTTGGCCCCTGATCATCAGTCTGTGTGCAGCAATCACTGGGTGTGTGAACTCTACATGCAGGCTCACCAAAGCATCACAGACTCCAAGCAGATTTCCAACCTGCTGGAAATGGAATTGAAGTCTTTGTCAACTGGAGCCAACGACTGCTGATCAGACCACAGGACGAGGTGAAGGGAGTAAGGGTTCGTGTGCAGGGGTTCCCTTCTGAGTTTTTTTACACTGCTAATGTCTGTTATTGGGGACATGAAGCGATAACCTGTCTGTGAGGGACAGGATCAGACAAATGCACAACTGCTTTGGGGAAAAACCAAATACCTGTCAGCTTTGGGTGAGCCCTGTTAGTTTCCACCTCAGGACCAGTTTGATTCTGACCTTCCAGAAGAAAAATGTGGCTGCACTCAACCCTTAAAACTGACGTCCACTGGGCCCTTTCGCCTGTCTCCCAGGTCGATGAATTCAATCTGAAACAAGGAGGTTCTTCTCTTGTGTTTTCTTTATTAAATGTAGTCTTGGGAGTAGTCGCAGGTTTCTGCTCACCGGCCTGTGATTGTTTCATGTGTGACTCCCATCCTGATACATGAACTGACGATGACTGCAGGACTCTTGATAACAAGACGGCAAGTTGCGTTGTATGAACTGTCCAGAAATCTGCCGAAAGTATGAATTCAGCGCAAAGAAAACTTCTTCTATTAATGAGGAAAAACATTGTGAGGCAAGGCCATTTTCTTATTGTTACAAAAGCACATTTCATACACAGGGGCAGATTCAACGTGCTCTACAGGAACTTTAAAATAGTGGAATTGTTTTGTCAGATATAAAAAGAAAATGAAAGTGCCAAAACTAAAGTTTTATACAGGGCCCTTAAAATAAACAGCTCAATCAACAGAAATGTGGCTTTGGGCCTCCCAGGGGTTGTCAAAATCCTAACTGGCTGCCCAGTACAATCTACACAGTGACCTTTTTAAACCCCCAGGAAGCATAACACAGCCTGAGGTGCTTGGGTAGAGAGATACACGTAGCTGCAATGGCTGGGATTATATAAATGCTGAGTCAGAGTTCATAGGTCCTCTTGGGTCAGCCATCATCGTGTTCATATACATCAATTATCAAATAACATTTATAAAGGAAAAATGTATCCTCTTCCAAGCACACTCACTTCTTTTTAAAGCACTGGGTGAAGGTTTGTCGAGTTTTATATTATGTGAGTTGTTTAAGGAGGTTTTGCGGGTTTTCTCTTTGAGTTAAGAGCCTTTGTGATCTTGTGTTGAAAAATCTAACCACGCTCTGTGGTAAAGTAATCTGTATTGAAAGTGAAAAGAAATGGGGAAAGACAGAAGTGCTACAAAGTGTCCTTTAAACCTGACACAGACATGACATTCATTTGAATTTTAGCAGAAAGCTTGGCAGCAACAAACATCTCCTCAACATTAAAGTTTAGACGGTGGGAGATGAAGAGTCTGAATTGGTTGCAAAAGCTGTAAATTCACCACGTCATGAGGTAACCCTTTTGACACACTATAGCTTCGTTTTTACCTTGGATTACCACAACACATATGTACCCTGAGGGAACAAACCTATTTCCACTGTGAACCTTTGCAAGTACTTGCAATCACAGCATCACAACAGAAGCTCGTGGTCTGTCAAATGCCCAAGGACTCTTTGGCACGCACATGGGGAAGACTGGGATCAAACTCTTCTGTATAACTATGCCGAATGTTAAGATCGAGATTTGCAGTAGCAGTAATTGTGTTATTGCTGAGGTTTTTCAGAGGAGATAATTGAGACAGAAATTACACTAGATTGCCTCATACAATATTTTTTAATGAACAGGGTGAAAAGTCTGAGCCTCTGGAGTTTCTGCTGCCTTCTTCCACCTGGTCCATCAGTGGAAAGCTTGCTGAATGCAGTGGTGTGTTTAAGTGTCCTCAGATAATGTCTCTTTTGTTATTAAAATGAAATTAAGCCAAGCATAAGTAAAATCATCTGATACTATAGCATAAAAAAGGTAATGGAAGTACTACCGTTTAAACAGAGCGCACGTTACAGACCTGGAGTCATGTATCCCCCTGGAACATAGACATGCGTCGGATGTTGCCTTCCTCCATGGGGCTGGACTACCTGCTGTGTCGTGCTACAGTGGAAATAACCTCATATTCACTCCCTTGACAAACAGAGTAAGAGCACAGAACACGGTTCTTTGACAATTTTTCAATGAGATGTCAATCAGACACACAAATACATGTCTGTATACTCTCCACACTCCTGTGGAGTGCATACTGTGGAGATACATTACATGCGTATGAAAAATCCCATACACAGTCAGTGGAGAAACGTGTACTAGAAAGACACAAGTGGGATGCGAACAGGCTCAAAGACACATGTGCATCTATACAGATATACACTTCCCTCACATGTGCTCACACATCCCGAGGGTGGGCCACCCTCACATGTGTCTCACAGTGGTAAAGGGATACAGGACACCTAACTACAAAGCACAGACACCCCCCACCACCCAACACACATACACACATACACACACACTCCTTCATCTCTGCATGTGTTATGAACCTGTCACTCCTTCGGTTGATGGATGGAGTCCCTCTTGGGTTCAAAACGCGTGGCTCACCCCTCTCTAAAGCATCAGCACTTCAATCAGACCCTTATTAGAGTATCTATGTATGTGTGTGTGTGTGCGCGTGGGATGAGACGTCTTTCATGATGTCTGCACATGTGACACTCAGTATGCGTCGGGGGTTGAGGGTGGTGGTGGGTATAGAGCAAATGCGTGTGTAATGAGGTGGAAAAACCCGTCTTTCAAGATACTTCCCTCAATGTGAACTCCCATACTGACAAAGCTTTGAAGATAGATCTTTTCAACTCAACATGCTGAGGTGGGGATCACGCGCACGGACGTACAGGCACATACCCTATATGAGGAAAGACGCAGTATCAAAACAATGACAAGCAGGTAAACATAATTTGACATGAATCATCTTATCAGACAGAGATTTAGCCTCAGTACCTCAGAGCGTGATGACAATAGTCACTGAAAAGAGTTAGGCAAACAAAGACTGGAAGTTGAGAAAAGAAAAATGAGTATAAATAAGTATGGCACTTTTTAACTTCTGAGAGACACTGTAAGTCATAGAATAATAGGCATAAAATCACCTGTAAAAATATAAAAAATATGGAATATTGAAAAACTGATCAAATCATCTGTGTCGGATATATTTATCTGACCATAAAAAAATATTTAATTAATATTGAAACAAAACAAAAAATAACATAAAAACACCTATAAAGGAGTAGCTATATTTGAATAAATCTTAATTTTAAATCCCTTTAGTCGAGTTGCAGTCGTTACTTTTCCAACCAGGAGGGAAAATGAGGAGAACGATATATTTCTTTCATCCGCTGAGACATGTGAGAAATTCACAACTCATTCCTGGACCGTTACCTCTTGTCAGCCTTGTCTCAGCCATCATGAGGCTACTGCACAGATACAAACACTACATCTGCCTACATACTACAACAGTCCACTTATGAAATCACAGTTGAATTCACTCGATTTTTCATCGAGGTTTTTCATTTATTTATCACTCACAAATGTCAGGTCCTTAATTCTTTTTCACCAGTATCTATCAACTATTAACTGTGATATCAACTGGAATTATGAGAATGACTTATTTTACAAATAATTCATAGAGCTGCCCCCCTGATCTGGATCTACAACAAAAATGAGCCACAACTCCACAAAACAGGTGAAACACAACATGCTTGTTAATGGGGCGACACCTGCAAGTGTGTTCATGTGTAATACACACCCAGCTTATTAGACAAAGTGAACATGAGATGTCTGAGTGGAATACATTAAACAGCCAATAACTGGCCAACGCTGTCTGTCAGCCTCACCAGGCCAACCATAGACATCTGTCTTTGTTGGGAGCAGGAGACAAGATCGCACAGGACATTAACAGGCACTTTATTAAAACGGTTTATATCGTCGACGGTCCTGCAGATTCAACCTTCCACAGTAATTTAGCACCTGATGCAAATGAGACAACCGGTTTCCTTAATAAAAGGCAAAGATCGATCCACCAGGTTTGACAGGTCTGTAGTCTGTGGCTTGTTAGCAGCTCCGTGGTTCAGGGCAGGAGCTTTGTCGTCCCCCCACATCAGAGTCTGGCCTCTCGCTGTGTCACCAGAGAAAAGAGAAAGAGTGCCAGCGAAATAGAGGAAAGATTAACAGTGTGAGCGTGTGGGATGACTGACCTTGAAGTTATTTCAGACCTGACCACATGTCAACCACAGGAATAGTTGCCTTTAAAAAAGTGTGTATTAGTCAAGAAGTTTTCGGGAACAGAAGAGATGTCTAAGCTTGTCTATTAAAGTATAATACATGTCTAAGCTGTCCATTTAGAAAAACAATGCATTTCTAAGTGAAGTGTTGACAGCTTTGTTTGTTCCAGTAATCCATCATTGTTCGGTGCAGAACTGATAAGAAGACACAGAGGCAGAAAACTTCACTGTGTGCTTATATGTACACACACTTTTAGATACAACACCGTCACGGATTGACAAATATTTGTGTAAAAAAAAATAAAATGGACTTCTAAAACATGCACACACACAGAGACACACTAATAGTCCATCTCTTCAGGTCACGACAATTAAACAGAGGCGCAACATTTCCTCTTCTTCAGCCTTGAAACACAATCTCACAGCAACATAAACACACACACACTCACAATGTCTGTCCCAGGCCAACCTAACCTACATACATCAGTCATCCACATTGTCCAAGAGGATCAAGGAGGCCATGAATATTTAAGCCTCCATTTTGTGAACCATGTTGTGGCACCGTACGGCATTGGGCCCCCCCTCCCCCAGAGGACCACCACCCACCCCCGGCCGTTGAGGCCAGCGAGCAGAAATGTGTTGTTATTGTTGTTGCTGTCTCCAGGTTTATGAAGAGTCAGAGGGGATGCGGAGGCAGTGCGGGGGGGTGGGGGTGGGGGCGCCTTTAATTTCACCCCTTTGCTCATGTCGGGCGCCAAGGTGCAGCCGGGGCTTAATTAGAATGCGTTTTAAATATTGATGGAGCTGGATGTTCCTACTGTAAGGCTGCACGGAGAAACTGGAGCACAGGAGAGGAAACCTGATGAGAGCCAACACACACTGACAGCTCCGAGTTGACTGGCTTATTCATTAATTAAAATAGGATGGATGACGATAGATAGATAGATAGATAGATAGATAGATAGATAGATAGATAGATAGATAGATATAATCTTATTTCCAGTTTTGTATCTGACTGACAATTGTTGTTTCAAGTGTTTAAAACAATGTCTTTTGTTTCTTTGGTGACAATCTTAGCTTTAAAAGCTAAATGGCAAACAGAGATCGTGTAACCACGGTCAACCTACTCCAACTCTCCTTTCTGTGTCTGTTCGCTTTCAGCTACATGAAGAAGTCCAGCCGTCTGTCACCCTTCTTTGATGAATTTACACGTTTCTTTGGGAAGTCTGGTTTTTATGTCGTGTTTCGGGGGGACAATGTGCTCACAACCCGAGCAGTCTGGTCAGGAGTATTTGCAGGAAGCAGAACTCAAGCTCCCAGAGGCTTTGACAAACTCCTGACAACTCGCTGTCACAACAGTTAAGAAGTAAAGCTTCCTTCTAATGTGTCAGGACATGTGAGTTGGGAAAGACAGTGACAGGAGGTTAAAGAGAAAGAGCAAAGACACACAAAGGATGTATGAAAACAAAAAAGAGCACACGTGTGAGAAATCAAATGCTGGAAAAGTTCTCAATAAGGTCAAGAAGAAGTGATGGAAAAAAAGAGTTTTGGCAGAAATAGAGAGAAATAAAAGGAAGGACAGTCAGAGGAAGAGATGATAAAAACTAAATCTGAGACTGGGAGAGAAAAGACAGTGAAGGCCAGAGAGGAACAGAAGGCCAATTCTGTTTTAGAGGGATATATATTTTTATGTGAGGGCGGAGAGTAGTTCGGCCTCTGATACAGTGTTTTGTGACATGTCCAACTGACAGACCAGAGTGGAAATTCTGTCTTTCGCCTTGTGTGAGGGTCGGGCAGGTCGCAGCACTGCGTGAGCGGAGGGGAGTTAAAGAAACAGCTCGCCCCGAAGTAAGACGTCTGTTATCTGACGTCGTCGTCGTCGTCGTCGTCTGTCAAACCTCCCCTTCAGACGAGCGACAAATACAAAGCCAGCTGTGACATCAAGACGGTGGAGATGAAACCTTAATGATTCCCACTGGGAAATCAAGATCAAAACCTTCGTCACATCAAGGACTGAAGATACAGATGCACATATGATAAATACAATGATCTGAGGAAATGAAGAAAGAGAAACCTATGGAATGTGAGAGCAGCACTCATCAGGGATACAGTCCAAGGCAGCAGAAAGCAAGGTGTAAAAGTCTGAGTGGGCCATCAGCTAATCAATCATATTGGACTGATGTCAAAGGAAATCTGATAAGGAAGAAGAAAGCAGGTGCACAAAAAAAACAGAAGTTGTAGTTACATATTAAAATAAAATGAGACTCTGGCCTTAGAAGAGGTCTGAGCTTCTCGTCCAAGGCCAAAAACCAAGGAAGTTGTTGAAAAATGCAATATTGTCTTTCAGTGCTAGAGAAGGAAAAACACAAAATCCTGAGTGGCTTCTTTCCTCAACCGAACTGCATAATTGTGGTAATCCATCGAGTATTTTTTTTTCTCCTGTTACCAAAGAGACAGACAAAAACAGACAAAACATTACCGTCTTGGTTGAGTCAGTAATAAATATATGTTTTATTCCCATCAACATACTGCTGCCATTTTGTCTTGTCTTAAAAAAGACAACTGTTTGCTAAAACATACAGTCTGATGATGACTCAGAATTTTAAAATTAAAGATTAAAGCTTCACACAGGAAGTTACTGTGCACTCCGTCATCACTGTGCGTCATAGAGCCAAGGCAAAAGACAGTGCTGCCTCACCACACATAGCTTCATTATAGTCACTATAGGACGCTCAAACTCTCTTTCTGAGTTCAGGTGCAGTAAAATATCAATAATTTGTGATAGAGATACAATCCAATGTATCTCTAAAGCGACACATTTCTGTTGCAGTAACCCCAAGCAAGCTACTAAAACCTTTACTGGAGTTCTGAGGAAACTTTATGGTGGCGTGATTCATCATTGTTTGCATAAAAATGATTTGAAGTGAGCCCCAGGTTATTTGCACAGCCCCTGGCACTATTGACTTTGTAGTTTTGAGGTGGCAAAGCAGTTGTCAAATCATTTTAATGTGAAGCTGCATGATGCAAAGGGAGGCAAAGACCTGACTTTGGATGAAATAAATGGAAAGCAAACAAGAACATGTTGTCAGCTGGGACCTTCTGTTCAGACAGGAGGCCAAATTAGTTTTACAGAGAGGAGCTAAAGTAATCATCAGTGATGTGTGTCTATCCTTTTCCAGATCTGACATGTCCAAACTCTCACTCTGTGCACCAAATATATTTTGAGCTTCTTTGAAACTTTCTGTAAATGCACAACAATAGTTACAGGCCACATTCAAATCATGGAATGGAGATGGTTCAGAAAATTTGTTTTATACAGAGAGCTTCACAGGAGAAAAACAGAATAGGAGAAGCTGATAGTATATATAGCTGATGGATATGACACAGCAATAAGGCAGCTGAGATCAAATTGAAAAGAGAGCAGAAATAGACTAGAACGGGGAGAATAAAAAAAAAATAAAAAGAGGAATAAAAGAGTGGAAGTTTGAAAATAGGCCAAAGAAAAGAAAGACCACTTTAAAAGGTGAAGGCTGTGGCCTTGACTAATTGTCCATATGGCTTAGTGGCAGCTGAACCACAGGGAGCCACTGTGTGTGTGTGTGTGTGTGTGTGTGTGTGTGTGTGTGTGTGTGAGGCACAGAGATGAATATGCATTGTTTTCCCATCAAACGTCATGGTTGCCAGCAGGTTGCCAGCCTGGTCCATTATAGCCAGGGACGACAGCTAACATGGATCACGCACAACTGCACACACTCACACACACACACACACACACAATCTCATGGGCAGTGGTCCGCACACATAAACACAATGGCACAGCGCAGACACAGGTACACAACTCATATGGCTGCAGTGTGCAAACTATAGGAGGCAGTTTTACTCAAACAAACACTGGGACAAAAGTTTGTTTCGTTGCACCTGCACAACTTTGCTCTTCCTCTTCAAATTAACCTTTTCCATCTCAAGTCTTTCAAACCCTCCCCCTTTCCTCTCCTCTGTTTTACTTTCAAAGTTGCACCCTGGGATCTACAGCTCCATATACTTTCCTAATTTAGCCCCGAGGCCCATTTAATACCCAAATTCAATAAAGATGCTATGAATCCCAAAATGTCTTCACGTCCTCTGCTTGAATACAGCTGACACTTCACAACAGATCTGAAATATTGAAAACTTTATGAACTTCATGTTGGACATAAATTTAGGCTCAGATTAAAACGGATTCCAAGCCGAAACCACTGGTATTTTTGAAATCGAGGTGATTGTGTCAGTACTTTCCGAGTACAACAAATGAGAGAGCCGAGTTTTGGAGCTGGAGAGTGCACAAACAAGCTATTGGAGTAGTGTGGTGGATGGCTGAGTTGATGGAAAGGCCTGTCGATACGTGGCAAGAAAATGATGCACGTACAACATGTCTACTGTGAACAAAACTGACAATTAAAATGTCAGCTCTTGTTCTCCCTCCATCTCCCTGACCATTTTCTCACTTGTTTCTCCTGTTTTTGTTTGAAATCACCGCAAAGCATCATTCCAGATTGAGCAAGTTGTCACGTTGAGCCGGTCTCCACTGTACTTAATTTGTGTTCATCTGCTTCTTCATGAGATCATCCAAGTGTGAGCCTAAAATACATTTTACAATGCTATTCTTTGTGATTACCAGGAGTCAAGTATTGTGACCCTTACCAAAAAGTCTTGTCTTGTTTGAATAAAGCCACATAGAATATTTACTCATGTTCAAATTATGCCATTATTCATGCATGATTGCACTTTTGATCCTTTGGGCATGGTGTAATTTCACTTTCACTTCATTTTATGTAATACCTCCCACACTGATATTACACATGCTTGCAATTCCTTACAAGTGAAACTTGATGGGTAGCGTGATGCAATAGTCTCCTTTTAAGTGTTTCATTTATTTAATTAATGCACAAAGCAAAAATCCAAGGGAGTAAAAATAAAGCGGGGGGAAATGGTTTTGTTTCATTGTAAATGGAGCACACTTTATCCAGCCTTTTTTGAATACATGAGCATGGAGTTATAAATACTGTATCTCCGCTGTAGGGAAGGAGCAACACTGTGAAATCCTAATTGAATCAAACGGATGACTTCATATCTGATTTAATAGAGAATAACTTTATAATGTCTGCACAATTTGTAAATTTCATTCCTCAATTTCTGGCAGGGAGGAGATCAAACAGCTGTTATGACAGAAGCAACTAACAGCCATGGACTCTTGAAGTCTTTAGAGGTGCAGGCCATTTAATATTGTAGCCTCATGGAAAATCTGGGTCTGTGGCAGTAGATCACTAATGTGTTAATTTATTCATGAGTGTATTTAGGTATTCACATGTATGTGTTGATATGTATGCATGTAAAATTGATTTTAAGTTGAGTTTGTATTGGTATTTTAATTTGAGGCTGCAAAGGTGAGGAGACGCGAAAATTCCAACGCAGGAGGTGGAGTGTGAACGCACCTGGAGAGGAGAGCGGAGAAGAAGAGAGCTACGGGACTGAGAGAGGAGGAGTGCGTAGATGGGACAGAGAAAGATAATTAAGAGATTTTGCACAAGTTGCCGTCAAAGCGTTCAACCCGGACTCTGTGGACAAACGTGGTGGACGCCGTTTCTGTAAGTTTGAGTGGCCTACGCAGCTCAACCACTCAGCGCAAGTTGAGCTAGTTGCTAGCAAAGTGGCTAATTGCTCGGCGTGAACGGTGTTAACGGGCTCGCCACCCGCGACCTCGACTAGCCTGTCGGAGCAGCTACGACCAGCAGCAGACGCTCCAGCGGAAACTACAGTGTTGCCATGAGGAGGATTTTTGCGTGTGTCTGCTGTATGGTTCGTCCATTCTGGATTCTACGCCTCGACGTTTCTCCCGCCTTGTGACTTCTCTCCATCTGACGCACCATCAGGCCTGCAACGTCGAAGGGATTCAGGTTGGTTTTGCTGGCTATTCTATTTTCTTGGGCCCTGTGCTTTGAAATATGACTGTTCTGTTTAATTTTGAGTACATGTTATATGTTCTACTTATCAAGACTGTTTATTGGGTTTGGTATGTGGTTGCTGTTAAGCCGTCATTATTGCTTTTCTGAAGGAAATAGAGTGTCCTAGTGTAATTGAAAGTGAATTACAACCCACTATTTGTGTTAAAGGAACTCACTCACGCCAGTTAATAGTTGAATACGCATTCAAGAGGGAACAGAACTCAGGTTAGCTACCGCCTAATTATTGCTCCACCAGCAAAGGTGAACAATGTCAACAGTTTTTCCTAACCCTAACCCAAAATTCACAGCTCTGCTTGACTATCTGGCCCAAAGCTAATCCTGTCACCAAGAAATGATGTTAAACTGCAACAGCAACTAACCATTTAATGAAGTGAATTTGAGATATGAAGCAACCATGTTGACACAGAACAATTTGATTTGATTAATATCATAAATTAATCCAGTAGTTGCACTGCTCAAAGCTATCTAAAGCTATCAAAAAGAGATTATGAGCATTTATTTCTGGGAAAATGTATTTGATTTAACTACTAACTAGCATCTCCACAAGGTCTCGGATGAGTCTAAAATATGCACATATGCAAGATATTTGGGTATACCTCCATTATAAATTTAAATCTGCCTCGAGGAATACTTTCCAAAACATCGGCAACATAAATAAACAACCAGAATGAGATTTGTGTTCCTTTTTTTAGTGTGCAGCATCTGTCACTGCCTGGGCAAAAAATACATAGACACTAGCGGATTATGATTGAAATGAGTGACAGAAATGTTCATGGGGAAGACAGGAGATTGAAAAGAAAATTGTGTGCCTTGTCATCTGGAAGTATGGCTCCTCCCCTCTACTGCCTGCCCCGCAAAGGAGGATGGATGTGACTGCATGGGCTGAAGTGAAAAGGGGGTGTGACGGAGTTCGTTTCCCCCCTGGGACGAATGTACAGTCTAATCTCCTGGCTCGGATTTGTCTGTCATAGAGCGCTCATTGTGCTGCAAGTGTGCGTGAGGCTGATTATTTATGGTTTGACTTGTGAGTGTGGTTTACATTGAGGGGGAAAAAATCATAACAAAACCCTACTGATGTCTTTTTCTCATTTGTCACGTCAGCCCTCACCATGTCCCCTCAGCCTGACAGGAATTTAGACAAGAAGACACCGGAAGACTTTGAGACTAATTTAAGACAGTTAAACCTGGAAGGAAAACTGTTTAAAATGCTGTGTGTAAGCTTTAGGTGAAAGGGATATGTTGGGAGAATTTTAATGTAGCGTAGTCCTCACAATGTTTCCAGTACTTTGTTTCATCTAAATTCTCATTTTCTTTACCACAGAAAAGGGCCTTTATCCAAAAAAAAAAAAAAAAAAAAATATATATATATATATATATATATATATATTTAAATAGTTTTAAGCAGTACTTCACACTGAATTAAACTATGTGAAGCTACCACAGGTTCATTTTTATGTTTGGAAAGGCACAGTTCTACACACGTAACCTTTTAAGTTCAAAATCTTTACACATTCAACCCACAACTTACTAACATGTTATCACATTTATATTAAATGTGTAATTAAGCTCTGCTGTGGGCACTGGCTTCCCAGAGTCTCTGCATGCTGTCCCCAAGGCTGTTTTAAGACATGAATTGAAAAAAAAAAGGTCCACTCAATTAGGTCCAAACATCCTGCAGAGTTTGTCTTTCAGAGATCAAGAACACCGCAGGAGTTTCTCAGCTTACCACAGCAAAAACTTTGTAGCATTCCGGCACAGGTGGTGGAGGTGGCAGGACATCATGTATACACTTTGCTGCAGAGATCATCAGCTATTCACAAGTATTAGATAACAGCAATTCATATCTTATATCTGATATGTTTATCTTCTCTAGTGTCCCAACTGAACAGATATACCTTGATAATTAAGGCTGTGTTTTGCTCTTTATCAAACCATGTGTCTTGGACCAATTTGAACAGGCAGAAAGTGTTCAAGGCACACTGAGACTGAAGCTGCGCTCTGCCCCTTCCAGCCAGTGAGCAGAATCATAGAAGTGTGTCACTGTTAAGTCGCTGCTCCCCAACACTTTAAAGCTGAATTGTGGTTAATGTATGGTCTTGAACTAGTTGTGAGGTCATGGAAGCTAAAATGCATGCTTTGTCAATAAACTACTTAACCACAGAGGCTATTATTCTTCATCCGTCCCCAGCAGGCTTGAGATGTGTCCCTGCCTCCTTCAGATAGATGCATGTGACCTCACATTGAGCACATTCTTTACGTCTTAACCCACGTCTGAACCCACATCGGCAGATTGAAGTTTACACAATGAGACTTTAGACAAATGAATGAATATTGTTAATGATTGGATTTAAATTCACTATGTCAAACAATGCTTGATAGTTTTAGCTTCAACTGGGGGGAAGGAAGGGCTTATGGGAGAGAGAGAGAGAACACACAAGCAACTCAAGGGTTGGATTTGAACCTGCTAAAATTGCAAGTACCAGAGTACGCCTCCAGCAAGGCACTGGGGTATCTCTACATAATGCGATTTGACTGCTGAAATCCATATGAAGGGAAGGAATATAAAGTGGGTGAATGGGGGATTGTGGCAGGCAGTTTTTGTGCAAGGAGAATAGCTAATCTATAGGCATGGATTTACATTCATCTCCTCTTCTGTGGAGCTGACTTGGCACAGAAAATCCAAGACTTAAGAAGACATCAGCTATGCAGCCTTCGGTCAAGATGTATGGAATGTTTCTGTGTGTGTGTGTGTGTGTGTGTGTGCACTCGCATGTGTGCATAGGAAGAAAAATGCAATGAAGACATCAGCCATCATTTTGAAGTTTGTCAACATCAATGCAGATTAAACTGCAGCAAATGACACTGTGTTTATGTAGTTTACAAAGCTCCAGATGCCGTCTCTACACAACATGTAAAAACACATTGTGATAGTTTATGGTAAACATTGTAGCTTTCACATACATTGCATTTGCATATCATGAGTGTATAAGTTTGGAAATGGCATTAATGCTGAGCTTTGCATACTAATGGGAGAACTTCAGCAGAATGCACTATATGCTTACTTGGCTCCACATTAAAAGCATATTTTACTCTCAAAGATTAGGGCAACAATTTGCATCTTAATCCTCCAGAACATGTACTCAGAAGCACATGAGCAGTGAAGGAGTGAGTGGTCAGGAAGGTTCAGATGAGCAACAAAAGTGCTTACATGGCATTTTGTGAATGCTAATTGCTCTTTTCCAGAAACCCCTGCTAAACCATAGATTGGTTAAAGTATGTTAAAAGCAAAATGAGTTTCCTATGAGCCACAGCATTTTGCACAAAATGCATCTCAGGAAATTACAATTCAAAAGAATTTATTCTAACCCCAGAGTTCCATTCAAAGGAACATAGAGCATGTAAGAACACAATACAAGCAGGAATGGGAATGAAAACAACAATTACGTCAATGCAATGTCCAAAGATGTTTAATAATCAGTGAAGAGTACTAAACTTTCGTCAAGAATTTCACATGATTCAAAATATAGTGCAGTTAAAGGTATAGAAATCAAAGCAGCTTGCCAAAGATTTAAAGAGGAGAGCAAACCACACCCCTGCAATCCATAAAAGTGGAGGCCATAAATCACTGACATGAATGCATACAATATATCACTTACAGGGACAGGCCTCCAGAAACATGGCAGTGTACCGGCCACATGCACATGTGGAGATGCTTGAAGGAGCAGAGCAGGCAGCTCAGATGAACCCGCCTTCTTTGAGGTACAATTTGATCGAGGATTGTTTGATCAGAACCAAACAGTGATGGCCGTCACTGATGAATTCTGTGTCGACTAAGCCCAGGATCTTGTTCATGTTGTTTATACATGGCTTACAGACTCACCCAGGATGGTGTTCATCTATATGTATTTGTATCCGACAGAAACACACAAAACCCAACAAAGTGTTATCTGATTTCCAGAACTGCCTTTTAATCCCCAACCCCATTTATTTTATTACCATCTAAACAACATTTGATTTTTCAAAAGGGACCATGACTCAGCAATTCATTAAACTGCTGTTCTTTCAAGCAGAAGTTACTCAGACAGCAGGATAAAGTGCATTTGTTAAAGATAATGCTTTCAGCTGTGTTGTGACACACAGGTAATTAAAGTGTGTGTGTGCGTGTGTGCGTGCGTGCGCGCGCGCTCACACTGAAATTCAGCCAGAGCTAAAGTGTGGCCCACTGTTTTTACAATTGTTTGTTTACTTTACTGAGATAACTCTTTGGCAAATAAGGTAAAGACTGATTCTCTGCATCTTTTGTAATGTTTGCTTAATGAGGATGTACCACAGCTATTAAATCAGGGTCTGATTCAGAGGTTGATGAGGGTAGGCTGAAGCCTCAGACCTGACGGGCAGGGCAGTGTACCATCACCTGAGGTGAGGAGGGAGATTAGCCAATGTAAGTCATGCTTCATTTCACCTTTAATCGTAAAGGTGACGCTTATGTAAGCTTCATACAGTTTGGATGCTGTCGCGCAATCAGTATGAAGACATAATAAAAATGGAAAAGTCTCTTTCTGTTTCGTATTTTTCCTCCTCTCTCATCCATTTCAGATGACATTTCTGTCATCTGAGCTTGTCTTTGTCTTCACTCTCTAAAACCCTAGTACAATAAACTTGGAGGTTTTGTGTGTGTGTGTGCATGTGCGCGTGTGTGCGTGCTTGCGTGTGTCAGATTTCATGGGAACCATGATGAATGTATTCCTTGTCACATCAATTATTTCTAAAACTCAGCTTCCAGGAGCCATGGATGCCCAGGTTTCCTGTACCACAGTGTTGGGGACAACCTGTAGACCAAACAAATACAACAAGAGTTGATTGACTGGAAGGGCTCCTTCTCATGAACACTTCAATTTAGTTCAGTTCAGGACAAAAACATGATTCTGAATCAGTTAAGAAAATATGATGGGGGGGGGGGGGGGTTCTCCTCCCCCCCCAAGGGGGGGGGGGGGGGGTCATCATTAGGCCCATTATGTTGTGTTTGTTATCTGTAAAATCCAACATTTAAGTCATGATAGCACTATTTTGTTTGCCTTTGATTTTTCTCCTGCTAATCTGTCAGAAGCATTCAGTTTCACCTGTTGAATTCACTTAAGGCCATATTTTTAAATGAAACTAGACTGAACTTCTGGGGCTATTGACACGAGGGAGTTTAACTTTCATCAGGGACAGCAGTGATAGTTGAGTTGATGAAAACTTGCTAAAAGAGAAAAGCTTAGAAACCTTTTGATTACTGCACACTGCAAACCTGGGCTGGCTTCAGCATCCTGAATGTATTATGAAAATGAGTCAAACTGAGTGTTACATCAACTCAACTATCATTGTTGTCACTGCTGACAGCTTCAAGTGGCCATACACGGAGAGGTACATTTCCCTATCAGTCTGTTTTAAATCATGATCAGTTTTAAAGATGGTTTTCAAACTCATGTGAATGTCGTTTCTGCATCAAGCTTGAAAAGGTACAACTGAGCAAGCCTGCTAATTAAGCAGCTGCCTAATCCTCTACACTGATCACTTGTGGGTTTGAAATCCCACCTTTTGTTGTGGTTTCATCCCGTGGGGATCACTGGTGCCGTGTCTAATTAAGCAGCAACTTCTTCAAAGGTAAAAAGTAAATTACAACTTATGTCATAAACACTCCTGTCACATGAAAAAACATAAGTTTACTCCCAAATAAATAGGAGAACAGTCAATCTGCTCCCAGGAATAGAACATGATTGAGAATATGAAACATGGGCTTCATAGATGGTGTGGGCTCCAGAGGATTTCACCAGCCTATCCTGCCCTCACTGCTGTGGTATACAAACAGTGCTGTAATTAAAGGATACACTTTAAATCATGAGTACAGGATGGTGCTGTGCTTGGTGGTAGGCTCGGAACTGCACAGACGGGACCTGAAAGTACAAGAGAGAAACAGACAGGAGGAAAATCCATAGGAAATCCAGAGTGTTGCTACACAACCTACAAGAGTGAAGAGCTCTGCCTCTTTGTGGGTGTATACCTCTGAGACATTTAGAAATAGTCTGGTACATGAGATCAGAAGTGTTGTCGGGTATACAGTACTGGTGGCACTTTCCTTGTATGCGATTCATTCTGAGGAGTGTCTGTACATGCTCGTTGAGACAAGAAGCAACTGACTGGAGGCTAACGAAGAAAGATATGGTCTGCTGGGGAGCAGCTTTGGAGAGTGACACCAACGGACTTCACAAGCTGATCAAGAAGGTTGGCTTCATCGTTGGCTGACTCTTTTGAAGAGGTGGTGGAGAAGAAGCCTCTGAACAAACTGTTATCCATCATGGACAATCCCCACCCGACTCCAACACCTACTAGTACTTTATCCAACTCCATCTGCTGCCCACAGCGATAATGCTGTACAACTCCTCATCTCTATCAAAAGGTTAACTCTCACAACCCTGAGCCCTGAAGTTTCTGTCCACACCCAAACTCTGGTTGCCCTGTGTTAAACTGTCTAATATGAAATGCAGCATATATATTTACTATGTGCAGACCTACTTTACCTCCAGACCAACTGGCATCAATAAGATTGAAGTTAATTCCGTTTGCAAGATATATAGAATTTAACATTTGATATGTCATGTATTCAAATACTACAAACATCACAGCCTGCAGAAGATTAAAATATCTTATGATTTGCTGGGATAAGACTCAAAATGACTATTGATCCACTGGTCATCACGGGAGCTAGGCTGCAAGATGTGATTCACTTGATACATCTTGCTAATGTTAATGGTTTAGGAACAAAACAGCTAAAAGTAGAGGATCTGTATTGTTGCTTGCTTATCTTATCCAGACATTCCCCAAAGTGAGCCAGAGTATCTACTTGTTTGGACTTTGTATTTATAGTGCGTATTGTATTTATGTTTATTCATTGGAAGCATTCTTCCTTGTCTGGATTTGTGCTTAGCCTAAGGGGCCACAGCCAGCACCAGACTTTAAGATTAAAAAATAAAACCTGATTTTAGGAGGAGATTCTCAGGATATTCTTTTTTTTATTTTAAATGTTTTTGTGTACTGATGTACATTAACAAACAGAACAGTGCATGACAGTACAAACTGGAACAAACAACTTCATTTATATAAATGTGGTCAGTCAACATTTTTTTTTTTTTTTTTTTTTTTTTTTTTAAACCTAAACTCTTTACACTAAGCATGAATGTCTTGTTGGTCTTTTCCACTGGCTCTTGACACATTGCTGAAGGCTATGGGTCAGTGCAGCTGTTTTAACTTGTCTATTTCATATGACCATAGAAACGCACATTAATGCTTCCAGTTTCACCTGTCAAATTTATCTTTCTTTATTCATCTGTTCCTCCCTTTTATTGTAATTCCATTCTGCTGCTCTTCAATTCCTGTCAACATTTCTGAGCCCTGTCAATAAAAATGATTGATCCTGACCCTCACGCCGTCTCCCATTGTACACTCTGTGCATTGGCTTTATGTTATGAAAGTGACTTTAATCCCCAACAATATGCATGTTCATGTTAATCTGAGTATTAGATCAATATAACGCTGGGGCAATCACTTTGTCAAAAAATGAATAATGCTGCTTGGCATTAACGTTGGTTCATTCATCTGACATGCTTTCAGGAACGTGTCTGGATATGCATGTTGAATTTTAAGTGTGCTTGCATATATGTCAGGAAATTATGTTGTTTTTTTTTCCCGAGGAGACACACACTGTTTGAAGTATTTAGATAGTTAAAGAAAACAACAACAAAAAGCAACTGCAGTTGAGATGAAAAATAGGATTACTGTATTCAATTTCTGCCAAAAATCCCTTTTCACCTTAATCACACACAGAACCTCTAATTGGAGATATCTCATCAGATGGAAGTGGAAGTGCTGTGGAATATGATAACACGTCTGGCTCCATCGCCAACAGACTTTCTCAAAAACTACTCTCAGAAAGTGAAAACTGAACTTGGTTTGAATTTGTTTATAAAGAAGTATAGAAACGAACTAGTATTTTTTCATCTGCATGAACTGACCTTTGAACCAGTTCATTTTAAGTTTGAGCTGGCACAACACTGCCCACTGGGATGTGATGATCACTCAAACACTCAAACACATAAGATAAATTGTTTTTTTCACAAACAAATTACCAACCCTACCTTTAATGTGATAAATAAACCTCATAGATGTTCTCCTGAAACATAACAAACATCATTAACTTTATCTTGGTCAGTGTATGGTGTGCAGGGCACCCGGGGAGCTTTTTTTTCCCCCCTATTTGTTGACCAGAAAAGTTAAAAACTCATTCCATTAAAACGGCTTCAGTTCCCATGAGACACAAAATAAAGCACATGTCAAGGGGTGCATGACCTTCCTCTTAAATTGCATTAATTTCAACTATTAGACAAATCACCCTAAATTACAAACTAATTTAGGGTTTTTAAGCATTCTAATTGGGTAAACCTTTTAGTTACATTTATAGTCTAATTAAGCCTTTTACATCCCTTTTTTAACTTCCATTAGCTGAAAGAACAAGTGTCATCAGGAGGTGACTTCTTCTTTTGTATACTCCAACCTCTTATGAAACCGCAAATGCACACATTCACAACCTGATTAACATTGAGAAGTTTCATGACAAATGTTGTCAGAGAAGATAAAAAGTCAGTCAGAGGGAGTCTGTCCGACTCAGAGACGTGACCGTCACATTGTCCAAAGAATTAAAAAAGACCTTATTCATCCACACGCTTTTGTCTATTTCTTCGATGTCATTACTAAATGTAATTTAGTACGCAAAGAGACAAACAGACACCAGTTGCATTCTTATATAAATCCCAAGTTTAACTGGAATGTTTTTCACTGACCTTTTGGTTTCATCCACTGACAGCATTCAGTGCCAAACCTTTGGAAGCATCTCATTATGTTTACTGGGCCTTGCATTTTGTGTGTGTGTGGGTATTTGTGCGTGTAGGACAGAGGTGTGGAGTTGGAGTTTATTAGCACACTTGTCACCAGTCAACTGATCACTTCCTCTCTTAAATTAAGTCCTGTGCTGGACCCGGTGCTGCAGCTGATGACCCAAATAAAGATGGACATGCTGCCCCATCCAGTTAAGAGTATTTATGTTGAGAGTGACAGGGCCTGCATGGAAGTAGCCAGGCTGAGGCCGTGGAGGCTGAGTTGATTCACAAGTGTTTACCAGCACTATGCCCGTTCTAAACCATCATGTACTGAGTGGGCTGTGTGCTTGGCCTCTGGTAATACCTGCAACTTCTTTCTATTTGTAATGGTTGACGTGACCTGCAGTAATTAAGTCCTGGCAATTATAAAGCGACTGCTGGAGTCAGTGCACAGAACACTGAAACTGCAGCGCTGTGTATTCAGCTCAGTGATGCTGGACTCTACAGAACCTCAAACAGAAGAATCAGTTCTTGTTGCCATTTGTATGCATTTTTTTTATCACAGCCAGCGCTCGGAACCCAGGTCAACTTTATCAGTATTTCACTCTTCTCTTCCACCCCTCTGTAGGAGTATTTGTGACTCTGTGGTTTTTCTTTATAAGTTTTTTTTTTCTTCCTGAAGGATATTGGTAGAGGATGACCTACGTTGTTAAGCCCTATGAGACAAACTGTGATTTGTGAATATGGGCCATACAAGTACAATTTGATTGATTGTTACCCACAGTGACAGAGAGAGAGAGAGCTGTTATTATAAATACACTAGATTATACTTCCAAAAGTACTGAAAAACAACAATGCAACCTTTGTCCAGGATAAAAGTACAACTTTTTTGAGCTTTGTCTCCTCAGAAGTCAGAGCTGAGGCAGTTTCATGTCTTAACCACAGAATCCCATTTCTTCCCCACAAGGTTCATTTGAGGTACAAGCAGTAAGTAGCTGTGTGCAAGGGCATTAAGCAGAGAGGACAAATGGACCTGCTGTAATCTCTGTGTCCAGGAGATGACTGCTCTGGGAGAGGAGGGGATTACTGATTAGTTTCTCTGTGTGTGTGTGTGTGTGTGTGTGTGTGTGTGTGTGTGTGTGTGTGTGTGTGTGTGTGTGTGTGTGTGTGTGTCTTTACCCAATTTTTTTCACACTTGTCAGACCTCTAGAAAGGGTGGTCCCCACAGGTGATGATTGCAAACTTAGTCCCCATGACTTATGGAAACCAGTATGTGTGTGTGTGTGTGTGTGTGTGTGTGACACACGGTGAGGGAGAGCATGGGAGTGTGTGTGTGTGTGTGTCTCTTTTTATCCATCTACAGTGACTGATGCGTTGAAAGGCAGTTCTCTGCATTAGGATATTAAATGTGTAAACAATTTTATGCTATATATATAATGGCTGCAGTCCTATCCAGTTAATGTTTATTGTGAGTCAGAACGGCGTAAATGACCGTGACCATATGTCATTGTGTTCACAAAAGTACTTTGCAAACCAGCCTGTTGTGTTGCATCAGCAAACTGTAAAGCTATATACAGGAATACAACACAAAGTGTACCTGGTCTATAAAACTGTCTACTGAGTAATCTCACTAGATGAAGTTGATATGTGAAATCAACATTAACATCTTTAAATTGAATTAATAATAACTTTAGTTCAAAAAATGTGTATTTTTTATAAAAGGACATGGAGCTGTTTCAGGCTAAGGCATATTGTTTAGTCCCATGCTTCTCAGTGTTTAACAACTTTGACCTAATGGCATATTTATGTGCAATGGTAGCAAGGACTCACTCAAAAAAAGTATTTGACAAACACTTTGTTTAGTTTGACAAATTCACTAACATGGAGGAGGCAAGATTCACGAATGAAACTAAACCCAGCCGCCATGGCAGCCATCTTTACATTCACTTAATGTGTCTGACCCCTTTTCCTCCATGGGAGGTGATGTTTGATGACAATCGGATTTCTTATGCGTAAAAAGCGACAAGTAGATTAACAGTCACTTCCAATCACTTCCTGATTACCTGCGTCCTTCTGTAAAGTAACACAAGGACACAGGTAATCAGGAATCATTGTCTCTTATTATTAGTCTGCTCCATTATTAATACTCATGCATTTTAAAACAGCCACACCTTCATGCAAATGGGTTCCATTAAAAGCTGTTGACTTATGTGCATAACTTATTAATTAGGAAATGAGGTCAAACACCCCTCTGACCTCTGACATCTAAAATGAAGACACAGCCTACGCGTGTGTTCACTGAATCCTGTGCATACAAGCCCCTACAGAAGCAACTGCTTTTGAAGATTGTTAAAGAAAGGCCAGAAGAAGTGCGGCTGTGTGACCCTTGTCTGCGGAGGGTTAGAGAACAAGGTCTGTGGTGACACGGTTTAAAGTCATTAAGCTCCAAATCTGTCTCAGTACAGTGGCAATATATTAAAGTAGAGCTGGTCAGCAGCTGACAGCAGGCGCCGTCTTGCTGAGTGGAAAGATCAATTTTCTTTAAATATTTAAAAGCGCAATTTCTGAGCGTGACCGGATTATCTGGCTCTGAAGTTAGGGAGAGGAATTAGACGTGGTCTGAGTGTGAGTGCTGACCCCCTGTTTGTGTTCTATTTATTTAGGATCATGCACCTTGTAAATATGACACTTGGCAGATGCTTGAAGCTGATGTGTCAGATAAATTGCTCTCCAAGACTTTTTTCTGCCGAACCTTTGCTTTAGAAGCGTGAGCAAATTAGTTGTTAATTGAATCATCACAAACCGAGGGAGGCTGGCACTACAGGGCCCACGAGTCCCCTGAGGCTCACAGGTCCTGGGTGGAGTTGCCTGCTTTTCCTTCATCATTAAGTGAAACTAATCTGAAAATGAATCAATGCATCCTCTAAAATATGCAGTGTGATTTCCTTCACGATCCAGGTCCAAGGTGACTTGCTCTAACAAATTCTGTATATCCCCTCAAATTATTAATCAACACAGCAAATGTTTTAAAAAATATATTAAAAATGAGAATATTTTGAATATTTGCTTTGGAAAAAAAAACAAAAACAAAAAACAAAACATTTTTGTTGATACAAATTCAGCTCTCCCCCTGAACATATAATTCAGGTGACTATTTAAATACTGTTTAGATGATTTATGAATTCAGTCTCCAGGGATTTAGATTCTGCAATAAAAAATTAACTTCCGTCTTTCAGCGTGCTCATTTATTTCATGGCATCCAAGAACACTTTGTGCCAGAGGCTGCTCTTAAAGCAGGAATAAAATAAATATAAATTGAATATAAGATACAAAACTAAGAAGATATAAAAACAGATTGTGCTTGTGTGTGTGTCACTATAGTCCAATAGTCAGGCCCTGATTTTATTTACTGATAATTTGTGTAACAGATAGTGAGGTGGAGGGTGCAGGTTTGACAAATGAAATCCAAGAAGGACTCGTCGTCTCCTGACAGGTTGAATCTGGGAGTCCTGTGTTGTCAGGATGCTGCAGGTCTTAGGCTGTTTTAGGAGCGTTTGTATTCGCACAAACTCCCTCCAGCCTCAACACTTCAAAGTTGTGCCTCTTGGCACCGCGCTTTATAAAATGCAGCTCAGTCAAAGCTCTCTGTGTGACACCAGCGCGGTGCAGGTAATGAGAACTTCAACGAGGCCCGTGCAGCAACAGTCAAAAAAGGATCCAGACCAATTTACCAAACTGTCGCTGTAGGGACTGAGGTGTGACGGCAACATAATTGTCCACAACACAAAGGCTCTGTATGATTCCTGCTCTGCTGCAAAGGAAACCAGACTCTGGTTACACACAACTGTGAGTGGAGGGGTCTGCTTACATGTCACATGTGCTATGTGATCTCTGCTTGCCAAGCTGGTGGCACACACACACACACACACACACACACACACACCATGGAGAGGGGCAACTAGAGAAAGAGAGAGAGAGAGAGAGAGAGACCGACCATGTGAGTAGTGTCAGGTTGCAGTGTACTTGGGCTCGAAGGTGGTGTGTGCAATTATGCAATGAAGGTAACATAAAGATTTCCAACAACACATTTCACCAGGGATGGAGTCTGCTCTTTATTAACAGCATCTGTTCATGAGCTGTTTTTAATTACACACTTCACTTGCAAGGATTTACTCATATGGCAACGTATGCCTGATACTGGTGTGTGTGGATCTAAAATACATCCCCAAAATGTGTGTGAGTGACTCTGCAGCTAAGCGACTACAGCTTGAGTGAACACATGCTGCTCCTCCTCTCTGCTTGTCTCCCTCTCTCTGTTCTCATCATCACCTTTCCACACCTCATGGAACTCGTGTGAACAAGTGTGTGTGTGTTACAACTGTATATTGTATATGTAAATACCCCCGAGCCACTAACGGAGGTGCCATATAACATAAAATGTGAAGATTGTGATCTGATTGTGTTTTTGTGCTCTAGTGTTGTGGTTCCCCTCACAGCAAGAGGTTGTTTATCTGTGGGCATGCTCTCTGCGTGTCTCTGGATTTTCTGAAGGTGCTCTTATTTCCTCCCTCATTCTAAAAGACCAGGGGTCAGGGTTGATCTGACACTCACTCACTTAGGTCCAGTTTAGTTGAGGGCAAAAGTGGCAGTTGCTCCTTTATTAGTTAAAGTACTTACTATTGATATGGTGAAAGTAAGTCTGGAGGGAATCAATGTGATGTAATGGAAGTCACACAGACACACACAAGCACAGAGTTTTCAAGTCCAAGGCAGTCTTATCAACAGGAACTGCTCATAGCATATTCCAAATCTACACAAGTAGCTGTATATAACCATTGTGGCTGTTATTTAAAATCCTTTAAATGATTCTGGGAGCCCTCAGAGGAACACCCCATTTTCAGCATTGCCTGCCGTGCACTCCAAACATATCACTGTACCTGAAATGAACTTGGTGCTTCAAACATGACGGACTTTGCACTTGCCTTCCAACCCGCTTCGTCTTCATTACTCTGATCGATGTTCAGCATCTGTCTTCAACTTCAGAGGAGGTAAACATAATATTTTAGTGTCTGTCCTTGAAGAGCATCTATCGACTCACCACCAGCAGCCAGACACTTGTATCCATGATCTGTTCTCAGCATGAAGGGTAAACAGACTATGGGGGTGAGAAACTGAAGTGTGGGGTGATGGCTCGGGGCTCGAACATTTACATACTTCCACATAAGCAAGCATATTTGCACGCATTAACGTAAAGGCATTCATAAAGGCTGTTTCATTTAGCATATATGGATAATTATAGTAATTTCCGTGGTGGAGCGTGAGGTGCATTTATGTATGTTAAATAATAAATGTAATTACAAATGGAGAGGGTTTATTAAAGGGATTCATCATGCCATTGGTATGTATTTTCATGTTTTATTAATTTCATGACTGTGTTGTCATTATTGATGTGTGTGTGTGTGGGGGGGGTATTCCTGGTTTCTAAAAGTTCTCACAAGTAGAGAGAGAGAGGCTGAGAGATACACAAAGTTGCTGAGAAAATCCACAAACCATCATTGTCATCCCAGCTCAGGCAGCAGCCAAAAGCAACTGAGTCTTTAATTCATCGGGATTTAATTTAAAATACAGTAAAGTTTTTTTTTTTTTTCTGAAGTACATGCATCAAAAAGCTTTAACCAAATACAAATAGTTATTTCAGCCTCAGTGGTATGTAAAAACACACTTCCAAAATGTTTCTTTATATTTCCAGTATTGATCTGACCTGGTGGGGCAACAGCACAACAAACATTGTCAGGTTGGTGCATAAAACAAAAAAAAGTATGAACTGGATCTCATGGAACTCACCATGCACGTCAAACTAAGTGATGGACTGTTCCTAGCCTGGACAGGAACACATAGTAATGGGTTGTAATGGCACATGCAGCTGTTTAACTGTCAAACATCATCTGTCCTAATGAAAAGCTTTGTCAATCAGTTTGACGCACAGTGAAAACCAACATTCAAAAGAAGTGACAGGCAATCAAAACATAATGTAAGCGTGGGCACTGTGTTATTTATACATATCACTGAGACTACTGAACACCTCCACATAGACACTGACTGATGTTTGACTGCTTATTCATCCTCCCCCAACTTATACCGGCATTTAACTTTATACTTTACTGCAGTTGTTTACAGACAGAAATAAGGTTTCATATAAAGAGGAAAGGGTAGCGCTCACAATGAGAGGGTCCCGGTTCGATTCCTTTACCCTTCTGTTATATGCTGAACAGCGTGCCCCTGGCCCTGCACTCATGTGGTAGACCCCAGCCTCTGTTGAGTACAACTTCAAACTATAACTACACATGTATATTAAAAACCTGTGTGTCTCTCAGAAGGAAGGTATAGGTAATTTCATCTGCACTTCTATTCGAGTGCCATTACTCATTGCATAGTTATTTTGCCTAATTCTTTTCAAATCTCCCAATCGACTGTTACCAGACATCACATTTCCTGTATGATATTGCCACACTCTTGACAGGTTATGCCTGACGTTTGGATAATGAAGTCTGGAACTCACTGAGAAACTGTCAAGATTATTTAAAGCACAAGCTTGCAAGCCATTGGAAAAGAACTCTTAAAATGAAAAATGTGAAACAGCGGGAGATAATTTTTACAATAACAAATCTGTCCGTCTTGAGGGTTTTGTTGAACGCGTTCTCTGGTGAAAAGCTTTTGATTTGCTTTATTATCCTTTTATTTGAAAGAGCGATACTGTGTTATTGAGACCCATTATTTAACAAGCAGGGAAATAAATATAAATACATTCATGCTTATGGGGGGAATTGTTTTTAAGTTTAATACCGAGCATGTTGTGAACTAATGCTTCCCACTGTGAAACAACCTCTCGAAATGCTATGAATGAATCCTTAATTTTGTTATTCAGAAAAATCTAAGACCCTTGAAAGGCACAGTTTGAAGTACAACTTCACGCCTGCCTCAAACCACTGCATGATGTTTTAAAATACTAAAAGATGAGAATGCTACTAGGGGGCCCAGGGGGGGCTGGGCTGTGTGTGAGAATGATGTGTTCACCTTCAGTGATGTCCTCAGGGGAACAAAGAATTGCAGGGCTTTGGAATTGAAGGACTCTTCCCCTTCAGAACCCCCTCAGGTGGACATTAGTGTTGTTGAGGACCATGGTGGTCCTGAGCCATATCCCTCCAAGCTGTTGGCTTCAGCTAGAGTTATGCCCCAGGCTGGAGCTCTCAGAGCTGAGGCAACACGTGTTCAAAAGAGGTTGGGTAAAATCTATGATTTGACAGAACTTAACAGTTCAGCCAAATCATTGTGCCTGCTGGCAGGCCATAATTACCACCTTCTCTACATAAGCAGATGAGACAAAAATGTAAGTGCAAATCAGCTGTTTATTTTGTTTGGTTTTAATTAGTTGTGCACACTCAAGCTCCCAATTCATCAGTCAATTCTCATTTCCCAAGTCTGATAATTGACGTAGCTACATTTGAGTCGAGGGGGGGTTAACTTTAATATTTAAATTCCAAGCTGTCGACAAGACCTGATATGACTCTGTCAGCACTGGCCCTGAGAGGTCCAAGACAGTTTGAACACTGAGTGGTGTGATGAGCCATGTTCAGTTCATTACATAATTTCACTGTGAAGTGGTTATAGAAGCGGTAAGGAATGTGACTTTGATAAACAACATTTAAAACCACACAGTCAAATTCATTTACAGCTCAAGTATGCAGTGTCAATAATTATTCATTCCATTCCAACCATATTTCACAAGGTATACATGACATTCTTCTTGAGATATTTATTCACATACTGCTCTTTGCATATGTTTTATCTAGCGATGCATCTTATCTGCACGGCCAGCTCATGTCATTGGAGAGCAGACCAGCTACTCACCAATTGCACACAGCGGTCAGTTCTTATCTCCATGGCAACTCCCGGCCTTCAGACTGCCGCTGGTGACTTTGATAGTTAATGTCAGATTCCCAGAGAATTTTGCATTTCAGAGGAGTTTTTATGAGGTCACTGGAGAGCAGCTTTCAACTTCCACTGCGAAACCAAATCCCCTGATTCTTTTTTTCGACCTGAAAATTTAAATTATTTACTCATGCATTATGATTAAATCAAGGGTTCTTTATTTTTTTTGTTTTAAAGGATAGTTAGTAGGGTTAAGCATGACATGATATTTTAGCGGCATCAAACCTTTTTAATTGTAAATATCTGATTAAATCGGGTACATTAAAACAGAACGCTGTTTTGGTGATTAGTGCGTTTGTCTCAAACTTCTGCATGATTGTATTTGCAGTATTTCCTGCAGCACACTCTCTTTTAAACCTGCAACTAGTTCCGATGACACCTTTTTTCCGTGGATGGGATGGGAGGGATGTGAACTCACCACCAGATGCATTAAATTCCCTTGAGGATTAGGAGCCAATATACCATCATCATATCCAATATCCTGCCTGGATGCTCACACCCAATGGGCATGTCAGGTCCACCACCCCACCTCTCTCTCACACACATACACACAGAAGCTGTTTTTCCCTTCCCTTGGATATATAGACAGTTTTTATACGAACACAGTATTGCTGCCAAGGAGAAACCTTTCAATTCTATATTTTGTTAGTTTTATTTGGCTCTTACTGTCTGGCTGCAATCTAGCGTGTTTTAATTTATCAAAAAAAAATATATATATATTGGAGATACAAGGTGTCTGGCCAAATGCAGCAGTAGGTGCTTTTTAGCCTGAAGCATTTCAGAATGTTTGAGTAACTTGGTCTGTATATCATAAACATCATCCATTTTGAAGAGTAGCCTCAAGCAGATACAGACACTGCAGCACATCGTGATATATTATGGACAGGTCCATACTCCTAAAGAATATAAGATACAAGTAACTTGTGCTTTGTCCCCTCATCCTCATCACTGCAATGATGTTGATTCATGATGAACAAATGAAACCTTGTCATGAAAAGTTAGCATTGCCTGGGTGAGGTGTGCGCAGTGCACACGGAGGGTATCCATCACCCTCGATGCTTTTCAATTAGAATTTGTGCAGCTGCTAAAAAAGTGACTTAAGTGAATTTAGACATTCTCAGCCACATATTACCACAATGGAGCTCAAGGCTTTAATGGAACACCCTGTAGCTGAGTGCTGTGTGGTATCAGAGAAAGGCAGAAAGAAAAGAGCAGGGCCCATAAAACACTTATCCAGAGTCCAATCCTTTTGCCTGACCAGCCTGCAGTAGCTCTTTGGCAGAGCTGTCTGTGGGAGCTGCCCCGGTGCTGCCTGTCCGAACAATGGGAGAGCCAGTGAGACCCACGGAAAGAGAGAGAGGGGCAAAGGGGTGGGGGTTCACTAAGTGAACGTAGAGATGGAACGACGAATGGAAAATGTTGAGGGAGTTAAGGAGAGAGAATGCAGATGGAGGGATGAGCAGAGGGGAGATTACATTTTGTGGGTGGGCGCGTTGAACTTTCTGTCACCTCAAATGGAGATAGATGCTGCACAGTGACAGTTGGAGAAAAAAAAAGAAGGGGAGGGAGTGAGCGAGTGCAGGAGAATACTGAATGGATGGACAGGGGTTAAATGAAGGATGGAAGTGAAAAAGGCAGGGAGTGAGGGATGGGTGGAAGGTAGAGGAAGGGAAGATGATGACCTGTTGTGAATGTAGATGAGTGTCACGTATTTGTGCACGGGCAGGGTGAGTGGGTGTCAGTGCAGCTGAGGGCATATGGGGATGTGTTTGCTACACTCACCCCTCGTGGAGCCTCGTTCTCCCAATGACAAGCTCTCGATGTGACATCATCGCTCTGCTGTAGCATCTGATTGACGCTTTATTCATCACAACTGTTGCCTTAGCACGGTGTTTTCCGCTGCGGGGACAGTTTCAGGGCCACTCCAGGTTTCAGTTTGATTCATTTGGGAAGAAATAAAAACATTGCTGTCACTGGATGCTTTTATTTTGGTGGAATGAATATTGGATCTCCTGTATGGATCTTAACATCTCCTGATATACCCAATGAGAACCCACAAGTCTTACACAGCATTATATTAACCACATTCTAAGAATTATTTGTTTTAACTGCCATTTCAAAGAGAAGTACTACACTACCCACAATTGTTGGGTCTCAGTGTTACCACCACACTTGGAGATATTGACCAAAGCTGCACAAATCATGTCAGCTACGATCAGACTGCTCAGTGTTTTGTTGCGTTAACCACAGAGGAACCAGGACTTCACTTTCAGTCACGCTCTGGTACTCTTCAATGTGGAGGAAAAGTCACCACGAGTTCTTTTGTGTTGTTCCTTCACTCTTACACTAATTAAGTATGGTCTTGTCCCTTTGCTTTTCCTCTGTCTTTGCTCTGAATCAAATGATTTATGGTCACAATTTATCTTGTAGCTGGTCAGCCGGATCTTTGCATAAAACCTTTTCAAAAGAAAATGAATGAAAAATGTCCCTCCTGAACCAGAGCCACTGTAACAGTGGGCACTCACTGCTGTGCTAGATTAGATGGTTCCCCTTAATTAGTCAAAACTGGGTGAGAGGGACTTTGTTTGGCAAACCAGTGTGTTTGTCATTGAGCTGTGGAGGAGTTACCCAGTTGAGCAATGGACTCTGTGGTGCTGTTACCCCAGATATGGGTGGATGCACTTATGTGAGTAGATGAATAGAAATGGCATTTCACTAATTAAAAGGCACTGCAAAAACAATATCCCTCGGGGGAAGCAAACTCAAGCACAGAGGAAAAGAAAATGATCCCAAAAGTAGAACAAAGTGCTGACGGGGCTGCTGACCTACCACCTGCGCCGGTGCGTATGAGGTGAGCTCGACAGAAAGACAACTACCAACACAATACCAAGTTTGTTCTCTGGGAGACTGCAGACCTTCACAACCCTATCTATCAGCTCAAATACAGAAGATAAATTGAATGGGTTGAATTAAATGTAAACACGCACACTTGCTATTAAAGAATATACTGCACGACTCCAAATGAGTATCTACCTCATCGAATTAATGATCAAAATTCAAATAATAGTCAAATGATCAGATTTTCAATAGAGAAACCGAGCTTAGTGAAAAGACTGGTAATATACACCGTGACACAGGGCATTTTTTTCCCCCAAATCTGATGTTAACAATATATGCGCTACAACACAGCTACCAGCAGCTCTGACATTTCTGTGTGCTGCTCTTGTAGCAGCAAATATAATATTAAGCCTGTACCCTCAGGCAAAGATGAGAAGTTGGCTACCAAGGCCCGATAAACTCTGGAACTCCAGACCTGATATACACTCCACAATGGCTCCACTCCACACTGATGAGTCTTTCTATGTTTTGCACTCTCAATATTTTCCAATATTGATAGATGTGTTGTCCACAGATGGGCGACACATCTTCAATTCATCCATTTGTAGAAAACTGGAAATAGCCCAGAGAAGCTGTCACCATATGTAGTGATCATCATGGTGCAAAGCCCCTGGTTGAGAGGTTCAGGTGATGCGTGCGCTTGACTGATTGGGATTTATTTTAAGCTGTCAGTCATGATGCTTCGACATGGTTTTATAGCAGCAACACATCAAAACAATACTTACTGGAAAACATACAAACCCCCCTGAGTGACAGCAACCGTCAATGACAGAAAACTTTGTGAGAGAAATGAGAGAAACTTGTGCCTTGACATTTTAGTTTATTCCATGTCCCATTTACTAACATGGATAAATTCAGGTTTCATGATCTTTGCTAGAAGAAGGTAGTTCGAGTTTCCCTTTTTTTTTCCCGTTTTATTCAACAAAAGGGTGTGAGACCACCACAAACTCCTTGTTATCCACATCCTCATCGCATAATCATATCAATGCAAGGATGCAGAATTATTTGACTCTGTAATGAGTTCAGCACAATTTAACTGTTTCTTAGTTGATTGTTTGTACAGATTTTACAATCCATTTCCTCCTCTAATGACTGGTTTTGTGGCACATATGACAGTGGTTTGCTTTTCAGACAATGCAGCTTGAAGTAAAATTGAATTGAGTGAATTTGTATTCATCTCCTGTCCTCTGAAACAAAAGCAGCGTGTGGACCCGTCTGTCGGTTAGTTGGCGCATAGTTTTCACTGAGACAGGGGAGGTTTAATATCACAGAACAAGCCCCAACACAGTGAAGAAACCACACATGCAAGCTTCGTCTTCTCTCTCCTACACTGCTAAATTATACAAACACTCTCCAGCCCAAGTGAAAGCCTCTGTAGCGTGGCCCTCTGTCGCCATCGCTCCATCACTGTGGCAGTCATAACACAATATGGTAATTGTTAGTGTTGTACGCATAATAATAACTAATAATTAGATCCAGCTGTGGTGCAACATGTCACCCACACCTCAAATGAATGCAGCAGCAGCAGCTCACGATCAAAATGCACGCGTAATTTAACTGTACTGTATGTACTGGCTGTTGTTTACAACAGTCCTGTGGAGAAAGCTGTTCCCCTCTGGATGGAAAGACATTGTACCTGGGCGGGTCCTCAGGGAGTGTGGTGATCAGCTGACTTGTGTCCTAACACCTCATTGGACCGAGCCATAGTCCCATCATGTTTCAAGACTTCAAGACATTGTGTTGTGGTTGCTCATCTTAAACACCATTTGTGAATCAAAATAAAGATGTACCCTTATTTTAATTTAAGGATGAGTACGCCGGGGACCTGACTGAATGGCAGGCGGCCGATGAGAGTCTTTTCACCAGCAATGGAAACTCATCCAAAACTGGATGGGACTGAGTATTGATTTTGAGTGCTCGTATCATTGCCTTTATGTCTGGGGAAGGGTTTGAAGCCAGATTTGGGCAGCTTCCATCCATAATGATTAAGATGGTATTGAAGTAGAAGCGTGTCGCTTGTTGTTTATGTTTTTGTTTCGCCCAGGGACTGTGTTCCCGCTCGTGGCAGTGACTGCAGAGAGATGGAGAGGCAAACAAGGCAATATGCTTCTTTCGCTTCGTGTTCAAGAAACTGCTCTGCGCAAGTTTGCCACACGATACATGAAAGCTGAGACCAATGCAGTGGCCTTGGAAATAAAAGCCCAGTCGTGCTGCCTGAAGGTGGCCTGTAGGACCATCTTCTGCCCAAGAGGAGCAGAGCAGAGTAGGCAGATGAAGAAAAAGATACAAGAAAGGGCAGTCACAAAGAAATATGTCTCACAAATATATTCCTCTTCATCTCTTTCTGTTTCTATATTTGAATCCACATACCCAGCATATGGCTACTGACCAACCTATGCACCATCTCTACATCTTTATGTCAATATCTCTTTGTCTGTCTCTCTATATGTCTTCATTCGATCTCTATGTATTTCTGTCTGAACAGAATCAGGCCAAACACCTAGAGAACATGAGAACATCCCAGCTGCTTTACTCTTCCTATGTTCACACATGCACAGTTCGGACATGCAGACTTCTTCGCGAGCAATTGGCTGTCACCACACTCTGTTCCCTGACAGGTCACCACCTGCTGCCTTACAAATATTATGCAGGGTGATGAAGGCACGGATCTCCTTCAAGGTGAAGAGTGGCTGGCTCTCAAGGGCTCTTGAGAGAATAGAGTGCCAGGTGTACCAGTTAATTAAATTCCACAGAGGGACTGGTGTTCTCCATCTCCCCGCAGGGCCTGAGGTGGCATGGGCAAATTTGCAGGACAAACACAGCATGTACAGATCCTGGATTGCCAGTGAACTAATTCAAAGTCCAGTTCACAGAGATGAAGATGAACTAGACATTCATAGTTCTATTTTTATGCTTTTTGAAGTTGACAGTTCCAAAAGTGAATTAGTTCACTTTCATTTGTTCTTCCTTAGATGCGAAACTTCTAACACGTATTTCAGTAATACTCAATCATGAATGTGTGGTGCTCCATCTCATGACATACTGAGTGAGCACAATATAGTGGCCATTTATTTTTCACAATGTATAAATGCCGCTCCACAAACACTGGAGCTAATCCAGCACACACTAATTTAGCTCCACGTGCTGCGAGTGTTCCTTCACTGTGCAGCTGTGGGCCGGACTGGAAACTCTGCATTCTGTTTGTTTTCACCGTTCGTCCTCTAGGTCACTTATCTGCAGCCTCACGCTGCTCATCTTATCTCACTGTGTGTCGCTTAAACTGAGTGAGTGAGTGGGGGGGGGGGCACTATGGCCTGTGTGTGTGTGTGTGTGTGTGTTTTGCTAACTCCTTGTACTTCACATGATGGCCTTTATGATTAAAAACTTGAGTGGTGTTCAGTATCACTGGAGTTTATAATTTTTATACTTATCTTATGCACTTCAGTGTTCACAAAACATATGAAAGCATTGTATGCATGCACACCACTGGGCGTCACAGAGGCTGATTTCTGAGGAGAACTTTCCTTTTTGTTTGACACTTCTGCCGCACTGCAGTATGAGGAGGCCCCTGACGTGACAGGGGCCCATCGATGGCCTCAGCAGGATGGTGGAATGCCTCATGAAGACGATGGTCATTATTTCTCCCACCATTCATGCAGATTCAAATGTCAGCAGTAACCCTGTGGTAGGCAAACCAGTGGACCGTGATCATCTCTCTAATTGCATGGTGCCACCCATGTGCTGTTTGCTGGGCTTCCACCTGGGGTTCCACCTGGCCTAATATGATTTTTAAGCTATCGTCCTCATGCGGTCACTTAGCTGTGCGTGCTGATGAATGGACTTTACTTAGCTGTCATCTTTTGATTGGACGGAGCCAAGCTTAAAACAGGTGCAGGCCATTTTGTGTGTTCATTCAGGATGTCAGCGAGTTTACGTTACAAGCACTACAACCCCAGTGCGCGACAATTTTAAGGCAACGACACAAACTCAGAAAAACACTGAACCAACTCTTAAAGTCAACATGCAGAAAAATGGAGCACAGCCCTCAAGGAAGCGTTAGAGATCAAGAAACATTGAGGGAAAATAAGATCAATACTTCCACCGTATCACGTCTGCCCGTCCCATAAAACAACAGAATCAATACAAAAAAAACAATCAGTATATTAGAAAACCCCTCAGTAGCTCAGCACCTCACAACACCACAAGCAAACATGTACCATGTAATTCCGGGTTGCCACGTTTCTTTAGGACACGTTGCTGTGACAACCCTCACTGCTGCAAGTGGGAAACATGTTTCGTCTGCTGCAACTGCAACGGTTGGTCCGGACACGCCTTCTCTCCGTGGGTTGATTTCCAGCCCATGAGCCTCTGGTGAAAATAAACCACTGAGAGAACACACTCAAGGACCCCCAGAGGTCCCCCAGCATCAATCCACAAGCCCCCTGCTGCATTGTTGGAAGTTTTATCTCTCTGTCCCTCTCTCTCCTGGGATGAAGACTGCAGTGACATCATTTAAAACATCAGCAGACAGACACTAGATTTGATTGCACTTCAGCTGTATTAGGGCTGTAGATCAGCTTCACTCGCCCTGACAGACACAGGCTACAACTCTCTCTCCTCCCGTATTAGACAGAGTGTAATATTTATTTTATTGCTGATTTGTACTGAAGTTATAAATCCAGCTCAGTGAAGAGAGATAAAATATAGTCCGAGGTGGATAAAGAGGGGGATATTGGCCTCTTATGAATCCTCGTTTTAGGGAACATGAGCATGTAAAAATGCTACAATTACCTTATTGTGTGTCTCTGTGTGTGTGTAACAGATTTCGTTGCCTGTACATTTTGCACATGAGGTTAACTGTATTTGTTTTAAAGTTCTGCCAAAATTGTGCACGTAGTTGAGAGGAATAAACCATAAGCAATGCAGAGGTGTTTGTGAATATCAGTGGCGTAATATCGCAGGCTGGTGTGGTTGTTTAATGCTGACCTGTCCGGTCCTGTGTGAAGTGGCAACGGAAGTGGGGGGGATTTCAAATTATGTTTAGTTTCTTTATGTTGTAATTATATTTTATATGTGTATTTGGGGTCAGTATAGCAGCAAAATGAATTATTGTAAATGGTATGTGTTATGATAAAGAAGGCAATGTCATTTGGTTAGTCATCCATTTGATAATACCTCTGAGTGGTAGAGTCTGACGATTAGTACCAGTGACGTAGTATTCAAGGCATCATTTACTATCTGTCTGGGTGGCAGATCTGATCTCACCAGACACATCAATATTGTTTGCTACTGCTATTTTTGAAGTTGATTAAATAAATAGAACCGAGTCTGGAAAACCTGACTCTTGCCTGCCCTTTTCTTTCGGCGTCATCCAACAGTGTGTGTGTGTGTGTGTGTGTGTGTGTGTGTGTGTGTGTGTGTGTGTGTGTGTGTGTGTGTGTGTGTGTGTGTGTGTGTGTGTGTGTGTGTGTGTGTGCTTTACCCTCACTCAGTCTCTCATCATTCTTTTCTAATCTCTTGTTTATTTCTGTTGAAATTAATTGCCATCTCGCTGCCAAATAAATTAACATTTCAAATTAAATGGGACTTGATTCCCAGCAACACGTTCAGTGGGAATTCTCTGAAAAATATTCCGTTTTCCTGGGTGTGCAGCGCAGGTTGCTTCCTGTCATGGCAGCTACAGGGATCACATGAAAAACAATGAGATTTCTGAGGGACTGTGTGTGTGACAGAGCTGCACCAGCTCTTCTGACTCTATATCTGTCAAGTGTCTCGGAGCAGCTATACGACCAGTGTTTAGCCTCAGCTCTATTTAGGGCCTAAAATAAAAGCCTTTTATCAAACTGACAGAAGTTGGCGAATGGCTTTCAATCGGTATATCAAAGTGTTCTTGTTCCAGCCTCTCAAATATAGCACATGATTTAATCCCACAGTCAGTGAGTTTTGTTTTATTTGTTCATTCAATCGTATATTATACAGAATCATAAATTCCATCATTGCATTTTCAAATCCTCCCAGAAGCTGGACATGGAAGTGCAGCAACACAGTGACTACCCATGGGAAACAACCAGGTTTGCTGCTGGACACGGGTGACAACGAGGAGGTTCAGAATTATCATTTTAATTTGAATGTAGTGGAACATTTGCTTTAACCTTCTCTATCATTCCTCATATTCTCATAACTGTGAGGGCTCTGTTTGTTTGTGCAGTCGTTGATTTGTAGCGTCTGCCTGAAGGCAACAGTTCAGACTGGGAGTAGCCAGAGTGTGACATGTCTTTTATAATGTTCTGGGCATTTCTGAGACAGGAGGATCAGTGTAGGTCTTCCAGTGTAGGGAGGTGTTGATGAACACGTTAATATAGGTTGGATGGAGGCTTGGTGTAAGGACACCAACAGCCTTTGCCTGATGCTAATCCTCCTGAGCAATTTCAAGTTTATTTTCCAAACTGCACCTTCAAGAAGACGAAAAATGTATTTGCCTAGTGTGTGTTTGCCTAAAATAAATAAATACAGAGGCTGAACTGCAGCGAGTGTGAAGCATGCATGAGGATATCTTTCCTTCTCTTCCCTCATCCTCTCCCATCCTTCTCTCTAATGCTCAGAGGTACACTTAGGAAAACAACTATCTCTGAGGCCTGCGAGCTTTTCTCTAAAGAGAAATTCCAATGATGCTTTCAGTCCAGCATCATCATCGTTGTCTTCCTTTGTCCTCTCCTTCTTTTCTTTTCTCACATCTGATGAATCTGTACCCTCCTCCACCATCCTTCACTCTACACCTCCATCCCTCTCTCTGTTGTTTCTTCCCCCCTTTCCTCCCTGAGGTGTTGGAAGTGATGCCTTTTGAAAAGAAATATCCCAGAGCACCACTTAATTCTCCTCTCTCGAAAACCTTCAACAACGATGTCAGATCATCTGCTGTTTGGAGAGTGAGACAAACTAACGGCGTGCAAAGAGAGAGGGAGCGATGAAGAGACAAAAGACTGGAATAGGTTGAAAGAGTATGAAAGTAAGTGAGAGGAGGGAAGACGCACAAGTAATGCTCCGTTAGGATTAAAAACCATCTTCTTCATGGAGAAAATTTACCCGACACACTTCCCCCTGAGGATTGGTGTATCTGTGAACGTGCCACCAGCAGTGTGTGTGTGTGTGTGTGGGTTAGAATGCAAATGCATGTGTGCGCGAGGCTGCGACATTCTGCGCGTCACACCATGGGGTCCTCCATCCCCGTTTCCAGCTGATATCAACTGGATCTTCCTTTTAGAACTAATGCAACTTTCCCCCGCAGTAATCCTCAAAGTGAAGTCCAAAGCCTCGCCAGGTGTGAGGCTGATGCAGAACGCACCAGTGTGCCACACGAATGACAAACCCGCTGCCGCGGAGACGCAGGTCGCAGCTACACACTTAGTCCAGTTACACACTTAGCTGACCAGGACAGGGCACCAACGTAACATAACACCTTCCAAAAAGCAAACTAGAATTGAGGTTTGTTTACCTTTGTTAATCACTGTTTATAAAGCACTCATTTCAAAGCCAAACATTTAAATCAAGTTAGTTGTGACTGATTCCTTTATACTTCATTCTCTCCATATAGTGACAACAGAAAAATGCTCTTTTCAAAATACCAACCACCCATGCTCTCCACTGTTTACAGTCTGACAAGTTTCATTTATCACTGGAGATAAATATTTAATCTCTATCAATAGTAAAAACAGATCGCAGTCTCATGTGGCCCTGGACCTGAAGACTTGAAGTATTGCTGTTGGAGTTAATGTTTTTTTTTTTTTTATACTACCATGCACTACCATGCTTTTATTAAAGCCATAGAATGAAAGAACACCATTTACATAATGCAAGGACATGACCCAAACAGAACGTTTTATGCTTCGCAAGTATTAATGTTTATTATGAGATACAAAAAGGAATTACACCACTGATGTGACAATATGTCGCCCTTATTTACATGCAAAAAAATTCAGACCATTACATTTCTAGTGATCATAGAACTCAAGGAGGCTTTGGCAACATAAAACAGCCATCACTGCTGGAAACGAGATCTGCCAGAATAATTTGGGGATTTGTTTTTTGTTTTTAATCTTTGTGGAGCCGCCGTCTGTTCCCCATCCAACAGAGAAACGAGCCGGGTGTCCAAATGAAAGAGACTCATGCTCATTTTAAAATACTCACAAAAAAAAGAAAAAATAAATGGGGATCCTCAGCTGAGCATGTTTTGCTGTCATGAGAACGATGACATATTGTTATATTTCGGATTAATTGAGCCACTTTAACACATTCCCTTTATGTTCAGACAAGAGCAGTGTTTTTGAATTTTACTGCCGAGATAAGTCATCATCGACCTGCTTCTGCCTGAACATATGAGCTTTATTTCAAAGGATATTAAAAAACATTATATTTTAATCTCAGAATGACATAGAGGCAGCAGTCCTTTTCCCCCAATACATTTCTCTATGGTAATTTTATAGCACTGTTTATTTGTCCGGCCTACAGTCTATCACCAGCACAACTAGCTCACAGCAACTAATTTATATACAATGTGTGTTTATGTTGTTTATGGTCGAGTTGGAGGATTTTATCGAAGGAATAAATCATGTGTTGGTCTGTTGTTTTATTAGATGATTAGCTTTTTATTGTGGGGGTATTAATTCTCTACAGGGCCACAAAACAGCGTGAGTTAGGACACGGCCTCAGGCTGTGAAAGTGTGTGTGTGTGTGTGTGTGTGTGTTTAACTGTCCCTTCAAGCTGTAACAGTATCTATAATGGACAATCCAACAGGCTAAACAGGATCACAGCTGAATGGAGGATCAGAAACCCTCTCCTGCTTTTCTCTACCTCTATTGTTTCCACTTTTCTCTCTGATATGCCTATTTCAATATTAACTGTTAATCTTAATTAATAATATAATTTTTAAATGTGCCATTGATTTTAACACCATAACACTATTCATTATAACTCTGGTTTGTCAGAAGCACCAGGTCATAAGATACATTTACACATTTTGGATTAATAATGACTCTATTTACAGTCTAATTTTTTTTTTTCTTTTTTTTAATTGAGATTTGACACTTTTATTAAAGCAAGTTATCCCAGATTTGAACTCTAATCTATAAAGCATGAAGCTCAGTTTTTGACTGTCCACCAGGCTGCTGTTGATCACCAGGTTTTTATGGAATCTATTTATGATTTAAGACCAAACTTATCAGGGCTATACTCGCCCACACCTGGTGGGGTGAACAAGATGCTTGGACATCACATTGAAAGACCAATGGTCACTGTTTTTCATAGAGATTTTACCATCCTGTAGGGCAGTTTAAAAAGGAAATGTATGGCCAGTCTTTGTACTTTGTGCTTTAACTTTTTTTCTGCAAAGACGTATTTACCTGCTTCATAGCCGCTTCATAACATGGACACATATGAGACAACTGCTGAGTCTGTTCCAGCAGCATATGACTGATGTCTGGGTCATGCGGTGTTGACAGAAGATAAAATCATATCCTGATTCTAATCTGACGTCTTCAGATCCGGTCGCTGCCAGTTGTTCTCGCAAAGAGCTTTTGGAGCCACGTTTGATATTTGACATCAGAGGGAGCATTTGTGTGTCAGCCGAGGGTGATGTGTCACCAAATCCAAACTTTTCAACTTCACATCAGACTCTGATGATGTGCCGTGATGAAAGTTTGGTTTGATGTGATGTGGAGAGGTCACAAATGGTACAATACACCCTAAGATGTTCAAAACAACATACAGGTGTTTTTCCCAAGAAAGGATTGTGAGAAACATCTAGATCCCAAATCCAGGAACTCAAAGCATTCTTGGTACATACTTGTTTAGACGCTTTATTCTGGGTCAGCTGGGAAGTCTTTGTTTTTATAAACTTGTCAAACTTGTAAAACTGAAAGTACTGGAACCCCTTGGAGAATTTATGGTTCAGAATCCACATCTCACCCAGGATGCCAATATAGACTGTGGGCAAGAAAACAACGTATATCATACCCACACCAACTGAGAAACTCAGAAAAAAAAACACTTTTATGGAAAGGAAGATCAAGTTAAAAGCCCAGTGTGCCTGCCACTAGGTGCAAAGCTGTGGGCCCGGCCAAGAGCAGTATCGAATGCAGAAGCATTGGTGAAGCTGCTACAGAACTGTGCAGGCATCGATTTGTCTGGAGGACATGAATATTCTTGCTGGATAGATTCTGCTGTCTAGTTCCTCAGGTTCTCTTTGTCTGGACTTTACTCTGTGTGCTCTGTGTCTTTTTTTCGTCTTCACTCCCATGTCTCTGATCCTCTGGTAAACTGATTTAGACTTGAGCCCCTCCGAGGACGATTAACAACAGGGGACAGCCTATGCAAGTGAATACCATGTTATTCCTACAATGTGTGCACAGACAGCGACGCACACACAACGCGAAGCTTCCTGGCACATCTGCAGTGGTGGCTCGCTACGCCTTTATGCTCCTAGCTTAAAACATCTTTTTTCAGAGTATAATAAGATGTTTGTTGTGACATTATTCACTTTCCTTATGGTTTTATCGAGCAAACAACACAAATTCAGTGATGCACTTGTTTATTTGAGGGGACAAATAAGAGGTCGTCCTAACATCTTCCTCTGCTCCAGTATCTTGCAGGGCCTATGGATTATATTGGTCTGTCCAATACAAGAACTGTTGCAACAGCCACGCTATCTTTGTGCTTCATGCTATCATGCTATCATTTAGATTGACCAGTTAGCTTGACATGCATGTCTTTAGACTGTGGGAATAATAATAATAATAAACCCAAACATAAATCAGGTACAGAATTGTGTCTTTAAAATACAGTCGCCTAGTTGGCGTTAATAGCGACAATTCCACCAAAGCTTCAACTTCCTCCTCGGTCCAGGAGTCAAATTCAGGTGTTGTACATGTTCCTCTGGGTCCCCTCATGACAGAAACACAGATACTTTTTTAACAACACTGGTTGGGGGACTGCATCACACATTTTAAGTTCAAGACCTTCACTGAAAAGGTCTACGCAGTTGTGCTTTCAACAATTTATATGACCTGGGCTGTCACTGAGGGCCGAGGACAAGTTTCTGTGTGGTAGAGATATGTGGGAAGTGAAGTCTGATGGTAGAAATATGGCTGCCTCTGTCCCTGCTCCATTAGCAGTGCCCTTCAGCTAGCTTTAATGCTAAGAACAGCTATGAATCAGCACCACACACACACACACACACACACACATCTCTGGAGGTGACGACTGGGTCATTCAATGAAGTCAAGACTTCACAAGAAATATTAACTCAACCCCACGTTGTAGCGTTCCCCAGAACGAGACACCAGCCGTTATTGAAGCGTGTGATTGTGAGTGTGTTTTAATTAGTTTCTTATTGCAAGGAAGACATTGATGAAGCTGTGCTCTTTAGTTCACATGGTTTTGTCAAACAACAGGAAGGATGTGAAAACAATAGACTCCTGAATTTCCATCCACATCGGAAACAGGGACAGGCTGAACCATGTTTTAATGCAGCTTGAATTTAACCACCACTGCTTCGCACCACTCTGCCCGAAAGCTGCCGGAGCTCATGAGTTATCCAACAGCTTCCTGTTACTTCCCTCTCTGGGCGAGGCCTGATAACAAACTTCATCACAGTTAGATGAGTTTTTTCATTAAAGCGAAGTCAAATGTATCCGTTAGAGTGGATGTCAGGAGGCAGAGTAATCTGTCTGAAGCTTTCAGATGTGCTGTTTCATAACACCATGTATTTCCAGGGGAGGAAGCGGAGTCCTGGGCTAAGACAAAGATTAAATAAGGGAGCTTCAAAAGCTCTTCCTGTTGCTTTGTGTTACTCATTTGAACTCTATCATTGTTGATCCCCTGAATGTCAATCTTATCACATCCTGTCTGTGTACTCAAACTCAGATTGTCACCTCCATTTAATTGTCAAAATTACTTTTATCATCTTCTCTCTCTTTTATATATTTTCTATTCCCCTCACTTTCTTGTGTTTTGAGTCTTTCATCCACTGATGAGCAGACCTAAAAAAACAAAACAAACAAAGGCTGGTATAATCGAACACATCAGTGCTTGTGTTCCTCGGCACTGCAGTGTTATCTGTCATCTCCCCGATGTCTTCTATTCTCACCTTTGTTCAAAGGGATGCTTCATTCACCCCCTTATTGTTTTGCAATCGCCCACCTGATTGGTGCATTTTAATTACACAGGCTCCCCTCCCAACACGCTCCGTGTTTGACATTAGCTCTGTGCTTTGGGCCATGTGGCAAAGGCACACAGAACTGAAACCAAGAGCACAAAACAGACAGTCTTACAGTGAGTAACATGCTTTACTCACTGGCAGAGCAGAGGAAAGACGGGCAGGGGTCAACACCAGGAAAACAAATCCAAACGTGCAGGCAAGAAGGGAATCACAGAAAGGCATGAGTACAGGATATAAGAGGCATAGCAAGGCAGGGACACACTAGACCATCTGGCAGTGAGTGAATGAATGTGACCAGTTCAAACAGACTGGTGAACTAATGAGGAGCAGGTGAGTGTGTGTGTGGAGGCTGGGGTAGTTGGCAGATTGTGTCTGGCTCTGAGAGATTTTTTTGAACATGGCATAAGTTGATAGTTGTGACAAGCTGCCTCTTTGTAAATCCATAATTGCACAACTACTGCACCTGACAGACACTATATGAATTGTACACCAAGTGACAGACTCCATGTGTGATGCGCTTGACATGCTGCTGTACTACAATCATTTCCCAATCTATCTAACTTTATATATTGGAATTGAAAACCGGCTAAATGCCTTTGAATTAGCTGTCAGGCAAATGCTTTATTTTTCCAGCATGATGTAACAAATAAATGAACAAATAAACAACCTGACAGTCTCCCAAAATGTGTGCAGACTGTCTTCCACCTACATCTCTCCTGCGTATATAATTACCAGCATGGTATTTGGTATTTGTGCTACTCAGTGTGCACAAACGCTTGTGTGTGCGTGTGTGAGAGAGTGAGTGTGTACGTGTTCTAACAGGAAGATGAAATGTGTGCAGATGGTGTGTTGGTGTTTGGATGGAGTCTACACGGCTGCTGCTTTTGATCATCACCAAAAATCACAGATAATCCATCAATCATGTTCATGAGAGATGTGCGTCGTGGTCTTTTGTATTCACACACACAGTGCAGTATTGTTTCCAATGACGGGCAATTTGGGGTTCAGTAGCTTGCCCAAGGTCTCTCCAGCATGCAGATGGGGAACACTGGGATGGAGCCTCTGTCGTCGTGTTCCTTTACCCACTGGCAAAGATCCACAGTCAGCACAGTGAATAAAGCAGGAGTCGAATCATGCACAAGAATTAATGACGTACTTCAAATACAGTCTAGAAATATTTATTTAAAAAAAAAAACTGTACAATCTATTTCAGGATTATGGCAAATTCAGTCTGCCATGTTCCTCATGGCGTAACTGTTGTCATCCCCCAGCAGAAAGTCCAACAAGTGTAATTGTGCTGAATGTTCTTCAGGATCTTTGTAGAATAAGTCTGAGACAGAAAAAAGAAATGGACGATAATGCAGGTAAGAGAGTTGGAGCGGGACGTGTCCACTCACACCAGAACAAGACAAACGTCATGCTGCTGTGCTTTTCAATACAATGAAACAGAGACCGATCAAACCATGTAGGCTTAATTACCACAGAGATACGGGAATTACTGTGGAACCAACCGGCTCAGTTCCACAATCACACAAACCTAGTATAGTTATTGTTAGGTGAGGAAGCATTTAGCCCATTCTATGTGCTGTTTGACCCACATTTCAAATCTAAAGTAGTGCAAGGTGTTTCTGGGCTGTTGTGTACGGAGCCCGGGAAGTGACATGTACAACAAATAATTATAAAGCGTGTGCGCGATTTAAAGATGTGGCGAGCACTTTACAACAACATCAACAGATTGAGGAGCAAGCAGCTGCGGTCAGTCGGAGACCATGTGACTGAAGTTACCTTCACGCCAGCATTTGGGTTTCAGTTGTAGAGGTTCAGCTCAGATCCTTGACTTTACAGCTAGGGTTCGTTAATCCTGGTGAAGCTGGTGGAGCAAGACCAGTCAACAACCTTTGAGAGATGCCACCGATATATTCCACCCCCTCACATCAGTGCTCTGGTGAAAGCGACGCACCCTAAACTTAGTAGCATGCGCTGCCTGATAACTGTCTAAAGCTGACTTCCCTGTCACTAACTTCTATCTGCTATCATCTCTGCTTCAGCACTGAATATGAAGAAAGGGAAGTTATATGACACAATACATAATCATCTACTGATTCAGATCCTCTTGTGATGGGGCCTCCCGGCACCAAACTGTCTGAAATTTCAGTTCCAGGCCTTTATAAGAAATGAATAGTAAAGAAGTTATGATGTATCGTTGTTGTTGTTGTCTCCATATTTTAGGCACAATATATGTTTTATTTAAGTCCATCAGTGTTTGTTTTTTTGTGTCATATTTGTGTAGGAATTTATTGAGTGGTTTAGATTCATTTCCAGCAAATAAGGTAGGGCGCAGCAGCAATTTTCTCTCAAATTACGTTATTTATTGACTGTTTATTTAATGTGACTAGAAGACTGAGCTATTGTGTGTGTTTGCACATCATCCCAATCTATTTAGGAATCCTTCAGTCTGAACTTTCCCTGACAAGGCAGGTCAAAATGGTCTGACTTTGACTCATCTCTGGTTATTTAACATGTCAGTAAAGAAGAAGAAGAATGAAAGGGAACCAAAGTCAAAACAGGGAAAAGACAAAATGAAAGAAAATGCTCACAGGCGAACAAATAGAGAAGAACAGTAAGTGATGGAGAGAGAAACAAACAGGGAGACGTGTGTGCAAATGTTGTCTAATGCAAACAGATGGCACAGTGAAACAGCTCATCACTTCCCTTTACATCGTGACCTTCAAGCGCGGGTTTGTGTGTTACAGCATTTGTGAGCAACAATGGTGTGTGTGTGTGTGTGTGTGTGTGTGTGTGTGTGTGTGTGGATTAAAATCGAACACTTCATCTCACTCTCTGTCACTTTATTGGGTGAAATTGGTTTGTATTGTGAAAGATGATGGCCTCCTCCCTACAGATACTCACACACACATGCAGCTTTAAGTGAATGTGAAACGTGCAACACATGAATGCAGGAGTGAACAGACACAGCGATCACGAGGTCGGTGATGCATCCACATTTTCAGCACGAGGCGGAATATCATTATTGGTGAGAAAAGATTCCTTACCAAGTAACTAACACTTTCTGACACTTTGCCACGGTGATGCTGCCTTCTATTTCAGATGCGAGAAAGACCAAGGTCACATTAGCTATCTTAGCATTAAAAACGTGTCTGCTACAGTAATGTTTAATTGAAGAAAAAAAAGGAGATCAAAATCTTTTACAAGGGTACATTTCATTTTATATGTTCACTTTCACAGTTTCATAGCAATTGGTAATGTCGGCTGGGAATAAAAATGTATTTTACTGGTCGAATGTTCTACAGATAACATAATCAGCCTTTATATTATATATGAGCTTATCTGGAGTTTCATTGCCATGAGCTTCTCCCTGTACAGTCTGAGCCACCTGCCATCACCGTGGATGGATTCTCCCGCACTTCACAAGGTTTCTCAGCGATTTTGAACCCACCTCTCTGGTTACCTTGTCCAATTATGTTGTTTTTTCTTTTTGGATTTCTGTAGCATCGATTTTTGTACCATATTTTCCTAATGATGTTATTGCTAATAACAGTTAGATGAGACCTTAGGAAACATTAATGATTAAATTACTTAAGTTTGCTTACGGCCAGAGGCAAGGACAAAGTGAGGGGGGGGGATTTCTTTTAGATAAGAATACTTGTTTTTGGTTTACTGAATAGTACAACATAAAGATAGTGAGAATCACCCATGCTGGTTTATTTCATTAAGAAAAAAAATAAATCATTTGCATATGGAATTTTCTACGACACTTAAAGTCCAGTCCAGTTGATTCTGTAACAAGTGGAAAAGGAGCAGTCAAATAAATAATTACAGAGACAGACGAGCATAAAACCCCTTTGTATGTCCTGTTTGTTCAGTCTCAACACTAACAATGTGTCTTCTCTTTCTAGAGATCTGCTTTCAAGTTGTCCTGTACAGTTGCATGTTTTGGATTTCCTGTTACTTCTTGTCATTTGTCTCGGCAGCATTCACATTATAACTAGACTTTTTTTTCAAACTTATATTATTCTGCATGAGCCAATCAGTTGAGGCCTTCGAGAAATTTGTAATTAGGGTGTTTTGAAGGACTTCGCATATTGCCAGAGGCAAGGACAGCCTGAGAGCGGATTTCTTTCAGCCCAGCAGTGTTTGGTTTACTGTGTGTGGCGTACAAGTAGAAGATGGTTTTAAAAGAGCCCCGAGCCTGTGGTGAAATGTTAAACAGCTTAAATTTACAACATTGTCTTGAAAGCAAGAACAACCCCACGATAAAACAAGGAGCAGATACAAAGATTATCCTCAGGGGGCTCCATTTTATTGCAGTATATATCAGACACACACTCACTTTGTGCTTGGCTATCATTATTACATAAATGTACATATACTGATCTGTGCTTTTGCATTGATGAGAAAAAAAAAATGCTTCACTGTATTGTCTGGTGGATTTAGCAATTTAGGGGCTCCATAGCAAACACAGCTATTGGTCCCTTTCGCACCTTTATTTCTTAAGAGTTTCTCGAAGAACATCCTAAGTGTTGAGCCAGTTTCTTTTCCTACTTCTTCTGACCCCTTGCTGTTTTGAGTAAGACGTGCACCTCTATTCTGACCTGCTCATGCTTGTTATTTAACCAACACTAATGGTATTTATAGGAGGGCTCCGTGTCACATGTCATTCCATTTGAGTAGATGGATATCTGTGAGCACCCAAGTTCACATGGGTAGATGGCAACATTTCCCATATGATGAAAATCAATATATCAAGGAAATCTGCACCTTATTCAGTAGAAATGTCTTGATATTAAAAAAAAGGTGAAACAGTTTTACTGGTGAAATAACTCACCATGTTTACCTGAAGCACAGTTTAAACCTTGGCCATGAACCTTTCCTGGGCACCTGTTCTCTGCTGCAGCCTGAATTCTGTGAAAAATGAAGCATTAAATCCATTCAGGCTGAAACAGGTAGGATTGCACCAGCAGAGCATAATGACATATTCTGGAAAAGAACCCCTCTCTATTTATGTTTGTTGTCCAAATGTTGTGGGCAATTTCCATGTCCACCCAATGGGTTCACTCCCAGTCTTTTAGTTTTGCATACTGGATACTTGCTGCCGAGTGAACATATCCGTCTGTACTCACATGTATTTTACATTATTTTCAGCCAGCCTGGCTTTGTTAATGAAGTTTTCTTCTTGATTTCTTTTTTGTTGCAGCAGCAGTCTGCTTCACTTCCACTCGACTGCACCTGCTGGTTAGAAACGAAGCAAGTTGTCGGCGCAAAAGGGAGTGAAGGGAATAGTCTTTTCCAGCTTCTTCCATCTGTTTGAATCATTTAAAGTGGTGATGTCTGGGTCATAAGCCTGCCACTATAACCCTCCGGCTACTGTTGCCCCCATTTCAGCCCCACTGGAGACATATTTGGCAGTGCCAGCACATTGTATAATGCTTGCCATGATGAACAGACATAGATGGATGTTCTCAGGAGGCTCTCATTCCGTCAAAGTTATTCATCTTGTGGTGTTTCCCTTTCAGCAACGCCCAGTGTGCATGTGAGCGGGATTTACCAAAAACAACAATAATCCTGTTGATAATGGGAGCTCAGTGGGTGGGTGCAGTGGGTGAAGTTTACACAGTCAAGAAAAGTCCAGTCCATCAAAAAGTTTGCCTTTGTTGTTGCAACCCAGCCAAAAGTTCAGTTCAGTTACACAACAAATACAAACAAAGATCCTGCTCTGGGATTTAGCCACCAGTTCAGCTAAAGGGTAGAAAGAAAGCAAAACGAAATAAATAGTTCTGAAGAAAGTGATTTACAAGCAAGTTGTACTTTTCACAGTACTGTGGAGCGGTCAGTCAGACAATCAGTCTTTGTTGGCTTTATCCTGGAGATAATGAAGAGGGCTGCTGTTGTGGGAAATTACATTTCCCTGGAAGAATAACCCAGCTTCAACATTTCTTTCAAAAAAACATGAAACTAGCACAGTGAGAAAAACACAAGGTTTCAGTTGCTGACAGATCGAAGTCCATCATAGAGAGTCTGTGAGTCTGAGCTCAAGCAGTGGGTTGAAGAATGGAGGATTTCACAAGCACTTTGGTGCCAGCTTCAACACTGCAGCAAAATAAATAGATTTGAATCAGAGACTGTCATCTTTTACCAAACGACAGAAGAAATGCTCTGAACTCCACTGTTCCCTTGTGTTTCTCTGTGGAGGAGGTGGATGTAAGAACACAAATGTCTCAGTCAGATGCTCCGTCTGGCCTCAAAGTCAGAGGAAAACCCGGGGAAGTCATTGCGATTGTGTCTACACAGCACGGGACCCCCCGCTGGATGATGCTCATCAAGTGAAAACAATTATCTCTCAGCGCAAAAGCGTTGTTATACCAAAGAAGACACTGATGAACGTTTCAGAAGAGTTAGTGATGATAAGATCTGACAGCGGTTTCTGTCTCACGTGCCCTGCAGCAGAGTTCATACATCACTTCCTGTCTCTGCCTGCCGCTCTACCCCTCGTCTGAATAATGCAGAGGGTTTGTTTTCGCGTGTCTGTGCGGAGAACCTCCTGCTGCGCTGTTCATGTGTGAAAGGCAAACCGCAGGTACACTCTGTAGCTCCAGATTCTACCCCCAGGTCATGTCTTTAAGCTGCTTCTACCCACAATGCAACTGGGCTTCCAACAGTATACTTACTATTGAATTATATTATGTTGGGCTTTTTGCTGGCAAAGGCTTTAATACCTTTAAACACTTTAACCCCAATCTGCCTCAAGCTTTTATACATTTATTCATTTATTATAGAAATGGCCTTCTGGACCTTGTGTTTTCACTAAAATCTAGCTAAATATATTGTTGAAAAAGAATGATCTACATAGAAAAATAACAAAATACGTTATCTGAACTATGAAAAGTTTTCTCTCCCTCCACTGGTGCCTCCACAGGTTGTCAATCACTTTTTCTTTTAGAGCAATTAAAATACGATCACGCAATAAACAGTCTCCTGCTGCCACAGGGTTAAAATCATTACAAGCTCCGCTTTGTGTTTCCTAAAACAAAGCTTACATTATGGTGTCAAATTAAAATATATATATATTTACTGCCAATATCACAGACGTGACCCCAAAGAAGAATGTTAACTTCAGACTTCAGACAACTTTCCTTGCCCTTCACCTTGCTGCCTAAGTATCCATTTATTTCCCACCCATCCCAACATTATTAGATCCCAGTTTGTCTGTGATTCTTTACCCCTCTCTCCTTCCATTTAAATCAACATCAGACCAGGACACGGCTGAATACCACTTTAATCCCTCTCTCTCCAGCCAAGCCTCTGTTGGTAGGCAGCCAGTGACTGCTGAGACTTGTTAGCCGTATCCCTCTCGAGACTGTTTAATGTGTTGCATTGCTATTCAGTAGCCAGGCCTAGAGAGAGAGATAGGGGAGAGCAAGCATGGGAAAGGAGAATTACAGAGTAAGTATACACTGTCCCCTAGGACATCATACCCCCTGAAGCCTGATGCAGCATCGGGGAGCAGTGATGGTCATTCGTCCTTGTCTGTCCTCCTTTGTCCAGTTTTTTTTTTTTTTTTTTTTCTTGAATCTGCTGTCTTTCCCACGTCTTCTTTAAAGTGTCTGTCAAACTGTGACCGGCCTCATTAAGAAACAAGCCTCATCCCTACAACCTGAGTCAGCTTATCAGGCTCCTTTTTACCAAGCCAGCCTGTGACACTGGTTGTAGTTTATGCTCAGCAACAGTGCTGCAAGATTGGTTCATTTTTCACCCAGGTGGGCCGTTTAAAAAGGTTTTAGCACAGCCTGGAATAACTACTTTTTTTAAAAGTCAATCTGTTGCTGCAAGAACAGGAAAAAAACACTGATTGCTCTGACTTGAATTGTGAGAATGGCATAGGACAGAAATGACTGGACACTGGTCAAACTTATCATAGTAAGTACTGTCCATTTACCACTAAAACATCTGTGCCATCCTCAGTTTAAAGCCCAGCCATAGGTTGCTGTTTATGATTTATTTATCACATCCAATCTATGAAAACACTGCTGACCTGCTTATGTGTGTTGAGCAAGAACTAATTACGCCACTCATTTTTTTTTGGCTGCACACATCACAGCAAACTGTCGACAAGTGACTGCAAAGCAACATCCATGGCCAGAAAAAAAATGTAACCATGGTAATATTATCCAGCGCTTCACTGATCTAACTTTCAGGTTTTTTGTTTTTTTTCATGCCTTTCATTGTGTGGAATAGCCTGCAGACCCATTTTAAGCATCAGTCACTGGCAGGGCTGTGTTGAGCAGGGTGTGGTGAATTCTACACACATGTAGGAGCCAGCAGTCGAAGTGAGCAGTTTTATGCATTGAATTCCATGTTAGCTTGGGGGTCTCACGCACACATACACACACACACACAGTATTCTTGGTGTAAATGTAGCTGTTAAAATGAATTGAACATGAAAGTTAATGCACATGCAGCACACACACATCAGTCACGTATGGCGTGCTGGAGGGGACAGAGATGAATGAATGTAAAGTGCTGCGATGTCACATGGTGAAGTGTGACAGTGATAGAAATGTCAGCAGGAGCTGGAGGCCTTTTGCCATCCGTGTCTTTGCTGCGGTCGTCTAAAAGCAACACTCACTCCTCACTCAATTAGTGCACAACGGAGCTCATAGAAAGCACGTGGACGTCAAAAAATCTCCAGCATTCAGAGTATGCTGCTGCAAATAAAACAACAAATATGAACATGGTTATATGTATAAATTAATTACAAACAGAAAAGTGGCGTGAGGACCCCACCATTACCCTCAGGTGGAAAAAGGCACATGTAAACATCTTAAACCTAATTTAATTTGATCAGAGTTTACAAGTACAGCAAGTTTGGTCGAGCACCTCTCAGCATTCAGTGTTTTAATAGATCCGTTTTAAAATCGAAATCCCTGGACCTTAAGGGAGTGAAAAGGGGAACAACTGACTCCATGTTATTCATGATCTTAGCTCTATTTGGTTTAGCTTTTTGTTGCAATTGCTGAACACCTCCGCAGACTAATATAAACGCAATGGAAAGGTGTACATTAATTCTGCAAAAGCTGTAACATTGACAGAATGATTACAGATATGAGCCCACCCATGAAACACAGGTGGCTGTGGGCCCTGCACTGTAAACTTTTATTCAAATGGAATGTGAGCTGGTGCCGTTGGTGGTTTTACACCAGCACTTCAATTTAAAGAGCTGTTGTCAGCTGGACTGTACACAAGACAAATACCTCATGGTAGAGAAGCATGGGGAACAGATGGGCGAATCCAGTGTGGGGAAGAAAAACAAAAGATGGTGATAACGTGAGAGGAGAGAAGAGCATGGTCGAATGTGGGGGGGGAGGCTGAATCCTGTGGGGTTAGAACGAGAGCCGATAATGAGTGGGAGAGCGAAAACTACGGGCTGGAGATGCAGAGAGGCCTAGGGAGAGAAAAAATATCCAGTGTCGATGAAATCTGATTTTCAATTAATAGCCAAGCTTGTGTCCTGCACAAACAAATAAAAGCCATTATTACATCAGTATTTTTTCCCCACAACACCAGGTCACTGTAAACCTGGTTATACCAGAGGATGGGGGCACGCAGATGACTGTTAAATTGCTGCCTGTGGTGCAAAAAATCATCTGCGTCTTGTTCTGTGCACGCGTTGTGTTTTGATAACCAATTACGTGGTAGCGACAAATACGTTACATTTCCTGTGACCGTTAATGTTCTGTCTGCAGAGCGGTTCGTCAGTAAAGAGAAGACAACAATCGGTGATATTAATATTAAAGTCATCTACACTCACATACAATAAAAAGTACTATTAACATGTATTAAATGGACATCTCTGGAGGATTGGAATCAATCATAAGGCTTAGTATCGTGATTCTCTTGAGGTTGTGACCTTTAAAGTGACAGTTCAACTCCTGAAACCTAAAGAGTGGAGGTTGTTACAGCCTCGTATGAATTCTGATGATTCTGGAATAAGATATTCAGCATTTACATATGACATGTTTCTGCACAAGTGAAATGAACATTTCACAGACCTTCAGGAGTTCGTTCAAGTCCTGCTTCACATCCAAGAATCATAAAAGTTAAATGGACTTATTCACGATGAGCAGAGCTGCGTGAGGCCTCCCATTGTGAATACTGAACACGTCTGCAGGAAGAACAACCGCTCTGTAGAACATGGCACACAAATGCTTCAAAGCTGAAACTTTTTCATATGAGTGTTTTCTTGTGTAAGATGCAGGAGGCTTCCGATGTGTTTTTTTGTCCTTCAGTGGGCCTTTTTTCAGCCATATCTGTGGAACGGAATCCATAAGAGCAGCAGAAGACGACATCAGCAGAATCCATTTTTTCATATTGCTTCTCCCACTTCTTAAATACTTTCCCCCAAAGAACATTTAAAAGTGAAAACAATATTATTCTAACATTGACCTCATCTAATACATGTTAAAGACCTATAGCAAAACACAAGCAAAGGTCTTCTTCTTCCCACTATCTGCACTGTCTTGGCAAACGGAATAGTGGTGCTGTCGTGTCGATGTGCAGCAGTTAACATGCTCCCACCTCCACACAGCCAATTATTTTGACGACAGCAAGAAGACACACACACACACATTTGAAAAGTGATCCCCTGAACACATATGTATGTATATTTCTTTCAAATGAATCTGTTTATATGTCACAGTTGTGACAGGAGTGAGCAGCCTCTTGTCAGGGATGACATGTAAGCAGGAGGGATGAGTGGGAGAGAGAGAGAGAAAGAGAGATGGGGTGTCTCGTCAGAGTGCATGTTCAAAGGCGACAGAGCTCGTCAAGTTTAGAGAACTTGTTAACGCAACATTCGAGTACAGACAACAGCTTCCTGCTGAAAGACGAGTTGGAGGGATCCTGAGAGAGGAGCTGTATGTCTTGATGGGAGACAGATGGACCCTGAGGAAAGAGCTGGAGACTGTGGAGGAACCATTTCACATCCACTGGTTTATCTGAGACATGTTGGAATGTTTTCAGATGTCCGCCTTTCGCCATAGATTCTGCACAAGCTTTTATGTCAACCCGTCTGCTTATGAACAACCTATGACACTTCGTTTTGTCTTGAGCATCTTCTGAGGTGTAAAGCCTTTGTTTGGGAACAGGGATGGAAATACTGTTTTCCAACATGTGGGCTGATCATTTACCTGACAGATCTATGGTATAATTGTGTGGAAACAGTGCAGATATAATGTAGTGTGGATTAGTTTACCCTTAACGACTATATCTCCACATCTAACAGTGTGAGAGTATTAAACAGAATGCACTAACTGTTAATCACCCAGGAGGGAGACACGAATCATTTCACAGAAAATTGCATCAAGAAAAAAATTATTAAAATGTCCTTGGACTTACTGAGCACCAAACAAGAAGAGTCTAAATTCTGAGAGATGAATCCAATATGTAAGAGCGAGTGCAAATATAACAGATAAAAAATATGACACACGTTTAAATTGGATATTTAGGCTGAGAAACCTGGTTTATGTGAGCCTCGAAAGCCATACAACTCCGTGTATTTCATCATATGCTCCATGTTCCATGAGATTGAACGATTGACACATTAAAAAAAAAAAAGTTTCAGTCCTTTGAGATAATAAATAAATAAACCCCGGATGAATCATAAAGGTAGGAGGAAGCGGCATCATACTTTTGAAGTCTCACTTGTAGCCAGAGGTATATTTCCCGGTAAATCAGAGAGATTCTGCACATCTGAGAAGGGCTGCTGTCAAGCCCGGCATCACACTGCAGTATCCAAATAAATGCCTCGCAGCGTTGTTCACAAACAACGGCTTTAATGCACTTTGGTACGAGTAAGACTTTCTAAACACCATGAGTCTAGTCAAGGTTTGTGGGGTGAAGAATTGCAGAGAGAGAGAGAGAGAGAGAGAGAGAGAGCACCAAGGACATTCACCATCTTGATGTTTCACTATGATGAGTTGAACAATCTCCATGCATGGCTTTTGATTTCTGTAGTTTTTTTCTAATGCATGTATTGTGCAGTATTTAATTGTATATGGTTTATGTGAGGCTTCAAAGGTGCACTTTTGAAAACTTCACAGTTGCTTCATGCATTTCAATGATCGAGGAACGCATTTGAAGCTCTTCCTTGATGATGAGACAATAGTGATGAAACAATTTCTCTCTCCAAGACCCTATACACAACCGATCACATGACTGCAGCTCTGTTATAGTTGTCAGTTATATAATTCTGTCAGTTATAGTTGAATTGGGTAAAAAGGTGCCCAGGAAGAGCTTTAAATTTCTAACCATCCAATTTTAATACAATGCTTTATTATCATAAAACACAATGTACAACAAAATTAAAAAATAAAATAAAAACTCTGTGGTGCTGAAGAAGGAAAATAAGATCAAAAAATACCTGTGGTAATACAAAAAAGTGTAAAACAATATAAATATATTTACAGCAGCAACAGCGATAAAACAAATTATAAGCATTCTTGCAAACTCCTTGCCCAGGGCGCAAACCCAATATTGTCCTAATCTCCTAAAATCCTAAAAGTGTAGTACCCTCCAGGTACAAGACCTCATTCCACCACCTATCTGTGTGAAGTTCCTTTGTTCTCTGTAAAGAGTGTCACAATCAAGTCCATTGCTCTACATACAGATGTGACTTGACTGGACCTGACAGTGCAAACGCTCTGCCTTGCTTGTTTTAACTCTTTGCCAGAAGGGTTAGCATCTTTCTCTTTACTGGGAACCGGCCCCATGTTACGTGTCAGGCAACTCACATGTCAAGGAGCAGACAGGACATGATGAAAGAGGATGACAGAGGGTGGATGCAATATATGGAAACAGACACACAGGCTCTGTTTCTGTCTGTGGCAAAAGCCTCGAGGGAATTTTGTCCCATGTCAGAGAAGTGCAAGGTTCCTACTAAACCAGAGTGTTTCCCACTCAATGGATCTAATATTCTTTTAAGGGTAATAAAGTCTTCTTGGATTGGATGGTCAATGTCATTGCCTTGTAGGTGATGGCTACAGTGATGGGGTCAAAGAAGATGGGCATGGGCAGTGTAATTCTGCCCTGGAGGTAGAGAGTGTGAGTGTTTGTGGAAGGGAGGTTGGAGAATGACCTTTTCTACTGACCATGAGCACTGAGCAGGTTTCATTGCATGTGTGGTGTGTGGCAATGCAGCCAACACAACCATTGAAGTTGTGGGGCAAGGAAATCGTTATTCAGACCTCATCAAGAAGGGCTCGATGAACCAAGAAAAGCCTGTAGGTGGACTCATATTTTGAGCAACAGGATTACCCTTTTCACTACCTAGCTGGAAAAAAACGCACCCGATGTGTGGGGGCTTGAAAAGCCTGTCGATAAGCTTGTTAAAAGTTTACCACAGCTGATTTTTTCACCGTCTTCCCAGCCCTCAAGGTCCAATCAGATTACTGCGTCAGATTCTGTGTTTCTCTTCTGATGGGGCTACGCTTTGCCCTACAAGAAAAAAAAAGGACACAGAGTTCATTAGAGCATTTCAAAGCTCCTCTGTTCTTTCAGTCTTGGCATAAAGAGCAAGACAACACTTAGGTTCTGCACTGCTCTGTGTGCTCCTCCCCAATGTGTCTCAGATAGAACACACTGACATATCAAGATTACCATGGTGCTCATTGCAAACATTTGCTTTGAAATGGGCTGTGAGTCTCATATTCCACTTGTCTTAAAAGGCTGTTGGACACATAACAGCTGTTAAGAACACAAAGAGACCCTGAAGTCCTTGGTGTTTGTTTATGAAAACACAATGTGTGACATTATTAAAGGTGGATGTGAAAGGAGAACATTACCAGCAGACACTGTGCAATACAACTTCAACTGAGCTTGTTATTTAACCAATTGACTTCATTACTAAATCTGAAATGTCAACTAGCTGCACAGATACATGTCCAGGCAGTGATGAGGTATTCCAGCACTTTATAACAACTGAATATGTTTATACACATACAGGCCTTAAGAATGGCTGTTCAGCACCTCTGTTACACCTCCGATTACAATGATTAAGTGTGTACCCCATTTCCAACATTGCCCCTATGAAACCATGTTTAAATTCACAAGGGCAAGCTTTTTATTTGGCCCTGCACCACACTGCACACACTCATAAATATCGGTCTCCAAAACATGCCTGATTTTACCATTAGGATCGGGATTTATTCTCTGAGAAATCGATGAATAATGCCTCGGAATGTTAAAGCAGTGAGAAGTTATCCAGGGTCACCCCTGTGATCAGAATCTGCTCCAAAATGTTTCCTGCCACAACCTCCCAGAATGTGAGCAGCACTTCCTTTGACACTGGGCTTGACACAAGTTTCCATACAAAGAACACTGCTTTAAAATCATTTTGATGGCACACAAACAAGATATAGACAGAGTGGCATGTCTGTCATTACCTCAGGGCTCTCTACACACTTGAAGTTTTGGATTACCCTGCTAGCCTTAACAGCCAACTGGGTTCCGATTCTCACTGTGGACATCAGAGAGAAGAGAGGTTGTTGGTTTAAAAAAAAAAAGAAAAAAAGAAAAGGAAAACGGAAAAATGACTGAGTGAGAAGCTGAACAATCATTTATGAGAACTGCAAGCAGCAAAATGATGGAGCTGCTGACCTAGTGTTGTTTTTTGAGCTGTGTCAAAGTCATAACTCTGTCTTGTTCTGTCCTGGTTGCTTGACATTGGGCTGAGTGAAGTGGTCCACTCGCTGGTCAGAAAAAACAGCAAAGAGTGAGAGGGATTTCAGCACCGTGGACAGCGCTCTCTGTTACAACATTACACTGCTGTAAAAATGAAGGGAGCAACTTATAACAAGTTCTTCTGAGTTGAGGTCAGGGGAGCAGGACGGCCAGTCAATGGCATCAATACTGTCATGATCCAGGAAGTCCCGATGTGTGTCTGATTCATATTAATTCATGTCATCCTTGTCTTATGTTCAAAAATCAGAAAGAATGGAATGATGTTTTGCACACAGGGAGAGGATTTACTTTTTGACTAACAAAGCTGGCAAAGACCTGGAACAGATATGGTATCAGTGTCCCTCAGAGTGATCAGATCACAGGAGGTCAGCACTTTATGTGCCTGCCAAAATGTTTTAACAAGGCGTCCTGACAGCTGATCACTCAGACCACACGGATACATTGATCAAAATTCCGCCCAGGGCCACATATGAAGAACCACCCACGAAGCTGTCCTCTATCGCTGCATTGTTTTTACACTCATCAGTTTCCATACATTGATTTGTTTGTGGACGCTGTCACAAGTCAACAATGATCAACATATAAATTAGATTTCAAATGGGAAAATTATTTTTCCACCAACTTACTTATGTCACTTATGTCAACACACACATACATTGTCTTTGGACTGGAAAAACAACCTTAATTGGTTTTCACACAGTTGACATTGTGTATTTACATATAGAGCAGGGATGGATGTGCTTTAATGCCTGGTGTAAACTGACAAATATAACACGTTCTTCTCTGAAGGTGTCTCAGGACATTTTAATACCAGCTCTGGACAGGGGCAACACTATTTGTTTTGTTGCTGTTTTTTAACCATTGTAGGCACCATGGGAATTTCTAAAGGCATTATCAAACACCAATTGCAGAGGCATAACCCAGAAGCGAGCACCCCCCACCAGCGCAGCAGACTTTGGCCTCTATCAACGTAGCAGTAGAGCTGGGACCCCAGCTGAGAGTGTCAGCTTGCCTCCATTCCAACAGAGACTGGCAGCTGAAGGTCAGCACAGAAAGACTGCCGAAATCCCCAGAAAGCTCCCGCTACTGCCCCCACTACTGCCTGTGCTGATGAGAGGCTCAGAGAACTGTGATTCGGAGACCAGCGGGTGGAACAAATGGGGAAATGCCCAACATCACCAATTGGCTCCGTGTTGTAATGCATGTTATTAAATCCAGAGGTAAATAGCATCCAATATTCATTGTTTCATTGACGATTCTGACAATATGTGCCTGACATTTGAGTGTTTGTTGTGTCTCAGAGGTATGGGGGTGGGGTAGGGCCAACAGTGAGTCCTGATCAACAGGCAGACCCTGTTTGCTTGGTTGCCTTCCAATCTGATTCGTTTTCCCATGCGAGCAACTAATCCTTTTATGTGTGCTGTGCTGAGACTGAGATGGGGGCCATGTGCCTTCATGTGAGTTACTTTGTGTCAGTGCATGTGTAGATTGCCTTTTCCTGCTTGATCTGATAAATCCAAGAGTGAAGCACAGACACGGAAATGCACACACACGCAATTTACATTCATCTCACACAGGCTTTATCACATACACATTGCTTTGTTGCCAACCTGCATTGCTCTCAAATGTGAAAGCCTTAAGAAGGCAGTGTGAAAAGCCTTAAGTAGTAAGGAAGCTCTCTTAGCTGGGAAGCTAACTCACGCCATTTAGAGTAAAATAATTTGTGGCATTTGACAAAAATCAGTGGTAGTTTTACACTAATCAATATGTTCATCTTAAGAAGTAATTCAATCAAGATGAAGATGAAAAAAGGTCAGTCTCATCTTTGCAACAATTCTCTGCTCAGTTTGGTTTTCAAATTTTTGGTGTTTTGGTTCCAGCTCAGCCTCATTTCCAGCGTTTAGCTGATGCACAGAGCAGCTTGTTTGCATTAAGGAGCTTTAGGGTTTCATCAGAACTTAACTTCTCAAATGCAAATCAGTGGAACAAGATGCTGAATCAAAATGCATAGTCAAAAAAAGAAAGATAGAGTGCCAGCCATATCGGACGTCTAATACTCGCTCTTTAAAATGTGCTTTGATACAGTCAGAGGCAAGTGACTAACAAGCATTATAACATGTCTGAAAGGTTGATGGAAAAAAAAAAAAAAAAATCTAAGGCTCCAACAAACTGACACATAGCACAAGCATTAAGGGGATTGAAAGAAATATTTCATCTCTGTTTGCAATGTGCTTTAATGTTTTGTGAATAGATCTCTTTAGCACTGTGAGAATGTTTTTTTTTTTATTATTATTATTATTATTTTCCTTTGGCTTTTGTGTCTGTAATGCCATGTGTGTTCTAATAATTGAAGTCAAATTGTAATGGAAGCTCAAAAATGTCTCACAGCATCCACCCACTACAGACCTTACATTGTAGCCTCTCATTATATTATATTCCCTGACACCTATCCTTAATTATGTTTCTGACTTTCAAACAAACAAAACCATGAGGACACTTTAATAAAAGTGAATTGTGTATTAGAGGTTTGTCAGACTCAGACATTCATCTAGCTCCCTTAGTTGTTAATCACTCTTTAGCGAGTTGCACAGCTCCACCCGGGGGGGAAGTTAAGGGGGTGAAAACTCATCAGCTTTTGTAAAGAACTTCACCCCAGATTAGCGACACAAGCATGTGCAGATCTGGGTCTAGTCCTGCAAATATTGACTGGACCAGATGGTGGGCAGAAGTGTTTTGTAACTGAAGCGTTTGCATCTTGTGAGTGGAAACAACACATTTGTGGCTCAGCCTGGAGCTGCCTCAGACATCACGAGCCATCAACATGCATTTATCCAGTGACTGTCACTGTCCTAAAGATGTGACTCTGCCTCACAATGGGGAAACTCAAGCTCATGATTAGAAACACAATGTTCCATGTGCATCGGAACTACGCAGCTCTTTGTGTCAGCTTCCTCCTCTGAGGAGGCCGTTGACCCTCTCATGAGATCACCTGTCTTCACCTGCTGTCATGTGGGATGAACAAAGTAGGACAAATCAAAGTTTTATGCCCTTTCAAACTTGATTGCTGAATTGACAATATATGATAATCACAGATTTGTGACGAGGCAAGTCTGAAGTACAGTAAACACCTGTAAAACCCTGTGCTCAGCTATTTTGGAAAGTAGTTGATATGAATTCCCAAACAGTAGTCACATTGGTTATGTGAAGCTATTCTTCACTTTGCTTCTCAGTCCCACTTTGAGATGGCCACACCTCAAACTGCTGAGCTCAGCCACTCAGTTGCCAGTTCAGGTACATCTGGCTAAAACGAATCAAGTCTCATACATCAACTCGCACAACAAGTTCTTACATAATGATCCCCAGAACATCTCCACTGTGTCAGTATAAGACACTCAGATTAGACTAGATTGCACAATCCCAGACTCATCTGCTTTATGTGGTTACATCCATAGTGTGGAGTTAAGCATGATTATTCTGCTTTGTGCTTTGGTGACTCTCCCAGCATGCTTCCATGCACTCATCAGTCCTAATTGATGGAGCACTTAGGTGCCTTCTGTTGTTTTTCCCTTGGATTCAGATGAGGACATTCTCACAACATGTGGATCATATATATTTTTATATTATTTAAAAAAAATAAAAAATAAAATAAATAAATAAAATAAAATGAAATGTTATAAATATAAAACAGAATATATGAATAATCCATATTAACTAAACTATGAAATTAATCATCTGTCTCATTTGAATTGTATATAATGTAATTTACAAACAGCATATTGTATTATGAGTTTTGATCCTGTACAACTTCCTTATGACATAATCCAAATACAGCAGAGAAGGAAAGTGTAATTTTATGAATTGGTGCTCCCAGGAGAGACCGTGCAGCATAATTACCCAGCTGCGGCTGCAGCCATGCTAAATGTCCCACTTTCTGACTGCACACTGGTGAACTAAATCTGGTTAATTGTGGCCTGTGCTGTTGCTGCCTCCCAAGGGAATTAATTGGAAATTGTACCATGAAATATATTTTAAGTAAAAAGTGGTAAGTAAAGTGATGAAGAGGTAAAGTAAATGGTAAAAGACTGAGTGGAGGAGTGGAGGGATGGACACCCAGGAGTGTGGAAATGTGAGCTTTTTCTATGCATGGATTTCCACCTTAGAGCATTAGGATATGAGTGTGAGGGTGTGTGTGTGTGTGTGTGTGTGTGTGTGTGTATTTCACTATGAACCATGCAATTTTAATCTGTCCAATAAAACAGCTCTCTAGTGCAGCGGAGGATCGCTTACAAGGCTGTAAAAGTTTGATGCAGCTCTTGTCAGGTTGGATTTAGCGTCACAGGCTCCGTAAATCGGCCACCATGGCAGGCCGTATATGGTCTGGTGCAGAGCACTGGATCGTAATCTTTATTTATTTATGGTTACCTTATGACTGCTGGGCCACAAAATGCAATGAGTGCACCAACGCCTAGTTCTGTTCCTGCAGTGAAGTGACAAGTGCCTCAATGGTGACAGAACATACACAACGTCACACATGGTTTAGCCCTATGACACAGGTTATGATTTGTTAACATGGTCTAAGCAAATAAAATATTATTGATAGACTGAAGATTTATTGCAACTAGCAGCCAGAAAAGTGTAATATTAGACAAATCACATTTGTTTACAATACAGATTGATCTATACTCTTCTAATACATTTCTTCACCACAATTCCCATACAAAATATTGCACCATATATTAACACATTACTTTTTATATTTGTAAAATAAATTAAAAAAAAATAAAAATAAACTCAAAGAAGGGCTGTCACGATATCCAAATCCATAGTTCAGTTCAGATCACATTTTTTGTAAATGTAAAACAGATAATCCTTGATTCATAAGAAGCTGAGACCCAGTCATAATAATGTAGTTTCATTAGGAACTGGGCTGTAGTCCTAAATATGTTTAAATTCATGAACTTTATTTTACCCCACCAGAAAAATTGATGTTTTCAATTTCACAGATTTTTATTCAGTATATCGGTACTCTTACTTTCACCAATATTGAATTCAACTCAGACTCCATATCATTAGTACAGCTCAGAGCTTTGAACAGGGACAGGGATAAACTGTGAGAATAAATCCATTATCTGTCATTGGAAAAAAAATTATCAGAATAGCGGGTGGAGGGCAGTGAGAATAAAGAACAGAGACTTGAGTCAAAATCTCTTCTTCCACTTGTCGCCGTCCTCTTCCCTGTGTCTTATCTATGAGGACCTGCTCAAAATCAGTGAAATCCGAGCCGTCACCAACGAGAGCACTGTAAAAGACACACTTTGTGTATCTTGTTCATATCTTTTGCAGTTACTATAACACCCTTAGGAACAATATTACCACAATATAACACGGTTCGATGGCACATAAATAAATTACTGTCAGGGGTAAAAATTTTAGATTCATTTTAGGCTGCTCTTTTATATGGGACTATTAGACTACAATTGGAAAAGTCTGTTAAAGCTATAGGAGGGATTTATGTGTCCTCACAGATAACATGATGACCTTGTTCTGTTTTTTTCCAACTTTAACTACTGTAAAATACAACCAGGCCAAGTTCCATCAACGCTGATGCCACATAAAGGATTTGCTTGTTTCAAGTAATGCCTTTCTGCACTGATCTCTTTCCTCATGGATCTCTAAATGGCTCCATTACCTTAGAGTGGTAGAGCAATTGGCCAGGTCTGCGTGAAGCACCAGAGTTTGTGTCAAAGATTGTGAAGGGGATAACATGTCATTGGTTGAATCTCACAGCTAAAAGTAACAAGACAGAAAATGCAAATGAAGGCATGTGCCCACCCAAGAGAATGATGAGATATTAGTTTGTCGACTGAGATAAACAGTTGGTTGTCCTCTCTCTCAGATGGATGCCAATGAGCTATCGCATAAAGGCTTGTTATTATGCGTTAGTACATGGATGCTGGTCAAACCACATCTAAGTGGCACCATGTTTAAACTTCAGTTGCTATGGAAACCTGGACCACAGACACAACTGTGCTGTCCCTAGAGGATTTATTTCCAGAGCAATTTTGCGTCCCAGATGGCTGCTGCTGCCAACTGGTGTATTGTGACTGTGGAGGGTGGTGACAGTACATTGTCGATTGTGGGGATGGATCATGATCACGCTTGCAGCTGATCATGCGTTACGAATACAAATCAATTGATTACTAAATCCGCTCATCTTATTTCCTCATCTACAAATATTTGACACGTTGATACACCTCTTCATTTGTGTTAGACTGTCTTTTCCCATCAATGTTGTGAATCTGTTATTGTATGTGTTCTTCCACTCACGGCATCTATTACACTTAAGTCCATCCTGAGAGGGAGCGAGACACCGGTCACATCTCAATTCAAAGTGGCCGAGATCATTGAATCTTGCATGAAGAAAAGTTGATAGATGTGGAGAACTGGAGAAGGGACCTGAGTTAAATTCCACTGCTGCTCTCTGCGGTCATGTTCACTCATATTGGCCTTGGGAGTGAAAAGAGACAAACAGTTATTGATAGAGGAGCTCCAGCATTTGCCTGTTGGTTCATCTTTTGTAGCAATGCATTAATTAGTGTACCCTCTAATGGAGTTCAGGATAATTGCTCATTATTGTTTTTTCTAACCAGAGAATGAACAGAAGCCCCATGATTCAGACTTCTGCTGCACTCTGCCTCGAGAGTGCAGCAGGAGTGTGCTGGGCCCATAACCAAGACGGCAATGGATTGAATCCATCCTCTGCTAAATGTAAATCTTCCTACCTAGAAGTCTCCCTGGCGGTTAGCAGAGCACTTGAACATTTTGGATGGGCACCAAAACACTAAAAGAAGTATTCCCTCCTACCTCCTTAAGATTGAAAAACTGCAATTCAATGCAACTTCCTCACAGCCTCCACTGACCACTCTTTAATGCCAAATAAAGTTTTTACATCCCATGACAACTCTCCCTCCGGACTCACAATATTTTGGGCTTTTTAATTTGTCAAGGATATAGCTGTGCTGCTGTACCGCAGCAGCGAGGCAGGATGACCCACAGCTAGCCTCATGGGTTTTGGACACTGGATTAAGCTTCCAGTCCAGTGATAAGCATTCACAGCTGCCATTAAATAGCATTTAGGTAATGCTTACAATACAATGGCTTAAAGCAAGGTTGAGCTTATTACGGAAGCTGCTATGCGCCCTTTACTAATCCTGCATGCAGACAAGACTCCCTGTTTGCCTTGAGACTCCGGAAAGTATTCTTATGTACTTAAATTACTGGTTTTACAAACCATAAATTATGAGTGGAAGCCCAGAGACTATTGTCAGGAGGGTCAGTGGTGAAAGTGTATTGAACTGGGTCCATGCAAAGACCATTGGTCAAACCATCAGCGTCCTTTCTCTATGACGATATCACAATATATAAAAAGCAAAAATGTCACTCTGTCTGTTTGCTGATGGTCCTCACAGCTAAACTGACATCTGCCATACCCTTGTGTTGCTCATTCATTTGCCATTAGAACACTTTGAATCAACAAATGACTTCTTACAACATTTAATATCGTGGTTCAGTGTCTCAGTAGGTTGGTCTGTTAAGTCAGTGGGTTAGCGTTGAATGTTTCCGTCACTGGCTGCTCGTTTCATTTCCCCATTTGTTAGCGGTTTGATCAACACAAAACGGTGTAGGAGTGTCAGCTCTTGGGTTGGGAAATAGCTATTAATATGTTGTAGTGTTTATTTATCCATTTCTGGGTGTTTTATGTGGAGGTGTGTATTTCCGAGTCAACAGTGTCTGCACCTTTAAGCAACTGTGTGGGTGTTAAGTGTTGTTGTCTCTCTGATGTAACCTTCTGTCTCCCCAGTCTGTTCCAATTAAAGCAGTTGCAGGTAGGATGACACATTATACATGCCATTCTTTCCTTGTTTCCTCTCCTTCCTTCTCTGTCTTTTAGCTCGGCGGTTGTCTTTTCACGTCACTCAACCAATATTAAATTACCAGACATGAATCTCATGTCTGTTTTCTTTCGCACACATTAGAGCAATGGAGGGATTGTCATCACGGCAATGCAGTCAAAATTACAAGGGTTGCTCAAAAGTGAATGTGCATGTTTGCTCATATTCACACAAATGTACGGTGAATTCCTCTTCATTTGTTCCTCTGCCCCGAGCGTCCCTGCTGTCTGCACCTCAAGCTCTCCTCCATAATAACTCCATCTGAAATGGTTCCAATGTGCCACAATTTACGCCACTTGAGAAATTTGTGCCAGGCATTTTTATTGACTGTTTTGTCTCTGATCACGACAACGTATTGATTCTGCTGTGACGCCTTCACTTTTTCTGGACGGCAGAAAATCTTTTGTTTGCCTACAAATTTAGACCACTCTCCACCAACTGTTCACTAAGTCACAATCCATTTGACAATCCACTGCATGTATCTTGAAAACTAGATATGCGAGATAACAAGTGTTGTATGTACCTCTTTTAAAGAGCTGACATTTCCTATATTGTTTTAAATGGAAGACTTTGGATTTGAACAAATAACTAATAAAAGATTGGATCCTGAATGCTGTGTCTTGGCACAGTCATACAACACAAATATCAGCTGACTAATGCTATGGTGTTAAACAAACATTGATGATATAGAACTGATTCATTGAGGCAGCTGGATAATACAATAGTTTGATCCAAGAGCCTGGGCAAGTAACTCATAACCTGCTTTTTGGCCCAACACTGCTCCACTCTGCACATTTGGATGCTAACAGTTGCTGCAACATTCTTTGCCAAAATATCACCAGAATGTGAACTACTGAGCCAAGCGTGGTCTGTTTCTGTGAACCTGCTGGTTTGGCACAGAGCACCGTGGCTGGTGAGATCAGTTGGTGGGTTGTAGGTTAAAAAAGGAACGTGGCAGCACTAATTGATGGATGGTGCAATGAGCGACATACTGCAGTTTCCCAAGTAAAGCAGAAGAGTGAGAAAAATGTTTTTGTTTAACATTGGAAAATGGGTTGATGTTATATGCTTATGAAATGTGTCTGAATTGAAAATTGCTTAGTCTTAGTCATCTTAGAAATGGGATGATGAATGGGATCCAGGTAGAATTTAAAAAGTCATTTATATTAATGCTGTGAAGCAGTCTTTATAATGTTATGTGGCTCATCGCTGTCACATGCCTCAGTGTCTACAAACATGTACAGCTGTCAGGTTGGTGTGCCACTGTTGCCGTGGATACCTTGGTATTATCGAGGATGGAGAAAGGATCAGACAGCGTTGTTCATAGAGAGCTGTAAGATTTTTTTTTTTTTTTTTTTTTTTTTTTACAAGACTGTGAGAACTGTTTATATTCTGTCAGTATACAATGCAGCTGATGAGGTGTCAGAACCAGTGGCTCTGCTTTTGTACCACTGCCTTTAGGTGGCTGCATTGAGAGAGCAATATGCCAGAGTAAAGGAAAGAAGGAAAGGTCTCCAGTTTGCCAAATGTTGTGGATTACAGACCTGGCCATCAATAATTTATTTAACTTTATTCTGTATTATAGATTCATACTGTGGCCTTAAGAAATGCGGTTCACCACTGGACTGGCAGAGCCACACCAGCACGGTTTCTATACAGAAACAACTAAGGTCAATTTACTGGTGAGTCACTGCACTCCATGCAGGCAACCAACTAGGTCTTATTCATCGTGACTTTCCCTTTAGCAGTGAATCATAACCACTTGTAGATGTGTGGCAAAATAGCTCAACCATTTCTGCAAGGACTATTGTGAATTTGTGAGGGGAGTGTATATCTGCGATTATACCATGATTATCTTATTATTAATAAGATCATATATTATGTTTGAGGTATTATATATATACCTTTCTAAACACACTGCCATTATAGCCTGGCAGTGCTACAGTATATGGCTGTGGAGAAAAACTGGCACTGCGTAGGCTGTGTATATACAGGATATTCATTGAATACTGTTGATCTCTAAGTCATTTAGTTTAATGGTTGAATCTTCATAGATTGACTTTTAACATTTTAACATTAAAGCAACCTTGTGCATATTACTGTTCACTCAACTGACCATCATGTGTCTCATGTGAACCATAGTGGCACATAGAGGAGGTGTCATACTATGTAGGTATTCACGAACAATGCCATTGAGTTACTAGTCCCTGAAAGGCAGCCACTGATATGACCCTGACACAACGCTGACAATAAAAAAGTAATTGGCCAATCACTACATAATTACCTCTTTCTTTTGTCTTTCTTTTTGATGAAACCTTGGTATTATTCTGCTCTCAGCCTCCGCTCTGGTTAATGTTCTCAGTGTTTGACCTGTCGGCATAAAGCTGATAGTGCCTGATGTTGGATGAACAGCTTCGTTAGTGGCAGTGATTAAAACTTAAGCAGTTGTGTCACAAGTCATCAGCCTCACGTTGCTGCGAATAAACAGCGAAAGGCTACATCTTAATGCAATTTTCATCTGTTCCCGAAATAATAAACATTATGCTGCACATTTAAATGGAAATCTAAACAAAACAAAAGAAAGACGACAGACTTGAAATGTCAGTTATTTATTTATTTATTTTTTTCTCCATGAATGTGAAAGATTAATTGTAAATTACAGGGAATTGAAGCAAGTCTGTGAAGTGAATCACGAAATGAAACAATGACCGACTCTCAAAACATTGAATAAAACAGGTGAAAAGTTCGTGCGGCCGTCGCTTTCAGGTCTTCACTAAGTCGACAGCTCTCCTCCTGCAGATTACTGCTGCTGTTGAAGAGAGCCTCAGCCAGCAACACCACAGGCCCAGCAGATAACAGCCCACTCCAAACACTCTGCCCCAGTGCATTCACCACAGACCAGCTGATCAAGGTTTCATCTTAAAAGAGCTCCACAAGGTGAGTCCATCCGTCACACGTGTGGCTGACTGAGAGCATCACAGCACCATCACAGATCTTCTTTACCCCCATCCAACCGAACCTCAGTCTCACTCTAGTCTCTGACTGTTGCTGTGTATAGTTGAACAAAAACTAATAAATGCCTAATGAAAAAAAAAATAAATAAATAAATATATATATATATATATATATATATATATATATATATATGCCTTTTTTAAATCACTCAGAAGACATTTGTAGATAATAAAAAAAACATGCATGCATGAGTAAATAAGAACAGATATAACAGGGGTTATGCATTAGATATAATCACACAAAATTGTTGTCATTTGATGTACCTGAGGGTGGTTGTGAGTTATTCCTCAGGCGGAACCTGTATTTGCCTGTGTACCTCTGCATTCATTCTGAGGGACCCCCGAATTTTCAATAAAAAGGCCAAGACCCGCCCAAACTCTTCCTCTTTCTTCGTACTCTCTGGGAGCGGTGAGTGTTTTGTTTTGTTCTTTTACATTTTTTTCATTTAATGTTTCACATTATATTCATGTTATGTTCATTCTTATATGGGCTCGGGTGTTGTCCGGGAGGATATATTGTTTATCATTTTTTTGTCATCTTTTTTCATGTTGCACATTGTGTTACGATAGCTCTCTTGTGCTCGCGCTTTGTTCTTACTCTGTGGGAGAGGGGCTCGGGTGGTGTCCGGGAGGATAATAGAGACACTTAAGACATCGGCACGGTGGATTCACTTGTCCACAACACAACGCAGAGGTCACACCGGTTACACAGATTGTAGAAAGACAGCTGATTAACACGGCAACGATCAGCGCTGTTAAAAGAAGAGGAGGAGAGAAGGGGTGATATACACAGGGATGACATGGTCATGCTAATATTAGAGAATTGATTCTTAGGGATTGATTTGAATGCTGCATTCATTCATTACAGATGTCACTAGCCAACATGATTGAACATGGATTACACAGAACGTCTATAGAATCTTTTGAAATCCCAGTAAATCATAAATCTACCATTTACATATGCATGAATGATATTTAGAGTAAGACATAACTTATAGATACATTCCTACAACCTAAACTGAAAATAAAGGCACTAGCACACATCTACTGATCTCCTGAAATTATCCAGAGGGGGTTTACGAGAGAATGTAAAAGTCGAGGGGCCTAATTCCACTTCCCACACAAATGGGATTGCACAAAACTGAAAAAAAAAAAAAAAAAAAAACAAGGCTGGAAAAATTTGACTCGAGTGTAAGCATCGTCTGTGATAGGAAGTCAGTTGATCTCAGAAGGACTGCAAAATCAAATCTATAGAGGCATTCAGGAAGCCAAAGCATGAGTCATTGATTGTTGTCGGTAATCTAAACCAGACCGACAGGGTTTGAATCAGCGAAGTGATGTTAAATCGTCATAGAGGAGGAAGCAAACAACTTGGAAGATGATCTTTACGAGAAAGGGACAGCTACTTTGCTGTAATCAGAATCTCTGTGGTGTGATTATTTTGAGACACATATTCCTGAAGTTACGCAGATGCTGTACAGTCACACTTTGAATCCAAGGCAATCGGTCTCATGCTGACCATCAGTGCTTTGTTGGGATGTGACACCATCTGGTCAGTCCTGCCTCAGTGATTCATGCATTTGGGGACTTTGGTACATTCCTAAATAGATTGTTTCAAGAAACCCAAAGTGATGCTGATGATTAATGAGGATGAGAGAGGACCTGCTGCTACAGAAATAAGAGTAACGTGGAATGTGCAATCAAGACATATATCTGACACATTTGGACAATTTAGCTGTGCTCTCTCATCTCCATCACTCATAGCCATTCAGCCTACTCTCTCTCTCTCTCTCTCTCTCTCTCTCTCTATCACCGGGTGGGGTCTTGTGCAGGAATGAACCATATTAATTACAGACATTTAAAAGCCTTAAAGATTTAAAGATTTAAGATTTAAAAATGGAAACTCTGAATCCCATCAGAGTGTTTTGGTGCAGAATGTGTTCAGTGGCACTTCACATATCAAACAAGGTAACCCCAAGATAACAATGTGGAACTTTGGCTGACATATGAAACATTTAATGAGAATAACATTTATCAGGAATGAAGACATTTCCATTTTGACATCATTTTTTTTTTTTTTTCCAAAAGCAGATGATATATCCTTGTGGACACATAATTAACTGTCTGATCACCAGCATAATTATGAATAACGATGGCCTGTGTGTCCTTTATAATCAATAGCACATGGGAAATAAGAGTTTAATGATCTTTATGTTCTAATGATTTAATGGTTCCAGGGAAGCATTCATTAGTCAAACCCTTCTTATTAGTAACATTTTCTCAATCGAAAGTTATCATCGGGTGAATGTGGCAGATTTGTACACACACAGCAAATATTTATAAAAACTGGTCACATTCACTCAATAAAAACTATGACCTATTTTATTTTTTATCATGTATGAAAAAATTTACATTTTGACATCAAACAAGGTAACCCCAAGATAATGATGCTATGTGGAACTTTGGCTGACATATGAAACATTTACACCATACAATTCCACCCATTTTAATATTATCATATATGAAAACATTTCCATGTTTACATTTGTCTTCTGTGTTCACAGCAAGGTGCCTTAATTACAAAAGCAATTACCAAAAACAGCTACCCAGCCAGCTGAGTGTGTGTTGTCTCCACAGGTTCTGTTAGCTCCTGTTAGCGTCTGAGCCGTCATGTCCGATGCCTTGGAGGGGAAATGTGTATTCATAAAACTTACATTTTGGGGCAGTTCACACTCTGCCAGACCTGAATGCAGCACAATCAGCAGGCCTGCAACACAGCTAGTGAAGTATCAACACAGCATTTTTGGAATACAGCAGTGTTGTGCATATAGTCTGTAGTGGACAGATGGAACAATTTGGGAAAAAGGGGTAAAATAATGTGTCCTGTGTACTGAACTGCTAATTGGATCTGATAAGAGAAGATATACCATTACTATTCTAGATAAAATGCAATGCCTATATTGTCCACATATATTGTTTACATTCTATTTCTTTTTAGCATGTTTGTCATCACTGTGTGTATGTTACAATATCAACAGGTTCAAATCTGCATATTGTTAATCTGTGGAATCTTTGTGGGAGAGGAAAATAACAAAGATTAGTGTGTGTGTGTCTGCAAACATTTTTCCATGCATGTCAGAAGTGAACAACAGATTTAATCATGGACTCCGTCATCTTGGGAGAGATTTCATGATTAAAAAGAGAAAAGCCTCTTTAGGAAGGAAAAGCTGAGGATTCTCAGTGTGTGTGTGTGATTGTGTGTTGGTTTGCTCACACAGCATTTTATGAGCCTACATTTGGACTATGGCGTCATCATTTAGAATGTGCTTTTAATGCACTAATGTGCTTTTGAGGTTTGCAGATGGACACACACACACATGCGTGCAGCAGGATGAGATAACTGAAATGGATATGGAGAAAAAAAAAAAAAAAACCTAAAGGAAGTGTACATTGAATCACCACAAGAGTCCTTTTTAAAAGCATCAACAGACTTGAAGGACAACGCTGAAACACCGCTCCTCCTGGTCACTGCACAGAGTGACTGTTTCTTTAAGCGTAAAAAAACATTAAATCATAACTAACGTTCCATCACCCACTACGATCATCTCAAATATATTCCGGGATATTCCGAAAGAGTATCCTCCTGGTTCCGTTATAATAATCAACTTTCACTTCTTGATTGAATTGATGTGTTGCACGTGCTCATCTTCAAGCCCTCTTGACATCACACCTACAGCACAACAAAATATTCAGTGCTCTTGACCCTGGCCTTCTTAAAACTACTAATTGCTACCTCTTTGCTGGCCAAGTGTGTGATTATTTTAAGAAAGCCACCATTTAGCCTTTATTGAAAAAGCCAAACCTTGATGAAACACTTCAACAGAATTATAGGCCCATTTCAAAAGCACTGTTCTTGTCCAAAATACTCAAGTGGTGGTTATGACCCAACTTTTAGGTGTGTGAGAATAATAACAATTTTGACCAAGTCTGGATTCCACATTTGACATAGTATTATATTACTAACATTAAAACTGAAACAATAATGTTATGTCCCGAAATGCAAGCAGGTGGACCCCTACCATTCCGCTAATATTAAAACTGCTAAAAATGTAGGCATCATATTCAATTCCGACGTAAACTTCAAAACACATGTCAATCAAATCATTAAATCTTGCTACTCCCATTCACAAAATCACATTTGTTCTTTCCCTCTCTGATTTAGAAAAGCTTCTTCCTTTCTTTTCTCTCACCTGGAATCTTACTGTCAATTAGCAGTGATAACCACTGCAACTACTATGCTGCCCCATTTCTGAAATGTGACCTATAATTCCTCTTACTACTGTAATTAGACTTATAAAGTTCATGTATGATCTTTCAGCTCTAACATGTATCCTTTCATTAACAATTAATGGTGGGAATGACTTGATCATCATTGCAACAACAACAACAACAACAACCCACTCGGTTTCATAACTGGGACACGGCATAGCTGTGTCACTCATGCTAATGTGCCATGTTACAAAACCACAGAATCGCACACAGGAAACAACCACTTCAACGTGCATCATGGTGTAACATCATATCAGTCATTAATTCACAGACACTGAGAGATGTAGTGATGGACCAGTCAACAACAGGAAGATCGCTAAATGTATAATAAATAACTTCAGTGTGTTAATCATGATTTATTTGCACGGCCCATATTTATAAATTAGTTTAACTCACACAGCTTTACAAGTTGCAGCATCCTCTGTCCTTAACCCCTGAAGAAGAAGAGTGAGGAAACAACAGCATGCCACACATAGCTGGACACATGCATTCCAAAAATGGAAACACCAACATCTGCCACTACAGTCACACTCCACTATCAGCAGCCACCAGGATCACACTCCACCATCGTCCTTAATCACAATCAGCTGCCACAGTTGCTTTCTGGAACTCATACCTGTTATGTCTGAGCAGGGCGGCTGATAACCTACCCAGCATTCGCTGTTGCGTTGGGAGCTGCTGAGCCACGCTGGACAGTAGGAGCAGGCTGAAACTGAAACCTTTTCAGCTTGTGGATAAAGCCTGAAGATATGAAACTATCCTGAATTACAAAAAAAGAAGGACAGCAAATATGCCAAATAGCAGAGCAAGGACCATCTTCTGATCTTTTTAGAGACAAAATAATCCTTTATTTGTCCCACTGCCTAATTAACATGGTTATGGACAACACCCAACCAGTTTATTTGTTTGAAAGAAGAAAAAAAAAAAATAAAAATAACAAAATGATTTAAATCCACTTATCAGAAAAAGAAGTTCCACATCTTTCAGTAGATGGCAGGACAATTGTCAATTTAGAATCGTTCATGCACAGTGACAGCCACATGGATACTTCATCATCTTTAATGGGAAAAGACGTGGTCTTAAGTGCACCTAATCATTGTGACTCAGGATTCCAGGGGACAGTCAGGAAGTTCTTATATCGCCAAGTCTAGACAGTGGTATTGTCAAGGGTCTTCCATCACCTACAAAAGTTAAAAAAGGGGTAATTTACGTCATAGTAATGTGGGTATTAACGCCACAGGAAACGGTCTGACATGGGGGAGGATTCTAAAAGTACAACACCTTTCTGTTCCAGGAGAATGAAAGACTTAGCAGGCATTGGCCTCAAAATGATGGCTTTGTGTTTCAACATGAAAACATACAGTATATGTCAGCAAGTTTCCAGAAACCTATGGGACACGGGTATCGATACGATGTGATGTCAACCATTGGTTTGTGAACTATCAATTTGAAGCCTTGAGTTTGCCATTTTTGCCAGCTACTTGTTTTTTTAAATCATATTTGACTGCTCTCATTGGAGCTCAGCAGTTATGAATCAAAAAGCATCCGCACTTCAACATTAATTCAACAGTCAAGCCTCAGTTTCGTAGAAGTGTGTTACAAAATCAATATTATGGATCCCCAAAAACATACACAGTGCAATATAGAAGTATAAAGTACGCCATTGATTGTTCCACCTTATGATTTCAGCCTAAAATATTTTCGTCACCTGTAGTAAGTGTTGACTTTTAAACTTTTTAAATATCAACGCTTCCATGTTTGCATGGCTTCTCAACTTTTTTCTGTATAAAAAAGAAAAACAAATAATCATTCAGATTGTCCCTGTGGAAATAACACCACCACAGACACAAGCACCCTGGGGGAACATGGCAGCAGTGTGACACTTTAGAGACTTAACACCATGGAGTGTGGAGGGTGCTACTTTGTCCCTTCACTGCTGCCGTGGTGTGAGCGTGTCCAGAGGGGCCCTGGCGGTGCAGTCACGTGCTGCCTTCTTCTCTACAACTGATTTCACTCAGCCTGTCTGAGTTTCTTTCGCTCACATTATCAAACAGAGGGCGAGAGAGATGGTGTCAGGTCCTGGGTCTGTGCCTGTCAACAGTGCATGCTGCTCTTAATTTTCAGTCACACAATGCACACTTGTTAACGTACAGACGCGTGTGGGTTTCGATTCATCAGGAGAACAAGACAAGTGAAAGAAACAACTTGTCTTTACCTCAGAGGGTCTGCAGCAGTCATGAATGAATGCAGGAGTCCGTTTAATATCTTTTCACCGATTCTGAGGAGGCCATCTTCTCTGATACCACATTGTGTGATCACAGGGCAGTGTCCTGATGTCAGCCGAAAACTCTTTCCACTTCACCTGGTCTCAATGCACCTTCTACAGGCTTTCAACTGACTGCTCAAAATAGTCAAAAGAAAGTACATTTCGCACAGTAATGATGGAACCCTCACTCTCACTCGCTCTGAACACTTTTAGTCGAGTTGATAGAAGCCTGGAAAAAAGTAAAGTGGTGGCCTATAAATGGAAAAAATCTGATGAGCTCACTGGCTTTGAAGTAAACCAACTGGGAGAGTCCAGGCCTTTGGAGACCAGATACAAAGTTGATGAATTCATATTTCAATGAAGTTCCTGAATTTGTGCAATGATTTCACAAGAGTTACTTACATTACACAATAGTGTATGATTTTGACCTGGAAAAAAAAAAAAAAAAAACACACTGTTCTAATTTTTCAGTTTACTTTGTGCTGTTAGGCGTTTCCACCAAGATAGAACGACAGTGCAAAGAGATTGTCTTTGTGCTTTGAACTCATTATTTTAATTGCTGATGAACAGCACGTTGTTATGAATGTGTTTGGTTCTTGTGTGCTGATTTGTATCAACCACGCTGTTGTCCTTGAGTCCTGTTCAATGAAATTCCAAATCTTCATATTGTATTAACAATGTTTGTGTTTGTATGTTTCCTACAATTTTTTTTTTTTTTTTTTTTTTTTTTTCAGAATTATGAGGTTGCTACCTTCACCTGTGTGCACCTAATTTTCAGTGTGGATAAACCCTGAATAGCCGTTGCAAATAAAATGATGAAACATTGTGATTGTTTTCTTGAAATTGCAGCAAGACAGTTGTGTCATGGCCAGCAGAAAAGTAGTTTACAAACAGCAGTAGCACTAGGAAATTAAGTAAATTTGTATCTGATGCATCATGTTAAGCTATCTTGTAATTGTAGTGGCACAGGAGATAACATCTCTGGAAAGTGTGAGTCAGGATGAATGATATTGATGTGTTGCATGTGTTAGGCCTTAACTGAGTTATGACTCAGAATCTTCTCCAGCCTCACCTCCCCTTCCCCTCCTGCTGAATGTCCATGTCCATTAAAGACGGCGTCATTTAATTTCCCTGGAACAATAAGTTCAATTACAGAGAAGCACAGTGAATATTAAATTCTTCTGCACTCTGAATCCTGTTTGAATCGAGTTTAAGCCACAACCCACTGGTTCAGTGGAAAGATAACAAATCTGAAGGCGTCTGTTTTAGTTTTCTGTTACAAGAAAATCTAATTCAGGCCGCTGCAGCTCCTGTACACAGATCAGCCGTGTTAAACGGGTAAATGGCAGAAAAGAAACAATATATTTACTTTCAAAAAATCCCAGTAGCTTGCATTGGTGCTTCATTCCTATGAAGTCTAACATATTAGGGTCAAGCAATTAGAAATAAAAACTTGACCAACAGTGTTTGGGTAAAATCAAGTATAAGTAAGTGTTCTTTGTAAAACTGAAGAAGGGGATAAACGAACAAAAACAACTAACTGAAAACTCCAACAAAAAGAAGATTTACCACCACAACAAAAGAGCATTAACAGAAGTGATGCTGGAAAACACACAGAGCACAGGTCACTGCTGCTTCTTAATGTGTTGCCATGTTACCCACACACACACACATGGATGAGTCCTTGATTAGATCAGGAATCAGAGTAACGCTTCAATGGCATGTAAAAAAAAAAAAATGTTGTTGGGCCGAGCAATTTCATTCATAGCGGCGATAAACTAAATGTTTAAGGTCATTAATGAAATCAAACGGATTCAACACTGCGCTCATGAAGAGAAGCTAATTTCATCTCATTGTGCAATAGTTGTTACTGTCCCTCCCCTGGGATCACACACACACACACTCTAGAAGCAATGCTCAGTGCTGCGTATTCTAACAGCAGGTCTGAGGAGAAGTGGATAGCACAAAAACAACTCACAACACACACATAGAAGCAGCTGCACTGACTCACAAACACTGGAGCTGTGTATCTGTGACCTGTGTACTGATCAGTCAGCTCGACCGCATTAATACCTGATAAGGTGGGTGCAGAGGACACCTGTGTGCTGCTCTCCATAATAATCCATGGTAAATAATGAGGCAGAAGAGTGGGACCTTATATTTGCACACCTTCACCAGCCATCCAAGCTGCAGTCTAAATCAAATCTGTTCAAACGCAGGTTATATAAGTTCCTTAAATATAGAAGGAATTCCAAAAGTTTATTTTGGCAGAATAACCATATTGTATGTATAATGAAAGCAGCGTCATTAATGTTGAGCTTTGATCATCTAGGGTGAGACTGCCAGAAACGCGGGTCGGGAAATCACAGAGACATGAAATGTAGATCCAGGGAGATCACAGGGAAGTCATGATGCTTAGAGTGTGGTTGGTGCATTTATAAAGCTCTGAGTCCTCATACTCCAATCTGAGAATAACCATGGTGGGAACCACCAAGTGCAGTTAAAAAGAAGTGCATTCATGCCGTATGCAAAATAAGCCAAGCGTGCAAATCATCCAAACTCTGTGTCTATCACAACCTCGGCTGTGAAGTGCAAGGACTTAGTACTTGGATCGCCCTAGTCGCGGTGTAGTGCCGTGCTTGATCTATGGTAGTAGCACTCTCGCTCAATGGAGACAGGTGCACCGACTAAAGAGTGAAAGACAATAGAGGGAGAACTGCCCTGCAATAGTTGGCAGTAAAGATGAAGGGTTTTAACTGAGCTGCACACCACTGAATACTGTAGCATCCAATGTGAAACCAGAGCAGGATAAAGATGAATATGACTGCGGGAGTTTAGTTTACTCTCTGGATCAATCAATACTCAAAACACTGACAGGTATTTATAGCCTGATTTGGTGTAATATTACAGTTGGATGCTCAACATTCAACAAACTATATGTTGGTGTCTATTTGCACTGCAGGTCATAACAAGTGCAGATGTGTGTAGGACTTGGATTTAATGGGCAGTGGTTGCCGTCGTGGCTGTCAACTGGACTGAACCTTTATGGAGTAGCCAGCACCCTGACACGGTGTAATGTCACGACCATCTGTGTTTTTATCTCCTGCCTGCCTGTTTGTTTCCTGCGAACTGAAAGGGTTTCTCTGACAGTGGTATAAGTGCTGCCCTTGCTCTCCATCACTGACCCGTGTAATATTTGGACAGCTGCCTGGGTCAGGGCCCTCTCTGGGTGGAAATGATGACAGGGTAGTGTTTCACCAGTGCCAACGAGCTGACCATGCATACGGCATGTCAATTACAGATGCTGTGGGACTGCTCCAGGAAGGAAGGCTAAACAGGAGTGAAGGAAGTAACTGAGCGAGTGTGAGGACATAATAAAGTCCTTTAAAGGCTCATTTACACACTTCTACGCTGCACCGCCATAGCAATGTTGACAGAGGTTCTGATTTGTCATGTCCTCTCATTCACATTAAGTCTTGGAATTTGTTTTTTTTTTGTAATGTTTTGATTACCATGTCATGTTTGAATCAGGTCACGTAGTATAGATTCATGGTCACGCCTTGTCTGCTGTCTTTTCCTCTGAAAAGTAACTCCCCTCTTGTTTCAGATCACTTGCTCTTCCTGCCGCTTGAGCCCCACCTGTGTGATTATTGGCCCCTCCATTTAACCCTATCTATATCTAGTGTATGTCTTCCCCTGTTGCCATTTTGTCTTGTCACATTCCACCAGTCCCACCAGTCTTTCCATACATCGTCCTTGTTCTGGCCAAGTTGGGTTTTTTGTTCCTTGCTTCCTGAGCCTTTGTGCGTTGTCTAGTTTTGTTTAGATTCCCCTGTGCCTTTTCCACAGCGCACAGTTTATCAACGCTGTTTTCAGTGTTTTGACTTTATTAGTTCTGCTCCTCAGGAGCGATTTTCAGTTTTGTAAACTCTCCATCAAGTATTTTTCTTAGATTAATCTTGCATCCTTTGTTTAAAAAACATTTTTATTTTTGATCTGTAAGGTCTTTGGTTTCTTTCTGTGTCCCAGTCGTCATTTGATTGAGCAACTTCTCAAAACATTGTTGAAATTTCTTCTTGCTATCTTCTGGTCATCTCACTTGAACTATTGGCTACATCGCCCCCCTCAGATCTCTGACGGTACTGCAAAAGATTTGCGCCAAGGCTGGGTCGGTTTCCTCTATGCAACAACATTTAACCTTTAAATACTTGCACAATGCACATGTTCCTAAAGAACTGTGATGATGGAAATATATTAAAAGAATAATTTAAGCAAAGCCAGAAGATAGCATTATCCTCACCCTCATTAAGTTGAAATTACAATAACATTAAATAATAATATTAATAATAATAAAGCCCCCTCCCCCCAACCATGCCTCTTGGCTCATAAACTTAATGCATTTCCCTGTCCGTGCTTATTATCCTATTAGTATAACATTGCATTACATGATTGGCTGTATTAACCTGCTGAAGGACCTTGGGATAAGAATTAGTTGCGGCCTGGGTCTCTATTAACCTCACTCCACCCCCCTACCTGTTCGTTGTGAATGAAGGTTTGTTGTGAGGTAATTTTATTTAATTAAGACACACAAATGGGCAGTGTAAGGAGGTATGGAAAGAACAGAGTGAGGTCTGAGAACATGAATTTTGCTCAGGCACACTTCTCAAGGTGAGACACTACATGGAAAGAGGGAAGTTTAATGCACTTCCCCATGGAACTTTCTGGATCAATTACTGGCCCAGCGTCTTGGCTGGGGCAAAAGCAATGTATTAAACAAAAAGAAAATAGCTATGGTGGCAAAGCAAAGAAAGAAGGTCAAACCTTCAAGGAAACCAAATATCAGTACTATATATATATATATATATTATATACTTCAGTGTATATAAACCAATTATGACCAATTAATCTGTCATGGACATCAACTGAAAGTGCTTCAGTAGGTGCTATAATTCATGACAGTGTTTGGCATATGTTGTGGCTGATAAGAGCTTTTATTTCTGTAAGAAAATCAGACATCCTCATTTCTCATGTGTATTATGTTCAATGTAATGAGGAGAAGTGATGAATGAAAGAACACCTGATGATAGCCAGGGTATTTCAATTTCAATTTGAGCCGCAGGAGTGTTTGCTGCTTTAAGGTGCCCTTCTCCCAGTGCGCCAGGTTTTCCCCTTTCTTCTCCTCCAGCTCTTTCCTGATCCTCTGTGTCTTCTGCTGAATGGCAAACAAAGGATTTCAAGAGGATTTTTCACTCCAACCTCCAGGAACCAATGACAGACAAAAGCAAGTGGTCTGGTAAGAATTGTGTCATACGGGGCTGCGGCTGGCTCGCCTCGTCATGTCTCCGGCTTTCTGAGGGCTTTCTGTCTCTGTTGTCTGTCAAAGTGAACGTCTCCAAGGTCACAGCAACGCATATTTTTGGTATTTGTCCTTTTGGCACATGTTGCAGGCACAGAATGGTGTTTGCTTCCTCTCATACAGGTTCAATAACTTTCTCCATCACTCCCTTTGATGACATTCTTTTTATTTCTCTCCTTCAAACTTGCATATCATGAATTTCCTCTAATTCTCCCACTTTATCCACTGACTTCCACAGTGCAAACGTTTCTTTCTGAACACCTTTGTATGTGTGTGGGTGTCAAAGTGTGCATGTGGGGGTTATTTTCTGTGCAAACCAGCAGCAAATAAGGGGATAGAGGAGGAAAGCACAATTGGCTGGGGCTTAACTTACTTTACATAATTGTTGCCTATAAATGCATTCCCAAACATCAGGGGTTTAAGCGGCTGATATGCTTAACGGAGAGAGAAAGGGGTACTGAGGCTGTCATAAGCCGCTCTGGCAATGGAGATGGAGAGGAGGAGAAAGAGGCACAGACTGATTGCATGGAAGAACAGGGAAAAGGGAAGTGAGAGAGTCAGCAAACTAGAAAAACGGTACAGTCAGGACGTCCACTAACATGGTTTGGCTGCTGCCTTTGTTAAGCTACAGTGCACAGGACTCATTGAAAGCTTTATTAGACTTTACAGGATGAATGACCCACACCTGGCTTCAGTGTGTACTTCCTAATCCTGTTGTTTCGATAGCTGTGTGTATGACATTCACTTTCTAACTGAGACAAAAAACTCTCAGTGAGGCGACAGCTCTCACGGACGTCCATAGAGGGTGTTATGCCCAGATTGTTTTAAAGTAGGAGGTCCAAACCACACCACACCAACCCTAACCCTGAGAGGGAGAAGGGGAAGACAGACAGCCAATTTGAAACTTCCAGGACAAAATACAGGCACCAATACATTTTCTTGACCTTTTCTGTGGGAAGGAATTTGGCTTTGTGACTTAGTCAAATTTTGGAAAAAAAATGTCCTCCCATTGACTTGAAAGGGAAAAGGTTTTTCGTCTCTAACTTTCTTTCTGAATGTCCGAGAGACTCGTGGTTATCATCAATCAACTCTAACCCTAACCACAACCAAAACCCTAACCCCAGCCCTAACCCTAACCCTAACCCTAGCCCCAACCCTAAACCTACCACAAACACCTTTAAACACTTCCCTGACTCTAGATCTAGTCCTTAAAACAACTTTAAAACCTGCATTGACCCTAGATCTAACCCTACCAACAATTTTAAACTCCGCAGTGACCGTAAACTTAACGCAAATTGCAACCTTAAAACTCAACCCTAACCCTAGCCCCAACCCTAACCCTAACCCTAGACCCAACCCTAACCCTAACCCTAGCCCTAACCCTAGCCCTAACCCTAACCCTTGCCCCAACCCTAACCCTAACCCTAACCCTAACCCTAGCCCCAGCCCTAACCCTAACCCTAACCCCAGCCCTAACCCTAACCCTAACATTGGGGTTGAAAAATATGTCACACAAAAAACACTCCAATCGACTCCAAATGACCTGAAACGTGCTCTAAAACACTTTCTGTGGGAAGGAATTTGGCTTTGTGACTTAGTCAAATTTTGGAAAAAAATGTCCTCCCATTGACTTGAATGGGAAAACGTTTTTTGTTTCTTTCTGAATGTCCGAGAGACTCGTGATTATCATCAATCATTTAACCCCTAGCCCTAGCCCCAACTCCAACCCTGACCTTAACTCTAACCCTAACCACAGCCAAAACCCTAACCCTAACCCTAACCCTAACCCTAACCCTAACCCTAACCCTAGCCCCAACCCTAAACCTACCACAAACACCTTTAAACACTTCACTGACTCTAGATCTAGTCCTTAAAACAACTTTAAAACCTGCACTGACCCTAGATCTAACCCTAACAACAATTTTAAACTCCTCAGTGACGGTAAACTTAACGCAAATTGCAACTTTAAAACTCAACCCTAACCCTAACCCTAACCCTAGCCCCCGCCCTAACCCTAACCCTAACCCTAGCCCCAACCCTAACCCTAACCCTAACCCTAACCCTAGCCCAACCCTAAACCTACCACAAACACCTTTAAACACTTCACTGACTCTAGATCTAGTCCTTAAAACAACTTTAAAACCTGCGTTGACCCTAGATCTAACCCTACCAACAATTTTAAACTCCGCAGTGACCGTAAACTTAACGCAAATTGCAACCTTAAAACTCAACCCTAACCTTAGCCCCAACCCTAACCCTAACCCTACCCCCAACCCTAACCTTAGCCCCAACCCTAACCCTAACCCTAACCCTAACCCGAACTCTAGCCCTAACCCTAACCCTAACCCTAGCCCCAACCCTAACCCTAACCCTAGCCCCAACCCTAACCCTAACCCTAACCCTAGCCCCAGCCCTAACCCTAACCCTAGCCCCAACTCCAACCCTGACCCTAGCCCTAACATTGGGGTTAAAACAAATGTCCCACAGAAACCACACCAGTCGACTCCAAATGACCTGAAACGTGCTCTAAAACACTTTCTGTGGGAAGGAATTTGGCTTTGTGACTTAGTCAAATTGTGGATAAAAATGTCCTCCCATTGACTTGAATGGGGAAAAAAGTTTTTCGACCCTAACTTTTTCCCTGAATGTCCTAGACACTCGAGGGTAGCGTCAATCATCGAACCCCACGCCCTAGCCCCAACTCCAACCCTGACCTTAGCCCTAACCCTAACCACGGCCGAAACCCTAACCCTAACCCTAACCCCAGCCCTAACCCTAACCCTAACCCTAACCCTAGCCCCAACCCTAAACCTACCACAAACACCTTTAAACACTTCACTGACTCTAGATCTAGTCCTTAAAAGAACTTTAAAACCTGCATTGACCCTAGATCTAACCCTACCAACAATTTTAAACTCTGCAGTGACGGTAAACATTACGCAAATTGCAACCTTAAAACTCAACCCTAACCCTAGCCCCAACCCTAACCCTAACCCTAACCCTAGCACCAACTCTAACCCTAACCCTAACCCTAGCCCCAACCCTAACCCTAACCCTAGCACTAACCCTAACCCTTGCCCCAACCCTAACCCTAACCCTAACCCTAGCCCAAACCCTAACACTAGCCCCAACCCTAACCCTAACCCAAACCCTAGCCCCAGCCCTAACCCTAACCCTAACCCTAGCCCCAACCCTAAAACTACCAGAAATACCTTTAAACACTTCACTGACTCTAGATCTAGTCCTTAAAACAACTTTAAAACCTGCATTGACCCTAGATCTAACCCTACCAACAATTTTAAACTCCGCAGTAACCGTAAACTTAATGTAAATTGCAACCTTAAAACTCAACCCTAACCCTAGCCCCAACCCTAAACCTACCAGAAATACCTTTAAACACTTCACTCACTCTAGATCTAGTCCTTAAAACAACTTTAAAACCTGCATTGACCCTAGATCTAACCCTGCCAACAATTTTAAACTCCGCAGTGACTGTAAACTTAATGCAAATTGCATTAAAACTCAACCCTAACCCTAGCCCCAACCCTAACCCTAACTCAACCCTAACCCTAGCCCATACCCTAACCCTAACACTAACCATAACCCTTACCCAACACTAACCATAACCCTTACCCAACCCTAACACTAGCCCTAGCCCCAACCATAACCATAACCCTAACCTGAACCCTAATCCTAGCCCCAACCAAATACCTAACTCTAACATAGATTATTTAATGCTTCCTTGAAATTGAAATACCAACATAACACTGCACTCCAGTACAGCCAGAGCAGTTATTGTATCCTTAACTTAACCCCTTGGTCAGGGCCGACAGGGCCACACACTAACAGAAGTGATCAGCGAAGCCAGAACCTGCCAACCCATTCAAGGGTTTTTCCTTATTTCATTCAGTTTTACTCTCTTTCCTAATTAGTCTGCACTGTCTTATTCTACAGGGTTCTCTATCTCCCCTCTCTTCTCTTATTCAGTCAGAATTGGGACAAGAAGCAAGGTCATGTCCAAAGTTACTAAAGTCCATTACTTAGTATCTGTAGTACAGGATATGCCCTATTATCCACAGCAGTGGCCATGGTAACCAAGGTTGATCCGAGGTATAGATAACTAGAATAAGGACCATGGATCCTTAGAAATATTCTCTTAGAAATGAGATTTTAGAAGCTCAACTGTACTCCCACTGATTCAGAGCTCACGTTTGGATGTGATTATAATATAGTTGTTCCTATGAGTCATATGTTTAACATCTAATGCAAAATTAAGCCACCGCTCTACTTGTAACTCACTTTCATGGGGTAGGAAGAGGGGTGAAATGGGATTGGGTCTTAATGAGAATATTGTACCGACACAGGTGTGTCTGTTTTGTGAGCTTGTTAATGACTGTATTGCTCATCACCTTTCTCCTTGATTAATTCTGCTTTGGATATGGATATGATTATGTCTCTTGAATCCTCGTTCCCCCACCTTGCACGATTTCCACCCCACCCTCCAGTCACCCGCCTGATGCTTACACCTCCATACAGGAGAAGAGGGGAGGGGGCCATTGATCAATTGTCAGCAGCAGAGGAGGGCCCTGCGGATCAAGAGCTGCAGGAGGGGGGATGGTTGTAAAGTTGGAGCCCATCCACTTTCCTGTCTTTAAATCCTCTAAGCTGCTGGAGAGCCTCTGGGTGTATCCTCTCCCATCCTGTGCCAGCTTGCTTTTGTCTGCCGACCGTAAGCCCAAATCATCAGCAAGATCCCTGCCCCTCCTCTGGCTGCAGTTCCCGTCCGAAATCCCAGCCACTACCTTGCTCCTGGCCCCAGAGCTGTTCTGATAAGAGGATTTCCCCCCTCAAGCTGCAGATTCGTAGCTCAGATGCTCAGCTGCTGACCGTGCTGAGGTGAGGTTGTCAAATGTAGATTCACAGCATTGTCACGCCTCATCAGGTGGTATGATTTCTCTCTTGCTGTGCTGCTGTGTTTCTCTCTGCTGCCTCTGCACTGAGAGAAGCAGTGCTGGTCTCTGCATAGAAAGGTCCTGAACCATTAAATGACTTATCCACAGGCTCAAGTGAATCTTTCCATTCAAGTCCTGTTTGTATGGTTAAAAGAATGTGTCTGTTTTATTGTCAAAATCTGACACAAAGCTGCCAATTCTGACAATAATCAAGCAACAATGTCTGTGTGCGTTTGTGGGTCTGAGGGACAGCCAGCACCTGTCAGTGGGGAAGGGGACACAGTTTTGAGCTGAGTGGAGGATCAGAACATCTCTGGATGATGGTGTGTGGGTGAGAGTGGGTGAGAGCTGAGTTGGACAGGAAGCTATATAATCGAGGGGAAGGGGATTTCAGAGGGAAACGAAGAAGAGATCTGTAAGGAAGATGTCAGGGTTTAGACGGTTTAGATGAAGATGAAAACCTTCAACTGACCTCGAGGCTTCAGCTTGAGAATTCTGAATAGTATCAGTACAGTGAAATAATTTACCTATTCAATTTTTAGGGGAATGATGGTGTGCAACATCTCTTTATATAACCTGATACATATATTTTGCATGTGTGCACATTGTCCCATCAACTTTGTTTTAACAGTAAAGTGTAAGTTTAGAACACACAGTCTGCGCCATAGATTATAGCCCCCTTTCAGTAATTAATTTCTTCAGTTCAAACACACTCTGAGGGCTGAGCTATTTCCTAGGGAGTGAGCCCCCTGTTGGCAGGCAGTCATCCCCATCATCCAGCCTCAATGCCACCCGTTCCTCTGTCCATCCTTCTATCGTTCCCTCCCTCACATCCACCCAGTCCATCAGTGTGAGTCAGTGTTCAGAGCCATGGGGATTCTGGCAGTCTGTCTGCCACCTCATTACTGACCTTCCTCCTTCATGTCTTCCTCCCACAGTGTCTTCTTCCCTCCTGTCACTCTCTCCTTCACTTGCTCTTTTTCTTGTCCATCTCTCCTCTCATTTTGTTTCTCTCCTTTCATCTTTTCTACATCTACATCCCTGACCCGTCGTTCTACCCGATGGTGCTCAATCTCTTCCTCATAATATTTTCCCTCTGTCCTTCCGCCCTCCCCCTCTGTCCATGTATATGTTGATAAATGCGGTGCCCTGGCCGGCAAAATTGCTTATACTTGTTCATTTTCATATAAGTATCATCCTGCAGCCAAAGTGCAGTGAAGGAGTCAAGGAACATATTCTCCAGAGCTATATTGGTGGATATTAGAGAGGTTGCAAGGTTTCATTGCAGTGATGATGAGGGAGATGGCAGATGAAGGGAGATTAGGAGAAGTGGGCATCGAAGGAAACTGCAACAGAAAATTGTGATAAGAAAACAGCAGATGGAATAATTCTTAAAACAAAGATTGCACTGATTTCTATTCCTCTCTCCTTTCCAAAGGCAGTGTGTTTCAGTTTGATTATCCGCCTGGTTCCTGTTAGCGTGACATCTCAAGAATGCCTTGGGGAATTGGTTCACTTGGATTCAGATATTAATTTGATTTTAGTGATTGAAGGTTGTGAGTGACTGTACACAACATATCCTCGGCAACTTTGGAACAAATGTTCATTTTGTTTCACTGATTCAATTTGTGTGGCCACAGTTCAAAGTCACAGTGGGCTTCATTCTCACTTGAAAACTGACCAGTTATTGCTTGAGATTTCATCAGATTTAAGTGGAAAGGTCAGTGACCTCAGCTGAATAAATACGTAAACTAAATCTGCACCGACTGGCACTTTATCTGTTATATGCTACAGCAAACATGTCACATATATTTATTTTTAAAAGACAACTGGAGTTACACTCACAGTAACCAAAACAAAGTTTCTACACTGTCCTTCACTGGCCTTAAAAACAGTGTCATCATTTTAGCCATTCCTTATTTAAACAAATGACTCCTGCCTGCCACAAGCTAATGAGCCTGCTTGCTGCCAGCAATGGTTTTAAGTAAGTGCACTGTCTCAACAAACCATTTTTCTTTTGGAAGGTGCTTGGAAGAGCACAAACCTTTAATGAATGTAACACAATTAATTAAAAACAATGATCCTGTTGCTTCGAGATTATTCTTCAACTTGAGGAGTAACTGCTGCAAAGTAACCCTGCTTCTGCTGCTCACCCAGATGGAACAGAGCTCACAGCAGGAGTCTTCCAAGGGGTTTGGGGGGGGGGGGGGGGGGGGGGGTTTTATGGTCCTCAACCAAACCTCTAGTGTTTCAGTTTTCATAAAGTTTACACACAGTCTTGTAAGTGGTGTGGTGAGAAGCAGATCGACAGTAGACTGATTTTTTTTTTCTTTCCTTCTTCTAAAATCTTATATGTAAGGTTTAAGTTACATATAAGATTTTATATGGACAGAGGAGAACAGAGCTAGTTTGTGCACTGTTACTTGTGAACTAAGTTCATTTGGTAGAGTTTTAATGTAATCATGTTTCAACCTGAAGTAATTCAAAAGAACAGTCGGGCAACCCCTCTTGCCTCTGTCCTCACTGTTACTGCTGAGACTCTCTATACTGGTGTTAAACTACACACCCTTATAATGAGTCATAGATTTTAAAGGTCGTAACCTTGTTACGACTTTCACTTCCTCCAGATAGTCAAGTTTCATCATCTTCTCTGCACTATATATAAATATATGGCCATCAATATCAATAAGAAACCCATGCATTTATATAGACCAAGTTAAGGTTAGGGCCTCCAGTGTCCTTGATGTTGGACATCTGCAGGAAATGTGTGGTCTCACAATGCACACACCGCTCACTGTGATTTATGACTCGTCTATTATTTTGAAAACAAACTTTCATAGAGAAATGTAGAGTGGATCAATAAAAATGTCCTTCCAACTGACTGAAATATATGACTCAACACTTCACTGTAAACAGGTTCATCATAATTTTGTGCGCTATATTAGAGAGCAGCAGCCGGGAGTATGAGTATGCTTATTTTTTGCTCTCGCTCTACTTGTGTATTCTCACATCTTACCATAAAGTCTATTTATATGCCCAGTTTAGTTCCGATAACATCTAAGAAGTCACTATAAAACAGCATGATAAACAAAAGATGAAAAGAGACCATTTAGACTCCAGTGTCTTTCTTACTTCACACTTAATAACAGGCGATGTAGCTCAGTGGTAGAGCGCATGCTTTCAATCCCCAGCATCTCCAGAGCTTACTTTTGTGGGCAAACGGTGGCTTAGGTGATCTAGTGTTCTGGAGGATGACTGGAACGTTCGTGTCCCAGGCAGACATCCGTTGAGGAGCAAGTGAACTAGCACCCTGAACACACTGCACATAGCCAACAAAGATCTAATTCTGCCTGCTGCCACAGCCATTGTGTGGGAAGTTGATGAGGCTGCGTGGACAGCTGATAAAGCACCGCTCTTCAACACAGTGGTGTGCTGCATAAGTGAGATGGTGCAGGTGTCAAGGTAAACACCTGAATGTTAAAACAACCCCAACAGCAAATGAAAAATAAGGTCTGTTGGAATGTACGTTGAACACGTGTAAATTTGTTTAAACCTGAATAATGTATGAATTGAGCCAAATATTAAAATACATAAATACATTACTTTCTTTTTGTTGAGGACTTAAATATCGGTTACAAACTTATCTATAAAATAGTAATACACTGTGTGAAATTCACACAAGGTAAATATCACCCTCGTCCAAAAAGTTGCTGTTGAAGCTTGTTTGTGATGGGGGGGGGCATCCTCGAGCAAACTGTAGCTTTGATTTTGACCTTATTAGTTTTATCATGTGTTCAAATGTGTTATCTTCAACCAGGGATTTGTGTTAAGCACAATGTATTATTTTTGTATCTGTTTTAAGCCTGTTTATTTTCACCTAATCACTTTCTGTGATACACAGGATCGGCTGTGTTGTGAACCTGGTCAGCCCCAAAGCAAACTTCTGGCTCAGATATCAGAGGAAAGCAAGGTGACAATTGAGCTGATATGAGCTCTTCCTGTTGATTTAGATCAAGAGCTCCACCTCATGGTTTCATCAAAACTTTACTTTGACACAGCACGTGTGTCTAAAAATAAAAAAAAATAGACACACGTTGAAACTGTTCCCCTTTCGGGTTATTGACCTTCAAGCAAGAGTTATTGGACGGAGGACCTCGGCTGAAAGAAATCATTCAGGGGAATTGTGAAATAAATAAGATAAGATCATCTTTATTGTACCCAGCAGGAAACTGATCTTTTTCTCTCTGCGGCCATTTCTCCAACAGGGACAGGACAAGTCACCATACGTCACCTAAGATCAAGATGCTTTGGAGAGCTTTAAAGATTTGACTCAGAGAATTCAGACCATGTGCAGCAGCTGTGGATCGATAAAAATGAGAGGAGCTAAGGTAAAGAATCCAGCACTCAGTGGAGATTCTGTTCAGTAAAATGGGACTATGCAGTCAGAGCTGCGGTTGTTCGCTCTCGATGTCAAAACTAAAGCACGCAACAGAATGAATGACTAGGTGTGACTGAAGGGGCACTATTGCTCAGTAAGAGGTATTAATTTACGCAATAACTGACATAAATTAACCTCCAAGGTTAAAACACAGCACCATCACCACATTGCTCAATACGTAAGAAGAAAATGGAAGAGCCCAATTTTGAAAGAGTAACACAACCTGACAGATGGAGTTGCGTCACCTTTATGCTCACAGAGGAAGAAAATCCCCATTATGGAGGAGGTTTAGGTGTTTTATAGAGTCCCGGATTGCCATGAATCTTCCCCACAAAGAAAATAAGGAGCATTATTCTAAGCTACTGGTGTAGAAATGAACATAATAAATCACTTTCATTTGATACCTCTTTTCCTTGCTAACAGCTGTGCAGTTGATATTGGAGCATATCCAGTGAAAGTGAGGGGCTACGTGATATAACATATCTCATTTCAAGAGAGCATGAGGGAGTACTGCCCATCACCTGAAGTTCTTTACGTCAACCTTTAATATAACTACAGCCGCTTTTCTGGTTCGGCTACCGACAGCTGTACTTCCTTGTACAAAAGGTCATCCTGAGTACTCGAATAAATACCAGTACTATACAGTACTTACCATTCCTGAAAATAGTTTCACAATAAAAACCTCAAAAGTCAAATGGATATGGTGAACAGAAATGCTGGAGTGCTTTTATGAAACAGTAGGGTGCAAAGGGGTAAACATGTATGTTCAGGACAAAATTGACCCCACAAAAATGAGGACAAAATCTGTGCAGCGCAGGTGAATGGCAGCCGGTGTGCCAGCCCTATGTGTGCACATACGCGCACAAATGAAAGGCAAGGTAGTCTGCAGCTGATAGATGATTAAATGCCAAGAGAAAAAAAAAAAATATTAACTCAGCAGCAGCAAGTTGTTCTTTTCGTAGACAACAATAAACTCCAGCCAGAAAGAGTTAGAGAGCCCTCCGTGCAATCAATAAGTCTGCACAACTAATTCAGCAGTTTGGAACTCAAGGGTGCCGGTGTGGTGCTGCAGGTTATAGCTTGTATAGTATGAGCAGCTATTTCTGTAACCCCCACCCATGGTTTCAAGAGAACTTAGCTTTTCTGACAGAATAAAGGTTCAGCAGAGGGAGGAGGTGTTCTAAATTCTAATCTCTCAACGGTTTGTCGATAACGCTGCTGGCCATTCTGCTCCCAGCTTTGTGGAAAGGGCTCAACCCAGCACGGGCCAACACATTACTCTGCCTCTCTCTTGCCCCTCACACACAACTTCAGCGTTTCTACCGACTGTCTGTCAGAGGCTCTGCTCTACATGTGCTGCACTGACGCACAGCTCCTCCCCTGTGTCTCTGCCATCACAGGGTCCAGGATGAAACTAATATTCACCTATTCATCCTGTTTATAGCATTACATAATTCAAATTCAATTGTACCAGCCACAAATCATAATAAACATTGTCTCAATTTACATAGAAGGTCATGACCTTAAATTGATGGAGAAACGAAACAGTTTCCACAATGTGCCGCTCTTTGGCAACTGTGGAGAATAAAATTCCCTCATTACCTGGAAGAAATAATAATTTGAATTGTGAATCCTGCAGCTCTGGAGTCAGAGATACCTGCAGAAAGAGACAGAGAGAGAGACAACTGGGAGGGGGGCATGAGAGGCTGGATTGGTAAGGGGTTGTATGTGAGGAGCAGGATGTTGCATGTGCACAGTTTTAGAAATCTGAATATTTTGTATGCCATTTCCACCTTTAGCATGAATCCTAAAAACGTTTAAATCCATGACTGTCCCGTTCACCGTGCTCGGATAAAACAAAAATGATTTGGCCACTGAAGGATTAAATGTGTGCAGAGTAACAGCCTTTGTATTAAAGAACTTAACGAGCTTTCAGAGCTTATTGGCCTGTGTCTATATGAGCATAATGATGAGCCTCCCACACTGGGAAACAAGTCTTGCACAGCTTTTAGTCCACATGCAGTGGTGCATCACAAAGTTTATATGAATGGTTCAGGTTCAGGTCAAAATAAGCTTGAAGGTGTACTCGACAATTTCAGTTCCAATTCAGTTTCACAGGTTAAAAAGTTACTGATTTAAATAAGACTCATTAGAGCAGGTCAGAGTGTTTTGGAAAGCTACCTTCGGAATGGCAACAGGCAAAGAGGGATGGAGAGGGCTTTAACCTTGGTTTAATAAACAAACACATTTAATGTAATTCCAGTAGTGTGAAAAATGAACCAGTTAGTTTTGAAAAAGTCAATGGGGGATTTAAGAAGTCACTAAATCTGGCAACAAAGTGAGTTGACGGCTCTATCTTCCCCAGTGACCCCAACTCAACAGCAGCAAATTTGAGCACCTAATACAAAAACAACACTCACACGTGTGTGGGTTGTGGATGTTGGGTAGAATGCTGAATGGCAATGGCAGGTTATATTATCCTTGGACTTTTAGACAAAACCTTTCCCAGGGACACGAAACATCCATTATCGCCTGTGTGTCCCTGGTGGCAAGGATGGCGCACAAGAGAATAAGGTAACACACTCACACAGATAGCTACACAATGCGCTACCAGCATGAACACTGGCCTTTGTTTATTTATTTTAACCTTTGACATGTTGACAATCCTGGATCATCTTTAAAAGCGCATCCATCAGAGAGTTTTCAAAGTTGTCAAAGTTTGTGTCCTAAGTAATTTGCACAGAGGGAGCCTCATTTCACTCACTTCAGTCCATGAATAGTAATCTTCAAATTATATTAGTATCCTCCAGTGTGTATTCATCACTTGCAGTCTGACTCTCAGATATAATAAGAACTCTGAAAACTGGCCAAACCTTCTCTCTTCTGTTACTGGCATGTAATAACCGGTGTTACTTACTTCAAATGCCCCTGTCTGCTTAAGTATGTGTGGGGTTACTGGAGCAGCCTTTAATGAGAAATCAGGGGGGGGGGGGGGAAAACAGAAAAAAGTTGGAATATGCTTCAGAATAGTTTTCAGTTCAACTGCAAACCATATTAGATCATGGTCATGGTGAGTGTGACACTGCTGGGCAGAAGAAGCCACTCCAGCACATACACAGACATCATCCCTTTCACCTCCGTCTGCACATGCTGTAACATGGCATTTATGTGATTATTAATCATAACCAGTCAAGCCTCTAACTGTTACTGCAGGAGGACATGAAACCCATTAACGCGATATGATCAAGCTCCAGTTGACATCTGTTACTGTCACAGGGTGGGACATTTGTTCAAATGAGGCCATCATGTGCAGCCATTGCTCAAACATGTGTCTCATCATGGAGCTGTCACATGTTGACTGTGCTGTGACCTTGGGACAAAGTCAACCCCGAGACAGTGCACTGATAAATAGAGGCGTCAACGGGACAAGTCAGCCCTGCTCACATTACAGCTTATTAGCTTAGCTGATGAGAAAATGTATGAAATGTCCTCCAGAAAGACCAATGACACTGACCTCACAAAAGATTTTTGCAGGGTAGTGAAAAAAAAAATCATATGCGCACAAACGGCAACTAGTATTGTGGCAAATTGGGCACCTTGCTTATTTGTGATATGCGAGAAACAAAGAATGTCCCTCACTGGGTCACGGGGGAAGCTGGAGCCAATCCCAGCTGTCACTGGGCAAGAGGCGCGGCACACCCTGGACAAGTCACGAGCTCATTGCAAGTGCTGAGCTGTGAGCTGATATAGTGCAGTGGTAGTACATTGTGATCTGACATTCAGGACTAGCCCAAAAAGCTTTTCCCACGAATCATCTGTTAGAGCCAATCAGCGACTGCAGGCCGGACACGTGCTCATCCATTCTCTCAAAGTATTCAACAAACTTTGCTGTTATCCCTCTGCCCTTCCCTGATTCAGCAACACAACTTATGGTGCACACTTGTCATCTGGATTTCATCTATATTTATGGAGCACTTTTCTCGTCGTATAGTCAGCTCAACGACAGGAGGCAGGGTTTGCCGTTTACTCATTGATATTCAGCACTTTCTGTACCACACATTTTGAAATCCAGTGTCTTTCCGAAGGATACTTTAGAATGCAGCCGCACCTGTTACTCGTACTTCACTTGTTCCTCCAGAGCCACATACTTGCTAGTCCTCTTTTCATTTGTGCGTAAATTGCCTTTATAAATTTCAATTACCTCAAATTAGAATACATATTCTTGAAATATTTGCACAAACATTACTCCCACCAATAATGTTTTGTTTTGGCTAAAGGGGATGCTGATTCTGTGTAAAGGTCACCGACCAAACTGTTGCCTATGCTTTCCCATTAAACTATTAGGTGTAATTGCTGCAGGTATAGGATTTCAACAAGCAGCTTGTTGCAGAAAAGGTTTTATGAAGACTCACCTATATGAATATGTGAATGCATGGAGCGCAGAGTCTGCTCATATGGAGCAGTGCAGCTGCAGACAGGTTCTGTATTTTTTCCCATTCCAATTTCTCACAATAGTAGTTATGATTCTCATCTTTTTTTAATGACATGCTGACCCTCTCTAAGGATGTTTCTTGTAAATAAACAAATATGCGACATTTAGTGTTTTTCTCCAAAATAAATGATTAAAGTGCTGAATGGATTTAATTCCTCACAGAAAATGTGCAATGCAGGCTTTTTGTTAAGTATATGCTGCAGCATTTTACACACACCTCGCTGACATTATAGTGAACTGCCAAGGCAGACGCTGGCCTGTCAGTCAGAAACACTGAGGTTTTTAGTGTGTTGCACTTGAGGAGGTGAGGACTGAATCAACAACACTGTTATTAATGGATGATCCAATAACCTGTTGATAAACTTCTTCAGTGTGAAACATTCCGTGGAGTATCTAACACAGTAGAAATACGTATTGCTCTCTTACACCCAGAGACATCACACATAACTGAATAGCACAACAAATGATGAGGTTTATATTTACAAATTATGTTCAAATAACTGCCTGAGTATCTAAATTGTGCCTTTAAATGTCGGTGTTTCGTAGACACAAGGTGTTTTCGGATTACCGAACATGCAGTCATTCAAATGAGTTGTATACGCAATGACAGTAACAGATGTTCAGGTGAGTTCAGTGATTAAAAGGTAAAATGTGTTAAGTGGGTGGCAACAGAAGTGTCATCTCCACCTGTAGAGATCTTGGCAAACACACAGTGTGTGTTGATATTTGAGTGTGTGTGAGGGAACATTTCTTCTCACCACTCACTGTGTCAGATCCCCTGCTCTCCGACAGTGTTGCCAATTGCTCAGATTGTCCTAGTGCTAATGAATCGTTTAGCCAACACACACACACACACAAGACGCAGGCTGACCATTGCCCAGTTTTACACACAAACACGGAGCAGCGATGTTGGCGAGCAGGTGGAGGCAGAGGCCACGTGCATCTGGCTGAGTGACTGATGAGTTTTTGTGTGACTCAGACACAGTGACATGTCCTCTAAACCTCAGCTGATGTATGACTAACCTTTGCATGTGTGTAGCCTACAGTATGAATGGGTAAATCACAGTGGTGGTGGCAGAGTGTGTGTGTGTGTCCCAGGCCTGAAGGAGAGCCTCAGGGAAATACAACAGAAGACGGCCACAGTGGCTGGATGGGTGGATGATGTAATTTCTTTCATACACTGAGCCAGACCTCTGCAGGTTTTTACCTTGTCTTGCCGGCTGCGTGCCGCTACGTCCAGCATGGCTGCTGATGGCAAGACATCTTTCATGGCGGTAATCAGCGTGAGAAGCTTCCTGGAAGAGCTGGCCCAGCCCAGTCATTATATGTCCTACTGCTCCGCATCAACATGCACATCATACAAACTTGTAGCCTCTGTGAAAACACATTAGGGACAAGGTGGGAAGTCATGAGCAGAAAATATTTCTTCCTGATCTTGATGCAACAAGGTGTAAAAAGCATGGAGGCTGATGTGGTTTTCTTGAGCCACCTCAGGGGCACTATACGCGTTTGTGGATAATGAAATGCCCTATTGCTGTAAACAGGTTTACAGCTGCCTGTGTATCAAGGTTTACACTTCAGAAAGGTAGCTAACCATTTGCATATCTCGAAAACATCTAGAAATGGTGTTGAAGGTGGGCGTTAGTCCCACTCTTTACCCAGATTAACCCTAACCCAACAAGACAGAAACAATCATCCTTTAACTGTTGTCTTTTTATCCTCTCATGAAATAACAAGAAGAAATGAATAGCCCACGATTGAATCAGAGCCACAGTTAAAATGTAAATGCTCTGCAAATCTTCGGCTACTTGAGGAGTGGAACGAAGACAATAAAAATCCATAAATACATGTGCGTCTTGAAATGAGCTTTAAGGCAGAATCAGTGGATGCATGTCAGTGTGTAAGTTACACACATTAGCTGGAGAGAAATATCATTACACACATCATATGATTGATTCATTCATCTGTAAAGACATACGCTGTATTGAGAAATATATTTCTATACTTAATGAGCTGAGTTACTGTGGGCAGCGGAGAGCAGAACTGTGAGAGGCCTGTATTTACACCCCAGTGCCCTTCTGTTCAGAGAGCGAAGGAGAGGCAGTAATTAGTGAATGAAGGTGTCGCCTTTCACGGGCCCACAATGAGCCTTAGAATCATTGGCACGTGCAGTGACCATGAGTAATGTCACGTCAACATACATACACTACATTGCTAATTATCACAGCCTTCGCCCACACGTGTGTCGGTAACGCTCTGAATCCATCTGAATACACGTGAGGTGAGTACGCCGGGGCTTAAAGGTCACTTCAGTAAGCTCTAGAACGCTAAATAACATCCTGTATGAATAAAGCAGCTCTATGATTGGATGGAAAGACTCAAAGATTTGAATCATCAGCCTTGCTCCTTGCTTTGATAGCTCCGTCCTCCAGCAAACTTCCACTATACCGCAGCTGTTTTCCTGACAGAAACAGTTAGAAATAGATATGCATTCTTCTAAGATAAAGCAAAATAATAGGTTTGGGAGACAAAGAAGAATCAGTTGCATGACATTAGTGTCAATGAATTTCAGGTAAGGTCCAGGAGGGGTTTGTGTAGTCTTACATGTTGAAATCCTTTTTACCCCCGTCTGTGGTCCACAGTCACTGTGTCCCCTTGTGTATATTGGGAAACCGAGGCATAACAAGCCTTAAAAAATGAAATGTTAGGCTAAATTGTGACTAATCCTACACATATCAATGTGACCTAGATGCCCCTTTCACCATAGATTTATGCACTTTTTCAAAAACTTTGGTAAGACACATGCAGAAGAAAAAAACATCAGGGAACATCTTAATGACAACAAACAAGTGAAGTGAGAGCTGCGTGCCTCCCCACAGGGAATGTTAAGTGTACCTGGTGCAGAAAGAGATATGTCTGGACAAGAAAAAGTCATTGAAAAGAGAAGAGATATAAAAGAATGGTTTTTATTGTGCAATGGGCTGGTTAGACATTTAAACTAGTGCTGGGGGGTTACTGACTCATAACCTCCACCACACCTGACCATCCGCTCGGGAAATTTGAACTTGCCATGTTTAACTGGCAACATTCCTCCTGCTAAACTCAACAGACTGTCGGCAGTGAATTCTGGTTCTATGTGAGAATTCTACAGAGATGAATAACGCTGCACGCACCTGTCAGAGAGTGGCATTGATCTTTGATGGAGCTTTCTTACGGTGTTGTGGTTTCTCAGACTCTCACAGGACCTCAGGATATTGCAGACAGGATGCCTGTATAAATAGTTATTGCTCCACTGTTAAACAATGTACAGCTCCAGTGTAGCAGCTCCCGATTGTTGCTGTGCTTGGCCTTGAATCACATTGATTTTCAGGCTTATTTCAGAACTGGCTGCAGAGCCAAGGCTTTGTAAGAGAAGATAAAACAGTGCTCTTATGACTGCAAAACTAAAATTCTTAACTGTGCTAGCACCTCTCTGGGACTGCAGTGCTCTTTGGATGGCCTAAAGCCAAATATTGGATTGTGTTCCTCATATCGGGCCTTTATCTGAGTTTGATGACAGGGAGGAATTGATTCTGATATTATCACAAAGAATTGTAAAATGATTTGTGTGTCTAGATATTTAAGTGTTGTGATAGCACAGCATCAAGACAGTAAATCTTTGTCCTTTGAATGTGCTACCATTGACTCTCTGGAATTTTAAGACCTGGTGATGATTCATGAAAATTAAAGTGATTAAAAATAGCAGTATGACGTTGTTGTGCGTGGATTTTATATTAGCCAGTCAATCGGGAATGAGACTTTTGACACATCACGTACTTCCAAAAACTGTAACCATGAGTAGAGTTAAACAAAACGATTGCAGAGCTGTGGGCGAATGTTGGTAGCAATCAACCAATGCATTGCAAATGTGCCATGGTAACATGTTATGATGAATGTGCTCTGTTGAAAACTACTTGACTACAGGCGGGTAGGGATATGCTGTTTTAATGATTAAAGCTGTGCTTACACAGCTTTTCTCTTCGGTTCACCTCATGTTAAAACGGCAATCATGCTTTTTGCGTATCACCTGGTGAGATCCTGGCTAATCCGACACACATCACGAAACACTGCAGTCTAATCCATCTCACAAATCCCTCTGTCTCTCAAGGCATCGGTGTCTTTTCTTGAGCCATCCCTGTGTTGTTGAAGCCTGCATCTTCAATAATTGCATTTGTCAATAATATAATAATAACATTTGACAATATCTGCAAATCTCTGCTTTTTGCCGGTAAATGTCTCATGAGCATGATATCGCAAGAACGCCTTGAGGGAATTTCTTCAAGTTTGGAGCCAGTGTTTTCTTGGACTCACAGGAGAAGTGCGTTGGCTCGTATTATTGGAAATGCATTATGTCAGGAGCACCTGGAAGGGCTGATACTGGTGCAGGCATTAAACTGCAGGGTGGTGAAATGAGTCTGATATGCTTTTGCTTGCGCTGCTCAATTTTGGTCAGTTGTTGGTTCTGTTTTACAAAGTCGATGTCAGAATGGGGTTAGCCTAGCTTAGCTTAACCCACTGAAGGAGGGGTAAAGAGTGAGGGTAAAATACACATCACCTATGAAGCTGATTTACTGACAAAATCACAGCATATTTGCTAACCTGTAGATTAGATTAGATTAGATTAGAAACACATGCATCTATTTCTAAGGTAGCAACAATCCTGAATAGTATGTGCAAGTGCAAATCTTTGTAAAGGCAGTCATGCATTGGGACAGTTAAGCAAACCTGCACTAACCTACAGCCCCAGCTCCACACTACAGTATATATATATATATATATATATATATATATATATATATGGAGTGCAATCATTCATTAACCATATTCTCTTCTATCCCTGGTCAGGGTCGCCATGAGCCTGCAGCCTCTTTCAGATTGAGCTTGGCAGAGAGAATGTAAATAATAATGGAAACTTGTCACTGAATAATTAATACATGTATATACACACAGTTAAACATCAACATGACTCACAAACTGCATAGTGTGGGGATATCCTGTGTGTTATTGCCTGATTCCTGCTTGTGTTCATGAATAAAATGTTGTGTCAGTGTGAGACAGAGACACAGCACCAGAGACTGCAGCTGTTTGCCGAAGTATCGGCCGTCATTGACATAATATCACACTTTGCCAATAGTGCACGTGCCTTCCAGCTTCTCATTTAATTACATGCAGCGGCTGAAAAGGTGAATGCAGTAGCAGCATTGATTGCACATCCTCCCTGGCAACAGAAGGCAGCAGAGGAGCAAGCCCACCTGTTCCCTCGCCACATGCACACGCATGCAGCCCTGAAATACAGTTACTTCCATTTGTCAGTGAATATCCATTTGCTTCCTCTGTCAAAGAGATTCAAGGCTACTCAAAAATCATTCCTGGCTACAGCACCAGAAGTCTGATGATGATGACGCAGATGGTGCTGCGCCTCCCTCAGAGCTTTCATTGCCAGCTCATGAACAGATGAGCCAAAAACTCATTGACGTCCAGCTGGTTATTTCATTCATCCTCAAATAGCCACCAAGTACTTTAGTTATATGAACTGTAGAAGGTAAATTGGACTCAATTTGGGGCTGGGAGTATCAGAGCAGGGGTTAGTGACCAACACAAAAAAAACAGTGCGACAGAGACTTTCATATGTTGATTAGCGTCAGCGGAGGCCACAGTGAGCCACAATTATGAAATAATCATCATTTGTCCTGGGACGTGTGCGAATATCTCAAATATAAATAAATATATAACTTCAGTGCATGTTAACAGGTTCTTCCATTTACAGGTGCTCGCTATGGCTGATGTGTTTTAAAACAGGTGGAATCTCTGTCACCAGGAGCCTCCTCAGATGAGGAGCTCATCACTAGCTGAGCCTCTAGCGAGGTGCAGGTTGTTTTTGCCTAAAGTTTGATTTGGGGAGGCTTTAGTTGAGTTTTTAAGTTGTGTGTGTGTGCGTGTGTGTGATTGCATGCTCATGTTGATGCTGATTATCTTGTCACAAGTAAACAGGGACTGACAAACATTTTGACTCCTGGAATGGGAGAAAAACAGCAGCAGAATGTTTTTTTTTTTTTTTTTTTTTTAAATGCAGCCATTATCCTTGATGTGCACTCAGATAAGAGAAACCAAGCAGTCTGCGCTAGAACTGGCTGCTGATCAGTATGCACCGCGACCATTTACACGGGCCTCTAGCATTGTTCCTAATCAGACAGCAGACAATAAAGATGAGTGTGAATTCCTAGTAGAACGAGATAATGACAGATAGCAGAATGAAGCAAATTGTACTGACACCAATAATGATGAGCCCCCACTGCTTTCTGCCTCTTTGTGTCGTTCTTGCTATCTTTTTCCCTCCTTTTCTTCCCTCTCTCCTCTCATTTGAACCATATCTTTCACTCTGCCTCTATCTCTCTGTCAACACACAGACACTCTATTAGCACATAGCACTGATAAGAGGCAAACTAATTCTCCGTGGTGTTCCAGCAGTTTATAATAATGTCATGCATCACACACCAGAACTGATTTTCTTCTCGTTTACTGTGTTTATCCCCGATTACCAAAATGCTAACTCTGCACCAGGACAACAATGAGTCTTTGTTTGGTGTCTCGTCGCCGATAATTAATATGATTAATTTGCAAAGGTCTCCATGTTGACCGTTTAATTCACTTTGTCTGCCAGTCGGCCTGTTGGCATTCTGACAGGATTCATCCTAATTACATTGGTGGTTCACTGAGGCCAGGTTGGAGGGAAAGACAAGACAGTTGCTAGTGAGGTGGGTGCACAGTTTAAAACTTGGAAATATAACTTATTAAAAGCAATTTTTCAGACACATGAACTCTTGATCGTACCCTAACCCAAACCCACATGGAAGAGATAAGAATGCCTGCAGCCTGCCAGCAAGGGGCAGTTGGGACGATTTGGCTTCACTTTTGTTTGCTGTCGTGTCGTTCATTTTTATATATGGCTCAGCATCTCCATTTCTGTTGCATTTTATTAATTTCTTTTCACTTGTGCTCAATGCGTATAGGCCCAAATGCCGAAATACATAATCAAAAGGCAGAACACGTGTAATGGGTTGTGTCTTAAATCACAAGGAGAACGAGGAACATGACCAGAGCTTAGCTTCTTTACCATACAAAACAAAAGTTTGAAACAGCTGGAGCAGTTGCACCTCACCACTGATGCACTTTGCCACCTTTCCCTTAATGGCAGGAAATGTTTACGATATTCTGATTAATTAGAATATAGTCTAATTGGCTCATTAGATGGTGTTTATTTAGCCTCTAGAAATTCTCCTTAATCAGTGTCTAATTTTCATACCAGCAGGGAACCAATGGAAAGTGGTTCAGGCTTCAAATTTTAATTTGATGATACATTTCTGAATTAATTTCAATTAAAAGTTTAAATCAGTATGCAGAATGGACCATTATATTGTTGTAGGGGTAAATATTTGTTATTATTAGTTATCCAATTATATCCATGTTTTATGCCTCAGGGTGCACCACTAACTCAGGAGGTATCTCCAGGGTTCCTGTATGCAGTGTCTCCAGGACGCTAGGCAAAGAATTTGAAAACAAAAACAAACCAAAAAAAAAGTGTTATACTTTTAATTTCCCTCGTTGTACTGGTCTTTACATCCAATTTTGATTGGCACTACAATTATTTGATATTTTGTCAAACATTTCACATATTCAAGAAATGCCACTACCTTTCATAGAATATGTTTTCATATTCACTGCATTTCTATGGGTCAATAGACCATAGCAAACCATTTAATACGACAGGTTCTCATGATGATATCAAAATCTTAAAAAAAAAAAAAAAACAGATCATTCATTTTTGAAATTAATATGAGTGAACTAGTGCATAGTGAATAAATGGACTACCCACACGTACAACATCAGGGAGGTCAGATCTCACCTGTCAGAGCACACTGCTCAACTCCTGATATAGGCCCTCATCATTTTCCCCCTCACCCTACTGGCTGGCCTCCCTGCATGCACCGTCAAACCACTGCGGATGATCCAGAACACAGCAACTCGTGCCACTTCATTTCTCTGCACTGGCTATCAGTTGCTGCTCGCGTTAACTTCAAATCCTGGTGTCTGGCTTTCAGAACCATCACAAAGTCAGCTCCTGGATACCTGAATCCTCTCATCCAGGCTTATGCTAACACAATTAGTCAATTTATATGCCCTGTTTTATTTTCCTAAACTCAATATGTGTATTGTTACTAGCCATAATTTTCTATTTATTATGTCATCTGCATGGCTATCACACAGTCTCATGAACCACTGTGAGCGATTCAATACTGGAACATGTTGATCAGAGGTAAAGTGGCGCTTGGCCCTTGATGGGCTGGACAGAGCAGGGAAGAGTAATGGTGGGCCGATGACCTGTGAGAGGAGCGAATCAGTCTTGAAACTTTCGTGTGGGTCCTCCATCAGAGAGATCTTTCGCTTCATTGCCTTTCAGTGTTGTGATCCCACAGGGAGCAGCAGCGGGGCAGCAGCTTGTCAGAAGATCACTGCTCTTCAGTGAATTCCATTTGTTTCTCCCAGAGATCCCTCCACACTCTCTACCTGTGCAGTTCATGTTCCGAAAGAGTCTCTATGAGTAGTTTCTTTTGTTGTTGTTGTTGCATAAAATCACATTTCAGTCACTCCCAAATGGCTGAGAGAGAGAACACAGCAGAAGATAAGGTTTAAACATCTCGTTACTCATAGATTGTCAACGCAGCCTTCATCTGACACTGTTTCTCTTTCATTACCAAGTGGATTTTTTGTTAAAGCCTCTCTGTGTGAGCCTATCCAATGACAGCAGAGAGTGGCAGGAAACACTGGCGAAAGTCAATTGCATCTGACAAGCTGTCCTGCTAACGGCCCAACTCTGCTGGCTGCCCCCCCATGTGTTTCCAGCTGATTCCAGGTCACTTCACATATGCATGAATTACATTGTCTGTTATGAGGCTGTTAGATTTTTGATTAATATTGTGGAGGTACAGAATGAAAAATGACACATCCAAAATTAAAATAAAGGCCTTTGTTATCTGACGTCAACAGAAACCTGTCAGAGTAAGATACCAAGTGAAGATGCTGGGCATTATTTAAGAAAGTGCATTTCCAGAATACTCCTGGTTAAATTTATTGCATCCATAGGCAGACATGAAAAAGGGATAGAGGTGTCAGTATCTGTTCATCCACCGATGGCATGTAAGGACTGCAGCAAATGCCCCCATGCCACAAACTGTCCTAACAACAAAACAAGGACATGATACCCCCTCAGTCACATTATGGCAAGTCACAGAGGGCGAGCATGTGTCTGGATGAATACATTTCCAAATTATGGCAAACATCCTAGAGCAAGCATAATTGGTGCCAAAAGAAGTGACAGACAAGCATGATACAGCAGTGGTCAGGCATTGTGCTGTTGAAGCTTTTCCTTTGGGCTAATTTTAAACTAAAATCAACAGAGAGGACAACATATTAAAACAAATATTAAAATCCTTTAAATGTCCCTCCATCTCTGGGCTCTTCTCCCCTAGGCTTCTGCTGAGTAAATGAATTGTGTCTGATGAGAGGAATTAACATAGACTTGAAAGTCCCAAGGCAAATTATACCCTTGCCTGAAAGCAGGAGATCCTGGGTGAACTAAGCTTCCAGGCTGGACTGGAGCCTCCACCACATGCTTCTTTATATTTGTGCCTAGTAAACCTCAGAGGGGAAGGTGACCTGCAGGTCACATTGTACAAGATGGACGCATATGATGCTATATTGCAGGGATTTAAAAGAGGTTGAAACTTGGTTCAGAGCTCTGAGGTTATATTCTGACAAGATAAATACACACAGTATCAGTATCCCACACACATAGAACTGCACACAAACAACAAAAGGAAGGGGAATGTAGGGACAGGATAAGAGTCATCAATGATGTCTTGTGCATTCATTAAGGCACACTATCCACAGTAGATTGAGAATCGTTTTCAATCAGGGGCAATAATAATAAAAGGGTGGCAATACACACAGAGGGGCTGTTAAATGACCAACGTCCATTCACAATCTCTTATTCAGTAAAGTGCACATTTAATTAATTCCTTGTTTATTGTAAGCTCTGCAGCTTCAGACAAAGCCACACATAATTAAATACATTTTAAGACTACTCACTGGGCAGGGGAACGTCGTGGGTCAAATGGATTTTAACTGAGGCCAGTGCCCTCCAGGCTAAGCTCCTGGATCCACCCCTGCACCATAGCCATTAGAGACCGAACATGAAAGCAAGACGATTGAGTACTGCAAAATTATTGTCCACTTGGAATTCATTCTCTTTGATGTATCATGGGAAAAACACTCTGGACAACGTTTGGACTGTAGTATTGTGTTATTGTGTGGCTGGACAGGCAGACAATAAGGTCTGCTTCCCCACAGCTCTGTAACTGGTAGGTCCAACCTGCCCTATGTGTACTCTCTGTTTGTGCACGTGTCAAGGTGATAAATTAGTTTACAAAGCTAATGCAGCCTGTAATCTGTCTTATTTGTCAGTATCCTGATTAGCGGCATGTTCGCAACAAGTGTGTGTCTGTGGATGTGTGTGCGTGTGTTTGACACCGCCATGGAGCCTGCTCGGCACTCTCGGACCCCCACTGCCTCCGTGTGTTCTCTGGGTGCATGTACCCGCTGTGGAAAAACATGCATCTTTGCTCTTTTCTTTCATACGTGTTTGTCCAAATGTCGTCCCATGAGTTCAGGAAACTGTGCGGGTGAGGGTTGGTGTGAAGTGACCGGGTGAGCAGACATGTTGTGTTTGAGCGTGACGTGTCAATTTACTGTGACTAACAAACTGTGACTCCGTGAACAAAATAAGCAGCACAGGAAGTTGAGGGCTGTGACAGTATCGGTATTCTGTGGGCACCACAGAAGAGCTGTGGGGTATATTTAGTCTGATGAGGGTTAGCAGGTGCTAAATCACACCCAGATATGAAAAATATATTTCAATATATCATTTTGGGGGTCGATCATCAGTGTTGATCACATTTTGAGGATAAATATTATGCATCTGGCAACACTGTGTCCCGTGCATGTTCATACAGTTACCAAGCAGTAAACTATAAGAATTACATTGTCATCTGAATCTGATCTGTACTATCACCAGCATACATTCCAGGATCTATTTATGTTTGTCTCTTGAGAAATTAGCAAAAAAGGAAGGGAAGCAGGGTAAGGGGTCCATTCATCTCATATATCACTTTTCCAATTTTACTATTGGAATATCAAAATAAGACACATGTCATGTGAGAAACAACAACCTGTGTTGTATTTCCATGGATACTGTAATCTGAGAATGCGTATCCTCTTTGTCGTCTCTCCCCGGCATTTCTAATTGTCATTCTAATTGTCTCCAACCATCATTACCCCCAGTGTTCCGATCCGATAGTCATCTCACTTGCAGCTTAAGAGACCTCATTACAGTTGACATTTATACTTCTAGAGGTGACTTGCGTGTCAAAAAGCTTTTATGCTGGCTGACTGGCGATAAACTTGGAGGAAAATCCCACTTGGGTTGTTTTACTAATAGAACATCATCTGCAACATTACTGTAATAGTAAATATATTTAGGTTGTGTTTCATATTCATTTTACAGTCTTTTTTTTAAAAAAAAACCTCCCAGATCAGTAGCCCAGCTTTAGTGAAGTATGTATTTTTAAATTAGCACATTTATTTAACTGCTCAAAGAAATATGCCCCAAAAATCTTTTTCAACATTTACTACAACTTTGGCTCTTCCCACTGAACTTCACTTCATTTAACAAGATTATTTCTGCTTCTGGACTCGTTTTTGCCTCCCAGAGATGTTTGTACAACTCACACTCCAGTCTCCATTCATGCCACTGAGTTCAGCAACAACGGGTTTCAGTGGGGCGTGAGCTGCAGCCACCCGGCAAGAAGAAAAGAGCTGTCCACTACACTGGTTGAACACATGAAAGCCTGCAGATTCAGATTCCTCTGAGCATGTTCGGTGAAAAGGAAAGATGGGTCATGATCTGTAATTTTCAGCTGGAAAATAAATCTGCTGTGCAGTGGATGTGAGCTGTGAACTGCAGGCCTAAAGAACTGAGAGGGCTGGCTTACAGGCATCATAACATCTTCTCCTCGCCAAGTCTGGGGCTGCACAGAGAAGCCTGAGAGGTGAAAGCCCCCTTTTGGCAGCTGCTGCTGTAATATAATGACATAAGGAGCTGGAGTGAGGAATTATTGAAGCAAAGACATCGGTGTGTTCTCTAGAACTCTGCCAGCCTGAGCGTTGACTGATAAATGCAGCACCCCCCCCAACAAAAAAGGCACTGGAACGCAGCTCATCTCTGCATACAGTTTATGATATACTTATATGAATGTGAATGAGGCTGAACTAATTATGTGTGGGAAAATGCGATCTGCAGAGAAAATAGTCTTCCACTGGCCCAACTGCATAAAGATGAAAAGGACAGCAGCAATTATGACCACAGACGAGACTATGCTCCAAGGGAATGTTCTGCTTTAAAGCTGGTGGCTGTGTAGATTGAGGTCACCATGGCAACTGTGGAAGCCTTGCATTGCAACGAATGCATCATGGCAACAACATGAGCCCATGTCATAGACAGGGCTGCGTCGGGGTTACCCATTTTTAACTGTCTCGAACAGTCAGTGCGAGCCTTTGATGTCCCCGTAAATTATGGTGTTAATTGTTGTGTTTACTGCCTCAAAGAAACAAACATGAATCCACTTACAACAACATGCAAACAGGGAGCAACGTCCACTGCTTTCCTTCTCACCCACAGACCCAGCCTGGGGATGCCGGGATGTTTGGGCTGTGAGCGACTTCACATTATTCTTCACCAATTTCCATAATTTGCTCTAGAGGGACTAATGTAACATAAAGAATGTCTATACATACGTTCAGCATGTGCACTGAACAGCCAAAGTGAGAATAATAACAGGTTTGTGGTGGGCTGTGTTGTGAAGCCGTGTGTTTTTTAAGCAAATGAAGAGGTCTGCGTTGTGTCCATTCGCCATGGAGGTGCAGCAGCAGGTCAGTTGCTATGGCTCGACGGCGGTTTATGAGAAAGTCGGCTCAAAGAGAAGCTGTGGTGAGAATGACTTTGTCTGAGTCTCTTGCTTCATTTGATGCCCAGGAGCATTTCCTTTTCCTTTGCACTATTATTATTTCAGAAGAATTGGCATGTAACAGCAGGACATTTAAGCATTGATCTTTCTTCATATGTATCTGTGGACTGGCAGAACTGTGGAAGAACTGCTTTTTTCAGCTTCTCTTTCAACACTACCGGCAATTGAAAAATGCTAAGTCCAAAACCTTGACCAGGAGCTTTTTTTTTTTTTTTGAAGAACCCTATTGGAGAAAAGCTCTTTAATTACAAGAACTTTAGGTCCAAGGCTTGCAGGACTGGAGGTGCCTGATTGGTGTGGAGTGTTGCAGGGTTTTATTCAAGCAAATCTCTGAGAGGAGCTCTGAAAATTTTAAAAGTTTCTCTTTAGAAACTAAAATTTTAGTTTCTTTAAATTACTGATTCGAAATGTACATGGAGCAGATTTATGAGGGGAAGACAGCCGTCCTCTAATATCAGTCTTCTATTACTACCTATGATCTAAAATGAATATAAAAGATGCTAAAATGCTCATTTCCATGGATGTAGAAAAACCCGTTGGCCCTGCAGGGTGGGCTTTGTTATGAACAATCCTGAAGACTGATTGTTACGTTCAGCTTGTTCACTTCATGCTAATCACCACTTACTCCATATCACAGACTTTACTATATGCTTTATTACATGGCATTATTGACCATTTGCAATAATTTGGCTCATTCCTTGGCTATAAATAGAACATGTAGACGATTGGAAAGCGTGATTGTTAATCAGTGAATCAACGCAGGTTTTCTTTACATGTGGTCTGGTATTGATATGTCCCTTTTTGTAAACATTCTGACGTTGGTGAAGGATATCATATTAGACCTGTATCTGTTTTGCTTTTTCAATGTTTACCGTCATTTATTCCTGTTATAAGGAATTAAATCTAGTAATAGGGCCAGATGGAGGCACCACAAACATCTGTGTATGTGTCTTCTACTTGTGTGTCACTGCTTTTCTACTGTAGAATAATATTTTTCTTATTTATGTATTTATTTATTTTTATTATTTGTTGCACACACACACACACACGTAACTACTGAATATTGGCTGGGAATGCTTTACACAGTGATGTGATAGATGGTGTGGAACAAAAAAAAGTGATGTGCCACTTCTTCCGGCAGAAAATAAATCGGGTTTAGTAGATGCATAAAATATAATATCTAAAGTTGGTGATGCAAGCTGACAAAGCATCCGTTCTGCAGTAAGTGGGCTGTTGAGATTAGCACTGAGTGGCTGGAAACAAATAAAGTTAATTGAGTAAATATGGTAATATAGTATGAAGGTTCAACAGTGCAGGTCACGGCAGTAGAATAAGATTAGATCAGGACATAATCTTTGGGGAAAGGAGATCAGCGTGAGTGGATTGATGCTTTCTTGAGCATGTAAACACATTTTCTAACCTATAGAATTAGTCAGATTTGTAGAGACAGATATACAACAATGCACTACTATCTGGAAACAGACCTTGAGCTAGTTCCAATCCAGTGTAACGACAGCTGAAAAGCGTAAGAAGCACTGAGGGTCTGACATAGACCAGTTATTTATCCATGTATTTTTATGCTTATTAGAGCACGGCTTACAAGACATGTTGACATAAAACACATTGGAACAACAAGAATGCACATTAAAGCCTGCTATAGTGCCCCCCCAGTTGGGGTATAAGGGTTTTGCTTGTTAGGAGGCTTCCATTGCATCGGTAAACACTGTTTTCACATTTAAATTAAGATAACATGACTTCACGTGTGACACGGCCCCCTGCAGAGGCCATACCCACACAGCTGCTGAAAAAAATCAGGAGCTCACAACAGCAGGAGAGTTGAATAAAAATAAATGGACAGACAGAACATAATGCCCCAAGCTACAGTATGTCACCAGCTAAGAGAGAGTCTAGCTGGTGAGTCACTCTAAATGAAAGAAAAATCACATTAGCATACATTAAGTCAGTATCTTTAAGTGGCAGTTCACCCCGAGACAGATAAATGAAGTGTAAACTTTCTGAGTCTCATGGGTGAATTTCATATTCTAGGTGAATGATCAATTTGAAGAGAACTTCGTCATCCATCTTTGAACTCAATTTTTCCCTGCCAATGAATCTGAATTGAAAGTCATGTATTACAAGCTGCTTCATATTCACCTGACATGCTGACACTGTCTGTCATCCAGGGACCTTTCAAACGCAGGGTTGGATATTTTGTGTTTGTGTGTTTTTAATAATCAGTCCACAGTCAGACACACAATACATGAGCTCAGCCTGCCGCACATAAAGCTCAGGGCATGCCAACATTCCTTCATGTTAACTTGAATCACCACACGCTAACCTTAATGTCAGTGTATGAGCTGCTAACCATAATAAATGACTTAGTTAATGAGGAGCCTAAGCCACGCAGTCGATCTGTCAACATCTGTTCTATTAGAAAACCAGTCGATGCATGACTTCTGTGTGCCAATGCCTCCCCACTCTTCCTTTTTTCCAATATTCTGTTGCGGTTTCAGTGACACTGAGATGATTCCAGTCTGCTCTCTCCAAGGAACAAGTCTCATGGCATCCGCTAAATGAAGCACCAAAACTGGAGCTACTTTCATCTGTGTTACAGACAGGCTGTGATGACTTACTGCCCCTACAGCTCATCCCCTCCCTGGATGAGCTGCACAGCTCCCACAGGCTCCGTAAAGCACACACCACTCTCAGAGAGCCGTCACACCCAGGGCACCACCTGTTTGAGCTGCTGCCCTCAGGCAGAAGATATAGGGCAATTAATACAAGGTCAAACAGGCTGAAGAACAGTTTTTATCCAAAAGCAATCATCAGATGAAATCAGAAATGCACTTTACAAAACATGCCCTATTTTTCTTTTTCTTTTTTTTACGCTTTAAGCTTGTATAGTTTTGTTTTATGTGCACAAGAAGGGCTGACACCATTTTGTTGTACCTGTACAACAACATAAAGAATCGGTTTTTGTTCATCACTGGCTAGAACGTGACCACGCTGGGCTTTGCTCACATGGTTATCTTTTGCGTTTAAATCTTTCATTACTTTCCACTGTCACGCTTCCAACCCCCTATGCCTTTTTTCTGCTCCCACCTCTCTATCAGTCTTCATCTTCCTCCATTCTTCCCCTCCATCCATCATTCTTCTTGTGTCCAGCTGCTGCTGGGTCAGCAGATCCTGAATGAAAGGCCGACACAGACAGCTGCGACGTTAACCCTCTCAGTGAGTGTGCATGTATGATGCAGGGCAGGGAGGGACGGGGGTCATTTTTTAATCAGCACTCAGCATGCTGTGCACATGTACTTCTTAAATGATGAACAGCTGGAGCAGGGCAATCATTTTTACGTTTAACTTTTACTTCCAAATAATGTAATTGCTTTAGATCTCCGACCTAACAGCTTGTGCTTCCAGTGAAACCAGTGGTTAAAATGCCATCATTCCTAGCAGAAATTACAGCCACAGCTATTAAGACACAAAGCAGAGAAGAAAGGTCAGGGCAGCGTTACAACAGTGGTCATGTTCTTCACTTGAAGAAGTCGTTCAAGCACTGCTGACTCTCATGATTAACTTTAAGGTTTGACAGACACCTTTTTTGCCACGGTGGGTAGATTTACCTGTGCATTCCATGTTCTGTCATTTTATTTGAAACAAAGAAGACAGGATTGAAGGAACGTCTGCTCCTGGGTGTTGGTGACTTAAGATGTTTTCAGACTGAATACTTCACTTGAATTGTCTTTAGCAGCAGTTGGGCCTCTTTGTGTGTGTGACTGTGAACATTTGTCTGCTCATTTATGCCCCATAAAATGTCTTCTTAAGAGCAGCACACATTTTGATTGATTAATTGATTGTCTTTTCAAGCATTTTTTTGAAAAACATATTGTGGTCGTGGTTAGGCAGTTGCAGGGTAGGACGTGGTTTAAACATGTCTTCATCTTGTGATTGTTGAACTCCAGAGGTGACCCTGATATCTTCTCTAAATGTCACTTTTCAGATGGTTCAAAGATGCCCCTGCTCACCTTTCTGTTTCTCTAACACTGTGGCCCAATCAGGTCGCCATAAGGTTTGTCAGGCAGGTTTAGGCAGAGGTCCCTGGGGAGCTACAAAGCAGTTAACTAACAATATGACCCTGCATTGTTGGCCATAAGGTTTTCAAGGGAGCAAGAGTTGTCACCTGTCTGGAGCTGGTGCACCCGCTAGGCCAGCATCTGTCCTGTCTCACCCCCACCCCCCATTGCAGTTTGAGGGCTTATGATAAAAAGTAAAATCTTTTATCTCCCTCCCTGATTCATTGGACTCAAATGAGTTAGCCAGGCTGTGCACTCTCTCATGTTGTTACACTGAAAATAATGCTTTTCTCTTCTTTTTCAGGATTAAATCAAGGCAGAAAGACTTTGTTTAAGCATCTGTTCAAATCATCATTCTAATATTTAACATTTAAGGTCATCACATTTTCCTTACATGTCAATATGTCTGTGAACAAGGTTACTAATCCTTCCCAGAGAGCTCACACAAACACACAGGCTCATCATTCAGCAGTGTGTGTAACTGTTCCATTGATAACTCTTTTTGCTTTGCTCGCCCTTTCATTGCCATTACGGTGGAGTGTTGTTGAAGTGAGAGGGCCTCGGCTCCGGTAAAGTGGCTGTAATCAGCAGCACTTCTTCACTTGGAGATCAGTCTTGGATTCAGATTTTAAACAAGAGCTCAACACCCCTCTTTTCTGTGTTTACTTTGATGTTGGATGAGTCCGTGAAGGCAAGCAACCAAAAATTGTATTAATGACCAAAATCATCTGGTTTATGCTACCCTCATTTTCCCTAGCATACTAGGTTGTCATTTCATTCAAACCTTGTCCAGGATTTGCACTCAGAACCTTTCGTAAAAGACCTAAACAGTCGAAGCAGAAACAAGGCCACTGCACTGCTGCTGAGCTATGCCCCACATCTTAGAATCTGCAGTTCAAACAGAGATGTCTTTACTTCAGTTGCATTTTTCTCAGTAAAATAGGCAGATCCTACACATTGTCTTTGATCTAACATGCTTTCGATTGATAGCACCTCTGCCCTTTTATGTTTGATTAATATATCCTAACAGTCATTCAGATTGATGTCAATTACTTACAAACCATACAAAGTCAGAAGGATTTTACAAAATCACAATATGTCTGAGAAAGAGGAAAATGTGGACCAGTGCAGAAGTTTTGTCATCATGACATCACTGAAAATTCTGGAAAACACCCATACTATTGAGCTGTGGGAAAGGGACAAGATTTCCAAATTCTCGAATCGGCTGGTGAACATGGTTATGGATGGAATCGAGAAGAATACCTGGTGTATGGATTTTCCTAAAGTGAATAAGTTGGCTAAAGATGTGCAGAACCACCTGGAGAAGAAATATAAGAGGGAAGCAAAGGATCTGATAGTGATCGAGCATCCAAAGGTGGAAAATTCCATTGCTGAATATATTCAAAGCCACATCAAGGACTACATTTTCAGGAGAAACGCTTGTTTCCGCTATTTTATTATTGGTGCATTAACTGTGAGTGTTGTAGTGGTTGCTGTTGTGATCTCTGTACTCATCTCATTGTTCATGGCCTAAAAACAGTACAGATTAAAGTTATTCACCCACAACACAAACATGCACTGCATAGCAGCACATGCAAGTGGGGAAATTCAACATCTGCCTTTAACCCATCCATGTGCCCACTGCTTGCTGTGTACAATCCAACAGGGGGAGAGGGAGTGTCCCTCCATCCTGCAAGTCCATATAACCTATGGAAGCGAACAAGAAGCATTCGTCACTCGTCCACTTGGCCACTGTCGCCTCACTTGGCAACTGATGCCCATGATATCCCAGTAACTTCGTTGTCTAAGAAGTTGTAATTGTCAGTGAATATATTTGGGTCTGCCCTGGGTACTTCAGTTTTTTTTTTTTTTTTTTAAATAAAATGTTTTAACATACTTTGGATTTCTGAGTATTATTAAAATTAGAACTTTAAAGTCAGATAAGAGGCGATCCCCAACTGTACGTGTAGCAAAGATCATTGGAATATTAACATTAAGTTACCTGTAATAAAAATATATTGATAACTTAATACATATGGAGTTAATAAATAAACATAAAGAGCATGTCTTCTTGGATCGGCACTGAGATACTGAACTGCTATTTTCAAGAAAGGAGTTAGAAAGGAGTCAAGATGATCATCACCCTTTCACGTGGGTCCCAACAATCGAAACCAAATTGTACTTTGACTCACGAAAGCAAAATGGCATTAAAAAAAAATATATATATATATATATATATTTTGTTAAAAAATAATAGCTTCAATTGTGTTAAGGTTTTAGCCTATTGATGACAATAATAGATGCATGTGTGTGAAGAAAAAAACATTTCCTCCTGGTAATGAAGAACATATACTTCACGTTTATTTACATCTTGAAAAAAAAAAAAGAAATCTTTAAACACAAATTTCTCTTGTCACATTGAACACATTGCCTTTGGTTTGCTGTTTATGCTTGGCAGTGGCATCTGGTAAAATGGATGTCAACAGTTATAAATAAATAATTTTTTGATGCGATCATGTCATCGCCCCATTTGTCACACATTCTCCGATGTTTCAAAAAGTGGCAGAGAGTCTCGAGGAAAAGCAAAGTCAACCATGTTGTGAATACCGGACACAACACATGAGCTCATGCCTTCATAGAACATAGTTGTGTCAGAAATGGAACACAACTCATCCATCTGTGGATTAAAGACTTCTGCGCTATAAGTTTGTCGCCTGACATTCGAGCCCCCAATGATATAGAACTGGCCTTCCATCACCTCGAGACAAAAATGCCTTCTTGGGATTAACATAGAGCACAGCATGGTCCAGGTGTTGTACTTGGGCTGGTAGGTCTCTATGCTTTGAAGAGGGTGTATACCCCGGATGCCACCCACCTAGTAGAGGAACAGATTTGTGTAAAGGCTCTGAATGGAGGAAAAAAATGTACATGACAGAATGCACAGAATAAAGTAGGTTTGAGCTGAATATTTGGATTAAATATGAATCCAGTATGTAATGTACTTGTTATGAGTACCATCTGAGGTAAAATGTGTGTATTGTGTCCCATGAACTGTGTACTGTGTTCACACGGTTAGGTTAAAAAGCAGTGTTGTTTGTGCAGGATTTTGGAATGAATAAAGGAATCATAATTTTCAGACCTCTTCAAATCTAAAAAGAATTAACTGGTCCTGGCCAGTAGCGCCCCATACCCCAGTCATTGCCACAGCTACTCTGTCTGTAGGGATACTAACGTGTAATATCATTTGTTCCTCGAGTCCACTGGCTGAGAGACCCTGCACCCAGCCTGGCTAGAAGCGCAAGGAGAGAGTGCACTGGTTCTAAATATTTTCACAGAACAAAGCTCAATTCTAAGACTGTTTTGTAAATACATTCAAAGCCTACCAGGTTATTAAAAGATTTCCAGATGTTTGTCTTTTTTCTATCAGGAATAAAATCCATCACCAGAATTTGATGCAGAAATTCAGATAAACCACATTTTGGGGTTATCCTAAATATCTAAGAAATATACTATACCTCTTAAATGGAGTAAGTATGAATGTGCGGCTGTGGTTAGGATATAAGAAATAAATTAAATACAAGTTATTGTTTTTGTTGTTATTCTTAGCTTCACGCTGTGCGTCAAGTCTGTTGGTGTGCGCAGTGCTACTTACTGCATAAATTTGGTTATCATATGCAACAACTCTGTGTAGATTTCTAGTGATGTTCATATGGCAGATCATTGTCCACTGGTTGGTCTCTGGATCATAACATTCAGCTGTCCTAGTGCCAACATTCTTGATCAAACCACCGCAAATGTATATCTGAAAGAGATGAAGCGGCAGTGAGTAGCCTGGACTTTGTTTTAATTGGTGACTGTGTTTTGTTGTTGTTTTGAATATTTTTTAAAATAATAACATATTATTAAATATTATTATTGTCATTATATCTGCAAAAGACGCTACTTATTACCATTTTAATACATAACAAACCTTGCCATCCAGTGCAGCGCAGCTTGCATTCCTCCTTCCATTGATCATGGGTGCAATAAGTGTCCACTGGTTGTTTTTTGGACAGTAGCGCTCAGCAGTGTTGAGGCAAACATAATCATCAATGCCCCCAAAGGCATAGATGAACCCATTCAGCTTAGTTACGCACACATAGCCACGTCGGTAGTTCATGTACATCATCTCTTGCCAGATGTGTGTCCTCAGGTCCAGCCTGGCCATGCTGTTTAAGTTTTCCATCAAGTTGGTGCCACCGACAAAGTAGACATAACCATCGAGGAAGACAGAGCCATGATTGGCCCGAGGTTCATTTAGCCTGTCTGTGCAGATGATCCAGCGATCAACAAGGTGATCGTACACCTCAATCTTGCAAGAGGCATCACTACATTTCTTGCCTCCAGAGACCATGATGATGGAATTAGGCAGACGAGGGCGGGCAGGAGTGTCTCTTAAACATGAGTTATATGATTTCTGTGTGTTTTTGCCGAATGATTGGATTATTTTGATGCAATGGTTGACTATTTCCTGGCACTCAGGGTTGAGCTTCACCAGCTGGTTGGTCATCACATTGTTTTCAATGAACTCAATGCTTGTCTTGCCTAGTCGCACCTACACAGGTACAAGGGAACAGAGGTTGTTGGTAATAGGTCTATGTGAGTTGAATGTGAATCAGAACAATGTTTTCCATTAATGAACCAAGCTGCAGCTGTTAACATAACTAGACTGAGATGTTGAGTAAATCTAGAAATCTAGAAAATCCAGAAATCTAGAAATCCAGAAAAACATCTAACCTGAGACAGAAGCATAGCCATGTGTTGTTCTCTTTCTTCAGGCATGTGTGCAATCCAGCTCAAGATGACATTGAACACAGTCCTCTCATTCTTCACATTGAGTTCATCTTTGCCAAGGATCTCTGTGAGCTCCTGCACAGAGAGCTCCAGATATTCTTCACAGTTAACAACCCTTTCAAAGTGCTCCATGATGTAGTGGAAGGCCTTGCATCGCAGCTCAGAGACTGGGCAGATATCTGTAAATCGCCAGATGCCGATGCAATTTTGTGGGGAAAGTTGCTCACCAATAAAGTTGGAGCATGCTTGTATGATGCCCATTATGTTGAGCATATCAGCTGCGACAATCAACTCATGCACATTGTCCTTTGTCACAGCAACTGAGTCGGTGTATGCAAAATCAACAATGATTTGCATAATGTCAGGAGACACAAGGGTTAGTGGGACAATTTTGTCTGAGGTCATCTGATGTAAGAAAAGAGCTCTGATAAAGAAAGAAGAAAAAGTAGAGGATTTAAAATATTTGACCTTCTCACACACAAAAATGACTACCTCTCTTAAGTATAAGGGAAGGGCAAGAGGGTAAGTTGTAGCAGTACTGTTTGTAATGAAGAAGTATAAAGATCTATCAATAACATTACTATTCTACCCATTAATGTCAGGGAACCAACTTACTGGAAGTAAGGGCTGCAATCACAGATGATGATTCTGTGGACTGGGAAGTGAACATCCTCAACTTGCAGGATAGCATCGCAGAATTGTCCTGCTAAGCGGCGTTTATAATGTGTTACTGCCATTTTGGGGTCAATGCAATTTGTGTGTGAGAGCTTTTCAAACCAACAGGTATAAAAAAAATTGTGAGTCACATAGATTTGTACCTATAGTGCTTAGATCTAAAGACAAGAATAAATAACCTTTAATCTCTTTTGATCTCTATTAAATGATGACTTGCATTGGCCTGAAATGCACCCAGAAGCTGGATGCCAGCTGCCAAACAAACCAATGGAAAGTAAAGGGAACACATGAAAAAGCTCTTTGAATGAGAGAGCAGAATGGTAAAGTAGGTGATGGCAATGCACCTATAAACTGGATGCCAGCTGCCAGCTGAAGAAGAAGACACTGATTCCATGATTGATTGATTTTATTCCCTACAAAAAGGTGGGAGGAAAACAAATGGGTGTGGTCTGTTGCTAACTTTTAAACATACCTTAGAGTGAGATCTAGTGGAGGGTGAGTCTCATTGCCAATGCATGAAAATTGGCAGCTTTGCTGTCATACCAAAGATGCACAGCTCCATGGTTTGGGAAAAAATTGAGGACAAAGTTAAGCTAGCTGCTTAATAATTAAGCATTGAGAACGTGTGAATCAAATGCTTGAGTATCACAACAAATGTGTGAGAGTTTGCAGCATTGTGGGACATTTATACATCATTCATCATGTCTACTTGTGCCATGTAATAACCTCTGATCTCCATCTTTTCTTTTCCTCACAGGGTCACATCCTTGCCCCAGCTGCTCCACTCCCACTATTTTTGCTTCTGAGATGCCTCGCATTGAGAACGACATCAAGCTGGACTTCAAGGATGTGCTCCTCCGTCCAAAGAGAAGCACTCTGAAGTCTCGGAGCGAGGTGAGTACAAGCAGGACATGATACCTGACTGACCCAGATACAGATTCTTGCTATCTCCATCCATTTGGTATCACCTTGAGACTGAGCTCACTGAAGTCCTGTTGTTCTTGTCTGTTTCAGGTGGACCTGATGAGGAGCTTCACCTTCAGGAACTCCAAGGGCAGCTACAGGGGCATCCCCATCATTGCTGCCAACATGGACACTGTGGGGACCTTTGAGATGGCCCTGGCCCTCCACCAGGTGGGCTTCACATGACACAGGCTGTGATATACAAAGACTGTGTCAGCTGCCTCTTCTCAGCAACACTGAACAAAGGTATAATATAAATTGTGCTGGGTTTTGTTTGCTCATCCAGTTCACTCTCTTCACCACGATTCATAAACATTACTCTGTGGACGAATGGTTGGAGTTTGCAGAGAAGCATCCCGAATGCGTGGAGGTATTCCCCGTGCTGTGACATACGTGTTTCATTTGGGGGAGTTTATGAACGGTCGTGGTGATGACTCTCTCCTACTCAGAGTGTAGCAGTGAGCTCTGGGACCAGCGATGGTGACTTTGAGAGGATCTCAGCCATCTTGGCGGCAGTGCCAAAGCTGCAGTACATCTGCATTGATGTGGCGAATGGCTACTCTGAACACTTTGTCTACTATGTCAAACATGTCAGGCAGAAATTCCCCTCACACACTATCATGGTCAGTAGATCGCTGTTTAATTTCTTCAACCTTGTAAAAAGATGTTATTAATATTTTAATTTTGCTCAGGCAGGAAATGTGGTGACTGGAGAAATGGTGGAGGAGCTGATCCTGGCAGGGGCTGACATCATCAAAGTGGGCATAGGACCAGGTGATCACAGCTTTCTACCCTTATTCCTGTTTTTACTTCATTACCTCAACCAGGTACTGATTTTGAATATTTTTATTTCTTCACAGGTTCTGTTTGCACCACCCGCCAGAAGACAGGGGTGGGTTACCCCCAGCTGAGTGCCGTGATAGAGTGTGCAGATGCAGCCCACGGTCTGGGTGGCCACATAATCTCTGTAAGCAACTTCCATCCACAATTATAACTCAATGATGTAATCAGGTCTTCAAAATCCGGCTTTGGGGACAGCTCTTAACTCTCCACAATATGAAACTTCCACTTTTTTGGATTCAATGTCTGAAAATAGCTTTGCTCTGCACATACAGCCTCAAAACAACTCACACTAATTTCACATGTCTTGTGTTTTGTCTTGGCTTCCATCATCGTTTTAACTCAGGATGGGGGATGTACTTGTCCAGGAGATATCTCAAAGGCCTTTGGTTCGTATTTTTTCTTTTTAAGTTTTCCATCCAATGCAACTAAGTCTTCCGCTTAAAACCAGCTCACTGTTTGTGTGCCTCTCAGGTGCTGGAGCAGACTTTGTGATGCTGGGGGGTATGCTGGCGGGACACTCTGAGAGTGGGGGTGAGATCATTGAGAAAAACGGCAACAAATACAAGCTGTTCTATGGAATGAGCTCCGACACAGCCATGAAGAAGCATTCAGGGGGTGTGGCCGAGTATAGGTCAGAGGCAGTGACTCCTCCTGATGTTTTCATGTCAGTAAAATCACCTGAGAATCACACTTGTATTTTGTTTTTCTCTCATCTAGGACATCAGAGGGGAAGACTGTGGAGGTTCCTTACAAAGGTCCAGTGGATGCAACAATACAAGACATCCTAGGCGGGGTTCGCTCCACATGCACCTATGTCGGGGCGGGCAAGCTGAAGGAGCTGAGGAGCAGAACCACCTTCATCAGGGTCACCCAGCAGCTCAACACTGTCTTTGGCAACTCCTAAAGTTCCAGATTCATCCTGTGTCAGATCACTGCCAGTCTGTACTCTGTGTTTCAAAAGTGACAAATAATAAGAAGCAGCATGAGGAGAAGAGCAAGCGGGGTACATTTGGATACAAAGGCTGAGTTTTAAAAAAGATAATTATGTAATTAGTTGTGAAATCAATCCGTCTCAGTCTCAAACTGAAAGATCACCCCTCAATAAAGAAAAGAGAAAAAATATACTGCACATTTTGTTCACAATGACTCTGGATTCATGGATTCATTTCATCCACATTGTCAGTTTGCTTCACCTCCATCTCACATGTGGAAAAGATAAGAACAAATAATCAGCTCATTGATTCTGATCAGGATCAATGCAGGTTCTAAAACATCAGAGCAGCTTCTTTCTACATTGATTCAGAAAACAACAACAGCATGAGCTCTTTCCAACACATTTGTGTCGGTGTAATTATAGGTTATGTCTTTACACAATGAGACTGAATATCTGTGATGAAGGGAGGCAGTGTTTGATTGACAGCTGATCTATGGGTGGAGCAGAAACCTCAACAACAAACTTTGATAAACAAACATGGAGATAAAAGAAGTTTAAGAAAGAAATCTAAATCACGGCTGTTAATGACTCCAGTCTATTCGAGTTTACACAACTCAGCTGTGTTTCCAACAAAATAAACCCAAACTCCAGCATATGGAGGCTGAGTAAATGTGGTCTGGACTCTGTGGAGTCCTCACACAGCAAGTGTTCTGTCCTACAGAGTCCCTGACACCTGCTGTGTGAGGACGGAGGACCTGACCCTGGAGTCCTGATGTTGTGATACGAGTCAAAACTGTTTTCATGACAATATAACCAAGACTTATCATTGAATCCAAATTTACAATCACATGACTCCCCTGCTCTGTTGATATGACTTTGCATGCTCTGCCACACTAACTCTTCCTCTTCTTCCTCCTCCTCTCTCCACCTCCCAGTAACAATGTCTAGTCAGACTCTCGCTACTCAGCACCTGAGAATAATCAGGGAAAGAGGGTGGCGATGGGTCACTCTGCCCTCTCCTGTCGAACACTCCAACTGTCTGTAGCCCCATGGAAAATCTGGGTCTGTGGTGGTCGATTACTAATGTGTTCATTTATTCATGGGTGTGTTCAGGTATTAAAATGTACGTGTTCATATGTATGTACTTTGTATGTATGCATGTAAAATTGATTTTAAGTTATGTTTGTATTGGTATTTTATTATAAAGTCTGTAAATGAGCCAAATACTGTATAGGTAAATAGGTATAGGTAAGCGAAAAAAAACGGAGGAGGTGGAGTGTGAATGCACCTGGAGAGGAGAGCGGAGAAGAAGAGAGCTACAGGACTGAGAGACGGAGAAAGATAATTAAGAGATTTAGCTTTTTCGTCAAAGTGTTCAACCCAGACTCCGTGGACAAACATGGAGGAGGCCATTTCTGTAAGTTTGAGTGGCCTACTCAGCGCAACCATACAACAGCAAGTTGAGCTAGTTTCTAACAATTATGTTTAATTTTGGTTATATTGTTTGTGTTAGAGGAGCCCCACACAAGTTAATAGTTGAATACTTTTTGGATTAGTTATCTCTGTCTCTCAGTTCTCTCCTCTAGTGGTTGAGGGAAATCTTAGCAGTAATAGCTGCACTGCCACCACCTACTTCACATTATTTTCTTCTGTAGTTTCTCTATTTCTTCTTTAGTTTCTTTTGTTCTTCTGTTCTCCTGTAAATCAAAAATGTTGGACATTATACAGATATTGTATTGTATCCTTTTTTGTCTTTGATTTCACGTGACTTAGCTATATAAGGCTCCTGGCCTTTAATGTTTGATTGTGTAATCACATGATTGTAATGCATTCTGGTGTTGATTTCTAGCTGCCAACAAACCAAACAAAGGGCAAAGATGTGTTTCAACAACATAATATGTCTCCAAATCACCAAGATGCGGACCAGTGTAGACTTTTTACCATCATGGTTACTTTGAAAATTTTGGAAAAATCCCATACTATGGAGCTGTGGGGAGTGAACAAAGTTCGCAAATTTACACACCGTGTGGTAAACCAGGTTATGGATGGAATCATGGAGAATGACTGGCGTATGGATTTTTCCAAAGTCAATACCATGGCTAAAGCTGTGCTGAACCACCTGAAGAAGAAATTTAAAAGGAAAGCAAAGAAATTGATGGTGATGGATAATCCAAAGGTGGAACATTCCATTGTTGAATATATTCAAGACTACATGGGAGACTACATTTTTCAGAGATACAAGCCATTTAGACATTTATTCATGGGTTCAATAGTACTCCTGCTTGGAATATTTGTTATTTTGTTATATTTAGTCTGTAGCAGTGCTGGGTAAAACCCAAATGTGCAAACCATAGACATCAGTAACTCATGGTTTGGCCTGGGTTTTCCAGTATCTCCAATGCACTGATGTATTGTCTCCACTAACCTGCTCATCGGCAGGAGCTGGAGCAACAGCACAGAGGAGGCGGTTCCCACTGAATCCCACAAAGTGCTGAAGTTTCACTTCTCTCACAGCTGTGGAATATTCTCTCACTAAACTCTTCATCCAGTGATCGTGAACTAAAGAAAACCAGAGTACAATCATCAGGTTGGAGGAACAATCATGAAGTTGGAGCACGGAGCTAACAGGGAGCAAATGGAGGAACTAACAGCGGAGCTACTGGAAGCGCTAACGGACTAACTAACGAACTAACGGAGCAGCCAACATAAGAGCCGTGGGTTGATGCTGAGATGAATTAGCAGGCAATAAAATGTAACTTTAACAGATTTATTTGAACATGTTCATATATTCATTGAAAAAAAAATGTTCATGCCTGATCTGAGAGATGTTAGCCTGTTTTTATAATTTCATCAAGATCTGATTTGACAACTAGAAGACGAGCTAAGGTAAGTAACAGCTTTGAGTTTTTGAGTGTCTGAGTGACTGCAGGGGCTTGTCAGGCTGTCTGATCTTTCACTCTTGTGACATCAATAGGAGAGGTCAGCTGATGCGTGTCCCACCCTCTAAAACCTACACTCTCAATAGCATAATTAGCAAAGAGAACATCCCAGTCATACTTGGGCATGTGTGGTATTGACAACACAACTCTCGCTATCAGTCCTCACTAAGGGAGGTCTCTCCCACTCACTCCCTCGCTATCCTCATTCACATTTGACCTGTGGAACCTGTTCGAACGAAACTGAATTAAAATGTGATATACAGGTCCTAGCTCTGACCGAAGCCTGGATCTGTCCAGAAAATAGAGCCACTTCAGCAACATTCTGTCGCTCTGTTGAAAGAGGTGGTGAAACTGCATTACCTATACCCACTTCCTGGACGTTCACCAAGTTCTGCCCTCTTAACCTGCTTCAATTTGTCTTCAATAATTTTACTAGAACTCCACTGGCTTATTAGATGCACAAGGACATCACCTAAATAGAACCCCGTACTATAACTTAATGGAGACATCCCCAGGCTCGATGGTCCCAATGGTGGAGAACACACCTTTTTATACTAATTTTTTTGTTTGGCCTCTCTGAACTCTTGTGCAGTCCCCTGAGGTACCATCAAATCGCTCTTTTTTAGAAGTAATATAAATTAGTAATGTAATTTTTTTTTTTTGAGACACGGATTCCACTTTTCATTTCAAACGGGTTTAGTCACGATGGATTGGACAGCGGAATATCAGCTATAATCGTCTTAGAGCCGAATTAAAGTATTTTTGAAGAACAGAATAGTCACTTGATATGAAAAATACACCTGAAAGGATTCCTTAATAAACTTGAGTGATGTGAGGGGGCATAGAAAGCCTTTTGAAAGCAGCTTACTTCTTTCGTATGCCAACGTTTCAGGTTGGATTTTACCTCCAGAAAAATTTTACAGCAGGCTGCTACATGATGTTTTTGAGGCAGGACGAAGAGGAAGAGCCACTTGAGTCAACACAAATGCTTCAGTCTACTGATTTGTAAGACTGTCAATGATGTGTTCTGTAGAATAAAATAATTCACACACCCTTCAGACAGTAAAGTAGTAAGTAGAATGCATTTTTGTCTATTGTTTCGTAACTGTCCCTTTAATATGCATAGGAGCAGACATATACAGAATATCTTCCTCTCCAAGATTCCCAACATCCCTCTCGGATAAGTGAGTATGATTATGTGAATGTCAAATAATTTCACAGCACCATTGCATATCTTTTCACATAAAAATGATTTCACTGAGCTCCATGATGATGAACACCATTTCCTCCTATGTTGCTAACGTGACAAACTGGACCAACATGAAGGTTTCTGCATTTTTCCCGCGGACACACTTGTTGGACAGATAGCATTTGAGATTTCAGGCTGTGCTGATCTGCTGTGGTCATTATAATCATCAGTGACTTGATGAATATGCATAACAGCTGCAGCTGCAGTCAGCAAAGTATGACGTTATTGAAAAAAAGGCTAAAAGAATGTCACGCTTTTGTTTTGGGAGGGCTGACAGCTTTCACTGAATTACAGACAGTGTAAATGTGTGGTAATGACCACACTAATATTGATTTGTGTGCGGCAAAACAAAGTAATTGATGACTAAACAGCCTGACAAATTAAATCCAGAACTTTTAAACACACTCCATCAAATTATAGGACAGTAACTCAGTTAATTTGGCTATTGCAGTATTCTAAATATTAAGAGCTAAAATCAACTTGGATTGAAATAATGAGTTCAATCCAAGTTCAGGTCATCGACTGCCAAATGCCTAAAGCACGGGATATATCAATTGTAGAGTCTCCCTATTTGAAATGTTTTCATTTAATAAGGACAGCAGAGGGGAATTCATGCAGAGGGCGTTGCTTACGCATGCAAATAAAATGACTTCTACTGGGAGTTACACACTACTTATTTAAGTATCATATCTTTGGGAGACAGAAACAAAGATGAATGAAATGTCTGCGTGGCTCTTGCTAGTCATAAAGCCGATGTAATGACCAAAGAATATGGAAATGCTAAAAAATAAGACATTGCATGGGAGCGTGTCCAGACTGGATGTTGTGTAATTCTCACATGAACTTTTAACCAGCCAACAAATCTCCTGCAAAAAGCCAAAATCTTAAACAGAGAAATATTGACAGAGAACAATGAGAGCAAGACTGAGATTTTGTATTCATACAAGAAGATGAGATTGGCCGTTTGAGCTCTTGTCATGCATGTGTGCTGGTTTCACAAGACAGCTCCTCTGAAATGGCTTTAGCATCTGCAACAGCCGCCATGACTGATTTATTGATATGGTTGACATGTGGTTTCCATTGTGTTAACAGGTATTTCTCGGTTAACTAGCTGAATGCACTTATATGAAGTTCAGCAAAGACCAGGCTTGACTTGGAACTCAAACACAGAATAAACGATGTATGCAAACGAGCGGGGAAATTTATGATACCCAGTGTGCTCATTATTCCAGGTTATGGATCTCCATCAGTGTGAGACTGCAGTGTGCTCATGTGCAGGCAAAATTGTCACTCACACATAAATAACACAACCCTGTTTACTCAGTTTCCGCCATTAAACAGGTTCACAGTCACCAGTTGTTTGTTATTTTATTTTCTGCAAACCATACCAATTTACTGAATTTCCACACCAAAAAAGACGAGAAGAGGAAGAGTGAAATTTCTGACAGGGAACTTAAAATGTGTGTGTGTGTGTGTGTGTGTGTGTCATGCAGCTACAGGTCAGGAGCCTTAGTTAATGCCAAATATAAGAATGAGGAGATAATATGATCTTAGCCACTTTGACCATGGAATGACTGTTTACATCCAAACAAAAAAAGCAACAGGATTTGGTTTAATGTCTTTTTGAAGAGAAAGGTCAACAGAAGACTAGTTGGAGCTGATGGTTACCTGAGTTAGCTGTCTTTATCGTGGTCACGAGTAGTACAGCATCTCACAAGGCACATGTCCACACATAAGATGGATTGTCATTTCAGGTTCCTCTCCTGTTAGCCACAAACAGCATCTGTTCCTGCAGATGGTCATCTCAGAAACTGGCACCAACAGCATGAATCCATGGACCCAACCTGCCTTGTATCAACAGTGAAAACTGCAGGTGGTACGATGGTGCAACAAATATTTGCATGACATCATTTAGGCCCTTGATACCAATCACTCGTTGTTTTCATGGTCTTTCTTAACATTTTTGCCGGCTATGCTAATTAATTTGTAAGTTTTATGTAATCACTTCTACAGAAACACCCAGTGCATCATTTATGATTTGCTCCAGATATACTGTTCTTTATATTAAGAAGTATGTTCTCTTGAGTACTAGTAGTTTATTGACACCTTGACAGTGAAGCTACACTACTCCAATTCAACCAAATAATGGAATAATAACAAGGTAAATTTAGCGTACTTATTTACCAAGAAAAAGTTTGTTGATCAGTCCAGCAGATGAGAGCAGTCTCAGAAAATGGAAAATAATAGTCCCTCCACCCCTGTCCACTGATGTGGATGGGACATGGGATAAGAAGGAAAGTATGGGGGCAGATCCAAACACACTCCCTCACATTCCACTGTTTGAGACAGTAGTGAGAAAAACACAAAAACATAATTTCTTCTCAGACTGACCAGCTACTTAGCCATTGCAAAGCTAGTTGCTGACATATATGAGGTGCTGTGCAATGCTAACACATATTGTTGAATCATTTTGAACCTTCCATCCTAAGTTCCATCTATTGTAGCTGTTAAGATTGGTTGCTCAGGGTTTAGCACCAATTCAGTTGGAGTTTATCAAAATTGACAAAATAATTGTCCTGTGGATCTGAATTGAGTTGGCTGTGTAATCTTGCAATTATGGATTAACTCCCAATTGTTGCATCAAAAAGATGTATTTACTTCATATTGGACACATATTTCTCATTTTTTAAACAAATCAGAATACAGGCTTTCACCCAGATGTAAACATCTCTGCTGCTTCTAATCAGTACATCAGATCCCAAAAATATTTTTCTGCACTGCAGACTGCAGAAGTTTTCTATTTGTCGCAACACGACAGGGAAACGTCCCCAGAAAGTATGATGGATGTCTTATCTGACTGCCTCTATTTATCTGCCAACCTGTATATTTACAGAGGGAGATGTATGCACCCCACTTCTTCTACATACAGCAGCAGAAGAACAAACAGCAACACAACCAGGTAGTTTGAGGATTTGTGGTTAGCTTCATCCACAACGTACAGAGGCTACAGCGTGCATGTCTACACGTTTCAGCACATGGATTTGTGGACATGTTTGTTGGGGTATTTACATCATGAAGTCCCCAAGAGCCACAAGTACAAATAAATAATGGAAGGGAGCCTTGCTGCCCCTCACGGACAGAAAGACAAAAGCAGAGACAGGGAGAGAGAAAGAGAAGCAGGTCTCCTTCCACACCGCTGGGAGGGTCTGACAGATTCTGACAGCTCATTTCCATGAACTGTCTGAGAAATATATACAGTATAGTCGAGTAAGTGAAAGGAAGTAGGAGGTGGAGAAATATGGAGGTCCACACTGAGGTGAAGCCAAGGCAGAGACAGATAGAGGGACAATGAAGGTGATCTGAAGACAGAAGGAAGAACATAAACAGATAGCTGAACCTTCGGGGGCGTGGAAGGACAAGGAAAAGAAAAACAGGTGAGGGGAGCTGGAGCAAAAAATACCCAAATGTAAATGAAAGTCACCATGTCCTGCTACAGGACAGAAATATGTATGTGTGACACTTGTGCGCTCATGTCCAGACACTGCTCCTCTGTGCAGGAGACGTAGAATTACTGCTGAGCTTTTGACATTTCATGCATAACTCAGAGAACAGACTGAAAGAGCTGCATTTCAGCTCAGATGGGCTCCACTCCACTGAATGTGACTTTCTGCAGACGGGGAATGTAACTCTAGATTAATCCAGTTTTGCTCAGCAGTGCAATCCTATTTTAGGATATGGAGGGAAATGTTTTGGTGTTCAGGGGACGAGCAATTGATAAACAAAGTGTCTGTTTTGGTATTGCTCAGCTCAACTCCAAGGACTAAGCTCACTCTGTACCCCTGTCTCATGCAGTCAGAGGAGGAATGGCCCTGTTTCGTGTCAAACTAAAGGTTTGACAAAGATGCGCTGCCAAGTGGCAGATGTCTCAGCAAAAGGTCTTGGTTCTCATAATGTCTTAGTTGAGCTGTTATAGGTTTTGATTTGTAAAAAGTAAGAAATATATATATATATATATATGTATTTTTATTTCAATCTGTATAAATGCCTCATCCATGCAGAATGAAAAGATGACTATTTGTATTGTGCATGGAATGAAAAAAAACCCAGTGGGGTTTAATTTCGTAAATTGGTCCTTTATTGATCCCAGACAGGAAATGCTTTACCACAGGAGAAACGCAAATTGGCAGAACAATTAACTTTAGAATCTTTAATCCTTAAAAGTCCAAGTGTAAGAGTGTATCGACACTAGTTAGATATAGGATTGAGAGCATAAAGACGACAGGCGGATCACAGTGGGGGATTGAGAGCAGAAGATAAGACAGACAAGAAGGGGACACTTGAGCAAAGTGGCTTCAAAATCCACAAAAGGTTTCTGTCAGCAACAACAGAACCAAAACAAAGGCCAGAGAATTAAAAGTCTTACAAATGTCCTCAAAAGTTATTTTTCAGAGTCGCGACATGAGTTCTGCAAATTGAGCCAGTTTCCAATGTTCCAGCTGAGCTATGCAAGATTTTTATAGACTCTCTCTTCTATCTTGTCTATTAAAGTCATAAAGTGGGCCATCATGCTCCACCTAAATGAAGTACAATCGATCCACCTCTATCTGCGTAGATGTATTGTGTACGGTAATGTTTAGGGTTTGGTCTCATTCCTCTGAAGCTTCCTGTCTCAAAACTTTTTCCTTATCAGCAGGGAATAAAAACTTGCAGAATAAGGCTGGGCCTGCCAACAATGGTTAAATTGCTTCAGGACTTTATTCTTTTAAACCCTGAGACAACATTTGATTTGTGAACTCATTCATTAATTCAATTAAATGTGTTTTGTTGTCTTTTGCCATGCAAACTTTTAAATCTTGGAACATTTGAACATTTTAATCACAATACCCTTGTGCCTGGCATAATATACAGACAAGCAAACCAGCACAATTTCCCAGAGGGTATCTTAAGCTTTTGAGATGCCTATATATAAATAGGATGGATGGAAAATCAACAGGGGTTGTGCCACCAGCTGTAAATCAGAATCAATATCAAAGTCAGAGCGGAGTGTCTCCGCTGGCTGAGGTCAAAGAGAGCAACCGGACTCTTTCGGACAACGAGCGCTGTCAGAAACACTGTCACTGTTAAAGGAAGAGAATGCCTTAAAGTGATCTGTACTTTACATAAAAAGAAATGCAGAAGTATAATCTGTCCATTTAATAAATAGCCATTCTGTAAAAGTAATGTAAAGGCCCTTTTCAGTTATGAACCCTGGAAGACTTTGACTAGCAGCCCCAATCAGTGGGCTGTGTCTGTGAGGAGCTCAGTAATGTGCCCAGGCTCTCAATCATGTTGAGCCATGCAAGTTATTAAAAGTATTAAAAAATGGATTCTGAAATGGGAGTGGAAGCCAGTGGCAGGGAGGCCAGAAATGGTGTTGCACGCAGTGACCTTAGATGATCCCATCAGCTGCTGCAACACTAACACACACACACACACACACACACAAACACAAACACAAACACAAACATGCATGCAACACTCTAATTGACCTGACCTTTGCCGATGTCACGTCTGCCCTCTCCTGAATCCTCCTGGGTGGCCTCTGATTGGCTAACGTCCCAGTTACCCTCCAGTAGGTTGAATTTTAAGCGATAACCGTCCTGTTTCTGGAGACAGTGAGAGAGAGAGAGAGAGAGAGAGAGAGAGAGAGAGAGGCGTAAGCAGGTGGAGGACAGGGAGAGCCAAGGTGATTGATCGAATCATGGATGGTTCAATGGAAAGAAGGTGAAAAGGGTGACTTTTTGGTGCACACGCACACACACACACAAACAACAAAGAAAAACACACATTTAGTTTCTCAAGGTGATGAGTGCGCATCGACCACGCCTGTGTGGGTGTGTGTGTATGTCTCCTTGCGCATCAGTGTGGATTTGTAGTGATTCAGTTAATGCATTGTGGCTTTAGTGTGTTGATATATGCACATCTATTGTCTATCAGTATGACAGCAGAATTCCTTGTCAGGAGATAATCTCTACCATCAATCTCCCTTTCTCTCTCTCACACACACACACACACACACACACACACACACACACACACACACACACACACACACATACAGACAATGTTCTGGTGTCTGTTCTCTCTCTGTACTTCTCCAAATCCAAAAGCAAAATTAACAAGTCTGTTAAATCAATGTGAGTCAAATTGTGTCAAATGTACATGTTGCTGAAACCCACAGTTTACAGTCTCTGTTTCAGGTTTTGTGTTTTCAGTGAGTAACAATATAGATCATGTCATTAACACTCACACTCAGTAGAACGGCTTCAACACGTGACTGTGAACAATGACTGTAAATTGAATTTCAATTTATAAATTGTTATGGTTCTTACATTAAACATTATTATTTGTAAAAAAAAAAACTCAGCCCACACATTCTGTCTTCCCTGGTGATGCTCTGTCATGTTTTATCTGGCCTCCTCCAGCACCTGCTTGTTATGGGGGTCTCCTCTTTAGCCTGTGTAATCGGACTCAGCTCAGCTCAGATGATTGACAGTCAACCTAAAAGCTCTTCAGTAGCTTGGGATAGCTGCATCGCCGGACAGCTTCTGACAACACCTCAGACGCCGCCTGTTCACTGAGGCCTTTGGATTCAGTTAACACTTCACCCTGCTGTGAGTGCTGTTCATTTCTGTCCTGTTTCATGCAAATTACTTCACCTGCCCCATTGTTTATGCCCACTGACACATAAGTATCCTTAATTCAAGCTATTATCATTATTTCTTTTAATGTATGCATTCTGAATGTTGAACTGAGCTCACAGAAAGTTCCCCTTATCCTCTGCCTCTGACAGCAGTGAAGTCAGTGACTCACGCCACTGGGAGCCACACATGCTGGAGCCATGACACACCCACCACTCTGTGTGACGCTGTAAATCATGTAGACGTCCAACATTTTGATAGAATTTGAGTCTGTAATTGAAGCCAGTGATGTAACCCCCAATCCATGTCTGAGTAAAATTGTGATAAATTAAGATTCCCCATACTGTCTGGTTTTGTTTCTTCACTTGAAGAAAGTAAATGGAAAATAAAACATGGGAATCTTTTCTCCTTAACTCTAAATTCTCAGGATGAGTGCAGGCCTGCATCTACCTCAACCATTTAACACACAGCCACAGCACTGCCATCTTCTTCTGTAATGCATCCCACTCATTAAGAGCCTGTTTTTTCCAAAGCTTACTCAGGGGGATTCTTCTCCTTACAGCTGCACTTGCCCTTCAGCTCACTGGTGACTGAATGAAAAGTCAAGGTGTTACTATTTGTCCACACCGACTCTCCTGGAACGCCATTACCCTGGCAGCCATCCTTATCTGGAGTCCTCATCACATACTGCCATAAGAATAATGGAACACTGTCCCAAAGCAATTTCAAAAGTCACTCCTTGGGGTACTCTTATTTATAAAGGTTTTACATTATTGCTGCTGAGGCAATTGGGGAAGTTCCACAGTGTCAAAGTCACAGATAATACCCCCATATAGTCCCAGTTGGGAAATTTACAGAGTTTCAAAGCCTCCTGAAGACACACGCTTTGTTGTAAGTAATCATAACATCAACACAATACATCCTCCTCGTACAGAGGAGGATTTACTGTGTGAAATTTTCAAAACAGTTCTGAGACATTTACTAGAAATTCAAAAGGTTTGTTTGTTGTTGTTTTTTTTAAACTTCTTTGTGCAGAGGCCGCGCAATTCATTCCATTGCCTTGGTCGAGTTCCAAAATGCACTCATTATTGTGTCCGACACACAGTTGATGGGACTGGAAGCACAGACTGATTAGTGTTTCTCTTCACCCACCACAATGAAGCCCCAGTCCATCTGTGCCTGGATCTAATTATCCATATCAAACAGCATCTCAGATGGTGCTGATCATACATTCACAGACCTCGTTGAAGCTAAATTGGAAGAAGCGTTTTTCTCGACACTTTGTTGTAAGCCTGAAAGCCTGACTCAGCTTCATTAGTGCACAACCAAATGAGTGCTTTCACTCCAGCTAACGCCTCAGACTCCCACACACACATACGTCTGGAGATCCACTGTCCTATAAAGTTTACTTTGATGCTCAGAAGAAGATTATTTTAATGTCTGTCTATATTTAATCAGTCTATAAATCTCAACACATACAGTATTATGCAATTTGAACACAATCACAGACACGCGTAGTTGGACAGAATTTAGTGATGAAGTTTGATGAGTCTGTTCCAGCAGCAGACGACGCAGTTGGACCTCCAGTCAAGTGATAGTACTGCTTATGAACTCAGCTCACGCTCCGAGCCCAGCAGAATCAATATATACTTGTAGCTGCAAACATTCCAACTGTGTAATCTCGGGTGAAGGAGCCTACGCTGAGGAATCAGATGGAGAACTCCAGGGTGGCATCATATGCGTGTCACAGAATATTCTTCTCTTCATTTTGGCTTCTAAGTTTTCATGTTATTGTCCACAGAGCCTGTGTGAGCACTCTACTGGAGAGTCGGGGTCTCACCTTTTTTCAGCAGAGCAGCAATTGTTGAAAATTATGGGTTTTTTTTCCAAAAATGCAGCCTCCGCTTGCTGCAAGGCCACCCACTTTGTCCCAGACATAAGAAACCACCAACGTGGACTCTAATTTAAAAATAATTTTCTTTATACCATTTTGGATACACTGAGAATTCAGTCACATACACACACTGTTGTTTGTAATGATGGCTCAGCAGGGTCAAACACCTTCATATGAGGTCGACCCCCTTTTAAAATCTGCCTGCAGATTAGTGCTGGAGAGGACACGAGGTCAGTGTGTTCGCCCTCCATAGATTGTTCTGGCTGCAGCACCTTCACTATCAAACACTCACCTCGCTCCGCCTGGAGGTGAGCGGCAACTGCGCTCTCGAAACCTCCGTTCTCAGCCTCCCTCCATGGGAGGGGTGTGATGGAAGAAGGAAGGACAGCGGTCGAAAGATTTACAAACGAATGCAAGAAAGGGGCGGGAGTTAGATTATTCATTTTAAGCATGAAAACACACACACATACAAACAATCATTTCACAAGCTGTATTTTATTCAGCCCACAACATTAACGTCCATACATGTGAGGTGTGTGTGTGTTTGCATTTGTGTGCGCTGCCATCTCGGTGACATTTCTCCTATCCACATCTCTCCATCCCTTTCTCGTTTTTAATCTCAGCCATGCATCTCTTATCTCCCTCCCTTACTCTCTCACTCCTTTTCCGTCCTCCATGCAAGGTGAGCGGCCGGCGTTACGTCTCAGGCCGATAATCGCATTTCCTAACATCACATGGGCGGGGAGGGACACTGCAGTGATTCATGGTGCATGAGTGTGATACAGGGAGGAGGCACGCGGTCCTTTGTGTCCACAGTTATTACTGAATGGAGCTGAAGTCGTGTTCCTGTGTCAGCAAGCATGGCTATAATTCTGTTTTCACGTTTGCATTTGTATTGTATTGTGTTTTTTTTTTTTTTTTTTACATTGATGGTTGTTCCCCTTTGGCCACACAGCCACGACTTGTGAAGCTAGAAGAACATATGGGGAAATGCAGTGTAATTAAATATAAAGTACACAATAATATTAATTGTAACTAAGCAAGCCAGTATGCCTTTGAGAGCTGCCTTATCTCAGACCACTGTAAGGAGTCAATAATCCACATTTATTAGATAAAAATGGCGCAAATGTCAACGCGAAAACATGTGTGCATGAAAAGGGCTGATGGTCCAGCACCACTGCTGAGACCCTGTGAAACTACTCTGAAAGAAAACAACCTGTATTCAGATTACCATGAAACTACATGGAAGGATTTGGATCAGAGAAGAACGCATTAAATGGGATCTGGATCAGTGGGCAAATCCACTTAATTTATGTAATTGTTTCACTGGCGTTCCAGTGACATATGAAGACTGTTGCTATAAGTTTCAATTTAATTTCTGTAAGGGTGTACACTTTGCTGCAGCCTGATTGAATCTAGGGGACTGTCAGGCCTTGGTCTGAGGTGCGTGCTCCACTGGGTGCCATTCTAGTTTTTACTGTGCAGATGATGCTTTTCTGCACTGATGCTCATTCGGTGTTCGTTCTCCATTCTCCAACTGTCCTTTTTAGTGCTGCAGTTGTGCTCATGAAGACATAAACTTTACAGCCTTTTATTTATGGCATTAAGCATGACAGTATCAGTACAATACACCCTGTAAAGGGCCTTAAGGGGACCTTTTTATGATTTGAATGGAACCTACGTTTCTGTTTAAACAGTAAGTTTTAGGTTTATGTGCTGAGAAGTGAAAACATGGGAGCGTTTGATAAAACTGGCGTCTCCTCCAGTATTCGCTTGAGTCCTAACATAACAAAAGGCACATTAAAAAGTCCCATTTGATGGTTATCATAGTAAAATCTTGTCCTCAGTCCCACAGTTGTCCAGCAGCGACTCAGCAGCAGCAGCAGGGCGTTATATAGAGGAGTTACAGCCGCACCAAAAGCACTAATAGCCACATCACTCTGCCTCCAGCTCTCAGTCTCTGCTGCAGTCTCCTTCATTCACTTTCACAAGCACCTTCCCCCTGTCAAACATACAGCCATGCCTCTTTTACTATTCGGTGGGAGAAGGTCTAATGCCCCCCGCGAACATTTCAAATTTCTCTTCCCTTCTACAGTTTCACCTATTGGAATAGATCCAGTAAACTCTGCACTGATCCACAGCTCTCTCTGCCCTGCCTGTCTTCACCGGTGCACCTTAGGTTTTTAAGATCTCGGGACTCGGAGGGTGATTTCATCCTTCACTGGGCCATGAAAGCTCTTTATAAGTACAACGCCACCGCCAGCACATTAATCGCCTCGACCATATTGATTTGGCTGCTGTGTTGTGCAACCCAACCCTTGGTTGAGAGAGGGGGAGGAAGAAAGGGTGCCAGGGAGAAGTACTGGTGTTGAGGGAGGAAGGTTGGGGAAGGAAATTGTGAAAGCAATAGCAGCTGGTCATTAGATCTTATTTATTGTATAATGAGGTGGTTTGAAATGCGTAAATGTAAATGTATGCATCTGAGTTCAGTACAGCAAGTCTTGAATAAAGCAGAAATGCATAAATTTATCTGAACAATCATCTAAAACCCACGCAAAGATAAAAATGAGTTAAAATCCGTCACCCAGCTTCACACAGATCGCACAGCTAGCATAGATTTAGCTAAACTACATTCCCATGTTTGCAGCAGAGTGGTGGCTCGACCTGCGGAGGATCTCTTGAAATTATAACCATTATAACCATTGTAACCACACTCTCAATTGCCCCATTTCCACTATGCACAAGGAGAAATATTTCTTTTTTTTCGTTGATGTTGTTGTGTTTGGAGAGCCTCAGAAATCCTATTGTTATGAGCCCAAACAAAATGTGACCAGTCACCAGCTGCCTCGGGAGCTGAGTGGGAGAACTGATCAACATCTCTCTGAGAGAGGCCAAGTTGCTTTGAAACAGAGGGACTGCATCCAGTGAGGCCGCCGCAGTGTTTATATTTACAGTGATGGCTCCAGCACTGGGCCCATGGCAGCTGAGTAACATACAGGGGGCCAACATTCAGCAGGGTGCAGTTTGGCTGTGAGGAGGAGGAGCGCCGCCCCCTCACGAGTGTCACACTTCAGAACATTTTTGTATACCCTAATGTAGAAATCTTGTCAGATACAATTCAATGACGGATTAGCCTCTGGGGACAACCTCCAATATTTTCCAGTGTAGACAGATATGAGTGTCACGCCTTAATGCAAGACACAACCATGCAGTCGGAGTTGAAGAGATGATTTTTAAGATGTTTTAGGTCAAGATGACACTTCGACGAATCTCTTCTAACAGTGTCCTGCATTCAAATCATAAAGCAGACAGCCAAAGCATTTCATTCAATGTGTTCTGCCTCACACGGACTGTTCACCTGCAGGCAGACAAAGCCTGCTGAAACAGGATTGGTCAAACTACAAGCTTAAACCAGGAGACTCTCATGCCTACAAAATCTTGTCCCCCGCCAAAACATTGTGCCTTCTCTCTTACAAACTCTTGGACTGAATCCACACACCAGCAGCAACACACACTTCTGTTTGTGCAGCCTTATCAACCTGAATGCTTTTCTGGGCAGCAAATCAGATGCAGTGTTGCACACCCCGGGAACAAAGCTCAGGATCAATCCAGCACCACCAAAGCAGAGCGGCAGATAAATGTTCTATTTTGTCTGCAAGTCCTAATATCATTTTCTGAGAGAATCTGTTTTATCTGACATGTGGATTATTACAGCAGGTTTTCAGCATTCGGGTTGAATGCAGTCATATTTGCAATTTAACTCACCAAAAGTATCATATCAATAAGATGACTGACACTCCTGTATATTGCAGTGCACCATAGACTGTGTTGTTTATCCCCCTCAGTGGTCAGCACCAGCTTATCCACTTGGGCCCATTGACTCAAACTGCCTCTAACATTTTTTCAAATATTGTGTTTGTATGTTCTGGCAGAGAAGGTTGATGATATCGAGAAACTCACAACCCGCTCGAACAACTTGATGTGTGGGCAAGAAATCTGAAAAAACATGGTTTCACGGAGAGCTCTGATTTTTTATGGCGAGAGAATGTGATCAGAGGGAGAACATGGGGGAGCAGGTGAACCCAAAATGCAGAACAAGGGTCTTTTAATATTTAAAACCTAGCAACTCTAAGAGGCAAGGAGCACACAAGGAAACATGAGTCGAACAAACTGCAGGTGAAGGCGAATGGTGGAGAAACACAGGGGATAATCCGGCTTTGCATATCATTAAACAAAATGCAATGAAATACAACTTCACAGCAAACAGACATCAACCCATGCTGAATTCAAACAAACTGACCAGGAGCGGGGGGGTGCACAGAGACATCAATACAAACTACACTGATGACGGCAAAGGAGACATGACAGGGAAACGAACCAGCAAACATTGACTTAAGCTCCTGCTATGCTGTGCAGGTTTATTATATTTGTCTTGCAGCAGGTCAAAGGTCATACGCTGCTGTTATTGAGGAGATGTTGAAGATGGTCCCTCATCTCTTTTCTTTCCATTTTGACTGATAGTGAGTGGAATTGTTCCAAAGTGGGGTTGTGGCTGATGGGACGGGGTTATGGTGAGGGTGACATTTCCTTTCAACACAATGACACATCGGTCACATTTTTAAGGAGCTGTAATAGAGTCAGGGGCGAGGATCAAGCTTTTATCCTGATTCTTCAGATCTCAACTGTATCGTTCCGCTATCATCTTCAGCAAAGCATCAAAAGTTTTCTCATCACCTCAATCCTCCTGCATGTGATAATCAAACATTTCATGAGGCCTAATTCCTACTCCGTATTACACAGACCTCCGTTCAGCAGCTTGCATGTATAGATGAACAAACTGGTCGATCCTTGTGATGAAGGCATGACAGGATATCTGTGGGAGTTTCAGCAGAGTGGAAATAAGATTTCACAGTGGATACTTGTTCACAAAGACCACGGCTCTCCCTGTCAAAGTTTCTCAGCTTTAAAATGCAATTTTGTTAATCTGCTACATCAATTCAACAGCAGCTGTCTAAAAATCCATATTTCATGGAGCAGAGGGCTCAGAGAGTTTTAGCTCTACTTTTGCTGTGGTGGCATTAAAAAGTGCTGAACTATTCACTTAAAGGCGAATGAGACCAAACAGAAGTTTTTGAAATATAGTATTCCTTTTACCCTTTACAGGGACATTACAGCTCAAATCAGTCAATGGATACTCGCCAGAGGGAAGAGGATGAACCATCAACCTCCAACTGAGGAACAGCGAGAGCGGAGGAATCGCCATGATTAACCGAGGCAGCACCAGCAATACTGGACCATTCACTGCGATGTATTGAATGACTCATGGTTCATCAGAGAAGTTTCAAACAGCGAACATAGAAATAAAAGAGAATCATCATCTCAACGTGTTTCTGAAGGAATCATTTCATTTCTTTGTCACTACTTTGGTCCCTGTAGTATCTCAGCCAGCAATGATGAACAAGAATGAATCGCTGACACTGGCTCTGTTTGAACAATAAAAAGGCTTATTGCAAAAGAGCCCAGCATCAATCAGGCATGCACATTTGCCCAGGTGTGTTCTTCCTCCCTGAAAACACCACAGGCACATGATACCCAAACATGGAGTCTTCCACCACCCTTCCCAAATCTGGTTTCCATCAATATCAGGACACTACTCCACCCACCGCGGAAGGAGTCCTTCAAGTTTACAATGTGGAGGTTTGACCATTGTCCTTTACAACGTGTGCAAGATCATTCCACATACATTCCTCTATTAGATCAGCATAACTGAACCAGTTGTGAAAGAAACAATTTAACAGATACTACACCCCCTAAAGTCTTTCATCTAGAAAGATGAATTATTCAATAAATCAACGGAAATTTTGAAATTGCTCTAACCTCCTGCATCTAATGAAAAAATGAACATAAGTCCCTGGGCTCTTTAATCTAGTTTCATTACTGGCCTGATTTTGGTTTATAAGCGATTAGATAAGTGTGGCCCAAATAGCCCAAAATAAATGTGAGACGCTTATGCAAAGTGTAATCTGGATGTTATCCCAAAGTGGCCCATGTGGTAAATGGTTCTAAATGTAAACATGGGCCAGCTTCGTCACCGTTGGTTGATATGTGGTATTGTTTGTGCTGACTTCTGGCCCATATATGGTAAACATGTGCAGAGTGTCTAAGAGCCATCCCTCTACATAGTATACATGCCGAGTGACAGTGTGAGCCAACGTGGGCCATGTGGGGAGCTCTTACTTTGAGACTATGTACAGGAAGAGTTTCAAATATTTATGTGACAGGATAAACAAATATGTGTAAGATCGTTTTTATTGCTGTGAAGCTCAGCCCATACAGAAAATAGTCAAGACCCCCTGATGTCCAGAGTAGCAGTAAACTATCCCTGTCCCTTTAAGCAATAAAACAAAAGCAATCTTTTCCGTATTTATTTTGAAAATAAATCCTGGTATGGAGTCAAAAGCTGTGTTTTTATAAATTTTATAAATTCCAGTGTATGTACTGTATGTATGTTTGATGCTTGATAAACAATTCAGTGCTCTGTGGATATCCATGAAGGATAATTAATTGGGGATGTGTCATAACTGCCGTTGGATCTCGCACTGCTGTGACCTTGACATGACACAGTCAGTACATCCATCAATAATGTGAAGAATATTGATTAATGCAGCTTTAATGTTGCTGCAACCTGGATGTTCAGTCTAAAGTGAATCACCTTAAGGATACTCATGTGCAGTCACTTTGCCATTAAACAGGACATACGACACACACATGCTGTGTAATGAATACAACTATGATGAGATGAGGTTTCCATTTCTCAAAAGCGCAGCACCTGCAGCCACTGTCAGCATCTCGCCACCATCAGTCACTGGGTGGATACAATAAAGTGATAATTAAAAACACATTATGGATTTCAGTTTTAAGAACCTGACACTCCGCTGTAAAGATTTCCCATTGTGCTGATCAGGGAGCAGATCAGGGGTCCAGGTGGGGACAGCTCTGAAATGTTTGCCCGAGCTACAGTTGAATGTCCCAGTTGATGGTGAAAACACTCTCAAGGCCCACAACACCGCCGCTAGTGAAATTCAATAATGCTAACCTGACACATCAATTCAGCATCAGCAGATCTATACTTTCCCACAGCATCAGTCATGTCTGACAGAGCCGTGCACGGCTGGGCCTGCAACTCCACCGCTGATGGTGAGAGAGGGGCCGCTCCCAGGGTTGCGTCAGTGGCTTTATAGTCAGGGGAGGTACAGAGACATGAATATTCCTAAATAATGAAAGACCACCTGACACCAAAAAAAACCCACATTTGTATTAATCGTTTTTTGAACATCCTCACACATCACTATGTATTATGCACATTTTATGCAATATTTGTTCAACATTAACAGAACAGTGTCTGTCTAATTCAATAGACACGCCTCTGTATCTCTAAGCAATGCCCAAAATCAGGTTATAGGAAAAGGACCGAACCAACAGAACATTGAAGTTTCTATACTCATGGACTTCCATTTCTTACTCGGGGTTGTCAGAATGGGTCACGCAGGGTGAGGAAGGTACAGTATATGGGGACACTGTGGGAGACTTCGTGAGACTTGGGGGTGACAATTGTAGCGTTTGTATATTGTTATACCTCCTGGTCACGTTGATGCATCAAGTCCACATTAAAGTGTTCTGATGAAGACATCAGCTGCTGCCTGAGATCTCCTTTCACCAGCCTCCAGAAAACTTCCGAATGCGAATACTTCTTTCAACAAAAACATGTCACGCATTGTGTCTTTTAACAAAAGACAGCGATTTCAATTGCCATCTGCCCATTCAGTTTAGATATAAACATGCGCATTGAATGTAGACCATGAACTGGTGACTACTGTGCAGACATTAAGACCATGACACATTCAAACAGACCTTGAACGAGATTCAGCAAAGCTACTGCTCAACTCCTTGCAGAGAAGAGTGACACACTAGCACATGGACATAGAAAAATAAATAAATCAAATGTGAACTTATTGTACCTGGAATCCAAAGGAATGATTCTATAGCAAATGAAAAAGCAATAAGCAATGTATGAATTTCATGACAGCAGCGCCCACAGTGCTGACCCTATTCCTTCCTCTGTGTTACACAGAGAGGACGTGGCAGGAGTTTGCCTTGACTCTCAGTGGGAGAATATTTATTTGCAAAAATCTGTGTCCAGGCGCTGCTGTTTTCCATTCAGCGATGGAGAGAATTAGAGAGGGTTTTTCAGTTTGAGCCATGTGGATAACGCCATCGAAAATGTCTACATGCACTGGGACCACGCAAGCAGCCCAGTCACACTTCTTGCAGTATCCACTGATACTTTCAGAAGAATCATTTCATATATGAAGAAGGCAGCAGGAGATTCTCTGGTCACACTTCCTAACAGAAGGGGAATGGTGGAAGTGTTCTGGTAGGCACATCTTAATTCATATATTCTGATGCATATCACATATTTTTGTTAAGAGCTATCACAAAGGCATTTGGAGCATGTATGCTTACTCCTTCTCAACCAGAGATATTTGTGTTCTTTACGTGTTGTCGCTGTCCATTACATTTACTTAGGGTGAGTCCTCCGGATATACTCCTGCTGTAGTCTTACACCCAGACACATTTTTTTTGTACTTTCCCATCATGATCATCAGAACACCATGCACATATCCCTTATTTTGTGATTGTGACTTGACCGACCCAAACCCATCAGTCACAGATCTGAGAGCCCGGCCAGCGCTGAGTCCTGGGAGGTACCGCTCCACTCGCTGTCTTCTTGGTGTATGGGCACTCATACCTGGACCTGTCTGCCCTCAGTGTGTAGGTGGTCCTCAGCCTGGCTTTGTGTGTGTGGGTGTGTGTGTGTGTGTGTGTGTGTTACCGTCTGTTTATCTCCCCTCTCTCAGACACCAATTCAACAAAGTTCCTAAAGCTGGCAGCGGATGCAGGTGCTGCTCTTATCACTTTAAACGGTGCCACCTCATCATGTTTCTCGCTCCCTCATACTCTCTTTTTAATCTGTATGTTACCCTGGCCAATGCTGGCAGAGAAACATGATCAATACAACTCTCATATCTGGGTGCTAGTATGGTGTTCCTAGCCTACAAACTACAGGCCGCAGGAAAAGCTTGATTACTTCAGACCTTCGAAAAGTGTCTAATTACCTCCGCCAAGAAAGTTATGTTTTCGTCGGAGTTTGTTTGTCTATTGGACAGATAAAGAAGGATGTATAGGACCCATTACATTTTGGTCCACAGTCAAACTCTTGGATACTACGCACAACTTTTTGAGCTTATTCCACCACAAGCTCAAACTTAACAGGAAGAGGTTACCGAGGGCATAATAACAATCTGTGTGTTTTATGAGCAGATAAAGCACTTTTATCTGACATTTCATGGCCTGCTACAGTTTCCCCATAATATTACAATGGACCCACTCTTGCCGTGGCTGGTAGTGGAGGCTATCTACTGAATCCCCCCCTCCCGTCTTTACTCATTCATTATGTTATCCTCTCTATTGCTCCCTAAACAGCCTCAGAGTCACTGTTTTTCAGAACCCTGGTGCCAATAGAAACATCAGCCAGCTGGATGATAGATGGCATCGTCTATTATTGCATTAGAAATGTCTCCTGGCAGAGTCTACCTGCCCCGATAAGCAGATGATATGCAACGCTCCACTGTAATAATCTTCCATTCATGAGCCTCCTCCAAACGTTAGCGTCTACTACACTTTATCCGACTTTGTTCCATCCTCGTAACGATTTTGACTTTGAAAAGAGATTGACGTTACTCCGCGCTGCGACTTTCCAGGCAGCCTGCTGCCAGAATGGAAGCAGGGTTGTGTTTTTACTCGGCCGTACTTTGCAGAGAAACAGTTGTCTGCGTGGCCTGATCTTGACCACTTGTTGCACGTCACCACCAAACAGAGGCTTCAGCGGAGCGTAGTGAGCAGTGTGCATTCATCTGAAAGGAGCAGGCTGTGGTCTAAGCCTCCCTGTTACTGTTGTTGCTTTGGTGAATACAAATGGCTGCTATGAGTAAAATGTGACTGGGCCTGCCCCAGTATGTTTTCTAGAGGAAATCACTTTTTGTTTTACATAGCGTGTGGTGGAAAAGGCCAAACAAGAACTGTGACAGTGGGGTCAGAGAATAAATGTCAGCCCACTCTGCTGCATATCAATAACCTTTAACTACTGCATTTTGCAATCAGCTCTGTTAGTGTAGCTGTACTGATTCTGATGGAATTGATTTTATATAACATATGCTCATGATATTTTCTTCACATGAATGCTTGCAGGACAGTTAAATGTCCATTAGTTGTCGATACATTCTGTTCCCATCTCAGTTTAGCTTAAGGGGAAACTACTTTCCGTCACAAACTGTTTCATTAAGCTAAAGGATACTAAACGATGCGGTAGTTTCTTTGGTTGCCTGACATTATACACTTAGGCTTAAGTTGCAATAGTGAATGTTATTTTGAGAAAAACATTGTGATCGAGCTTAGGATACCACGTTTGGACTGAAAATAAAATGCATTAGCAGCCTGTATGGGTTCACAATGATATTACCATTGCTGCTGTTAAAATGTGCAGTCTTTGGAGACTGTAGCAGTGGGATCACCATAAAGACAAAATTATGTATTTTAGAATGATTTGATTTGCATCAGAGAAAATCTGAAGGAGGACGTCTTAAGTGTTGTGAGCGAGACCTTGATAATGTGAAAGAAAATGTAGCGAAAGAGAGTTATGAACTCTGTCCTAACTTAACCCTTGACAATAATTTGCATTGAAGATAGTAATATGCATTGTTATTTTCCAGAACTAATTAAAACATCATTTTTTCCCACACAATAGTAAATAAATGACCCTGGAATGCAGTTATTAGTACGGAAATAATTTGCATAAATACATAAATACAAATACAAGGGTGAGCAATCGCTCAACAGGTACACACACATTGTTACACATTGACATACAATGTACAATACAGTTTGTTACATAACTAATGAAATTAAGTTTTGTATCTCAGTGGCTCTCACTGCATCTGGTAATTTTCTAAGGTTTCGAAAAAAGATAGTAAAAATGAATAGACTCAGTACATCACTGGCCTCATGTGCTTCATTATGTGCAGCAGATATTTACAGTCCTCATCCTCGGGCTCTGATGGAACCCTGTGCAGATATTTTATACTTCCTAGTATCCTCCGATCTCCTCCAGCAACATTTGTCGACTTCCTGTCATGTTTCACTGACAGAACCTAAGTAACAAAGTTCAGAGCGGGGACAAGAGGCTGGGAGGAAAGGTGCCACTTTATATCTCTGCCACATCTATTCTGAGACTTTCTTTGGGTGTAATGTTGTAAAGCCTTCGGAGCAATATCCTTTCCCAGCGATGATATACAATGGACGTCGCACGAATTTCTCCCTTTTCCCAGTTGCCAAAAAAAGAAAAATTCAAGGGCACGATCAATGCTGTTTGCCCGCTAACATTTTATCAGCGCTTATGTATATTTATTTTAGAGTTATGAAGCTACAAAATTAAGCGTTTGTGTTGTAACTGTGTGGCCCTGATCAGGTGCAGAAAAAAAAAACTGCTGAAGAATGAATCAGAATTTTAAACAGTGAAAAGCTTCAAGCCTCTTGGTGGAGGAAGTTGTGCTTTATACGTGGTATGCTACAAACTTGAGAAATGTTACCGGACCAATGAACAACTATTAAAATATTCAGTTTCCCCCTTTGCAACACATCTATCTAGTGTTGGCAAAAGCAAATATTAAATATTTCATTTCAAGTTCGAACAGACTATCAAGGATCCACATTTTCACCACATTTTCAACACGTGAAGAAGACAAGTTTGATTGGCCATTTTCAGGCATGGCAAATGGGGATATGGACAATTAATTAGAAAATGTGGGTGACACTGAGGCTCCTCGTACAGGTGGAAGATGTCACACTGTCACAGATACTTGTGGGGTGTAGAAAAAAAAGACCTTTGGTGACACACACACCCCACTCATGCATCCAGCTGTCATTTCTTTTGGAACAGTGAAGCTACACAGGCCTGAAAAACGTATGGATCAAAGCTATAGAAGAGCTCATCACTGCAAGTGCCCACTCTGTCTACAAAGTAGTCAGACCATGCTTTTACTCCTGGAAGTTAATGGGCAATGCCAAATCCACCACAGACTAAACCTAGAAGTCATCCACTCCATTCAGGATTATTTGAGACCACACCAAACCACTGACAGTATTTGGACAGCCTTTGAAAGCATTTATCAGGAGAGTCGTCATGGCTTGTTGATTCGAACCGAACAGAACCAATTCTGAAAGTTGCTATTTCCACAAGTTTACTGGTGCCAGATCTACACATTGTTTTGTCCTGTCAATTGGACAGAGCAAGATATTAGAATATATCATGAGAGTTGGAGGAAACAATGGAGATGTCTCAAATCCTGTTTGAAATGAAGATGGTGCAAACAGAGCTGTTCACATTTAGGGACTGTGATTTAATTGCATCACTAAAGATGTTGTAAATGGGTGTTGTGAGGAGCAGGGATGACTGTAGCAGGAGAAGGAGATGCTGCAAAGATGTGCTGATGAATAAGAAAAGACACAAAGGAGAGGGAAGGGCATAAAAGCATTAAGGAGGAGAGACCATTATCTTCTTCTCATTTGGACTTGCATGCAGTCAGAGCATCATCATTTAGCTCCTGGAGCAACAGCCTCCACTGTACAAGCCCCCCCCCCCCCCCCCCTGTACAAGCCCCCCCCCCCCCACACACACACACACAAACTGATGGCTCATCAGGCCAATGCCTCGTCATATTGTGTATTCACTGTAGTGGGTCTGGTCTGATGATACCCCTACTGATAGCAGGACGGTATCCCAATATATCACTCAGTGTGTGTGTGACTCAATGATAACATTACCTCTCGCTGCACTTTGTGTAAGTGGTACATTGCAGATACCACGCACACACGCACACACACACACTCACTTGCAAGTAAAACAAAGATGGATTTTCAGACATTTCCATAGAAGTTGGATGCAAACAGTAGGGAGGATATGGGAACCAGTGGCTGGATGTACAGAATGACAATAAGGGAATTGAGTTGGGTCAAGAATGATGAATATGGCTCTGGGTAAAACGTTGTTCTCCATTTGTCCCATTAGTCACTGTCCCATTTTTTCTGTAATTTATATCTTGATGCAGGACATGGGAGGCCTATTCATTTCTTCAGTCAAGTTTTTCTTTGCATATTCATATTTGTATCTTTAGGCAGCAGATGCCGCTTTTCCTTTGACCAAGGAATCCTTGGTGTGGAGTGGGAGTTGCTGTTTGTAACTGTAAGTAGTTTAATAAAAACTGTATTTCCGTGAATGTCTGTGAATATTGCTTCCAAAGTGTAGTAGTGATTTAGTAAGTAAGTACAGGTTAGATATCAGAGTCAAAGCATGAGATAACCCCAAACTTTTAAAAAGTGATTTGAATGTTATTATGACATAATTATTTTGGGGATAATTGGTCTACACCCCCAATAAAAAAATAAAGAATAAAAAATGCAAAGCAGAAGGTGTTTACCTGACACTTTGAAAGTGACCCCTGAGTCAGAGGATGGTAACACAGCCCACCTCCTGCCTCCTCCTTTATGCAAGAAAAGTTTGACTGTAGCTTTACGGGCGAGGAGGGTCAAGTTTGCACAACACAAAATGGGATAGCAACAGTCATACTTTTTTATCGGCTTAAGAGTTGTCTTCATATGTTTCTTCATATTAATTTTTATCTGATTTGGATTTAAAGTGTGAGAATCCAGACACCTGCTTTCTGTTTAATTCACAGCCCTGCTTTCAAAGTAATGCAATGAGTATAAAGAACAAAAACAGCATCAGTCTCTGTTTCAATGGAGAAGGCGAAGAAGGTGATCACTGGAGTTTGAAAATGTCTTTTTTAAAGTAAAATGTTGAGGCACAAATATGAGTTTAGAAAAAAATGACATCACATTGAAGGGTGCACAGTGCTATATCAGTTCTGCAAAGCATGACTCCCCCTAGAGCGGGTCACCTGGGGAGCGGGGGCTCAGTAACAGAGTCACTCAAACCGAGCCGCAGAGATCCAGTGTGAAGAGGAGACACACTTCCACAGCGACAACAAGTCCTGTACATCCCGTCCGGTTTCCTCCAGACACGATGCTTCGGTTGAATTGAGGCCAAGCAGTTCAATCTTGTTTTCACCGGAGCGGAGAATCTTGTTTGTCACAGTCTGAGAGACCTTTAGGTGCTTTCATATTTTTCACTGCAGAGGGGAGAGACATGGTCTGGTCGCTCGGCCATTAAGGCCCAGATCAGCACAGTGCTTGGGGATGATTATAGAGTAGCTGGAGTATTAATGTTTGTGGACTAATATTTTCATGTGTGGGTACTTAGATGGAAAATGTTTTGATCACAACATGTAAACAATGAATAATATAATAATAATACTATTCAAACAGGTTGTGCCCTTTCGCAGCAAGCTGCAGTGACTGATACAAGAACTCGCAAAATGGCCGACACAGTAGAAAACTTAAACTGAAAAACATGGATCCAATGTCAATTTTCCCTGTTTGGACAGTTTGGACTATGGTCATTGTCAAACACAAGGAGCCAGAGCATGAGCTGTACGTCAGGGAAACTTATTTTGTGTGCAATAGTGCCTTGAATTCACTTTAAACTTTAAACCTGTCTCTTAACCTTGCAGATCTGATATGAGCAGGGTTTTTTCCCCCCCAGGTGAATGCTGAAAAACTTCCAAAATAATAATGTGAGGTAATTGTATGCTAATGTAGGCGAAGGTGCCTGGAGGGTAAACGAGTACACAAAAGACGTGTCAGGAGGTGAAGTGCGGAAATGGGCACACATCTGCTGCGGCAATTTCGAGGCCGTGGACGTGAACACGGCGGACAAGAAAGGACAGCTGCTGGAGGTCAGAGACACGGGGCAGAGAGCATCTGTATTTGTATCCGAAGAGATCTGTGTTACGTCTGTGTGTGTGTCAGAGGGACAGATGCTGGCATAGCGGGTGCACCGTCCCCTGACAGGTGACCGCTCTAACTGCTTTGAAAACCTTATGGCCAACAGAGCGGGGTCACATTGTTAGTTAAATACTTTCTGATCCTCCAGGGAAGCTCACTTTAACCTGAGTGACATGCCGCGGGGACACGGTTAAATAGCTTCTTTAGGAAGCGCTGCCAGGGCCTGCATTATGTCCATGATAAAGTGCCAACCTTTTTAGGCCTAAATTCCCCCAGGTTTGCTTTCTGCTCACAACAGCTCAATTTATTCATGTGCAGTTTTAACATGGAAACAGCAGCTGATTGTTGGAAGGTGAAAGTGCACAGAGGAGGAGGTGAGATTGAAGGAAAAACAACTCTAATGACAAAGTCTTTATAAAAAATACAAGAGTCATGAGTCCGGGGCGATGAGTCATACAAAAGAATTAATCCAAAGTCCACAACAGAACATCGGCTCCAGACAGAATCCTTTCTTATATCTCTCCCTTCCTTTTCTCTTCTACTTCATTTTCTTTCTCTCTGGAGAGCATCATGTCGTCACTAATTCTGGACTGAGGTAGAAGGCAGGCTGGAGGGAGCTGCTAATGTTGTTCCGTTTGGGTTTGTTTCTCTTCAAGGGATTTCTGTAGTTTATGTCTGGCTAACGTGTGTCATCACTTCAGAGTGAATTATTTTGACTTTTCAAGCAATTCTCAAGACAGCATTTGTTTTCTTTCTGTCTTTGCGTCAGAGAGAGAGCTTTAAAGCATTGAGTAATAGACCCATATACAGTGGCATGCATGGCTCAGACATGGGGTCAACATGGATCTGTCCAGAGTCTCCTCTAAGTTCTTTTTTCAGTGGTATTGGGTGTTTGGGGCAAATCTACTCATGTTTTTTGCTATTTTGGCGTCTGCACTTTTGGTTATATATATATAAATATATGATTTGTTTTAAATTCCTGTCAAACTGTCAGTCATCTGTCTCAGTACACACCTTCAGCCAAACTGAAGGGCACAGTTGTCTAACTGCCTCCATCTCGGCCCAGCTTTGCTGGGAAATAAATGGATATGTGCCCAACATTTGAAAGTCAATTTCTTTTTTCACCTCAGCTGATGACGGGAGAAGAACAGGTGTATCTTCCCAGAACAGGTCCATTGAGAGCTCACTGTAAGGAGAGTCCCCCACAGGAAGCTGTGTTCACACGCAGGTAATGTTTGCCTTCACAATCAGCAGGGGAGCAGCCCTGTCCCTGACTCCACTTCTTCAAGTTCAATTTCTTATTAGAGAATTATTACCCCGTAACAGACAGGAACTTAGTGAAATATATCTCAGCTCAGGGAAAAGTTTTGATATTTTTGAAATTGCGTTGGCAAGATTGACTTTTAATATGAAGCCATAGCCAGCAGCAGGGCTATCTTAGCTTGGCATGAAACCTGGGACAGCGACTCTGGCTCTGTCCAACCTAAATATGCCTGCCAGCACGGCCAAGGCTTTTTTAGAAAACATTTTAATTACTGTTACTTTCATATGTGAAAAAGTGTAAAAATCAAACAAGTTGTGCGTTTACATCCCACAGATACATCCCACCTCTTAATAAAAGGCATTATTGTGCACAGACAAAAGCAACTGTTGATATCTGGGATTGTAATATATGAACATGAATAAAATACTGTTGGTCATGTTCAAATGTTGTTAGGTGCTGAATATAAACTCTGTAATTATTGTTTAAAGACGAGCACAGAGAACTGTGTGTGAGAGAAAGAGAGAGCTAATCTGTGAGCAGGTGTGGTTCTTAAGCACACACACACACACACACACACACAGTAAAGTAAATCAGTCAAGTCTTGCCGTCTGTGGATGATGCATGACGCCACTAGAGACTATCACTCACACTGTCATCACAAACATTTGTACCAACCACTTTTACTCTGAACGTTTTTTCCCCGTGCAGATGAAATGAGAAGCCTCTGAACTTGTTGTCCAGGTATATTGGACATGGGGATATGAAGAAGACAAATGCATTATCAATATAACTCAAACCTAAAACGAGGTCACAAGGTCACAGACCACCACATGATGACTGACACTTTTCTGAAATTGGTCCAATCTTCCTCCACAGCTGCTTCAAAAGACTTACTCCTCTTCCTGGCTTGTGCCATCATACACACACACACACTGAGTATATGTCCACTCACTGATACCTTGAGAGCTCAGACTGTGTTAGAAATGGTATACATGTTACTGTGCATATACAGCGGGGAAGTGAGGTCCAATCATGCGTGGATACAGGAGTCACTTTTGAGCACACATTTCATTTTGTATCACTTGGGATCACATCACTCAGAGCCGGTGTTAAAAAAAACGCGTCCTCCCATGATTCTGTGGACTGATCTGGAAGGTTTTCTTTGAGGTTCACAAAACACTACTGTCTCTGTCCACCTGTTGCTCGTCTCGAGTGTCTACCTCCCTTTGGAGTTGACGTCAGACCAGAACACTTGGATTATAAAGCGTGTAATTAATAATATAATAATAATGTATTGCACCAGGACACATGTAGGACACTTCTAACACGAAGTGTCCAATGAGCTGCGTGCTGCGCTCTCAGTCTTCTGTGGTCTATGTCTCCCCCTGATGTCCTGCTACACAAGGTGGAGGTGGAGCTGTCAGCGCTCGACATGGTCTGTGGGTTATCAGTGCTGGGAGCCGCTATCCAGTGTCGGACAGGAAAGTTAAGCAGACGGGCTGACAGGCTGACAGGTGTCAACTCTACGGGATCAAGACGGATCCAGACCTTGCACTTTCCACAGTGTTCCAGGAACAGGTGGCTCACACTGATAACTCACACACACACACACACACCAGGACAAAAACACGTCTGCATGGATGCACGTATGGACGATCATGTGTAGTCACTTGTGCATACCATGTGGTGCATCAGTATATTCTCAACCATGTGCACTAATGAACACACACATTTAAAGTACATATATCACACATACATCAACTAAATGTCAAAAGAACCTTTACATGCACTATATTAACGGACACATTTATGATTTTTGTATAAAGAATCTGACTGATAAAATGACCCTTGAAACATTTTATGTGCCTAACAAGTGGAAATAAATATTGAGGTTTTTACAGAGTACATGCAGACCCATTTAATAATATTAACAGCAGAAATTAAATAAAATGATTTAGTCGCATGAAACAGTAAAAACTGTTAAACTAAATTGGCAATAGGAGGTAATGATGATTAATATGGGAGGAACTAAAATGTTAGAAAGACTGCAGAGAATAGAAAGTAATTTATGTTAAATTCCATAATCTGTATTTACATTTATAAATTATATTATAGATAATGTTGGTGAGGCGTAATTTAGTTAAAACATTATTGACTTACCAAAAAATACATAAATTTAACACCCCTAATGTGTGCTTTGAATACACAAGTCATACAAACTAGAATATAATTATTGAGAAATAAATACAAATAAAAAAAATAAAAAAAACAGAAATGTGTGCATTCAATATGCCACAAATGATCAATGAACATTGTTGTTGTATAACAGAGGGAATAAGGGAGTTTGGGATTTTTCATCACTTTCATTAGAACACTTGGAATATGTTATTCAAAGAAGCCTTGTCATCAGTAAAAATGACAATAATTAAGTTATTGGTTGAGTTGTCTGATAATAATCCCTGTTATTACCTGGATGGTATGAGCATGTATTGGTATACAGGCCCTGGACACACAGAATCTATTATTTAGAGTTGTTTGAGGTTAGTTTTAGTCTTTTAATAAAATGATTCAGAGGAGTGAGGAGCTCCTGGCAAGTTGAGTCTGGATGAGCGGCCGGCTCGCAGGCATCAGGCAAGGGTGCCCCTCCGAATACGTGTATGGCACAACCAGCCGACAGGGACTGGCAGTTGGAGCAGGACTCTTTGGTTTGGACTTCTGCACTTGGCAGTCAGGACCTGGCAGGTTCACCTCAGATGTCCTGGCTAACAAGCGCAGGAAGACTGTTTGCAAATGGGGCAGTAGCTCGACGCAGGAGATTACACTTCACCACAAGTGTACCTGACAGCTCTTCGACATCATAATAACTTCCAAATAGCTATTGTTTATATAAACTCATCACACATTTACTTCAATACGTTCCGACTTGTATTCCAGCAGGCCATGAATACATACTGTACATGTGCTAATGAAGATAGTTTTCTGTTATTACATTTTGTAATGTACACTTTTAGCCTTGACCTTCGATCACTGAACATCTAATTAACTCATTTGTAAGAAGTGATGTGTGCCAAATGTGAAGGAAGTTACTCAGGGTATTGTGCTTCCAAGAATGGGACAAGAATGGGACAGACGGATGGACGAAAACATAATGCCATTGTCTACAAAAGTAGCCCCTGAGCCAAGGGACAAAGCCTTATTTTCTGTGAGTACTTTTATTATAATACGTGCTGACAAGGTGTCCCGCTATTTTAGTACCCTACCCTCAAGATGTCTTTGAATGCATTACACAATGCCTGTCACAACAGTCTGCACAAACAAACCCACACTTTCCTCATACAGCTGTTAACCAAACACAGCAGGGTGACAAGCAGCACTGAAAACCGGCTGAAATAAAAGGCTGTGTCCCACACTCCCTGACTTCACTGTATTTATTGTGGTGTTTAGCGTCATTTTTGAGGAAGCGGAGAATGAACTGTTTTCTGGAAGACGCGTCAGCTAAAAATAGCCCAGTAATTGGACGCAATCTAGTGGAAAGAGATGGAAGATAAACAAAGCAGGGGGGAGGGTTGTGAGGAGACATGGAAGACAGAGGGAACAAGGTATATCATTGTGCAGCGGAGAGACACAAAGACAGATGCCCCTGGTGAAAAATGGTCAAAAAATTGTTATCTTTTTCTATTCTCCAGCAGCATGGCTGCACAAAGGATGCAAAAGGCCTGTGCTCAGGCTGGACGAGGAACAGCTGCAAAGTGGCCAAGCCATTTGTTCAAGAGATGCATCTCCAATGTTCAGCAGCTTTAACCAGCTGCAGAAAAACGGTCTGGCTTTTGTAAATGTTAACAACAGAACTCCCCTCACTCTTTTATAGGCAGCATTTACGACAGCCAGAATAGAATATAATGGATCAATTTTGGCAGCGTGAAGGTAGGATTGGTCATTTCAGTGGAATTTTTACCTTATTTGTTTAAATTTTCTTCTTGTCCCAGAATTCTGAAAATAATCTGAGAGAAAAATGCAGCGTCCTCTCCGGACTGTTATGACCATTTTCTTAAGAAGTTAGCAAGCGATTCACAGAGAAGCAGCTGTCATTCGTTTTATGTTCCGTTGTTTTGGAGGAGACGAAGCAGCTGATCTCCCAACTGAGAAACCCACAGCAGTTCTGCAAGAACATCTCCGAGCACCTGCACTCGCTGACATGCCGCGTAACATTTACAGTGCTCAGCAGGAACGTAAACTCATCCCTATGTGGCCTGAGTTCCCCGCTCCGCGCCTGTACCTCCGCCTCACCGGGGTGGAGCAGATAAGGAGCATGGCTTTCCTGCTGTTCCTCAGTTGCAGCCCACCGAGTCACCACCTGCCTCACCTCCCTGCTCCAACAGCGGGAGCCAGCAACAATAATGTGCTGCTCGCCTCCTCTATGTCCCCAGTCACAGTTCAGGCTTGGACGCACGCATTAGTTGATTTGGAAAAGCTCTCTTTAGGAGTTGCGCCCTTTATTCAGCCATGGAGATGAGCAGAATGAAATGATGGCCTGGATGGGCCAAGTTCCTAGTTTCACAGTTTCCTACCTTCCTCCGTATCTGGCCTCTGCATCATAACAAATGGTTACTCAGTCTCCCTCATGTTCTTCTTTTTTATGTGTTTGCAAACATCAACAGATCATTTGTTACCTTGTGAAGACATTTTCTTTTTTTTTTTATAAACTGGGTAAAAACAGACTACTGAGGTGATAGTGGGAAGAGGAGGTTGACAGGACAAAACGGAAACAGGGACAGCTTTGTCACTTGAGAATAAATGGATCCCCGTTCCTTGGATCATTTTAACGCATCATAAACTCTTTCGCTTTACCCCGTACCCTTCCTTTTCTTTCTGCTACTCTCTCTCTGGTTTCATTTGAAAGGTGCATGCCTCACAGGTTTGAGTAATATTCCCAGCTGGCTGTCAGATTTCATATGGGGCAGCTTTTCCCCCTCACTAACGCAGCATCCGACCATTGGCCTTTGTTAAAGCGAAGAGTGGCACCTCAAAGAGATGCTCTATTAGAGGAAAGCATTTTTGGACAGCAGAAAAGAAAGAGGACACAAAAGAGTGGAGATAAAAGCAAGTATGAGAATGAGCTTTGGAGAAACACTGGAGACACCTTCTCATTAACTCAGATAGAAAACACAAATTAACGCATTATAGTGGAAACCTCTCTGCTGCTTATTTTGTGTCCCAACTGTCATGAGATTACATTAAAGTGTGAATATTGTAGGGTTCACTGTGTGGTTCTTATTTCAGAACTCAACAATAAAAAGTGTTTGCAAGGATCAACCCAAGTACTCCTTCAAGTAAAGCCAAACCCAGAGCCCATATCGCCCCCTGATGGACGGCTCTGGTACATGTCTTTAAATTCTGCTTCTTCTATTGAGCACACACAACCAGTTCTAAATACATTTTCATAAAAGAGGTTTTTGTCATTTTAGGCAGTTCTCACATCAATGCCAGATTTCATCTTTGACTAGTATCATAAATCCTCAAAGGTCCCTGGTTAGGAAACAGTCTCTTGGTGCAGTCAGAGCTTTGGAATATTCACTGCCAGTTTGGTTGACTCACATTTTTCCTTTTAATGAACAGGGACTTTTAGATCCTATGAATAATACAAGTTCCAACAATGTCTGAGTGAAGTTTGACACATGAATAGGGGTAAAACTTGCTCTATGGACATATGGCTGACATTACCTCTCAGACAACAGGAAACGATGGCCTGCCATTTCATTACCAAGTCTGTTTTCAAACCACTTGTTGAAATAAGCAGGTAAAGGGTGTGATGGCTTCCTTGACGGGGACAACCAGCAGAAGACAGCACTTGTGGCATCCTCTGTCTGCACAGTGTCATTAAGTGCAGCGCTGGTGTGGTTCTTTCTGTCGTAGTCTGCTCAGGGCTGTCAGATTTCAGACAACTAGCAAAGGTTGTGGTTATTAATACCGACAGAGTGTTTGTCTGCAGACTGATGACATCATGGTGTGATGAGCATCTTAGAGCCTGTGAGCTCTGCAGCAGCCACTTGTCCACTCCACACAGTGTGAGGCAAACGGCCTGTTACACTTAAATGGTGCATATTTTGTGGAGTCAAATTTTGTATTTTTATACAAATGTCTCCTTTGCTGTCAGCATGGACCGACGATGAATGCTGTGAGCTGTCATAGATGAAGAGGACACTAGAAATCTAAAACGAGGCGGGATTCCAATGAAGAATTAAGAACCCAGCTCAGGGAAGAACTGCCACGGCTTATGACTTTAAACTGCAAAATGAAGTTCAACACTTCAATTATGCTCGTTTTCAGACACAACAAAAACAAGAATAGAAAGAAGAGGTAGAAAAGGAAAGAGACAGACTGAGAGCTTGCAGTCCACCAGCCAGTCAGTACTCTGTAATTTGGACTAAAAAGGTCAGAGCTGCTGATGGCTCTATCCATCTAAAATGGCAGCTGACCTGTGAGAGTGGGTGTGGGGTCAGGGTGGATTAGAGTGAGAGCGAGAGATAAACAGCTTCACAACAACAGGTGTGTGCTGTCGTTGCGCCAGTGCAGAGCGTATAGATGTGAATCCAGTGTTTCTGAATGTCCCGCAACACAGGCCTGCCTTTCTTCACTTTTTTTTTTTTTTACATTTCATTAGGCCGATGGCGCCTTCTAATACCTCTCCTTCATCTCATCTCCAGTGGGAAGTCACAGCAGGCTGTCTGATGGCTCCATCCATCTAACATGGCAGCTGACCCTCTGTGAGAGTGTAGCCAAAAGAGGGAGGTGGAAAGAAGAGGGAAGAAAAAACACAGATGCAGAAGGCATGTTGGAAATGGAGAGAAAGAAAAGCGTGTGTAGTTTCATTTGAGAAAATAGTGGGAAGAGACACAGAAAGAGGATTCAGCCGAGTGGAAGAGAACATCAAAGTTGATAGTTGGACTGGAGATGTGTGGATTTTGAAATTTCTTTGAAGGTCTGTGTCCCGTTCCTCCATCATATCTAATACCCCGCTCCACCACAGGCTGTCTGCTGATGGCTTCATCCATCGCACGTGACAGTCATCCTCAGAGAATTGCTTTGGGGTCATGATAGGTCAAAGCCAGAGGGGGGAAAAAAACAAAAAACAAAGAAAGTAAGAAAGAGAAAGACAACAATAAAGATAAGTCCATTGTTCTGTTAAATATAACTAATCATGAAGGATCGATTCAAGGATCAGTGCAGACATATTAATTCAGTGTCAATTCTGTCAAGGGTGAAAATGAAAGTCTGCCTTCAAAATATATCTCTTGTTCACCGGTTTGTAAATTGCATGGGCTCCTTGTTCAATGGAAACATAAAACAAATGTAAACATAGAACACAAAATCGAAACATCTCCCCAAAAGTTCAACTCAAAGCAAAGTTGTGTTTGCGATGTACTCATTCATTATTGATAACTCTTAGGGTCGTCGACCTGGAGCCCATCCCCAGACAGTACAGCAGTGTATTGTAGAGCCAGCAGAGTGCATGTTCAGTCGACTTATTAAACTTGGCTGAGGAATGTAAGGAAGATGCAATATCCCCAGAAAACTCATGCACACACAGGAAGAACATGCAAATCCAGATTTGAACTAGAAACCATTTTGCTATGAAACGACAATTCTGAGCACTACAACTGTAGTTGACCATGACACACACACACACACATACACACATATGTATGTCTATATAACAACATGTTAAGCCCCCCCCCAAAAAAAAACAAAACAAAAACACAACCATCACTGGCTATACACCTGCATGTCCAACACTAAAGCTGACTTATTTATGATCGTCTGACAGGAATGTCATCCAATTTCTTCTGAGGGCCTTTTCCCCACTGCCCACATTTGAATTATTGAAAACTTCATAATTAATATAAATAATGCATCTGACCCTCTGAGTGGTGCTGCATTCTGTGGCTACACGGCTTAGTACAGAATGGGGACAGAGTTCAAATTACTTGAACTTTGTCACCTCACAGCAAAGAGCCTCTGGGTTTGAATCCCATGTTTGTGAAACACCTCACTGTGTGTTTGTCTGGAGTTTGTATATTCTTGTTGTGTCAATGTGGGTCTTCTGCAGACACAAACCAAACCCAAACACAGCAACAGACTATCGTCTTTAGTGCAAAACTGGTTTGTTGAACATGAGCGCAGACGAAGCGCAGGTAGGATCGTAACCCTGGCAACAGTACTAGGTAACACTGGATATAGTTCTACCTGCCTCTTTGTTGTCATTGTTATTGGGTAGTGGTTAGTTAGTTAAATACTTAGTTATTCCTCCATGTAAACTGACATTAAAATCTAGAATAACCAACGCTAACAAAAGTTACAAGCCAATAATATAATGATATTATACATCTATGCTAATGCAAGTGACACGATGACATTTGCAATGGAAATTAAAAAAGCAGAAATGGTCTGCATTATTTCCCGTTGGCATCAAAAACACACAGGTTCAGGCTGCGAGCACTGATCTGCATGACAGCCTGCCCGAATGCATAGTTATTAGAGGATCAGCTCAGCTCAGTAACCTCAGTTCTATACGCTGGTTCTATCAAGTGCGTAGTGTATCTTCTAAGAGGTACACAAATTGAAATTACATGAAAATACAGGATTATCCTGCAAAATGATTTATATTTATTCAATCTTGTTGTGAAAGAAAATAATGATATATTTGTGTGAATGTATAATTCTTGTAATCATTGTTTGCATCGGCACTTTAGTCACCGTCAATTTTGCATCCTCTTTGGAAGCTCTACCTTTATGATATCATAGCTCCTTTATATACTTTTTATCACTCTAGTTTTTGTTTTTTTTTCTGTTTCTAAAATCTGTCTGTATGTGCACGTCATGCTGTTCACGTTTGCCTTAAATTGCCCCCAGAAATGAATAAGGTTTTCTGAATCTCCCGGATTGAGGCCCATTAGAAGCAGCAGTCCTCACACTGGAAGAGCTCAGCTGTGGTTAGATGTGGCCTCCTCACTTGGACTGAAGGAAGAGTTCAAAGACAAATCAGTGGGTATGTTCCAGAGAAAGAGAGAGAGAGAAGAGGAAGCAGGATTGTTCCTTGATGTCTCAGGAGAGTGCAGTCGGTGGCAGTGAGGACATGACAGACGTGTTGGAGGAGCGATCAGTCCGTACGTTGCCTGTCAGCTGATAAAGCTTCGCCCTGTTGCTCACACACCCAGGAGAAAGGCGTTTACACCCGAGCTGTTGTGAACATAGCACACACGTGCGTACACACTCTGCAGAAAATGCATGGAAGAGCACACGCACGAGAGAGGAGGGGTTTGCACTGAAATGCTGTTAACACAGGCTTCTTGTGAAACACACACACACACACGGGTGATTTTGAATCCAGAGTGCTGTGAAACCCTGAAGCCATTTTAAATACTCATTTTATGCAGTATGCAGCCTGGCTCTCTTCTCTTGCAGCCATTACAGGCTGTCACGTAACCAGTTTTACTCTTTGCTGAATCAAGCAAATTACTTTTACAGTGTTACAGATTTGTGTTTTTTTTTTTTTATGTTTTTTATTTTACTGTGATTATATCCAGAGAAAAGAGGATGAGGAGCCTGTCACTCACGACAGCATCGCAAACACCTTTGAGATACTAAGCCAGAATCTCTCGTTGTCTTTGTTGTTCCACAGACTGATAAAAAATATTTTTTACAAAGAATAAAAAAGTGTTGTGTTTATGCATATTGCTATACGTTTCCTGCATATTTTAAAGCATTGACATTTGCAGGGATGTGGCATTAATACATTATATATACTGTATATGCCATATGAGGAGGGATGGAGGCAGAGACTCACTGAGAGTTCAGTGCACACCCACCTGCATCCTGCACCTATTGGACTGTACCACATGCTGAGGAAGACATAGCACTAGTGATTGTGTCCTCTGCTGGTCAATGAAGAAAATGCAGGGGTCAACTTTCTTCCATCCGGAACTTGAAGTCTATGTCCATTTTCTAACAGGGTTGATGGTTCAGTGTAAGCTGTGGTGCAGCACATCAGAAGCTCATTTGGAGGATACTGCGCTAATATTTACAACACACAACCGCCACAAAACCACAAGTTGTTTGTTTTTCTGTGTCTTTAACAGTACAATTCAATACAGTTACACCTGCAGACTGGTGGAGCCACCGTTCGGAGGGGTAGTGCCAATAAAAAGGAACATTTCCAATTACTAGCAGATGGATTTGAAAAAGGCCAATTAGAAAAGATAGTCATCAGAGAACAATTTGTTTTCTTTTGCGGGGAAACGAGGCTCTCCATTCCCACAGCTGCAGCAGCTTGCAAAGAGAATCTGCATTCATGAAACAAGTGCTGCTAGCACTCATCGGCACAGCCGGGGACATCATTAAGGTGAGATGGAGATGCCTAAATCCCATCCTTTGGGTGGGTTACGTGCGGCTGAGTCAAGCATGTGTGTGGTTGGATGGTGACAACACGCTTGTAGCTCTTTCCTTGCTTTAATTGCAAGTTTACACAGTGATTAAATAGTGGAGTGGATTTTCTCCACCCCTGGGTTCCCGTTAAATAACCCTTAAAGTCAACAGCACACTACAGGGGCATCAATGGGCTGTCAAAGCTTCCTTTTATTGTGTGAACTGTGAATCAAGTCACTCCGCTACAGGCTTTAGGTTGGCTACATTAAAATTAAACGGTTGTGCTAATTAGACCACTTATGCTAATAATGTGTAATATTACATGAACAGGGTCATAAATTTAATTACAGTAGCCTTCACTGAAGAACTGAGCCTTCAGATATAAATCCTGTTAAACATTAAATATCTTTTAAATCGACTGGGAACCTTCAGCCTCCTTTTTTTGACTTCACACTGAAGTGCACTGGTGCATGTGCGCACACATTGTCAAGACAAGCTGGAAGACGTTGGTTTAATATTAGAGAATAAGAATAAATACATGACATATATTATATATGGAAGTAAGGAAAAAATAAAAAAAAGTGTGGCTGAAGCTATGAAATGAATAAGAAATACACGAATAAGCTGCAATATAGAGGCTGCAGTATCACACACACACACACACACACCCTACTATGGGGGATTATTAATTGACAAAATGAGTTTGACACTAGTTTGATGGATGAGCAGTACAGCGCACAAGGCAGAGCTAATCACTCTGGGCCTAAATGGATTCATTATGACGAGCAGAAAACACGCTGCTACTGCTGCTACTGCAATGCAGAGAGAAAGGCAGGGGACAAGGGGGGGGGGGGGGGGGGGGGGGGGGGAGGGGTAAGGGGGGGGGGGGGGGGGGGGTGACTGGAAGACTAATATAGTTCGATGACAGCAATAAAATCAGCTTTTGCTTTACAACAGGACATTACGCTGAGCTCAGAGTGCAGTACAGTGAGGGAGAGGCAGCGACTGCAGGTTTTATATCGTCCCTCAGGCTTTTCGTGGTGATGGCGCGCATGGAGATGGAACCAATTAGCAGTTTATCGGAATGCAGTATCTGCTCTGTGTTTGTGTAACAGGTAAAGTATATGTAGCTCCAAACAGCTCACTTTTTACTCCAAAATATTCAGACACACATAAAATCAGGCAATTATATGAAGCATAATGTCACACTTTAACACACTGGTCTCTGTGTGCCAGATTTAAAAGATCTTGCTCTTTGCATGACTATATGGCTGAAATTTGCCAAATGGGTTTATTTGGCTTGTTTAGATACAACAGACCTGGAAAAGCAACATAAACAAAACAGTATCACAACAGTATCCAAGATGCCAAGTTTTAGGTGTTCATGCCCATGAGAGAGAGAGAGAGAGAGAGAGAGAGAGAGAGGTAAAAGATTAAAATTCAACTTTAAGTGTGACCCCGATAGTTTGACAGGTTTAGACCAACACCCCATAGCTAAGGTGGCTGTCAGAGAACGGTGTGTCAGTGAATGCAACACAGACTTTGTTAGAGAGAATAGAGGGAGGAGGAAGAGGAGAGCCACAAAGCAGGAACGAAAAAAATATTGCTGAAAAGAGAAGAAGACGGAGAGGAGCAGCATTATTTCATCATGCCTTGTTTTTGGAGCATCGGCTCTGGGACCAGCTCCCAACACTGAGGAATCTGCCCAACAGTGTTTGTGTGTACATGCATAGATGGTTAATCTCACATTCACGCCACCATCTTGTCAACAGTGACAGGACAGGTGTCAAAACATGATGACCTGGGTTTGACTCTCCCAGCACTTCAGGTTTCAGCTCCTCTAGAAGACAGGTTACATTTGTAGTGAGCTGCTTCTGTCAGGTTTCAGTTTACAAACTGCACCAAAACTTAGCACAGAAAAACACACATATCAAAGTATGGTTTACAGGCCGGGTGTGTTTGTGTTCCTGTTTACCTCCGAGTGTTATTCCTGCGTCAGAGTCGGAGAAAAGGCCAAACTAAGGACCATGAAGCTGGTTCATTTCAAGTTCATCTGGATAACTAGATCGCAACCTGCCAACAGTGTAAACGTATGTAAGATTCTTGTCCAAGGAGACATTGCCAATCAATCAATCAATCAATCAAGGGAATCTGAGTGTTTTGGACTGTGAGAGGAAGCTAGAGAACCCAAACAAAATCTCCACACACAACGACCCCAGCTGAGCCCGGGCGCTCACGACACAGGAGTCTGTGAAATGGGATCGGATTAAGCCATGTGGGTATAGAGTGCCTACTTGGTAAAACGTATGATCTGTTCTTGTACATACTGTCGTTATATTGTACTTCAAGAAAATACAGTAACATAAACCCATTCAACTTCATAATAATAGACCAATAAATTCACATTGCAGCGATAAGATTCGCTTTGCCGTTTCAGGCTTTATGTGTCAGCTCTGTCATTAAAAAAAAAAGCCCTGAACAGAGTCATCGTAAATACAGGTTGATCATTAAAGCCACATTTAAAGTGCACGAGGATGATTTATTTCCCTCAGGGATTCCGCTCAGTGCGACTCTCCCATCCCATTATTGCATCTCAGAGTAACACGAGGACACTAAAACACCCAAGTATTTCCCAGAATTATGAATGCAGCACCTTTTCATACATTAAACACTTTTCTTCTTCTTCCAGCTATGGCAGAAGAGCGATTCTTATTTTTGCAGTTTCACGTAGGCCTTCACTTCCTCCATGTCGCCTCATTTAGAGATGGTGAAGCAGATGAATGGTTGTAGTTACTGCGCCCGATGTTTTCTGCAAGTTGGCAGATATTTTCCTTGCTTTCTTTGGTGGTTTGTTTTGCCCCTAAGGCTCTGTGATGTACAGGTAGATGACGGCTGGGCCAGAGCTACTGTCTCTTGTATGGCCAGCAAGGACTCCTGCTCAGACTCTGTTCTGTCTTGTCACTCCATCATGTTGCTGTCAGTGTTTCAGTGTTTGAGCTTTGGATCAACAAGTTGGAGGCCATCAGTGCCGGATAAAGAATGTTTATTGTTTTTGTTGGTTCAATGTCGACATCACTCAGAGGAATCGAAAGGTGAAGCACTGGCTTCATGTAAGATACATGTATTCCTCAATGGAGTGAGCATCTGTGTAGTCCCTGTGTGGACGTAGAGCCCCACTTCACAGACTCCATTACATCTATTTCGCCATGTCCTTTTGTCTGCCCTCAGGACCCGACAAATAGCATTTTTCGGTCCAACTCTCTCAATCATGTTGAGTCTTGAACCCCATCGTGTCGGTGATTCCATAACGAGAGTTTGCTGAGGTCTGCTGGAGTCTTAGCCAAGTCTTTTTCTTTCATCTGAAATATTATATATATATAATGTAAATTACACTGTGCATCCTTTTATTGTAATTTGTAGAAATGCCATTGTTATTACTGAAGTTTTTACTCTCGTCTGAATGCTAATGGCAATATTTTATATTTCACTGCAGACAAGTGTTGAGCTTCAGAAGCAGAAGCAACTGTGAGGAAAGTATAATCGCAATCACTGTTCAATCAGGCTCCTTGATCAAAAACAATGCTGCCTATGTGCTAATTATGGTCTTTCTGTACCGAGCAATCACTGCACCACACCCATCAGTTGGTTGGTGTATGTTCTTGGCTTAACAGTTTGAGGCTGCGTCTCTGGTGTCGCATCCACGAGTAGTAACGCATTCCCTGCCTTTTATGGTTGTTTATACATTTATCCGACAGGATGCCTTAATCACAGAGTCTCTGCAATTCTTGCAGCTCCAGAGACTATTCAGCCAGTTAGTGGTTGTGTGCTGAATGCAGTATTACTCACATTTACGATTCAAGGGAATGTAATGTCAGCAGTTGATTAAGATAAAGAACGCCATTATACACGGGACTTGTTAAAATTAGAGTTACAAAGCATTTTAAGGAGAAATGAAAAACAGCTACTAAAAGCACAAAGACATGGGAACAAGCAATCAAACCAAAGCTGAGTAAATACAAGTCAGTAATTTAAACCAGGACAGTGCAAAATAAAAAAGTGAAACAACAAGAACAAGTGGTTGATTAAGGACAACATGCAGAGGTTGTTGTATGGATGGTGTTTTAAAGATGACACTGTAGTGACTCAGGCTGGTGCAGAACTGGGATCTGTGTGTCTGTAGTTCTGTTTGTCTGTCTGCTCCTGTCATCCCTGCACTCAGGCAGGTAACTGCAGATGAGTGGCACCTGTCAGCTCCAGCTCAACAGCAGTTTCTTCCAATGACAGAGAACTCCACAGGCACAGACAGAACCCAGACATCTGCCCTCAGCAAGAGAGTTGTTTGATTCTTTAAGGAATAATCTTTGCCTGTTGTAGAAAGTTGTATATTGAGGGTCTGGAGGTGAAATATAGATTTATCTGGAGGGTGGGGGTTATCAGTGCAGCTGATGGCTGATCATGCTCCAGTTAGCAGAAGCCACAGGGAGTCTGACAACACTGAGCTGCAACATCTGCAGGGTCATTTGTGGTTTATGTTTTCAACTTGGATGAACTTGATTTTCTGTTTTGATTCATGAACAAAAAGATGCTTCGAAGTAATCGGCTGTTGCTTGGCTGTTGCTGGGAGCCCCCAGTGTAGTTTTGTACTGGTGTTCCTCTGCTTTCTGAATAAATCCCTATATTTTGTTTAAATGTTTAATGCAACATACATATATGCAGTTGTCTGACTATTGTGGTGTCTTCGGAACAAAGTGAATTAATATGTACATTTAATGCAGAGGAAAAAACTCTGGGCCAACTCTGTACCCTGCCAAGACTGCTACTATGGATTATACATCAGATAATATTAGCATTTGGGATTTGAAATATAACACAGGAGCAGCCAAGAGTAAAATGACAATCTATTTTTATTACAAATAATTAGATTGGTCTCCCAAGTCAGGAGCTGTATTTGCACAGCAACATCCCAAAGTTGGGTGAGTCACAGTGAGATGTGCCCTGTCCTTCAAGACAATGAAAAAGACAGGCTGGACAGACTGACAGTGAACGGTCTCAGAGGAAGACATCCCTCAAACCGGGAGAACAGAATGTCGAAATAGGACAATTTTTGTTCAAGACACAAAGATTAGGTGTAGCTTGTAATACTTATCACCATGTGTGATTTGATTTGTCAACACATTTTCAGTCATCTCCATTAATGCCCATGCAGACTCACTAATGACTTGCGGGGCCCTCACAGTGGAGCGGAGCTGCTCCTCTGGTGAAATGCACCAATAAAATGTACAAAGTGAGCAATAATGGATGAGTACTTTTTACTGGGTGATTAGGCTAATGTGCTTTTAATTGGCAGGAGGGAGCTTCTTTTGTTAAGGCATGCAGAATTAATGCGGTGGAGTAGACAGGAGGTGTAGAGCGGTGTGCTTTCAAAAACACATAATGACACAAAGCTATGGCGGCAGACACTCATCATTTCAATGTGGATTTTATAAAGTCATTATTTTTAATGATTCTTTCCATCAGGTTAAGATCCTCAGCAGGTTGTGTAGAAGAAAATGCTGCTCAGATACCTTTTTATTTATTGCACTTCCATCTTCCAGTGAGTTCCCACACAGTGCACATTCAATATTAGCAGCATTAATTAGCATGCACTTTGCCTAAGTGGATAGCCTGCTTTGATTAGCTGGACCAGTATAAGTAAACTGGAGCGGATGATATATTAAACCAGTGGCTCCAATTAAGGCTAACTCAGAGATACGATGTATCCACATGAACAGAAATAATAATAATAAATGTATTTGTATAGCACTTATCTAAACAAAGTTTAAAAGCACCCCACAAAAAATCAAATAAAGTCCATGGCAAGTATTCAATGCAGTTAAATGGTTTGGGCCACACATTTCCAGACCTCTAAGTCGATTTTATTCGGATGAAAAAAATCGCTAAACGAATATTATCCACTTTTACCTGCTAACATTAGCCTTCTAATTAACATCACAGACTGCCTCCTATCTCTCTCCCCACCATACTCACACCCTCTTCTGAGGATCTTTGAGGACAAACATTCATGTTAACTAATCTGCATGCCTGTGTGTGTAATTAGTATATCATATGTTTCGATACGCTCCAAAGACAAATACACACTGGTTGTGAGACCTGCGTGTGAAAGCATCCTGTAAGATGTGACTGAGACACATGGAGACCAACAGTTCTGAGAGCCAGTCTCATAATTAGAGAGTGCAAGCGGATAACATGAGAAATGTTGTGAGCCAGAGTCGCAACTCATCCTCGCCTGAATATGTGATGTGGTTTGAGCAGTAATCCACTGAGCTGCCAGTATGTCCCTGAGCTGATCAAATGTCCTACCTAAGCAAGAATGGATGAGCAGTTTTTACTGGATGATTAGTCTAATGCCACTTTAATTGGTGGAGCAGGGCTGCCAGTGTTGAGGTCTGCAGGTTTTAAAAGGTAGAATCTCTACAGGTCCACCACATAGACACGAGTATTCCCAGATAAACATCGCACTTCACAGTCAAATAAACTACACACAAATAACAAAGTTGAATCTGATGTTCATGGCAACTGACATTTGCCATTTGCAGATAATCATCTTTATTTGCAACCGCACCACACTGTCCCCCCTTTCATAGTGGTTTCGCCTTTAGTTCATCATGTTGTGACGGTTTTGAATAATCACGCTAATTCATCAAATTGGTGCAACATGAGGGAGCAGGGCACCGTAAGTAGTTGACTTTATATGAAGTCACGTCGGTCCGACCGTGAAGAGCTGGTGAGCAGACTCAGCGCACAGTTTGCTGGAAACAACATTGTCTGTGTTCTGGCGTGAGGACATCAGTGGGAACAGCTCAGTAGACACCACACCTGCTTCTCTCCCAGCCTTGGACAGGGCCCACTATCCTCTCAAAAGAGGTAGAGTCACGACACTGCTGCCAGGAGAACATCAAACAAAGCACAAGACACAGCTCACAGGTTCGGGGCAGAAGACAGCTTTCAGCCTGGGGCTGAGCAGGCCGCACGGTCTGTCTGGGAGGAATCATTTACATTGCGGACGACGTGGAGAGAAGTGACAGGATTTGGGATCAAGGCCACAGATGTTTTGTCTGAGAAAAAGCAAAACCCACTCCACACAAACAGGTCAGGAAAGACACAAGAGGCTTCTTGTAAAGTGGATTTGCTGAAGATGACCTCCCTGCTGAAACCACAGGTCCCTTTACAACAGAGGATGTGCGCTCAGACGAACCCGACAGAATCTCAGCTTGTTGATTCAGTGGGACACATGAACTAGAAACCTGTTTCATCAGAAGGAATGCTTGATAAAAAAGAGAAACAACCTGACACCTAATGCTCTTTAAGGTCTCTGCATTTCCCAAAATAAAAGTAGGCTAATCAACTTAAAAAAGTGTCTGTAAACTACAGTATAAAGCTTGGTTACATGCTTTTACTTTGAAACGGTTAAAATGAAGTATTTATATATTTGTCCAGTGTCACAAAATTGCACAGAAATAATAAATATGCGAACACAAAGAAATTTAAACTGCACTGCAACAAATCACATAAAACAAATGAATGCCTTAGAGGGAAAGGCTTGTGTGTGTGTGTGTGGGGGGGGATGGGTGCGTAAGAGGGAGCGTCAGGAGCAGAGCCTGAGGTGATGATGGTGCTGAGGGATTAGTAAATGACCCTTTCACCGTTGCTGGCAGAGAAGTAACTACAGTACTTGCTACTGACTTTCACCACGCAGACGTAGCAGGGAAATGTGTGTGTGTGTGTGTGTGTCTCCTACAGGACTACCTGGGGGAGTAATGGGATTTCTGCCTGTGTCTGGAAAGAAAAAGACCAATTGTGTGGACTTGCCCTTGACTGCCACTGCTGCTGCACTGCTGCATGAAATATAGCTGTGTTAGGCAACAGTGTGCGTGCATGTGTTTGTGTTAGCCGAGGAAGCGAGATAATTACAATTTTCCCTTTGTCTGAATTTACAGTGGCTCCAGAATAATTCTGTATTCAGATCTCTTTATTGTGTTAAAGATTTAGATTTTTAAAAAAAGTAACATAAAATGTGTTTCTCACAACAATCCAGACTCAATAGGCCACAATTGCAACGTGAAAATCCCTTCAGCAGCCTGATCAAGATTTGCACAATTTTGTCAATGGAAGGAGAGTGAACTGACAACTGACCTCATCTCTTCCTGGCTGTTCAATCGGGAATGAGTCTGAGCTGTGCTGGGGCCCGCCAGCTGAAGGACACCAATATTACTTCATACACTGGAAAGTCAAAAGTTAGTTGGGAGTGAAAAAAAATATATATATACAGTTTCTCTTTTCATTTTATTTTTCATTCCCCCCCAGAAAATGTATTTCAAGAAAAGGCGATATCACAGTACACTTCACACAGATCAACCTGCGTCTAGGAGTCTGTCGCCTTTGTTACCCAGTAAGTTTTATTTCCACCCCACCAGACATGACATTTGAGTTGAGTTTATGAGTCTCTCCAGGTTGAAGCAGTGACCTGATCTGTTCAGACACCTTTAACTGGTGTCCTACACTGATTCACACCATTTGAGTGATGCTTCCAGTCAAGCAGTAGCCTCAAGGAAATAAAACGGGAAATGAAGATGGGCTGTTAGAGGAGACGAGAGGGAAGTGTCTTGGCTATTTTGTCATGAACTGAGCAGGATATGTCAGAAATGTCTCGAGATGAGAAGACCTATAATGAGGAAGGCTGCATTTCAGACAGCATGAATTTTGCCTGACTATAATGATAAAAACAGAAAGAAAGAAAAGCTGAAGGCAACAAAATGAATTTCATGATGATATCTACTTGTAACAAGGATATTTAAAAGCAGACTGCAGTGAAAACAAATGTGCTGCTGTCAGAAAAAATACTAATTGGTCTAATTAGTAGAAGTGCACCTGTCTTAGTGTGAGGCCCCCGATGGAAACAGAGCAAAACAAACAGCTAGAGATTACCACCCACAAAACAAGATGGATGGGGGAAAGGTGAGTGGGTGGATGGGTGACTTGTGAAAATAAATGCTTGTACACTGTACATTATTGGGCCCAGCTCATTTGCGAGAAGGGTCTACACAGCAATTATCTTAATGTTGAATTAAATTTAAATAAAGCAAAGTATAGGATTTTTGGTCAGAGGTTAACCTTAACAATCAGTGATGTAAAGTCCTCAATTAGTAGGGAGGAGTCAATGGCAGGAAACGTAGGGCAGAACCTGGACGAGTGTGTATCACAACATGCAGTTACAAGTGTCATAAAAAGATAAAGGCTTGTCAACGTGTGTCTGTTGCAGAATTACACCAATCTTCCAAACATCCACAATAGATAAACGCAATCAACAGATGCAATGCTCGTGAACGTTTTCTTCTTCTCTACAGGGTTGAAACTGTCATACGGTGTGCGGCTGATCAGTGTTACTCACACAGATGTCATGTCAACACTGTATTGACAGTTCATCAGTCTGTCTGTCTGTCTTTCTTATTTCCCTGAGGTGGTATTCTATTCTATTGATATCATGTCCTGTCTTCAAAGAAGGCTTTGTTGGAAATGATAAACTATTCTCAATGAGTAACTCCTGCATAGCACAGCGTCATTCACAATAACTTATAGTAATTGCATGTTTTGTTTTAATCTTGAAAACATGAAACATCCTCTACTTTACTACAGTTACACGGCCTCTAAAGCGTTAGGGATAAAGCTTCTACCCAGAAAGCCACTGATAATGTAATGTCTCCTGGGACCAATATAATTAGCTACTGTCTATGACAAGATTAGAGTATTTAGATTAGAGTAGAGTCGAATGTGCTGGATAAGGATTTCATATATCCAAAATAATGACCAAATGATCCAACAATGTATTGCTATCAGTGGAAAGTAGAGCTAGCAAAACTATATAAATGATATATGGATTGTATCAATCAGCATTAATGTGTGCATTATGGAAAGTGAAACATAAAAACATATCTACACTGAAGTACGTCTTTCAGTTCCAGTATTTCACCGTCCTAATTTCCCCCTAGTCTGAGCCACAGCCTGATGGGCCACCCACTAACTGATTAGATTATCGCCCTTTGTCCTCCCTCCATAACTGGCATATTCAATCACCTCTGTGTTTTCATCCAAAGCCACAGGCAGAACAGCCCAGGGCTTCCAGTCTGTGATTATGGCCACCTTTGAAATGAATCTCCACTAATGTTATCAGAGGCCAGTAACCTTATGTGGCAAAAAAGGCGAAAGCTTAATGGAGCTGAGGGCTGCGGGAACAGAGGTCTAAAATTGTGTTGGGTGAATGTATGATTAAAGGAGCACAGAGGGGAACCCAGTGTTCAGAGTTAAAGAGGGAGAGGAAGACAAACACAGATAAGAGAAAGGAAAAAAATAATCTCATCTAAACTGAGCCTCAATGATCTCTCGGTTGTGAACAGCTAACAGAAAGCACTCTGCCCCTGAGATAAAGAAGTGGAATCCTAAAAGGATTTCAACAGTCACCAGCCATTCAATGTAGGAGATTGAAAGTAAAGCATAACACATAAATAAAAAGTAGCGTTCCTTTTTAAATGGTGCATAGGAAGCGAGGGGCTGAGATATTTAGACGCAACAACAAAGGGAACAGGTGTAGAAATGCTTTAGCAAAGAACATTAAGCATCAAGTAGGGATGAAGCTCGGGGAAAACAAATGACGATAGGGCTGTAGCTCGAAAGTACCACTATTTGCAGTGCAGCTGTAGGAAGATAGTCATCGTTAACTATGTTGTGATCTACTGCTGAACATCGTGGCACAGCTGAACATCATTTGATGGAGTTATCTATGGGTAACTGTAAACATTGTCTGTTTGGTAATAGAGATGGATAGCAAACATACGCAAGGTTAATAAGGAGAAAGAAAAAGTAAAATAAACACCCCAAAACTCAATCTTTGTTAAATTAAAAGATCCAATAATTGTTTCTACCAATTTAACTGATACATTGGAATTTATGAGCTTCTAGTTGAACATTTTTAATGAAGTAACTACTGAAGATAGATGTTCCATTGCTAAAGCTGGGAAATCTCATCGACCTCAACCCATAAATAATTTCCATTTCATAAAATCAGTCATACAGAGCTGTCCAACCTCTATCTCTGGACATGTAGCTGCAGTGATACTAGAACCTTGGCAAAGCAAGTCCCACCTGAGCTAAAAATGGAATGTATATGCTAAGATGGTTAACTGTGGCGTCCTTCCTAGGTTCCAACTTCTGAGGGGAATTGAACGCAGCATTCATGAGGTATTTGTTGATGCTGATGTGTTCTGTCATTTGGTGTCAGTCGTGGGTTTGGAGCCATTACTCAAAAAAGCTGCCAGTTGTGGCTGGAAACAAGGATGATGAGTGAACGGGGGTGAATTTGTTGGCTCCATAGAGCTGCAGGCATCTGCTGAGTCAGGTGAGACGTCTCTGTTGGTTTGTCACCATGCGCTACACCTTTCATATGTTGCATTATATATCAGTTTGGCTTTAACAGATGAGTTCTTACTGCAGACTGTTGAATGCTCGATCCTCTTGTCTGACTCAACTACCAAACGACAGGGCAGCTCACCACTGCCCGATGTCCAATAGAAATGTCCCTCCCCGTCCACACATGACAGATTTTTAATCTTTTCAGTGTTGCTAACCCTGCGTGTTGGCAGGGTGGCCCAGGGGTTCTTGCTCTGTGATTACAGCTCCCTTCAAAGTGTAGCTAATTATGTTAGCGCCGACTGCTAATGCACTGCTTCTAATTTGAATTGCCAGCTTCACTGACTCATGACTGTTAGACTTAATCACCAAAGGAGAGGAAGCCATATATCACGTCAATGGTGGCACTATGGCTTTGGCACGGAATACCTCACCTGCACTGCTAAGAGGAGAGAGGGAGCATTGCTTAAGTAGTGGACTACACATTCATTTATTTACTATGTCAACACTGCATCCTACGCCGGCGAAAAATGAAACAGGACACAGGTGTGAGGTGTGTCATGGAGAGACAGATGAGGTTTTGGAGGAAAGACGGCAAAACGAACAGATGTATCTTTTCGTATCTCATTGGTCCAAAGTCTACAAAGCCATTGAGCATTAAAAAAAAAAAAAAAAAAGGCAAGTAAACACTGTGTCCACAGGTGATCTTCATCACTGACCTTGTTTTTAAAAGTAAGTACTTTAACTCCAGTAGAGAAGTTAATTTGGAACTTGTTTGAGGAGAATGTTTTGCTTTTACTTGATTAAAATATAAATATTACCTCCACCACTGTCATACTCTACTTTGGGGCTAAAATGTTATTTTAAATTTCTATAGAAATGAAACTTACCAACATATGGCCTGGAGCAGACAAATGCATTGCTGAAGTTTAGCAAACCAAAAAAACAAATCTCGTTCAGGGAACTGTTAGGTTTCTCTTTACAAATTAAATAGGATTGACTCTCCCGTAAACCCTTGTGCTTGCTATTCCCAAACGATTCCCAGTCATGAGGCTTCTTCTGACAGCAAATAATAATGCATTGGATGAGCGAACCTGCCCGTGCCCTGAGCCAAACACCGGCTTCATTGATCTTATTGATTGATGATCAGCAGTCTGATGCAGGGTTTTAGATATTGATCAGGGTAAGTGCAAGGGATTGATCATGGGGGTTCTCTAACCCGGTTTACAGTGACCTTTCTACCATTCTGCACTTCCACTATTTCATTTACAGTAATTACTCTTCTCCTACTGTATGACTTACAGTGGCCCATGTATGCCTCTACCTCCACTCTTCATTCCTTCACTCTTTCTGTCTGACTTTTACTCCTCTAGTCTTCACCGATGCCACCTTCACTCACGCTACCTCATTTCATGTTTAATGTCACATTCACTCTGATATCTGAAGGTCTATTTTCATCATTAATGTAATATCATTACAGAATTTGAAGCCACTTGCTGTTGAGAAGTGCACTGTGACACCTAAGTGGATTTCGTGTTGTAATCTAAAACAGAAGTCAATGATGCGTGATGTTTTATAAAGTCATTTACGATGCCATCATCACCTCATCCTGCACCCTGCGCCCTTGAAATGTAAAATACCCTGGTAGACAGCCAAATCCACCCAAAAGTACTCAATAGAACATAGTCCTTACCACTGATCCTGACCCATGACTAATTTTCTACTCGCTCTGCTTATCCTGTGTCTTTAGCTGCTGATGCTCTAAGTTCCACTAAATTTAACACAGCATAGCCCTTGACTGGAGTTTTCTCAAGTCATAACCATTCGCCTTGCTCTCTCGCTAAACTCAACCTCCCTATATGATGAGTAAAATGCCCCCATTGTCTTCGACTGATCATTGCCCTCACAAACTTGCCTCGTAGTTTTTAACAGTTCACACTTTTCTGCTGATAATTGCATTTGCTAATTTAAACACGTCTTCCTGTTATTATTTTTTCCTTTTCTCATAAATTGATGGCATGTCTCTTTAATTGCATACAAATATGCAGTAATGTGCAGTGTCTATTAATTTGTCACTCAATTAAGCCCAGTTCCAGGCCTGTGAGGTTTGGAATCTTGGGCCTCTCTGTCCACAGTAGACATATATTAAGTCAGTCAAAAGCTCCATTCAATCCTCCAAAACAATTCACACCATCCCACTGTTTCCATCCAGCCATTCAATAATATATTGCTTGTCCTTTGAGGATCCCAGCAGAGCTCGAGCCAATCCAAGCCAACACTGGACAAATTATGAGGCACACACTGGAACAACGCCAGTCTACCACAGGGCTGACACAAAAGCCGTTGTCAAACATTCACTTAACTCCAGAGAATCTCCAGACACTGTCCAGAGGGACAGTATGTGACAATAACTTTCTCCAGGCAGCCCCAAAATAAAAACTGTCAACCCTCCAGAGAACCCCTGCTGTTTTTCTCAAATGGCCTCATTTAAACATAAAAGAGAGCAAGTGGGTGTATTGATGCTTCAAACATGCAATGAAAACGAACATAAATCTTTTAGGATGTGAGAGGGAGAGACGTTTCAACTCTTTAAACTCCAGATGCAAGCAGTCAATCTGTGTGAATGGGAGCGCAACAATGAGGCAGGCAGTACAGACACTTGGTTCTGAGTTCTGAATTGAAATTCTGACAAAATAAATCCACAACATATCAACAAATAAACCCCCTTCCAGCAAGGTGGAGGTGGGAAGCAGGTATGGGCTGGATATTATAAAAGATGAGCACTGTATGAATGTGTGTGTGTGTGTGTGTGTGTGTGTGTGTGTTGGCAAACTGTACTGCAACACATTTTGAGTGGTCATCAAGACTAGAAAAGTGCTGTGTGAATATGAACCACAAAGATTCTGCACAGTAAGAAAGCCAAACCTGTACTTTTACTTTCTTAAAAATGTAGGTTTGAGGTTTATTACTATTATGGATTGACAAAATACAGCTTGCCTAATAATTGTGCACACAGTGTATGTTGTTGCTCAAGGTTAGCAATTACAGGCTCCCTTATGCTTCTCATTCACCTCCAAGGCTCATGAAACCTCTTGCTGCGAGAGAAAATTAGTTTACCTTCAATTAGCATATTACTCAAATTAGCACATTACCCTTCAACCTATTATCACTTAAGTTTAATGAACAAAGGCTAATTAGAAATGAATCCCCCCTCCCCCTTTCTTTTATTCAAACGCCCTTTGAAAATTAATATATGATAACACAGGGTTTTTCTTTGGGGGAAAAAGTGCTATCACCAATACAATGAGAAAACTGAGACAGAGGCTAAATTTGATATTTAGATGTCATCATGAGAAGTGGGTGAATGTCTTGTGTTTTAACATTGGTCGAAGTTAAACATGGACCATAGACTGTGCTCTGAAGACACAAGGAAAGACATTGAACAGGCACAGGAAGCAGATCTAGTTTTCCAGGCAGCGTTTTCTTTATGAAGCTGTTCTATGAAGCTTGTGTATTTTATGGTTGACAGTAAAGAAATTAGTTTCTTTGTTGACCTGTCCATGTAATCATATGCTAATTAGGAAATGTGACATGAAAAGCCTCTGTATGAAAAGGAGAACGCAGGTATTGAAGCGATAGTTATTGCTATTGTTTTAGTCAAGAAAGGTTTGGCCACAACCGAAGACATGGAATGACGATGATGTTCTCGGGAGCCAGGAGGAGCCAGGTCCATTTCTATAACAGAATTTATTGTAAACAAAAGATTAGTGGGCATGCCCAGCAGGAGACAAACCGGAGTAGGAAATAACATAATTTATAACCAAGTCAAGGAGGCCTCTTTGTTTCCCACTCACTCCCATAAATAAAAGACTGTGTGACTGATTCAGTGGACTGCAACTGCAGTTTTTTTGCAATGTGGCGTTTAGTTCTCCTTTGATGCCATTTTTATTTTTGCTCAGTGTCAAGTCTGGGCCACAGATGAGATTGTGTGAAAGTCATAAAATATTTAGACATTTAATTCAATATGCAGTCTTTCCATAATTTCTAGGAATCAAGTTGTAAGCAGAGAAGTTGTAGACACAGAATCACGTAACTATGCCTGTTCCATGCAGCAGTCACCCGTGTGGCTTTCTAAAAGAGTGCCACTTCACTCCTCTGGTTCTGTCTTGGCAGCAGCTCAGTAACATCAAGTTAACACGCCATAGTCCTTTTTTTTTTTTAGCTTCCCCTCTGTCTGTGTCCCTCGTTCAAATGTGTTGACATTGTGTTCTGAGTCTCAACTTCCCTACTTGTAATCTAAAAATCAGATTAGTGTCCCTGACTCTCATTGTTGAGGATCTTCCATTTTTTATCTAAAAAATACAAACTTGCGTCATGTCTCCTTCTTTCCACTTTTAGTCTCCCCCTTTAAAATGTTTTTAGTTTCCTTAATATTGACTACTGACTGTCAGTGCTACCATATGGACAATTCTTGTCAGGGATTAGGTTTGCAAGCATGCCAGGGATAGGAACATGCATCTATTCCCTGCAACATCCATCCATCCATTTTAGCAGACAGCAGATTTGTGTGTCAAAGGTTTATCTACCTGCCTGTCTGATCCAATCTGGATCTCCCCCAGGTCCTATCCAAACATCCATCCACCCACTGAGTGCTTTTTGTCATCTTTTCACTTTGTAGTAAATATTTTATCTGGTTCCAGTTCTTTCATCCAACTCTTTCCAATGGCCTTCATCTGATGCTTCAAAGATAAGCAGTTCAGTGGTGGCTTTACTCATCTAACACAAATGCAACTTCTAAGTAGATGATGAAAAGAGACAGAAACATATTATACTTCTAATGAATGGGACCTCTATCGGGCTATTAGATATTGGTCATATTTCAGTATGGAGCAATGGACAGGGCCAATGTTGCAATCGATAGAACAACTTGGTTAAAAAAAAATATATCCTTTGTCACTCTGGATGGAAAACATTGTTTCTCTTTTCCCTGATGTTAGAGCTATGTGAAATTTCAGAAAATAAACTTTTGTTCGAGGAGTTCTAATATCCCCAACATCATCACAGAATACTTCAGACCATGAGAGGAACCTCAGACAGCACAGTTTGGATCGATACCCCTTCTGTCTCTGTGTATGTATCCATCTGTCTGTCCCCTCATGTACATTTCACAGGCTGCCTACAGCTTTATCTGTCCCTCTTTATTTGTCCCTCCCGCTGGCCCTCCCTCGATCAATCCATGTGTCTCTTCATCTCTACATCTATTCATTCTTCCCTCTGAGCTTCCATTTTCCTCTGTCATCAATCCCCTGCCTTCTTCTAGTGAGAGCTGCATATTTTTCCCTCATCCCCAAGGCAGTGATTACTCCCAAGCCTTCACACATTGTGAGATGAAAAAAAAATGAATGAGTGTATTTGTGACTAAGAGAATGCTAATAATGACCAAGGTTAAGTATCATATCTAAATAATCAATTTGCAGTTTTTTTTTTTTTCCTTCAATATCCCTTTACTTTTAATATCCGATCGTCATACTTCAATTCATCCATTGAAACATCTTGGCAATGGTCAGGGACAGACTGTAACCATGGTTACAAAAAAAAGTAATGTTGAATGGATGGGAGCAGCAGTCCATGTGTAATATCACACTCTGCCATATAATCATTGACTCCATAGTACATGCGACTGACCATTTTGCTTAAAATTTGTTTGTCTCATTTGTTTTACTAATCAATCTACAGAGGAATGCACATTTTGATTGAACAATCACCTGTCAGGGGCCTGGAGGTCTCTGGGTAGCGACTAAACTGTGGAGAGGCTGTATAGAGGATTGAGTGAGAGCATCTGAACAAAAAGCGTAAAAAAAAACAAAAAAAAAAAACAACAACATTTCAGGATGATGAAGCAGTTCCGTAAACACAGAGAGCTTTCAGTGATAAGAGTCAACACTGATGTTGATGTGAAGTAAACAAAAAATGTCTGTGACCTCCACAGCAGAATGAATATGTGGGCAAACTCCAGAGAAAGTCCAGACCCAACTCTGCAGTCATCTGGAGGTCACGTTTGAAAGGGCTGACGTGGACCAGACATACGACTTATAAGATCCTTTGAGGCCCATAATTTATATATCTTTCTGTAGTATCCACATACTTTTTTAGAGAGAAAATTGTCAGCATCTGAAAAAGTGAAGTACATTTTCTGATCTGATTTTCTGATCCCGTTTGAGGTTAAGTATACATACTTAAAATAGGGCCGAAAGCAAGTCATGATAAAAGAACCTTGAGTATTGGTAGCAAATGGTTTCCCAAGAGTGGTGACAGTGAGGTGTGGGTTGGAAAAAAAAAAAAAAAAGCGACTGATGCTGGATTCATTCATGCAGAGCTCTTGGTTGAGAGTTCTGCGTGGGTTCATTATTCGAAGCAGCCACTTTCACATTCCACATAATGTTTTGAACAGTTGGTGAAATATTCATTAGCACTCTGAGCTTTTGTTTTCCTCAGCAACCACATTTCCTGGAATCTGCTTCAGTATCCACTCATTTGTAACAGTAGCCTATGTTCTGTTGGAAAAGTCATTGAAATGAAACAACATTTACTTAATTCAAGTGGTGGGTGACAAATATGTTGAGACTGGACTTAAACAGACACTAAAATGAACAGGCAACATGTGTGTTCTCACTCTGAATATACAACTATAACATGATACATGTTTGATGAGTCAATATCCCCACAGATGGGACTGTGGATGTCAACCACACTTTTGATGGAACAGTCAGCGATGTACACGTACATGTACTCGGGGACAACACTCCATGCTGTGGCTTTTTAACTGCAATCATTTACAATAGCATATGTGAATTGGGTGTAGTTAGCAGAGGCCACAAAAACCAAAGGTTTTCAATGTGTCCTCAAGAGCCCCCAGGTCTTAATCCTGACTGACATTCTGTTACTTCCAAAGGCATCGATGGAAATCACTGCAGTTAGAAACCAGTCCACTGGATCGCTGCTTTTAACAGGCAGTTTTAAAAGGTGCTTTTTTTGTTACTTATCTCTTTGTCCAAGTTTCCTTTTGTCCCACTTTTCCCTCACATTTTCACAAAAACTTTCTTGAACTGAACTGACTTTACTTTGGAAAGCTTTTTTTATCTCCTCCTCTGTTTATCTTTACATGTTGTCACAAGAAGAAACGGGCCTCCATATGTACTTAATGACAACACTGCGTCTGATATATTTATTTCGCATGTTATGATGAAATGTTCTGCTCATGTTCATTGGAGACTAATTATGGGATATAGAACTGCCCATGCATAAAATTATATATATATATATATCAATACCATAACCTTGTGCCGCAGAATGAATAGACAAACATGTCCACAGCGCTCAGAGAGTCACCTGGATGAATGAATTAACAAGTGAGGCATCGAATGGATGAGCATGTGGGGGAAGAGCATCGGTCCTCGTCTGAGAGGCATTGATTATGTATACCTATGTGTGGGCATGTGTAGGACGACCCTGAGAGGCAGAGATGAACATTCAACCAATTTACGCTATAATTGGATGTGCCTCAGCTCGCCGTGTTGCCCTGACCCTCTCAGAAATGTTTCACCATCTGTAAGAATCGATAACTTGTGCAGCCTTTTTTCATATGGTCCCTCCTGCTAGCATGACACGGAGACCTATTTTGCTCAGTGTGCAAATACAGTTACAATCTATGTATCTATTCTCGTCGTGAAGATGGTGGAATGTTTAAATAATACACATCTGACCACAAATTAGATAATATCACGCAGAAACGATGAGTTATTCCATTCGGCAAAAGCATGTATTGCATTTAGAAAAAGCTACATATGGTCACCTGGACAAAAGCAAATCTCTCTGTGCTGATTTTTCAGCAGTGTTGCTAAAACTTTAAAATTTCCAAAAAGGTGTCAGTGCCTTCTTTAAGTTCTCCATGACCATCCACACTGACATGGTCTCATCACCGTGGTAACCTCATCTCTCTATTCCCAAAACAACAATACAATCATGACAAGAGCAGATCAACCAGACACGCGAAGATGCAGGTTTGTTGTCATTCTGTCCATTTTTCATGACAAAACCCCTCCCTCTGCTTGTTACTGGCTGTTTCTATTTTTGTAAAAACAATACATTATTTCTGCACCAGCTACATTTTATTAAGTGGATGACCCCCAGAGGTCAGAATGCTAATTGGAATCAGTGACCCTTGTGTAGGGAAAGGATTACAGGACAGAGCAATGTGCTCTTACATGTAACTGAACCAGACAGTGGGTGGGTCTGTCAGTCTTGTTTCTCTACAGTTGTTGTGGGTGGGAAAGACACATTCATACAAACTCCATAAATGGAAGAAAATGAGCTTCCATCATACTTCTACAGACACGTGAATAAATGTTTAGTGGTTTTCCTCCGTTCTGATGCCAACAGCTTGTGAGCTTGCGAGCACATTGAACCTTTGAGCAGGATAGATGGGATGAAATATCTATCCTGTCAGAGCCACTGTTTTGTCGGCCATATCAGTGATTCACTTTTAAAAAATGAGCATTGTCTTTGCTGTTAAAGGTTCACGATGTAATATCAAGTGACATCAAGTGATGAAGTTGCACGTGGCAGCAGAACATCACTCACCTCACCCTCCCCTTTAAAACATAAAAGACAACCTGTGGACTTCAGTTGACATTTAATTTATCCAATCTGGGCTAATGAAAACACATGGCAGCCTCCATAGAGGAAGAAGACAATCTGACACAGCATTCAGGTTATTTAATTTTCAACTTCTGCCAATTGACCCCTTTGGCCTAAATGTTTCACACAGGCCCTTTACATGCTTTTCTGTCAGAAACCAGCAGAGAGACATGGGTTTGAATCCCAGGTTGGGGACCACATTCAAGTCTCAGGAGTTGTCCCCTAACACATAAAATCCTTACAGGCGCTAAAGGTGCTGCCCTGTCCCTGACCTGTCTACAAGGTGGAAGATGTGAGGATTTTTCCGACAGGAATCAATGCAGTGCCACGTCACACAAGTATTTATCTGCACTGCATAATCACACAACCCCATTACAGTGAGGACGAGTAAAGAAACAGGGCGCCATCGAGACAGCTTAGCACGACAGTAAAAGCGTTTCAGATCGGTCACAGCGCCCAAAGTGTTTGCTCATTTTGCAGATGAAGACAAATCAGGTGAATGGTGACTCCACTCAGGGCCGGACGACGTGTGAGCGCCTGTTTGTTGTCTCGTTCCTCCGGCGCCACAGCACTTAGAAGAGGGCAATCAAGGAACAGGGACAAATAACTAAATGCTTAGTAGCTTTTATTCTTGGGACGGAGATGGACACAGTCGAGTGATATTGAGACAGAGAGCGTTATTTAGATACTGTGATAGGGAGGCGAAACATGGTAAATAGCTCTTGCTCCGTCTCCCTGGAGAGATACGAGGAAGCACGGTACATCAAGTTGCCCACAGTAATGGAACTTCCATTTTCCTGTCATTAATTCATGCCCCTCGTTTGTGACTCACATCTCGTCTTTCGGCCTATTTTAAGAGGCTTTCGTCCTGGTTGCGTGTAATAAACCTGAAATCACTTTTTTATATGCAGCTGGCGGATGACATTTGCCGTTGAGAGTGCAGTTGGTTTGTATTACTAAATTCTTTATGATACGAACTGCTAATTAGTCATCACGTTATCTCTGTTTTGAAAATGGAAATATGTCTCCATGTCTTTCTGAGCCATTAAAACATGCCCCAAAGCAACAAGGGGTACAATTGTGCATTTTAGGTGACTTACATGTTTCTGTCTTTGTGCCATCTGTTGTGCTCAGTCAGATCCACAGCCGTGGCAGCTTGCAGCTGATTCCACTGGCAGAAAGAAAGAAAAAAAGAGTGTAAAACCAACAGCAGTAACCAGTCAGTATTAATCCTAAATATTTGTCATGCTAACTGTCACAGAGCCGAGCTGACACAAATGTCTGCGGCAGTGAGTGATGCCATGGGGCTCTCACCACAGCAGCCAGAGATGAACCACTTTATCATTGTAACTTGTTTCATTTCACTGTAACATGAAGTTTACTGTGTGTGTTCTCCAGCATCCTCTCGTGTTCTCAGGGAGCTCAGGTGGCACCTCTTTGTACCAGAGGATCAATCAGCTAACAGATTTCCCCTGCACTGATTAATCCTGTGGTCCAGATGAGGTGCTGTCCCTGCTACCTCCACAATGACATTTTCATTGATTTTTTTTTATTATTATTTTTTTTTTTAACCATAAATTAAAGATTTGGTCAAATTGAATTTTAAAAATAAAATGATAAGTCAGAGGATCATCACAGTACAATTTATATGTTGCAACTGTTTTATATTAAATGAAGGCAACATATATAAAAACAGCCATCTTTGTAAAGCAAAAGGTCCAAATATGTATATTGTCTCCTTTTGTTTTGCAATACATGCATACACATACACACAAAGAGCAGCACCTTGCTCTTCCTCACAGGCTGGAGTGCATGCACACCTCTGACTTCCCAGGCTCTCTCCTCAGGAGCCACTTTAATCAGGTGGCAGGTAAAATATAGCAATCTGTGTAAAGACGTCACCTTTGTGCTCTGCAACACAACTGTGAGCGTCTCCACTGCCCACCGTCACCCTTGGTGACGAAGCCCTGTCGAAGCAACTCATCTTGTATGGGATGGAGAGTGGTCTATCTTCTTTAGTATAATGTATAATGTGTAATTTCTATCCCCCACAATTTTTCTTATATCTCCTTACATTATTAGTCTGGCATGGCACTTCTTATAATTGTACTGATGTCTAATTCCTGGCTGCCCTCTTGCTGCTGTAACTAATAAAGGATTATGTTATTTTAGGAACCTCAAGATGGGATGAAGAGAATTGCAAATGATGTAACAACAATTAAAGTAATTTAAAAAATCTTATTTCTGCACTTCATCTGAAAGTAAGAACTACATCCCCTGGTCTCTGGCAAAGCTCTTGCCTTTAAGTCTGTTTGAGCTGAGCTTCCCCCACACACCACATTGAAGATGTTGAAGATGCGGGAGAGGAATTCACTTTTGATAGTTCTGGGTTTTAACTTCCTTTTTAACCACAATCAAACACATGGATTATTTATTTTAAGCAATATGGTACAGGAATAGAATGACAGTAATAAGGCCATTTATATGTACTCAGCAGCCACATACACTTTTCACAGTGACAAGTAGAAGGTAAGTAGGAACCACCAGCCCATTCTCGCCTCAGGGACCCCTAAGAGGTTAATCCAGCCATATAGTCATTACCTCAGCTGGCCAGAGGCCATTCTTCTCCTTGATGACTTGTGTCTTAAGTCTAAAGCTGGTCACTAGTAATCCAGTGAGCACAAATGTCCTTGACTGAAACACCACATCCCGTGAGGCTTAATCCTTTGAGAATAGAAGGGAACTGTCCTCAGGGAACCATGATGTTATATTGTCATATTGGCATTTTATGGGATTAAGATGTACAAGACGCACACAATGCATTCCTTCGTTATGACGTGTTCACTGCACTGACTCTGTGAGAATTCTGTGGAGACCCGAGCACTGCACGGTGTCTCGGTTGTGAAAGCTGTGAAGCAGGTTGAACAAACTAAGGATAATGTTATGAACATAACAAACACACAGACGTGACTGTCGACTCAGTAAGTCATTCCAGGATTTCCTATCGTAGATGAGCATGTGCACAAAAAAGGGTTTAACAACAAAGAAGCAAGTGATTACACTAACACCAGAGCAGAAACTTTAAAATAAAATACAAAACAGAAATCAAGAAGAAACATAAATCCCATAAATCCCACAAGGAAACACAGGAAAATTCCTCAAGCAAAGTATCCAATAATGTCAATAAGAACATTTAAAAAACCCTCTTGATTTCAGAGTTATGACAGTTCAGACACAACACAGAACTATTGTTCAGCTGCACCTATCTATTATTTTAGTCATCGAGTGTTCAATGAATTACTCAACCCATTATTCAAGTTATTGGATAAGAAATGCACGTGTGTGTGTGTGTGTGGCGAGCCAACATCATGATTTTTCTGTCTCACTGGGCCTTTCACTCACTCAGAGCTGCTCTCTCACACTTTGGCTGCACATAAGCCACCGCTACAGGAGCTGAACCGGGCACCATGAGGGAAATACGCTTTTCATCTAAGGTAAGAAAATGAGTTAAGGTTGTCAGGGCCTGTAGATATTAGGACTGTTATTGTGATGCATGTCAAGGTTCTCAGAATCACTCAGCTCGCCTGTGGGAATAAATACACTCAGAGTGGATTTGAAGATCCAGATATGTGAGTAAAGTGAATACACAACCACTCACAGAAGTTTGTTTCAGCCACCTTTTATTATGTTGTTACTTTGTTCAGACCTAACGTGCAGTTTGTGTTGGAGAGGGCCTCCAAGCATTTCCTGGTTTTTATACTATTAGTGATGACATCACTACGACAAACCAATCATTTGAAGCAGTGTTATTTATTATTATTTATATATTTCCTTCTGAAGAGCCAATAAGCTATGCAGATGAGCTTCTTTAATGGTAAAAGGTTAAAAGAGTCTCAAGCTGTGTTTCATTTCAGGGGTGACGTCCTTCATCCTCTGTCCTTGTGTGGTTTTGTCATCGGGCCAGGATTCAACAATGTCCCCAAATGTGTCCTTCTTTGCCCAGCATAGAGTGAGTGTGTTTCTCTTCGAGGCAGCTCAGCCGCTGCCTTTTAAACCTGAGGATCAATCAGGTCTAACCTGTGCTGACTGATCCTCAGGGTCCAGGCTAAGGTCCTCTCCCACCCCTCTCGACTGTCACCACCCCACCGCAGGAGTGTGGTTTGTACAATTGAGTGCGTGTGCACGTATGTGTTTGTGTATTGTGCTTCGTATGTTTCCTTCCCTGGAGAATCAGAATCTATCAATATTCATCAGAGATGTGGTCTAATTGAATCTCATTGTCATTCTGAGCGGGGCTTTCTTATTTGCTCCTATTTAACATGTGACTGTTTGTTCCTGTTTGAATCCACCAGGCTTCCTATGTTAGAAAATGTCTTTAATGGAATTAGGTGGTTTATTTTGGCTTCATATCAGTGGTATAGTTAAATGGGGAGAAGGATTAATCCTTGAGTCCAAAAACAAAGTCAACATCCTCACTTTGTTTAATAGCTTAAGAGTTATACACAGATAGGACTGTTCCCTATGGGCTCTTTAGGCTTAGGATTTTCCAAGCCAACTGCTTGGATACTATGAATGTGTCGTATTACTCACAAATTATTATTTTTCTATAGTCCACTTGAAATTTTCAAACATGTTGAAGTGATGTGTGTGCAGTGATGCTGCAAATCCTGGAAGGGGTTCACAGGGAACACTTCTATTTAAAACCCAACCCTTTTCCCCAGTCTAGTTTCACTTGTTGCTGGAAATTACACTCACTAAATATGAATTCATATTTCAATGAAGCTGATGCAATATATGGTCTAATATATATATTTATATCAATTATAATTTCATCATTATTGAAACCAGACTCAGTCTCATTAAGCCTTCTCATTCAACAGTTAATCAATAAAGCAACACAAGTGTAATCAAGTGCAAAAATCACAACACATGGGTGAGGCTGCAGAGTTTGGACATACTGCAACTCATCCACTTAAAACAGTTCTATAAACATTGGTGTGAGCATGGGGTATATTTAAGGTTATGTAGTGTAGTGACTCATGATGGTCCAAAATGTGCGGTAAAACATAATATGCTGTGCCACATGGGGTTGAAGTGAAGTGTTGATGTGGAAGCAGGACACTGCACAATAGATCAAAACATCCTTTACAGTTCTGTAGCCTGTGATTCATTCATTCAGTCTAGGTCATGAAAAGCAGACTGAAGTCGGGTCAAGGCCTAAGTTTGCTTCATAAAGCACTTAGTAGCCTTGCATTGTTATTATAGACAGAATTTCAGGTGAGGCTTTTCACTTTCTCTTTTAAATTGAATACATGCCCCCAAGACAAGCAAAGAAAAAAGCCAGTATCTGTGGCACTTGCATGACTGTAATAAGCATGATTTCATTTGGCGGCCATTTTTCTAAGTATAAAGTAAATGACTTGCATTTATATATCACATTACAGCTAGTTTCAGTGCACACTGTATACGTGCAGCACTGGTGTTGAACCAACAGCCCGTTGTCTGCGGGCTCCTTGAAGTAAGATTTGCAAATACACGCAAACACACACGTTTGTACATACATTTCCTGGCAACTTACACTGGCCTAGCTTATCTTGGTTTTCTTCCTCATTATAATGACACGTTATTTTTCTGAAACATCCTAAAGTCTCCACAATATCAGTGGTGCTCTAGTGCCACAAACATGCGTACAGTACATGCACACACACCAAGCAAAACAGCACAGGCACTGTGCTGAGCAACCAAGCTGAGAGAGCATCCAATTAGCCTGACCTTCTGTTATAGAGGCTAGTCCCAGCACTGCGTGTGTGTGTGTGTGTGTGTGTGTGTGTGTTTAAACACTGCCACTGTCAAATCCTAATTCTTCCAGCTAACAGGGTCATATGTGTTGAAAGGAAACGTGTTAAGCAGTAGAAAGGAGGGATGAGAGTATAGACAAGTGCAACATTATGGGGGGGGACTGAAATGTGAAAGGATGAATGACGTCAAGGAAGGAATGAAAAAAGATTCAAATGGAGGTCCTGTGATGCAGGAGCGGCAAACAACATTAACTTCCCAGTTGCATTAGATGATGAGATTCATTAATTTTGACCTGCATTTTTCACCACTGAATAATGCAGCGGCGCCTGCGGCAGCATTTTCTTTGTACTCCTCTTATTTCTGCAGCAGGAGCCGTCGCGGGGTAGACAGTTTGTTTTTGGAAGATTCCTGCTGTGATTCTAATGCAGGTTGTACCACCAGTGTAAACAAGCTCAACATATTCCTGTTTTCTATTTTTAATGATTATTAGAAATTATTAGAACCAGTCATGAGCATCAAGACTGTTACCTTTATACCTTTGGTTTAAATCGGCCTGCACAATCAATCGCATTTTAATCACAATTTTGGCTGCCTCTGGACTCAGAAAGGCAATTGAGTAGACAGATGCATAGTCTTTGAGGGTCTTCAGGACTGGTGGAAATATAGTGACCTGACAGCAGTCGTCTCTGAAGCCAGAAAATGTTGACAGGCTGGTATTTCTTGCCAAATATCTGTTGTTCCTGTTGTATGTTCCTGTTCCTTGTAGTATCTACCTTTTCTGCATAGGCTTCTTTTTTCATTTGTTTGCTCTTTCTGATTGCACTCTTCAATGGCATATTTATTTTTCATTAGCCTTTTGTCTTGGGTAAATTTTATTTTATTATTTCATATCTATTTTAAGTTATGACTGTATACATATGAGCAAACATGTTAGCTTGACCTTACTGTAAAATAAGACTATTCCAACTGTTTCACTACATCAACTTGAAAATGTTTCATATATGATACTTCTGTTTACTGTTTTGAGTGTTTTTGCAAAAGCTACATCTACTTGTCTGAGTAATGACACTTAGGTTGGAAAGTATGATTCAGAGTATGACCTAATTTTGTATTTTTTAAGTAATGAGAAAAATATATTTTCATAATAGTGTGTTATTTAGACTGCTCTCCAACTGGACTATAAATCTGTTCCTGTGGTTTCTGTTGCTTTAAGAATCAGCAGGAGAGGCTGAGTAGAGAGAAGAGAAGAATATAAATATGCCTTTCGGACCATTTTAACGTAAGAAGATATTGGATTTGATTTATTTCTGCAAAGTCAAGTTGGTTTTCACGTTGATTGTTAAATTGCTAATCTATTGAAAATGGAAATGGATGTCCAAAATACATTTCAATAGCAAAATGCATTCTATTCAGAGGCAGTTTTTCATTCTTCTTCTTCTTTTTTTTTTTTTTTTAAACCAGCAGTGAGAGTGAAAAAAAAAAAAAAAAAAAAAATCAAATGTTGATTTTCTTGTTCAGAGATCAAATTACATTGTGAAATCCAATCTGTGCTTTGAACAATTTTTCTGTTTGGCCGGGTTAGAACAAAGCCCCGCAGAGAAAGCAATTTGGCTCTGTGTAATGAGTCATGTCCAAGTGCTTATTTGTTTGAATGAGGCTTAATTTAAAGGCACGCTAATGTTAAAAGCTGTAAGAAAGCCTTCGTGTGTGTTATTGTATTTTAATGTGTGTGTTAAAGAGGTGGCTGCTTTGGGGGGGGCGGGGCAAACAGAAGCAGAAAGTCAAAGATGCAATATGAATGGGGCAGGGGTCCTTAATGGCTTGCATTGATGAAGAGAGAGCTGGGTTTTGGTACAAATGAATCAGTCTCAGATTAGCTTGTTATTATAAAGGTTCTTGGCATTGATTGTGTTACAGCTAATGTACAATCAAATGCTCACCAAGCCCTCCAGGAATCTTTAAGTATCCATTTGGGTCATAATTTTTTTGATTGTACTTTCCATCATGATACAAACTGTATATTCCAACCAGTGCTATAAATACTTGTATTCCGTATTGTCCTTATATCCTTCCCCTGTTAAATCAACCAAAATAAAAAGGTCAAATCTCATTTTGTTGATGAAAAAGATTAAAATTAAAAATCCAACATAATGTAAACCCTTATCTGAATCTGTGCATCAGTCAACACCAGTGATTCTGCACAACAGCGGCAGCACGGATACACATACCAGGGCGCATGGTGGTTGGACTGGACAGCATACAGTGAAGGGAAAAGAACATGACGACAACCAAGCAGTTTGACATTTATGTGTTCTTCAAATATAGTGAGAGAAAATAGAGACGGTGGTGCTGTCAGGAGAAGAGCCCTGCGGCTACACAATTACTGGGAACTAAACCGCTAACCCGAGGAGACCTTCCGGCACCGCACAGAAAGTAAAGTAAACGGCACGTGTCTCTGCCATGAGTGAACGGCAAGATGGCTGTCACTACGCCGTGCAGAGGTTCCCACTGTGTCGTGACTTTATCTGCCTTAGAGGGGGCTGGGGAATATGTTACCTGTGTAGGGCCGTTTCAGTTGTAATAACATCCCACAAGGGCCACATTACTTTATTGAACACATACTGCACAGCTCTCTGTCTCTCTCTCTCACACACATGATGACCTAAGCTGCTTCTCTTTGGTGAAGCATCTGATGCTAGATGGTAAAGATGATGACGATACTACTTAAAGCTTTGTTAACACCAATTTACCTCCTCAAACAAGTCCATATTTGGTAGCCACGTGCACAACCTGGAAACAAAAAGAGACCTATTGAATCACTGAAAGCAAGTATGTTCTCAACAGCTATCCAGACTGGATTGCCTTTGACTTTAATAGACATCTTTCTCCACAGTCTGCCCGCCACTTATTCGCCATGCAGCTGGAGATTCTCAGCTCAGATGCTTTCACACCAACACACAGATCTGCAGAGTGTTCAGGTGAGGCTTGGTGCAGCAGAATGAGGCAGAGCATAGCATTGCATTCCACTGCGGCGATCACAGGATTTTGGTTCTGAAAGTCTGGAGCCTCCCACTCAGACATTCAATTCAGTGCATGTCTGGTGTGTTTTTCTTTGCAGCTTTCATGATGCTCGTCAGTGTTGACACACCGACAACGTTCTGTGCCACATGCTTATTTAATGAAATACACATTGATGTGGACGTGTTTACTGTGTCATGAATAAATGAAGCTGGAGAAACGATTGAAATGTTTCATGAAAAATCAGCTCACAATACAATTTCATTAATTCACTAAAGACTAAAGAAATGCTGCTGATAAAGTGTGAGGGCACTCTCAATGCTCCATATAAATAAAACACAAGTCAATATTTGGATTTTATTACACTTAATTCTGCACTCTTTTCATTAATTATTATTTTACTCAATTTAAGGTGCTTTAATTCTTCCATGTTTTTCTTCAGACGCCAAAAAAAGCAGAGCTGTAAACACAATGAATTAAAAACAACTTGGTTTGGGACTTTGATTGAAATTTCCTATTACATTTGACTTTGATGGCGTGCAAATTGGGTCTCTCCTGGAAAGAGAGCTCGTCCATGCTGCCCTGAGGCAAACCCTTATCTGTAGTGAAAGCCCTTTGCTTCAGCAGACCATCACACCAGGGAGCGATGGAGGGAGGGGGCAGGAAAGGAGGAGAGAGCAGGAAAAAGATTATTTCAATAGTGTGCTGGAGAGAATACAGAGGGGAAGAGGAGAGAGAGAGAGAGAGAGAGAGAGAGAGAGAAATGGCTCTGTATGACTAACGGCACTGTAAGTGTACCATTCCACTGAGTGCCACACCCCCTACTGTTCCAACACCACCCGACCCCCGTCCACATCCTTTCAATGACTGACGTTTTTTTTTTTTTTTGTCCAAGCTGTGACACTGAAACACTGATCACTGTCCACATTCCCCATCAGCCATCCAGCCATCCTTCATCCCTGTCTTTACTTCCTCTGCCTTGATGTCCTTTGAGAAATCACAAATCACTGTGTGGGAGGTGGGGGGCGGTTGAAGCAAAGTCCATCTCTGCCTTCCTCCAGTCATCCGGCCAAACCCTCCTATCCTCTGTCTGCTAGTCAGGCCCCAAGTCTGCCACTGCATGCATACAGTAAACCCCTTTATATATACGTACGGCTGTGCCGATCAGTGTGGGAAAAGGCAAAGGTGAAGCTATCGGTAGAGACAGAAAGTAAAGGAGGAGAAAGTAATGAAGTCCTAAAAAAAATGTCTGAGGCCCAGAATGAAGCATGTGGAGGTAGGGAAGACAGAGGAGGGGGTCGTGCTTTAACATTCAGGACATGATGGTCATGAGTGGTGCTGTATTACGTCCTGCCTGCAGCGTGAGCTCCTGTTTCCATCATAAGGCAACAGTGCCACCAAGTGTCGAGAAGTGGTGGAAAAAGGAATATCAAATCAGAGCAATGACTTTTCTATTTGATATCAACTGCTGATCTTAAATTACACAGGATCTGGGAAGTTGTCCTCAATAGGTCTGATGAAATTCCATACTATTTAGCATCCCAATAGAAAAGTAAATCATTTTCAGATTAGAAAAAAAAATGATGAGTGCTAAGTGACGAGTGACTAAAGTTCATGAGAAAAACAGTGGCGGACATGATGGGATCTTAGTTGCATATAAAACAACTTGCTGTGTCTTGGACTTAATTTGGACTGTTATGGGTAAAGATGTTTGTTTTGTTGTTTCTCTTTTCCCTCTCTGCCTCCCTCAGGTGTCTCCCAACAGCCACTACATCCATTACTCCCATGATCCCCTGTCCTTATCCCTGCCCCCTCTCCTGACCCAAGAACTGTTACCTGGAAATGGTGTTGTGATTCTTTTCCTGTTGGATTTATGTGGACATACTTTGTTTTTCCATATTTTTTTTTTTCGAGTTAATAAATATCATTGTTACCCGTCCTCCTGCATGGACATTTAAATGTTTATAACACACCCAGTATAATTTAGGTGATTTCCCCCAGACAACACACAAATTTGTTACTTTCTCCTCTTTTCATACCCCATGCCATCCTGGGGGGAAACGGGACATGGACAAACAATGTTGCCTGGTATTCTGTGTTAATTAAGAAAGAATAAGTGGAACACATTAGTGTCCAAGTGTTTTGCTGAGCTCAGCATGTTTGAACAAACATTCTCTCACCTCTCAGATGCAGGCTCTCTGTGCCTGAGTGCTGCAGAGAAAATTATACTATAGTACTATTATAGTATTAATGGCACAGAATGAAGCCAACACAAACCCTGCATTATCTGCAAACAATGTCAGAAACATGTCGCCAGTAAGGGCACTGGTGAGATTTTAGATGAGAAAAGATCACTTTAGAAAGCACTTCCTCATGTTTTGCACTGGAGAAGTTGCTTACTGTACATGTGTATTGTTCAACACTTGGATAAGGTTTGATTAGAACTGTTTCTGATGTATCTGTAGATGTGACATAGACTATACTTTTCTGAAAGATTTTTAAAAAGACAAATGCAATTTTTTTAAACTAAAAAAAATAAATAAATATTGAACATGTAATAGTATTCTTCTAAAAATACAATGGATTGTGAAAAAAATAAAAAAAAATTGTGGTGTCGTTTGTAGTACCATATTTGACCACAGGGTAGCAGTAGAGATTTACTAATGAGTACAAAATCGAATGAGCGGCTTCAAAAATTGGAGTGCGTTCTGCAGCATTGCAGTCTGACCTCTAAGAGTTGGTTTTAGAGTCAGGGTTAGACTCAGGTTTACGTACGGTTCGCTATCAGCACATCAGCTCGACATGTCCACTTTGGGTATTTTCCTTTTCTAAATATAAATTCAGAATGCAGGCACAGGCAAGAAGTAACTGATGATTACAGCTGTTTCAACCCCAATTATAGCGAAGTTGTTCCTCTCATAAGGCACGGACCTGCAGTGTGAGCTCATCTGTCGAGGCAGGACAAACAAGGTCTAATTGGATTCAACTCCAAAAGACCATTATGAGGAGATTAAGACCGGAGTCGTCCTTATGTCTTCAGTCAGTTACTGCTTATTCCCACTGTTAGCATATTTGGCCAACATAATCAGGAAATGTGGTTTAGGGCCATCTTATTTGGACTGTCTCACTGTTATTGGATCATTCCAGTCCATTTAAACATACAGTTCTTTTGAAAATAATGATCATTAGGAACACATTTAATTGAAGCAATTTGTAATTTCACGAGATCGAACACGCACACATTCCATGTTTGGGTTACAGAGCTGGATTGCGTTCTGCTCACGCACACAATTAAATTACTGCTAAATAGAGCACACAAAGTTGCAGCTACCAAATCATTTTCTGTTCCGACAGAGGAATCTTCTGCTCTACAGTTAAAGGGCCAGTTAGAAAGACCTCAGCTGCCCCACAGCACAAAATGTCAATATTGTACAGTATCTGCACTGGACTGAATTATTGATCCCGTCTTCCTTTGGTTAGCCCGAGGCTTAGAGTTCTGGAAATCAAAAAACCTCACATATTACAGAAAGTTAGTTTGATACAAGTCTTAACTCTTTTATTGCAGGATTTCTGTCGAAGATTGGGGACATCACAGCCCCTGCCTCATTTTTCTATTATGAGTCGACACTTGAGTGGGTAGACTCGTCCTGTTGGTTACAAACTGTACCCACAAGTTCACACAGTCATTGTCTCTTGACATTGCAGTGAAGTGGTGGAAAGGGAGCATGTTGCATTATTAGACAAATCATTGTTATTAAAGTGATGCTGACATATGGAAACTGACTTTTTCCATCTTTCATCTTGGCGCACACAAACAAGTGAAGAGAAGTGGAAGAAAAGTGATTTCCTGGCCGAGCTGCTGAAGGAGGCTGGCTGGCACACGCAGCTATGCACTGGTTCACGTCTCCGCTTTCGACGCAGTTCTGTTCCAGCGAACAGATCAATACATTTGAATGTGCCCACTCCTACACTTACTCTGACCCAACGTTTTGGAGATAGGAAAATTACGCTGATATGAGATAGTGAATTGAATCCATAGTATTGATCCATTTCATTAACACTACATCCGACAACATTACGCGTGAACCCTTTAATCCTAAAATATATACTAAAAAACCTCAGGAGACTATGCACATATCTTACAGTAAAACATTTTTAAGAGTTGCTGAATATTCCCAGTATGTAGTTTTATGGCCTAGAATGACTGTACTTCTAAATATCCTGTGTATAAAACCGAACCGCACAGACCTCCTGGTCCATGATGAATACTGACTGAGTTTTTTTTTTTTTTCTGGAAAGCAGCCCTTAACAGCAAGAATCAGTCGACAGGTATGTGTTTAATATCATGTTTTCATTTCTGTCTGAAAGCCCCATTTGTACAATAATATAATTATGTTAAGCAATATAAATCGGGGGTAGCACAGCCTCCCCTGAGAGTAACCAACCACGCTTGCCGTTTTGGATGGAATTATTCAATTAAGAGCTTGAAATATCAAGGTAATTCACACTGTTGGAGAGCAGGCCGACATCAGAAGGCAATTTGCAGCACTGTCCAGTTACCCAATCAGTGCAATAGACGCAAACAAAAAAAAAACAAAAAAACAATTTGTGTCAAGAAGGTGGAGGATTCTGGGGATCCTCCAGCAAAAAGTCTGATTTCTCTGAAAACGTTCTCTGTAACAGGTCCCTTTGGCCTCAGTGATGTGTGTCAGCTTAGTGCTGCTGGTCCTGATGTCATCTGAGGTCGAACCTTGTTCAATTGCAAGCTCTGATTTGTAGTGACCAGATACCTACGATCTGAAGGACGACAGCCATCGAATCCAAAAAAAGACATGACGAAGACAGGGAAAGCAACAGCAACAGACATTCAGCCTGGAAACACAGACACGCACACACAAATCTTAACACAAGCACAGCACAGCATCTATAAAGTCAAGTATGTAACAGCACCTCCAGCTCAGTCATAATGGTCAGGAGAGTGGTTTTCTAATTATTTCTGATGACGCACTCCTCTTATCTCTACTTCAGGGCTCAGTCTGAGCATGGTCCCGCATTACCAGGGTTTGTTTAAAATGTAATGTTAATAACCTCCACCTCAATGATAAGTGAATAAAGAGAGAATACAACACAATTATCAACTAGTCTGATCATGTTTTGTCTCGTTAGTCTGCGGCGATGCCCACAGGCTCCTGTTATCGTGTACCCCGAGGAGAACCTTTCATTGCAACTGCTATCTGGCTACTTCACTCAGTCATCTTATATTACTATGTTTTTACATTATAACACACATAACCTTTGCCTAGTATTATTACATTATCATTTTAATTGCGTTACAAGACACTACAATGCTTGGCTGCAGATACAGTGAAATCACACTTAAATTATTTTCTTTTAATTGTTGATATTTATTTTGTGCAAGTTTGAGAGATGGAACATTCCCCACTGTGCATAATAATGAGTCTGTGAAACAAACCTCTGAGGTCGGTAGATATTATTCGTCACACTCGTGTGCGGCTGATTGTTGACAAATGAATGTGTGTGTGTGTGTGTGTGTGTGTGCACCTGTAATTAATCATGTAGCTACAAACTGCTGAATCATTAACCTGATGCTCTCATATTAATTTGCCTCGCGCCCTCAAACACTGTAATGAATTAAAAGTGTTCGCCTTCATTACAAGCATTCCATCATTTATTAAAGGAATTAATAAGGGAAATCATTGATTTGTCTTAATTAAATTCTTATTTATGAGTTAAACACCCAGTAAATACTGTTGTCTCTGTCTCTGGTCAAAACCCTGTGAAATCCACCAGCCCCACACAGGCAGAGACAAATGGCCCTGTTTTTCAGCATGATGAATATTTATTGTGACATATCAAAAACAGCGGCTGGTGATAAATGTTCTTGGTAAGGCTGTGCTGTGCCATTTGCAGATTTTAGTAACCATCCGTGTACAGACCGCAGGATGCCAGGTCTTTGTGCAATGGAAGGTCATTATTTAATCAATAAACAAAACTTACTGAGAAAACTAAATCATGTGTTCAGTTAGTAAACAGTGTCTGCATCATTAGTCTAAACTATAGTCATTTTCAATTTCCATTGCAATACTGTAAAAAGTGTTTGTGTAAATACTACACCAAGTACACATTCCTGAAACATATACAGTTCGAGAACTTTTTCCACCACCTTGTAAATACACCCCACCCCCTCATATTCTGTCACTAAAGGGTTTTACTGCTATGACATGGATCATTTTACAGCAGCAGGAAGAAAGCCAAAATCACTAAAAAATGATCAACTCAAACAATTGGTCTGCCCCACGTATCCCTTCCACCAACCCCTGATGTTTAATGCTCATGTTGCTCAGCTCTGGTGATCACGACGTTGGGAGACATTCAATTTTTATTTGTTATATATCTATTGTTTGATTTTTAATCTTTATGTGGATTCAATCTTTTGAGTCTCTTGATCAACAAGACCAATACAAACCTGCATATTGATTGCGTTCCCTCAAGTACTAAAGAATACTTCAAGCAAGTATTACGGTACTGCTGGTAGTTTATATAGCATTTCATTTTAGGCCTTGTCTACACTCCTGTGGACAGATATTTCCCCCTAGACAATCCGTCAGACACCAGGGAAGAACACTGTGGTCCCAGTTAGATTTGATGATGGAGGCGACTGTGGGTGCAGTGATGCTGAATTTATCTGCAACCCTGTAATCAGACCAAAGGGACAGGCACGTGTGCAAACAGCCACCGCAGTTTCTGGCACACAGTCAGTGGGCCAGCACTGAGTAACCTGTGATTTCATTGAATCCAAATCTGTTCCACAGTTTGTTAAAATCTTTCTTTAAGTGACTTCAAATATAGTCTGTGTGGATGAAAAGCATAATTGCAGAGGAAAAAGTGAAATATTAACATTTGTGTGAACAGGGGATTAAGAATTAAGAAAGCTGCTCAAATAAATAGGCATTTAGTTCTGATTTGGTTTGAAAGGTTTGTACATCCAGCATCTCTTGACAAGTAAACTAGAGCCATGCAAGAAGATAAAGAAGTTGTCCAACAAGACAATGAGTATTTTACTGTTTGGCGACTGGCTGATGGTACGTCCAGCCAATCCCATCGCTCCCAATAATACATGTTGTATGTAACAGTCTGATATGAAAGCTATTTCCCAAGCCTTGGGGTGGCCACAGGTCGAGTGCAACCAATTAAAGTTTGGGTCTTGCCGACAGGGAAGCCTATTAGACTGTCACTAAGCAAATATGTAAGGTGTGAAAATGATTCTTGGCAGAACAGCTCAGCTGTTGCGGTTGGCTGGGCACAAACTACATTTTGTCAAATACTGAGGATCAGTGGCAGAAGACCTGAAGAGACCTTTCTGGTCAGTGGAACCCAGACCTACATTCGCACCAATGCTCTCCAGGTGCTTGAGTTTCCTCATTTTGATTTTAAAACTAAATGAGGTCAAAACAAAATAAAATGAACTTAAAATACATAAAACAAATTACTCCAGCGACCCCATGAAAGAAGATTGATGCCTCTCCCTCAGTTTTTTCTTATCTTGTGAGCCCTCAAACTCCACAAAGTGTGACTCATCTGCGACACCGCGGGAAGCACGAGAACCCTCTCTGCTGCAGCCAGCTCTTTAGCAGTTCCTTTAGCTGTTGGCATGCCACCGCACTATTTCTATTAATAAAATCGAAATATCTTTAAATTCTCCTCTTATTGCACAGTTACAATTCTCCAACTGGCTGTGTGCCTTCCAAGTATCCACGCTAAGCAGCAGGAGCATATGGAGTGCCTCGGGACACTTTTTCTGTAATACATCCTTTGTGATGATTCTCTCTCACTGAGCAGATGGAGCGCTCTCTCAAATGTTAATTAGCCTCCTATTGCAGTCGACTGGGAGAGAGAAGTGTGGTTTGCGGGACAAGACTTGCTGAAGATGATGGATGTAGAATACGTGCTGTTTTGAAGCTGTGCAGAACGCAGCTGTATCAGCGACGAGGAAGCTGAGGCAGAGTTTGGCATCAAACGTGTCGTGTGCTGATTGGAACTTTGTCCAGATTAGTGCTGTCGTGCCCAGAGGGACTCCTCCTCTTTGATTTTAAACGCTAAAGGGGTGGAATGAGGGTGAAATGCATCATCCAGCCATAGCCATGCAAACAATCCCTGTGGCTTGTATGAACCCAGGAACCTGTCTGGAGAAACCAACACGAGAAGAAGAAACTTGTTATTTTCTACCTGATTAAGTTTTACATCCGCCCTCCTCTCAGAACGGTTGAGCTTCACTCTGCTGAATAATAATTGAGAGCTGGAACTGCCTGCACTCAGAATCAGCCACAGAGATGGTCAACTCAGTGCTGTTTCTGGAGGAACAATGATGGAGGTGACATCGGCATTAAAATCTGTTGGAAAGGCGTCACTAAATAGCCTCAGACATTGTCGTCACCATCTCACATTGGAATAGTGTGATGCTTGTGCATTTGTCTGATGCGCAAGTAAAGAAGAATGAGTCACCTTCTCAGATGACTGAGAATATCCATTCAGGGTATGATTAGATAACAAGAGCAGTTCCAGGATAATCACACAGAGAGACATGCAGTGACATGAAGACACATTTGAGAGTCCAGCTGTAAAGACACCACTTATGGTGGTTGCGAAATAAAGTGAGTCATCCGTCATCGTATTCGCCACAGGTGGTGAGTGGCGTCCACCAAGAGAATGGTTAGAGCCTGCACTCCGTCAACTCTGACAGTGAAGGGCTGTGGTGGCTCTGTTGTGCTTAGTGTCTTGCTTTTCCACCAAGGTTTGATCCCACTTGTCCCCCTAAAGAAAAGGACGACCGGAAATCAATACAAAGTTTTTCTTTATCCTTTCTAGCCTGGCTGCAGTATCCCTTTCTTGTCTCTCCCAAGAGGATAATGTCCCAATTTATATCACCCAATGGGTCACTGGCTGGTTTGATAAGGATTACCTATCAGTGCCTAACAGCAAAGTCTTACATTCCCTGAGGAGGCAGTGCCAAGGTGCACTATAGCTGTTCTGTTGGCCCAACACTGAGGCACATGGAGTTGTTTTTCATTTAATTTGTCACCCGTGCACCCATTCAGTTTAATGTTCCACTGGTGACCACTTTATGTCCGAGTCTGAGGGCTGCACCTATGAGAGTAATTTTTAGTCAAGAAAACAAAAAAAAAAAAAAAAAAAAAAAATGAAAATGCAAGTGAGATGTGAACATTTGTTTAAAAGAAGATGATAAATGTGTATGTTTCACCAAGATCCTCTGAATTATATCAGTCTACCACTGTTTGACTGGGGATGTGCACAGACATTTTCAGGGGCAGGGGCTCAAGGTAGAAAAGGGCACTATTTGTAATTATTTATTTAAAATGATGCCCAAAAAGTTGCAATTACTCTCCAGTATATATACTAAGCATAACAAACACACACACAAGGATTCCTTAGTTAACCTGAATCTTATACACTGAACCTTTAACAAAATAAAATAATGCCAAAATCTGGATGTAAAACATAAAATGTTTCAGCAAAATTGTTGGAATTTTTACAGATCACCGTTAGTTGAAGGCCAGAACCTGCTGCTTGACTCTGCATTTTAAGTGGCTGCATCCTTGTACCTTTATTCTGTATTTTCACGTTGTTAATCTTTGTCATGTCATTGCTCCCAGGCTTTTATTCTTGCCGTTCTCCCAATGTCAGCTCTTTGACAACCACTGTAGTTAAGTTAGAAGGTAACTTCTTTGTTCTTACTCTCACTCGTTGTTAACTTGCTTTCTTCCACTCTGACAGCCCATCCTTTGCTCATGTAGGTCCTTATTCACTTTTCTTTTTTTTTTAATTTACTTCACTTCATTCAGTTTGGTGGTGGTCCTCTGATTCACACACACACACACACAACTGGGGCATTGTGGGATGCTTTTCTGTCTTAGATGGGATGAAATGTCCTGGTTAATAGAGCACTTGGTCGAGCATGCGTATTGGCTAGAATGGGACAAAAATTAAATGACACAGCTGCACATGCTTTGTTAAAGTCTCTACCAAGTACCCGTCTATGCAAAAATTTTACTTTTACTTTCAAACTTTCTCTCAAATGAAAATCCAAATGTAATACTAGAAGATGCCACAGCAAAAATGATTAAATGTCATAATAATCTATCATGAAGTAATGATTTACTTCAAAGGGGAAACAGTTTTGCAGTACCTGCCTGAAATGAAACCTCTCTCATGTTATGAGAAGCTGCCACTAACTTTCCCTGTCTTCTTTCCTGTTGAAAAGGCACATTTCATCTAAGAGTTCCTTGAGCCTCATTGATAAGCTTGGAATTCAAATTGAACCAAGGTTGAGCCACATATCTCATACTGATCAGGACTTACACCTTTTCTCTCTCGCTCTCTCTCCCTCTTTCTCTGTCTGGCTTTTTCAGGAGCCCACTTGTCGGCAGGTAATTTACACTGCAGGCGTTTCATTGTCTGGGCTCTGAGCAGCCAAACTCTGATTCCCCCATTGATGCATTCCTTGGAGCATTTGCTAACAGCAATGCTTTCGTATCACTGGGGCTGATAAATGTGGGCACCCTGGCCTCTCTAATTCCTTTTGCCTGAGCTGAAGACACAAGGGGATGGAATTGTGTTTGTATTGTGTGATATGTGAGAGAATGAGGATACCAGAAATCCAGCTTGTCTTGCCCTTTATAACTTGTACACCCCCCCCCCCCAAAAAAAAAAAAAAAAAATCAATAAATAAATAAAATAAACCTGAACAATGGCTCCCATTGGGTGCCTCCGTCGGGATAGTTTCTCACCAACACAAGCCTCAGCAGCTGCATGACTCAGCAGTCAAGTCCATTGGATGTGTAAATCAGCATCAGTGCTTCAGGGTGATAAACACGGTCAGAGAAAATGACTTGCTACTTCTGTTGACTTGCAGAAACATCTTCTAGTCATTGTAGACTGTATTCTATCAGTTCATTTATTCATTTATTGAACCTGCAGGTCTGAGCCTTCAGCTCTTCCCAAACTGTCAAAACAGGCAAACTTTTCCAAGATGAAAGAACTGACGCAAATATTACCAAGGAGAGAAGGAAGTATCGGTAACAATTTCACTTATTTCTGCTCAGGTTTGGATACAGTATCAACGGCTGTCAAAGGTAATGCTCTACTCTTTAAGTGTTATTTTTCTTATATCACAGAAAAATAGAAAGTAATTTTTGATCTTTTTTTTGCTTTCTGTGTATCTTTTTTTCTTTATTTTTTTTCAAGATGTTACGCAATTATAATTAATGGACAGTAACTGTATAGCTGTAATAAGCCAAGCATCGGGGCCAGAAAGTTTCAAACATTGAAACAGTGAAGGTTTGCTCAGTGAGACAGATACAGACACAGAGAGACATCAGAGGCAGGCAGAGAAAAAAACTAAAGATCTTACTAAAGAGGAAAGAGACTGCAGAGACACTAACATGGATAAAACAGACGGAGGAGGTAGAAACAGCAACAGATGAAAAAAAAAAGCCTCAAAGCCCAGTCAGACGCTCAGACACCTACACATTCACTTTTAACAGGCATTCTTGTTTTTGACTTACACCAACATTTCTGAAATGTTGACATTATCTAGGGAAATGCAGTGAGTGGAATGTTTGAAATGCGAATGCATGTTTGAAATGCGAATACACAATTTATCTACTTTAAGTTAATTTGTCAAGGTCTTGGAGTTCTGTGCAGAGTTTAATCCATAAGCCTGTGAGGGTCTTTTTTTGGTGGAGAATTGGGAGGCAGTCACTCCACCCACTGACAAAGGCATTTTTTCCAATGAACCCTTGCTGCCAATGGGAAACTAAAATCATTTATGATGTTAAGATGCTAATATGTCTGTCTTTCTGGTTCCTGAATCATCTGCATGGGCTCATTAAATCATGTTCTCACTAAAATCACGATAAGACAAACCTTGCAGACTAGAATGTATTTTGTGGAGGAGAGGGTTCAGGGAGAGAGCGTAGAGCATCTCCTAGAGCACAGTCCTGTCTGACACCTTTACCCCCCCTAAAAGGAGCACTCAGACTGCCATTGAACTTAAGTAAACTCTCAACATTACTGGGCAAGGTTCACATTCATATCCTTTACTAGTGCTCAACTTAGTCACAAGTCCTTTCTAGGGAAATCAAACCAGTGTTTATGCCTAATGGACCAGAGACATCCAAAATAACTTGAATGAGGTGGACACTGTCCACCCTGGATCTGCCAGGAGCACAATGGGTCTGGTCCCAGTGGTTGACACACTCCATGACTTCTTCCAGCCTGGAGGCTGGAATTTTGTAGTCCACACAAAGCAGGGACACAGGTTTAAGCTGTTCTGCAGGACACTGGCATGGAACCAGAGGCCAGGAACTCATTTAAAACTTGAAGTAGGTCAGGTGATAAAATGTCCCAGAAAGCTTTATAAAATTTGGTTGTGAGGCTGTCAATGCCAGGAGCCTGCCTTCCCTGCATGTACTACAGGGCGGTCTGTAGCTCCTGCATCTGGATTGGGGCCTTGAGCTGTGAGTTGGACCCTTCTAAATCCAGTCCATTTTCCATTTGTAGTACCATAAAACAGAGGTACACTGGAGTAATACTATGCCTTGAACCGTCAGGACGAAGACAAGTCAGGACTCGTGTTGCAACATCAATCTTCTGTCTTCCTGTTTACTTCAGGAACTACTTATCAACCGTCATGCCTACAAGAATCACTTAATGATCTTGTTTATACTGTCAGCTTCTCTGAAGGATGGAGTCATCCATCATCGCTTCGGCAGACAGACATTAAAGCTGCAGCAGACGTGCACTGACTGCCTCTAATGCCAGTGGGGAATTAAACTTTGACCCCTGATGAGGAGAAATGCTGTAACGCGAATTCCCTGAAGTGTCTGTTTGGCATCAAAGAAAGATGAGAGGCAGATAATTCAGCATCATGTAGCCTCCATAACTCTAAATATCTTCATCCATGCAAGTCTTTCCAAAAGTCTGCATTCCAGAGGTTTCCTGAAATGTATCCTGATATGTGATCACCGGTAATAAACATGAGGTGTTTATGCCTCACATCTGTCAACAAACGACCTCATGTAATCCGTCTGGCTTCGTGACCGCAGCCACAACCAAAAGTGAAGCACATCCACATGAACCCATCAGAGTGCACACTAACAAGATTACAGCAACATGACAAAAACCACTAGGGGGAGACAAATACAATATGTTCAGGGGGTGTTTAATGTTGTTCAATTCATCGTCATGCTTAAATTAGAGCTCAATGTTATATATTATATATGTCAATATTATTTTTTTTTCTATTTAAACAATCAAATCTCTGGAAGGAACGCAAACCTTCATTATCATCTTCCCTCACATCTCCACGTCACTGTTAGCACGGCGCTCCACTTGCCATCACAAGAGACCACACTCACATCCAAAAAGCAACTGAAACTTAGGTCCCAGTCGAAATGAACAGTTCTTGTTCAATCTTCCATTTCCTGTGGGTAAGAAAATAAAGTTCTCCTCAGTTATATTAATAACACGGGGAGTGGGGGGTGGGGGTGGGGTTGTGTTTCAGGCTGTTTCACTCAGTTAAGTTTTACATTTAGAAATTGTGCCAAGTGCAGGTCTGATATTAAGGACTTGGTCCCAGCAGTGAATTTTCCCCACATAAGTCCTCACATCCTCAACTTCCACTCAAGCATTAATGCAAAATCATTTTTGATCTTCTTTTCCTTACATAAAGTTTTAAATAAATAAATCACATCTGCAATATGAGCACTGAACTGACAGTCCCTTGTCACAAAGTGTCCTCCAATGCTGGTGGCAGTTTTCTCGCAGTGCCATCACCACTGAATGCATATTGGGGAAAGACGACTGTGTGGCTCTGCAGTTTGATAAACGCTCCTTCTGACACTCCATCAGTTTAATTGTGTGTTTATTTTTACCTCAGGCACTTTCAGAACTTAGACTCACTTCAAACTTCATCACAATAGCAGTATGATTGTGTGTGTGTAAGATGTCTGTCCAGTGATGTGAAACTTTTTGATTATGTATATACTGAATGTGTGTGTGTGTGTGTGTGTGTGGCAAAGTCACTATTTTGTTAAGCCTTTGCTGTCCACTGGGCAGATGAGACATGTAGCCAGCAGGAGCAGCACTCAAGTGCTAACAAACAGAACCTTCCTGCATCTTATCTTCAACACACACACACACACACAGTCTGAACAGTAAACAGACCTGTTGTCCTGGAAACACACACACAGTTGCATTGTCCCAGTTCATTACCCAATAGTCTGCCTCCTCCAAAAGGTGTAGCCCAGGCCACACAGGCTGAACGTGGTTGACAGGGGATTACAATTATTATTACAATTTTTAAATCCTTCTGAAAGGAGAAGATACTGAGGGCATTCGAGGAAATTTTCATCGCACTTGGAGTCGAGTATGGGTTTGAAAAATCGAGGTCTGTACAACACTTTCCCTTCCCCCTTCATCCTAACAAGTATCAGGGCAGCCTTCTGGGGACAAAGCCTGGGGTTTACATTTTAAAACTGCAAGCATCACATGTCAACATTAGCTGTCACAATGGCACAATGAATCCTGGGATAGGTTGGCCCGAGACGATCCTGTCATTGGAGCCTTCATTGCAAAAGTAAGGACAAAAACCGATTTTTTCTGAACCGAATGTGTGATGACACACATTTTAGTTTACTAAAATAATTGTAATTCGCGTCACTGTTTTCCTTGCACTCTAGTAGTATAATAATATGATATATTAGTCAGTACTTTTAGCCTCCTTATGGAAATGATCTGGACTTTAACACTCAGGATGGCATACAGATGGAAAGACGACAAGTTTCAAGAGCAATCGTCAATCTGACGATGCGCTGTGCTCTTTCTGGAGGTCTTGACTGAAAAGGATTTATTTCTGTGTGTAAGTTAAGGCGAAAAAAAACTCAGCTGGCCTGAAAACCCGATCAATATTTCTTTTAAGTTTAAAAGTTAAATTTTAACTATTGACGTTCTCTTGCTCTCCCGCACGATATTTGACAATCATGTAACTCTGTCAGTGAGCAAGGTGAGCGTGAGATTTACCTCAGCGAGCCCGGCTCTCCGGTGTGACCATACCCACATATCAATGCCGTTGATATACAGGCTGGAAGTCACTGAGTCAGAGGAGTGGGAACGGAGATGATATAGTCCCTGACGGAGCTGGAATGAGTTTCTAAAACTTGCAGGACACCGTGATGTTGCAAAACAGCTCCGAGCCAATATTTTTCATCCCTCCACCGTCCACCGCGCCACTCAGCTGTCAATCACTCACACAGTCTCTGGCCTTAGGAAGTTTCTCTGTCATCAATCAGGTTGGGAAGTTTCTGCTATGATGAAATCATTCTATTTGTATTTCTCAATCTGAAGACCACTTCCTGTGTTTGCTCGGCTGCTTAATTGAGCTTCATCTCGCTGTCCCAGGCCCCCTGTGAAACAGTAACCTGCACCCATCCTAAACTAGTGTCAATGTAATGGCGCCTTAATCAATTACAACTGAACATAGTTTAAACATCAAGTGACTCAGTCAAATGATGTGCGGCATCATTCTAATTTAATGAAGTGGGACAAATAATTTAAGTCAGGAAGCTCAATCAATCACTCAGATGTGATGTAAGACCAGTAATCATTTCAGACATGAGAGAAATGCCCTAAAGTCTGCTGTTCACTGTGCGCACCCCTGTTCTCACACGTCAGCACCATTCTTCACTGTTTGATTTTTTTTATTTTATTTTTTTAAATCCCCAAAAAAATACCTCTTGCAACGTTCCTCTGGCATGTTGACGACATCAGTCAGAAATTTACAGCGTTGTCTTAGAAGGCAGACAGGCAGCGACATCTCTGTCTCAATAAATAACTCGGGCCATGGAGATAAACATATCTCCGGAGAGCTGTGCGCTGTTACCTCGGAGTTGAGTGAATTTAAATTAGGCAAAGTGTGGAACTTAAGTTGTCAGGGGCTGATGTAAAGTCACGGCCGGTTCCCGTACACTGGGAGATGAGGAGCCGCTGAACTGGATGACATCGGCTCAAAACGCTCTTTTGTCTCACATCCTTCGTCTGTACAAAGGAAAAACATCCACAATGAGGTAAGTTCCTGCGATTAGCTGCAGACATGGATGCATCAAAAGGTCTGTCATCATGTTCTCAGTGTAACCTTTAATCTTTCCTTTCAAAGCATCGTGTAAGTCTCCTCCCTCTCAGAACCGATGAGGGGGTGATGATGATCTCTCGGTGTGAAGCGCTCCCTTTTTTTTTTACCCCCCTCACCCAGAGAGTCGGCTAATTAATCAAGCCGTCGCCCTGATTGGAAAATTGTTCTCACCTAATGAGACCTCCCAGTCACGCAGAGAGTGGCGAGGAACTACGGAGACAGAGAGAGTAAAGGGAGAGAGTCGGGGAGGAACTAAAGGAGAAAGGCAAAAGAAGGAATGGATGATGAGTGAACAATAGAAACAAAAAGAAAAGTCAGGAAGCCGTGTTGTCTTCAGAGGGGATAATTACATTAGATGGGATTTAATCAGGAATCAACTGTGCTCATTAACATCAGGGTGACATTCTTATGGACGCGTTGATCACAGATTGAAATACTCAAATTAACTTTTTTTTTAATGCCATAAATGCCATTGTTTTTTTTAAAGAATGCAAATGCATGTTGCATAATTCTAAATCCAGAAAGATGAGCAACAACTCTTTTGCATAATGCCCACAAAATTGTTTTTCTTTTTTTTTTTTCTACTTTTTTCCCCATTTGTACAGTGCATCTACATATTTTTAGAGTTTAAGGACAAATGGAACGGGGGGGGGGGGGGGGGGGGGCTGGGGTTTGAGCTGTCAACTTTCTGGATAGTATGATTTGTTTTCTAAATATCTGCATTAGATTAAGTTGTTGTTTTAAAAAAACAACAGATATTCCTGTTATCTTTTCAGGATATATAATCATACATCATCTGCGAATGCAGCAATTATAATGATTAGAAATCAGAAATAGCATGTGCCTCATTAGGATGAAGCCAAATGTCCTCATGAAGTGAAACCGGCAGCAAACTAAAAACCAGAGCACAGCTGAGCTCAGCACCAGGGACGGCACCTCGTACGGGCCGGGTGATGGATCGCTGTTTGAAGGCTGCCGCAGATAGATGAATTCCCCCCCTAGATAATTGTGTTTACCTCAGCTTCAAGATGGTAAACACCAACAGAGTAGAGAATGTTTATCACAATAAAACACAAAGATGATTTCCCAGGAGAAAAGTTTCAATTATGTCTCTTGATCAAAATGTGTCAGTCGGAGCTGAAGTTTTCTCTTTGTGTGTGACAGTGCAATGTTGTTGTCTTGTGAAACAAAGTGAAATGGATTATTCATTTCTTCCTCTCTCGCTCTCTCTCTCCCCGGTTTCCCTCCACCTCATGCCATCTTCTTTCAGTTACCGCTCTCCTCTAATTTAATGTGACAAGCCTTTTCCTAGAATAAAAATAGTTTAAGCACGCCTCGATCCGTGCTACTACACTTGTCCTACACCATGTTATCTCCCCTCCGTGTGTGTGTGTGTCCGTGATGTGCAGATCTGTATGCCCCATCAGCTATTCTAAATGATAGCATGACTCATAATCCTCATACACACCCAGAATACAAATTGCTTGCACGTGTTATCTCAAGTCCTTTACACGGGGAATTAGTTGTACTCACTTTAAGAGTCTTCTAATGTCTGAGGATTACAGCATCTTCATGCTCAAGGACGTTGCTGTGCAGTTGAGAGAAGTGCATGATTGGGATTGGACACTTGACCTGACAGCAATCGGAAAAGCTGTCTGATCAAACTGAGAATGATGGTTGAGGGAAAAAAAAAATAGTTCCGGGTGTCATCAAAAATATTTATCTTGAGGGAAGAGGGATATTCATTTTCCCATTGAGATGAGACGCATCAGCATCAGAGCATTTGTTCAGATGGAGAGAGTTTAGCTCAAATTATAGAAAATATACTTAAAAATAACGACATACATTTAAGCACAACTGCCTAAATTACAAGTTTCAAAGAATGCAGTGTGATGTAGGAAGCTATGGACTCAGCCGCCAGTTTATCTCTGGCAGGATGTTCCAGATCCTCTGAGCTTACGTTCCAAAAAACTCTGCCCCCCTATGTCTTCAGTGTACAGTAAGTCTCCTGTCCCCCGATCACCAGGCCAGAGTGCAATCTGATAAACTCTGACAGAAACTTTTACCTCCAGCAAATAAAACTTCTAAAATAGTGGGCCAAACTGAAAGTCTGCCAAATTCTGTTCAAAAGAACAAGGACAACATGTTACATCCATTTCAGTTAAAGTGGTATTGGATACGCCGAGTGTGCCAAAGAGCTATTCTGCATCTTGACAGGTAATCTAACTGTAAAATATATTGATTCCCAGCACTAATGGCTCTCTGCGCACTATATACTAATAGCACTTTAAACACTTTATTTCCAAATTGATTACATTTACTGCAAAACAATCTGGCCACTATCCTAAAATCACTTTACAACCCCATCACTTCTGTTTTGCACATACTAGAATGGACACTGAACTGCTTGTTCTTCAGAAAGGTTTCCTTCTCACTCTCCCTGTCAGCGTCACGTCAGTGACATAGAGAGTGGCAGCAGTTCTAGCCACTCATTGATGTGCTGTTAGAATGGCTGTCAGGAGCAGATGAAGGTCTATGGGGACACGGTGGGAGACATCTTCAGACTGTACATTGAATACACCTCCTGGTCTCCTCGATGCATCAAGTCGATATTAAATTCTCCTGCATAAGACAACAGCTGCTGCCTGAGTTCTCCCTTCACTTGCCTCCTGAAAACTTCCTTAACAGGTTGGACAATTGTATACGATAGCACGTGTGTTGCAGCATGAGGTCAAAATTATGCACTGACACGTTTGACTGCTACTATTGCCTTTTCCTTACCATGCCACTAATCTCTGTTACGGAATACACATGGGATCATCTGACCTTATAATGAAATACTGTCACCAGTGGTTCTTTAATATGTTGAGCTTCAGTATATTGTGTGCAGTGTGTTCCTTCCAACGTCATTGATTCATAATTGAAACTGAGAGCACAAACAAGGAGTAGAAGTCATTTTCCCTTTCTTCACTGGATGTGGGTGATGTTTAAACAACATATTCTTGCGGGAACTCACAGAGGACACAGCCTTTCTTTCACACGCTCTCAAGATTGTTTCAGCTTCTTTCACCTCATTATTTTTTTATTTATTTTAGACATAACTGAATATAATTGTTTCCATAGGCAACATCGAAAGCCCTGTTAAAAAAAAATAAATACAAAATATAAAAATACATTATCTACAGCGGTGTCAGCACCAGACGGCAGACACACACACACACACACACATTAGGCAACTAGCTGGTAAACACGGTCGTCCAACATCTGAGTGTTGGGAAGAAAAAAGGGTTTTAGATTTTCACACCCAGAGAAACACTGCTCTAAATGAATGCCAACACTGCATTTGTAAACGTGTGAATCATCGTTTAGCATGTTAGCACTTTTTAAGGTGATAATGAGAAATATCCATTATGTAAATCCTATTATGTCTCAAACTAAAACAGCATGGAACCCAAATGACTCAGATTAGATTGTCCATTATTGTGTGTAGTATCAGTATTAAAGTATGGGGACAAATGCTCAGAATACAGTACATTCCAGTAATATTAATATCATGAAGGCATTTAGAGGAGCGTGTGTTAACCAGCACTGGGAGCCAGTGTCTATGCAGTTTGGACCGGGAGTTGGAGTGATATCGAGGTCTTGCTGGTGCACACAGAGCCAATGATAGTGTTGTGTTGTCTCAGCTGATGACATTTTTATTACAACCGATTAGTCGCATAACCAAACTTACAAAACAAAACAACAAAATGAACATCTGAACCCTGCAGAGAATGATTATGAAAGTGATTCACTTTGTACACAGATTAATGGAGTCTATGTCCTACACTGCCACCAGGGAGCAATAGAGATGTTTAGGCTTCACTGGTGGACTGCGGCAATGAAGTCTATCCTCATATACGGCATATAGATATATATGATAGCTCCTTAACTTCGGCTGATTTAGACATAACAGCCTTTAGCATCAGGTCCTGCTGCTGGGTTACTCTGCAGCTGGATAACAGTAATTTAATTAAGCAGATAAATTATTAAGTTGTGTCATTACATTGGCATTGGAACAACCGAGGTGCCAAAGAATACAAAAAAAGCAAAAATCCATTCATTCACTGTTTTTTTGTTGATGAAGCAAATCACACAAACAAATAGAATTACATTACATCCACCTGCTCTGAAGCTGCCTCTGCTGCCCCACTGTCATTTAAAAATGAGCCAGTCAGTACACAGTCCTCTTTAGCTTCACCCACTGGTGTCAGAGAGACACGTTCATGTCTGTCAACAGTGACAGGTGCTCCAAATATCCTTTGTTTCCTTTTGATGCCTCTATTCAAAGCAGACAGATGGAGAAACACATCCATGATGGGATGCTGCTGCAGAAATTAGCCTTGACACTCTAATGGTAATGGGACAGAAAATGAACTATAAAATTCTCATTGGCGCCCACTATGTAATAATTACAATGACTGTAATGGTGGCGTAAAGTGCTCTGATAATTGGTCCGATGGCTGAGGGGGAAAAAGTGGCGGGATAACAACATCCATTATCTATTACCAACAAATGCAAACTGTGGGGTGAGGACAATCTAAGACAATGACAGTTCATAAATACCCATCATAAAATGCCCATTTTTTTAACTCCAAGATTCATTCATTACTATTGGCTTCCTGGCACACACACACACACACACACACACACCAGGTCATGATTACATGTTTTTCTGTTTCTCCTGTACTTATTTTCTTCTTAAGTACCATAGATCACTGGATGCCCAAACACATTCTACGAGGAGATGATGGGACTCATTACACAGGCTATTGCACATGCAGACATCGTTATGCAAACTCTCTCACACACACACGTGGTGAAAATGTTATTTGTAAAGCTATTTCAACATGTGCTAAATTCCAATGTTATCCAGCCACTGCACACAGGCCGTTTCCAACTGAAGCTCATCACAGATTGACCAGTATGTGGGACATTTACATGCAGACTATGACCAGAATGCTGTTGTTAGTGTCATGAAGTCTATGCTCTTTGTGCCTTCACTTGTGTAATAGAAATGGAAGCTATTTGATAATATTATTGTAAATGGACCTCATTCATGAAGCCGTTTTTCAGCCAAAGCCAAATCACCCATTTTCACACAGTTTGAACAGTTGACGTGGTCTGTTTAACATTCAGTGTCTTGCCCATGGACATGGTCTGACCACCAACCCGTGAGTGGACCAACAGCTTCCTCCTGAGCCAGAACCAAATATCTCCTTCAAGTGTTGAGTCCTCCTGCTTTATTAGGTCAGCTACCCTCTGGTTATTGATTATTATTGATTCAGTGTTAAAAATAACAATTATGTGACATGGAATTTATGCTAAAAATTGAATGTACTGCTGAAACAATACTTGCTGTATATATGTTGTAAAAGTGAAAATTACTCAAAAATAAATCTACTAAAGGAAAATGCACATAGGTGAACTTAATGCTCTTGATGACATCTCATCACCCATCCACGGTTTTATTGTGTTGTGGCAGCATCGCTCAATATCTACCCACTAAACCACTCGCTCTGTAAAAGTTGGGACTTTCGCTAGACTTTCAGGTTCACCCCTAATTCAAAATGTTGATTATTGTGAAAGCCTTGAGGTGGTTTAAAAGGGAGAAGGATGACTTGGTATAAGTTCACCACTGACTGCACAAAAGAAGAAAAATGAAGTGAAGAAAAGAGGCTTGTGAGTGTTTGACGGAAAGACATGTATGTGTGCTCACTGCTCTGTGGGGTCTAACAGGTTCTGTACTGTGCATTCCTACATGCCCCTTTCTTGTTGTAACAAAACCAGAAAGTACTGCTCGGGCAGATGAAATGTGTCTTCACGACAACAGGCAGAAACTTTTATCTCACCACAGAGCTTTATGATGTGAGTTAGAGCTGTGCTTTGCAATTTGTGGCAGAAAAAAATGTCTAGTTGTATCCATTTTATTGCTCAGGGTAGATCTAAAGTTGGAATTGGTGTGTTTCTATTGGCATTTATAGAACATTCACTTCACCACCTTTCCAGTGGAGCAGCTGGAAATAGAGTTTCTTGCTCAGGGGCAATGTGACAGTATTTTTTTGCGTCACAGTGAGGAACTCAAACAAGTAACGTTTGCCGGGCTGCTTCTTTAAACCTCGGAAAGGCCTTATATCCATCACTGACTGACTGCTCAAAGACACTGTCTCCATCTCACGGTGTGAATCATTGTTCACTGTGTCACCTTAACAGCAGAACAAGGATTTGACTGCCAAGCTGCCGGTGCATATGTCACCTTCATATCCCTCCCATCATCAGCCGCTGTCTTTTAATGGCAGGTTTTCTCTACAGTTAAGCTGTTCATGCATTTGACTTGTCAAGTTGGAAACACAACATAATAATGCCACAGAAACAATAATGACAGTGTTAACTGCAGCATGTACTACAAAACATATATATTGACAATATGTAGTCTTGTTAAAAAGTCCTATTTCACTTGTCCAGTTGGCTGTTTCGCACTAATTATCTACAATCAATCCATTATTTAATCCATGAATCCACCAAACTACAAAAAAGCAAAAAGATGAAGTGCAATAGGTGAAATGAAAAATGGGAGCATTTGCAGCATTGGTTAGAATGAACAGTTTGTGGCATAACTGTGACTGGACGCCATCATAGCCCACCATCTGGATCCAACACCTGCTGCCAACTCAATCATGAACCACCACCACTATCAGATGTCAACACGATACAGGATCCAGCATTACGATCAGAAATTATGATTCTCGATCCACCTTCATAATCCGCGATGTGGCTGTGGCATCTGGAGGCTGGGAGTAAGTCAGGGCAGTTACATTTATCTGCTGTGATAAAGAGGCAGGAGAGGAAAGAGAAGCTGCATGTGTCGTGACATTCATTGAAAAAAAAAAAAAAAGTTGAAAGAAAGGGGCTAAGTGCTCCATTGTCTAATGAGTGGGTGTGTGTTGGACTGTCTCACACACCACAGGTGATAATGTTGGGGTGCACACGAGTCTTGGTTTTAATGATGTTCACAAGGTGATCCATCGTGGAACGGGTAAAAGTTGAGGAATTTCTAAAACACTTCATCATTGTTATTCAAGATAAGTATGATCTTCATGAAGCTTTCAATTGCTTTTTGTTCACTTCATTTGAAACAGAAGCATCATCATGCATGTGAAGAAAGGTGTATAATGCAGCCCCATGAACTGTTTGATGAAGTTTGATCAGGTCTAAACATTATTCACAATGTTTTAAAACTATTTTGCTAAAGGAATTCCTCTTTGTTATTTGCTTGAACCTGTAGGGGACGAAGGAACGCAGCCTGTTAACTGTTCAAGCTGTTTATCTGTTAGTCACCTACAGGGTGTGAGAGGGAGGTTGAGGGGATTCAGTTGGTTGCAAAATAAAACTAAGCCCTACTCACTGAACCAGTAAATGGCAGATTTAACATTTTGATCATTTGATGTTTCACCTGAACGGGTTTGCTAGAATCCAGTCAGCAGTCACCAAACAAACAGTCAGTAGTCATTTTGTCCTCAGCATTGAAGTACAGCTAGAGAGGGTGTCAGGAGAGCATGTTTTTTTTTTTTTTCTTTTCTGTCTTGTGTCCCCTCCCCACGCCCCAATGGCTTCCTGTCCTTCTGGTGGCAGTTCATCCCATGCACCCCTCCTCCTCCGCAGCTGCTGCAGTGGCTCCACTCCTCTGAAGAGCCTCTTTTAGCAGTCATTAGTAATAATCGTTAGTTGTAATTGTCTTAATTGCAATCTCGTTTGTCTCCATCGTTTTCTTTAGCAAGGAGTGTTTAGACGTCTCTGATTGAAAAAGACAAGTGAAATCAATGTGCTGTTTAAGGTCCATGGCAGGACAGCTGCATGCTTGTATGGACTGTGGAGGAACCGTTGGACATGTTCAGTTTTGTTTGGAGCTAGAACGCTTGGTCCTGTTTGGGACGGGTCTATGCAGCACGCACAGGGATCAGGTCAGTGAGGTCAACTCTGCTCAGTGATAGTTGGCGCTGATTAGCGAACAGTTGTAACAGTGTGACGGAGCTATTAAAAGTCTCAGAATGTCACCTGAAGTGACTGGGGTCGGCGTTGTCTCCACTCTAAATGTACATGCTTATGATTACGTTACAGTTTTAAATCACACCAGACGCCTCTGTCCATTAACTTTTTGCCCCGCTTTTAAATCCCAGCAGGAGATTTCTTGAGCATAAGATCTGACTGTATCAAAATGAGGAAGCAGAAGGATGAAGACAGACACATGGGACACTAGAATTTACATTAAATACGTTTGGAATTAAATAGATTTTTGTCAACTTTGTATTGAACCTTGTATAGGGCCATATTCACTTTTAATTACTTCACTTTTAAGTTTTAGCTTTCAACCTTACAAACAATTTGTTATCATGAGGATTATTCTACATTACATTTCCAACAGTTACCTTTTCCTTAAATCTTACACAGTAGATCTTAAAAAAACAAAACAGAAATGTGTTTGAATTGAACATCATGACTGTGTGTGTGTGTGTGTGTGTGTGGAACTGTACTGCACAGTCACGGTAGTTGAATGAAAGGTTTGTTTAAAGATAAACAGAAAAGCTGGCACCGTGTGCCAAAATACAAAACAATTTAAAACAAGATATGTTAGAGAGTCGACAGTCGCTATTAGTTATTTGGCAAAGTTACTTTAGAGCTATTAGAGGCTCAGTGTATTATTTTGATGTCATGGCCAAAGAATTGTTGAGTTCAAGAGTCAGCACTTGTCTTCATATTATTATGATGAGTGGTACTTCGTTGTGGCTGGATAAAGAAACATCAGCACTAAAGGAATACATGAAAACAGTTGAGCAACAGGCCCGGAGGTTCACCGAGTAATTTTTGATCATTAAATTATTCGCATTGTCCCAATCAGTGACAACAAAGACCGAGTCGGTGAAGGCCTTCAGGTTGCCCTCGAAATTCTTCCCTATCCCGACATCCTGTGTTTCAAAACCAACCTTCATTGCAAGGTTTTATGTCATCAGGCTCCCAAAAAGCAACCGAGTACGGCAGACCTGCGGTCGGTGGCATTTCATCACGCTGGTGGTGGTTGGTTTCACATATCAAAGCAGCAGAGGTTAAAACTCTCAGCAGCATGTGATGTCCTCAATAATTAATGTGCACATACACTGCATCCATAGGAGCTTCCATTGCTTTCTGGCAGCGGTGCATGCTGTGGTCTCAATCTCTTGCCAGCATGGGGGGGGGACACTGCTGTTCCTCTCATTCCTCTTTAGTTTTTAATCAATAGACTGATCAGCTGTATGTTAAAGATGAATTTATCAGTGAATAAATATGTCCCGCTTGCAAGCTGAGGCAGGAAACGATAAAGAGAACGACTGGATTCAGGGATCTCACTGACAGACCAATTGCCACTTAGGAGCCACGTGCAGCCACGTGCAGCCAGCAGGCCGACAGAGAGCGATGATTAAAATGTGCGAGGCACGTGCTGGGTCTCACTCCAGCCATCCTGGAGGCATGTGTCTGCTCTGCCAGCGGGAAACAGGCCTGAGGACGAGGAGGTGGATAAATAGGGGCCTGCAGCTTATCTTTTACACCTGGGCGGTCAAGCCAACAACAGCTCCACTTAACCTGGGAGTTTCAGGGGAAGGCAGAGGTTGGGTTTGGGAGAGGGTAAAGTTTTTTTTCTCATTACCAGGAAACCTAAAATACTGTAAGACTTGCACTGAACACTAAAAAAAACCTGCCGTAATAATCTGGGGCAGCTGGACGGCCAATTCCAATAAAGACCAGCTCCGGCGGCCTGTCGCTAAGTGGAAGCACGCGTCCTATTTAGGCCAAGCGGCAGCGCACAGTTTCTAGCTAGATGCACATGGAGCAAGTCCCCCACTATATTATTGCACTATAGCTGTACTGTACTAATTGAAGACTTTAATAGGGCTTTCACATTAATGTCTCACTGAATTCTTTCCCAGAGGAACATTAGAGGATTAAGATGTTATAAATGGTAAAAGATACTGTGAACCAATGCAAGATGACTGTCATCCACTAAAGATTCTAATCTCTTTAGACTAATCTAAATTTTGTCTCGAAATATGTGGCTCTCCAGCAAAAGTGCAGATGCATTCGTCTATGAAATCCCATCCAGCCTTTGATTCTAGCTTTGTAAGACCACTCTAATGATTCTCACTGGACCCTTTACCTCTCACCACTGGGGGGCACTATGAGTTTGGGAAGAACCGAGTGAGGGAGGCGAGAGGAGAGCGAGTGCAGCAGAGGCTGATGCAACCCAGCACAAGCGATCACCGCAACAAATGCAGATTAAAGCAGGGGGAACAGAGCCACGGGAACGACACGAGAAGAAAGTGACAGCGCAAAAAGGGAGGAATCAAGAAAACAGGATGCTTTGTCAGGATCTACCTTTGTGCGCCGCTAAGATGCTCTGCAAAGGAGAGACGACAGTACGTGTGTGTGTATGTGTGTGCAGGCTCCTCAATATGAAGTCTTGATTTGGCACGCAGTGGATTGCCTGTGTTTGCAGAATGATTGTTGGCACTGAAAACACACGCACATGCACACACACACGCACACACACACGCACACACACACGCACACGCATCTTCAGGATACCCCCTAATTCCACTTGAAGTACTGCTGTCTTCTACTGTCGCTGTGTAATCCTGCCAGTCTGTTACAAAAAAAAAAAAGAAAAACTCAAACCTAAAGGGAGAAATGAGGCTGCTCCCCCTGAACATGTGAACCCGGCGCATCTCTTATGTCACTCAAAGTTCCACAGGGACGGGATGCAAGGAAAAGCTTTCTTTAATAAAACGTACGGGACATGGCTTTGTGCTGCGTGACAAGTGGCACGTCATCAGGAGATTGTGTTGCTTTATCCCCTGTAGGTTTCCACATTTAGCATTACAACTATAACACATCTTAAACAATAGCGTAGATTGTTTTGATAGAAAATCAATTCACCCAGCCTCTGCCAGCGAACATACATTTGAAGTACAGACTCACAATTGCCTCTGGTAACAAAGTTTAAATTCAAGTGTAGAAAATATTTGAGCCATCCAGCCACTATTTACGAGGCTGTCTGTCCCTGGATATTGCTCATAGCGTAAAACCAGAAGTAGCATTTGTGCAACTGATAATCAATTTCTCTTGCTGAAGCCTATTTTATTATTTTCTTCTTTCTTTTCTATTAGTTTTTAGTTCCCCTCAGTTGACTTCTTTGTTCCGTCATCCTTGTTTTCCATATCACAAGAGGGTTGTCTTAGTTGGTTTGGGTGCAAGCAAGGGACTGTAGGTTATTAAGCAAACTACTATTAAAACTGAAATGCTCTTTGTACAAAATGTTTCTTTATTTCCTAGGAAAGTTACAGTACAGATATGGATTTAAAATCTGAGTCAAAATCCAAGTTTCACACAAGAATTTCTGCCTGTATTTTCCCATGAATGTTCCCCCAGCCCACCTCTCTGTTCAGCATCTTTGTGGACCTTCCTCGCCTCTGGCCAAATGTCTGCTTGCATTGGCCCGAATCCCCTCCCATCCTCAAAGGATAAGTGGTATGGATGGATGTTTGGTTGTGGATAAGAAACATAAATGCTGTCTGCACAGAAAGAAGTTTGAATGCGCTTATTGATCGAGAAGGAGACACAATTTGCAATTTTATATGCCTGTGCAACGTGTTGACTCTTTGTCAGCCTAAACCCGACCAGCGTCTGTTGTGTATAAATGCTGAAACATTTGTTTAACAGCAGGAATATATGAGCTCATAGCTCCACACAACAAATGAAATTTGAAGTTCTAACTGTCATAAACCTAATCCCATTGTTTTAGCTTCTTGAAGTTGGTAGCGGAGGGTAAACTCTGATCTCTCCTTGTGGAGACCTGTCAGACAGGTCAAACCAAGTTTGGACAACCATGATATTTGGTTTAGATATATTGGCATGGCCAAGTTTTTGATTTGAATGGTTGTGAAAATGTTCAGGGGATAAATGGCACGGTAGAATTTCCTGAAATTGTACAGCATGTACAGATAGAAGACCCAGAAACTGGAGCAGTTAAGTGCCTGGACTGACTGTGGTACACTGTTTTTAATGTTGCAGAAGTTTTTTTTTTTTTTTTAACTGCCCTTGCGGAGATGCAGCACTCTCCTCATGGAGCCTCAGCAGACCCCCTGCTAAGATTCACATCTTTGCAGCTACACAAGCTTCATTTTTCAACTGGAGGAAAAGACATGAAAATCTGAGAGATCAACACAACCCAGAGCAGCCTGGTTCAGAGCTCAACAGGGGTTAGTCGAGCCGTGCATGCTGTGATGAAATGTAACAAGTTAACTTACATGTGCACCAAGATATAAGTTCACCTTTCCAACAGGAAGTCAGAGTAAGACAGATAATTAGGAGCGAAGTGAGCAGGAGCCTTTGATTTCATTTTTTGTGGGGTTAGAAAGTGAATTTGGAAATGTAGCCTCCAACCACCATACCATAATCCAAAACAATTTGCATCGCATAGACGACAGTAGGAAAAATACCCTCACTCTCTCACTTGCAGATGAAATTTGATCGTGAAATCTCCTCATAATCCACCCAATTCGACGTGATTAGCTCCCATGATGCAAAGGGCAGTGCAAGTAGCAGCTCCTCATTAGGCTGCCGTTGGCTTCTTTTGTCTGTAACTTAACTTCTACGAATCATTACTATGTTTTGGAAGAAATACAACAGCAATCTGTCATTCATTAGTCTGCTTTCTCCACAAATGTCTGTTTTTCTGGACTGATGGTTGTTGTTGAATGCCGGTGGGAGTGTAGTGTTGAATTTGGTGCAATTTCAACTCACAATAAATTATAATTGATAAACTTTGAATTAACAGGCAAAATGAACATGTCTCCCTCAGATAATCTGCAGCAGTGGTTGGCATCTGGGGCCCAGGAGCCAGAACTATCCTGCCAGGCCATTTTGATAATATGATTATTTTAATTTGAAGATATCAGACCGATACAGACATTGGGCCACTTCCTGTTTGGAAATTTGACTTCTACGTAAAAACGCAATGCTAGTTTTATTGTTGCACATGCCACAACTGAGCATAGAGTTTATATTCTGAAAAATCAATGTGAACTCGCCTTTGAAGAGTGTTTCAATTGTTTATTTGGAAGCTATATATACTAAGGAATCAGCCAATTCAAGATTTTATAAAATATTAACACAGATGAAGTAAGGAGCTCATTCCATACAGGCAGGTTAAGAATGGGAACTGAACTTGTTTAACAGTAATTAAACTTTGAATTTGAATCCAAAAGCTTGAGAAAGATTTGTGTTTCAGGTCCGTTCTTTTCATAAACGCTTTTGTTACTGTTATAAATCTATATCTCCTGACTTCTTACAGTCCTCCTCTGCAAAAGGCTCATATATCTTCACACACCCAAAGTGTATCGCTTTGTCTCTCCTCCTGGGAAGTGATTAAGAAGCTTCTGTTAAAACAAGCTTTCTCTCAACAGAGCTCCTGCTGATTGGAGCCTTCATTCTTACTTTGCAAACTGTGTATCTGAGATAAAGCTGCTTTTCGATCTCTCAGAGAACAAAGCTGGATGCATTGATCTGATACCACGCCACTTTAACCCTGCCTGACCATGGAGCCTTTACTCTGGTCATGATTTCACACTGACACGGTCCCTTCATTGCTCAGAATAACAATTTGACACTTTTGCCCATTTTGGTGCCATTTTTCCACACTAACACGATTCTACTTTGTGAGGAATGATCGGCTGGAAGCTTGAGGCACAGCATCATTTATTTCAGCAAAAGCCGGCTGCAAGTTGAGTTGCTTGAACAAGCCTCTGATTAGTTGAGCAGAGTGATCTGAACAGAGATGAAACAGAGCTTATGTATTACGTTGCCTTGGTTATTGCCACAGATTGGCTTCCATTTGACCAAGAGACTGAGCAGAATAATTCAATGGTGGGTTTTTTTTTCCATGATATAACTGTTCTTGAGTTTATGATTTTTTACACTCCCTGAATGTCAACCTTAATGTATTCATGATTATCTACAACACCAAATAAAGATGCTAAACCTGCAGATGCAGCCCTGTTTAAATGATTGTTTTGCATTACTGGTTTCCACAATGGACCATTACTGAGAGATGGCTACCAGTGCCCTGAGAAGAGGATGTATTTCTACTGCCTTTAATCCAAACATGCTAACACGAGCAGAAAAATCCATTCTCTTGGTTTTCTTCCATGCCGCTTCCTCCTCACCACGATAACTGCAGCCATCTGTGCGTAATGCTGTGCCGATTAGCATCTACCTTTCAAACATACTAAATATAGATGCATTCACAGCTACCACCATTCTATTCGGGCTTTGTAAATCCCATTGCATCTGCTGAGTTAAAGTATTTGCATCTACTACGTAATGTTTTTCACACTGGGGTAAAAACGTGTGATATTGCATATTCATTATGGAACACCTACCTAAATGACGGATTAAATACTCAGACTCAGTATTTGTTTCCTGATTTACTAAGAGTTACAGAGTGGGCAAGCATTTTAATCAAACATTTTATTTGTCACTAAATCCCTGAAGCATTTTAGCAGTATGCTAATCCTTTATTTGGAGTTTCTATAGAATAAAACGTGTGAAAAACTTATTTAATCTCAAACAACATGTCTGTGTTCTTCTTCTTCTGTCCTCTATCAAGGGATAGGAACAATCTCTTTAGGTGTGGAACGTGAACACCTCCACGGCTAAACTTAAAGGATGTGTTCCTTCACCGTTGGGTGAAGTAGGGTCCTGATAGTGATGGAAACCATACCTAGGATTGGTAGTGGTGGACATCATATTTGAGTATAGTATAGTGCCTGTGGTGTTTCCCTGTGCCTAAATGTATAAGGGCAACCTTATAAAAACATATACATAAATAAATAAACAAACTATGCAAAATGAAAAATAATTTGGCTTAACAATCACAGTAGTCTCAAAAACACACATAGGTGATAATGACATAAGTGATGCATTTGAGAATGCAAGGCGAGATTCTCGAAACAAGACAAAAATATGTTATTATACAGGGATTTTTTTGGAAATGACTCGGTCCTCCCTCTGAGAACTGGCTGTCTCAAATAAACGAATGGTTGAGAATGGACGGTAGTGGAGGGGTGCTGGCCTAGTTGGACAGTGGTTGAAAGGGGCTTGGTTGGGGGCTCAGACTGGCTGAATTCCACAGGCAGATGGTTATGAATGAGGTGTTGAGATACTTGCAAGTAAGTTGTAATAAAACGTGCCTTTAAATCTGCCACATGTCGTATCTCCAGAGGCTCTGGGTCGGAAAGGATTCATGCACTCCAGCATCATTTATGATTATTGGCGAGAAGGACGTAAAACATTTGCATGTTTTATGCTTTGCCACTCAGAATCTCTGTTCCTCAACGAGGTCCACTTTTCCCCCATTACATGTGCCAGATGGTTCCCATATCTCAATCTATTGGAGTGTGCACAGATTACAAGATGAATAGCATCTGGTGTGTATGGACAAGCGTATAAGGCAGGAATGACGTCTGAAATCCATTGCAGAAGGGAATGCATGACTATACTTATTTGGAATTGTCTCATTCACAGTCCCCAGAAAAAAAACTCAGGTAAGCAGCTGTGTGCAATTTTAGTATTTCCAAGTATCTAGTTTTAATCATGTAGGAAAATGTCCTTACATTTTACGCATTCAAGTGTCCTCATCTTGAAATGCTTTTCTATTCACTCCTTTATTGTGGTCCAACTACAAGTGGGTAGCGACAATACACGAAGGCCATTGGTGCTCTGGACACTGAACCCTACACTGACGGCAATTATGAAGCTTTATAGTCCTGCGTTAATATACATTCTTTGTGGTGCTGTAGTCCTAGACGGCTCTTTGCACTGTAACCAACCCAGTGATGACGTCTTTATGTCCACTGTGGGACAATGGTGATGTGCCATCTCCTTAAAATCCCCAGTTTCTCCCTCCCTCATTTACAGTTTCATTTCCCCAATAAATCTGTGAACAGCGTCAGGGGCTTTATTGCCCACATGTCATAATACAGATGAGGGAAGGTCTGAGTTGATAAAAAATGATTATTTTCTTATCTCATGGTATAAATCATCAGTCAAGGCATGGCACCAATGTGAGGTTCATAAGCTTTATGAGCGGCAGCAAATGCTCGCTGTACTTTTCTTCATGTGACCTAGGCATGACCTCATCTGGTGGAGTTTGTGTTCGCTTTGTGCTGATTGTCTCTCCACTTTTCCCCCCCAATAAAAATCAGGTGATTATAATATATGATTCTCATAAAAGAAGCTCAAATCAATTAATGAGGAAATAAAATAACTCGATCTCTGTTTCGATCACATTGAGTTCAAGTGAGAGACAGCGTGTTATTGATACACTCATTCCCACAGAATGTCTGATTATTTTATTATACTGCCAATAGCATAGCTAGCTAGCATAGCTAGATATTATATATTATATGTCATTTCCATTTTGAATAATAACATAAGTGGGAACCCATTTAAGTCTATTTTGATAGGAGAGAACGAGCAAGAGCAAAGAGACAGATCTGAACCTGCAGCTGCTTCCAGAGGACTCTCATTTATAAAGAAAAGATGTGAGCTGTGTTCAATAGCTGTCTGGCAAATTAATGTAAAGGAGTACAATTCCAATATCCCTCTGAAAGGAAGAAAATACCTCTAACATTAAATGGACAAACTGTACACACAGTAAAAAAAGCCTCAGTGTAGAAATATTCAGTACATGTTAAAAGATCCAGTTGCTGCAAGTTTTGGTAGATGTGAAACTATTTCCAATTAATATATATTAAATCCTCTAATGGATTCAGCACTGACTCTTCCATCCTTCCTGTCACTGTCATTATGAATACTGTTATTAAGCCTGATATGTTAAAGACAAGCAACAAGTGAGAAGAGCAAATTGCACAGTCAGTCCAAACTCCTGCTGCAAGACTGATACCAATCGTTACCCTTGCAGTCTCCTTTTCAAATTTCTTGACGTTCAGTCTGGTGCTGAAACTGCACTGTACTTAATATCCCCCCCCCAAGTCAATTCTACACCCTATTTTGTCATTCTGTCAAGATCCAGACTCCACTTTGCCACAGTGCACTGTAATTGGACTGAGAGCTGTCCCTGCAGTAATTTCAGACGACTGCTGCTGGGAACGAGTCAATATTTGGATTGAGGATCATCCCTGTAATAAATTCCACATTACATGGAAGGAATCAATATTTAGAGTCACCTCCCTGTGTTCCTTCTTTGAATCGTTTGGCTGGAGAGTGTTCCTGTTAAATCCAACATGACAGCAACACAGCATACCTCCCAACAAGGAGTATGTGTGCGTTTAAGGAGGGGGTCCTCATAATATAAAACAAACCTGACATAAATATATACGGTATCTGACCTATGGGCACATAAATGCATAAATTGTTTGCATAGCTGTGCGATTTGTGTCTGTGCAATCTCTCAGATTTGCATTTTCCGATGACTGATGATCCCGCATTCTCAGCATACTGTTACTAGCATTTCAATAATTCCTTGTTCTCCGGACTTGTTTCCTGTAGCCCATTTCTTGGATGGTACCATTGGTTCGCCAACACCTGACACGGACATGGCTGTCATTACCAATCTAATAGTGACAGAGGAAATGATGGCGCAGAGAGAGGAAGTGAGGAGCAAGAGGGTGTTGATGACGAGAGAGAGAGAGGAAGACAGATCAGAGGGTGAGCGATGTCCACATGTGCGACAATTAAGAAAAATGGCAGCCAACAGACGAGGTGAGATGAGCCCTGACATCACGCAAGCAGCTGAACTGTCGCACATTTCATTAATCACACGTCCAGCCCATCCCGATGGATCACACAAACCCTCAATCAACATGACGGCTGGTTTGAATTGAAGAAGATTGATAATGCTAATCATTTACAGGTAATTGCTTATCTAAGTGTAAGCATCTTTCACAAGGCTCTCAAAAGGTCACCAGGCCAAAACGGACCACGGGCTCTCTGAGAGATAGCATCTGTCACTCCTAAGGTGTTATGGTTACTGCTGCTTTTGCCCATGGAGGAAATTGTTTGGGTGATGCCATTGTTTAAAAAATACAGAGAGCTTTATCATTTATTAAACATACACTATGTGACTGGACAATATATTTTAGTGTATTTTAGATCAATCTCCCACCATGGTCCTTAAAATGAGCTTTGTGATATTAATTCCCTTGAGATCAACTTGTGTACAGGTGATCAGCTGACCTGGGTCCTGATGGACATCTTCAACCTGACTCTGGCACTAGCACAAGGGCAGATCTTATTCCTGGTAGACAGGGACTATTCTCCCAGGTGTCTGTATATTTTCAAAGGAAATCAAAGGATCGTAAAAATTCCCTAATAAGTCACCAAGACCACACTCCCGTCCATCACCTCAGTCAATGAGAAGCAGTGCCTACGAATGGCACTGAACATCAACAGGGATGCCTCTCTCCCCCTCCTCGACTGTTTCCTCTCCAGCGTGGCCCTTGCACTGCCCCAGCCTCACTGCCAGAACCAAGAGGACAGCTTGTTCCTCTCAGCTGTCAACTCTTAACAAACTGTTTAGCAAAGAAGTCTGTGCTGTCTCACACTGAGAGTCAGAATTCACTTGTTTTATGATAAAAATGTCATAATTGCTCTGTGGTTGCAATGTGCCTGCACTGTGTAAATACAATACTCTTAACAGAAAGTTTATGGGCACATTTGTGTTGTCACTCAAGGATTTTCTACTGAATATGTCACCCTTCAGGCTCCTAACAGTGACACAGAACAATAATGTAACGTAATGGAGCGCTCGGGCTGGTCGCTGACGTCAATAATACATAAACTAATTAACATAATCTAACAATCAGCTTCTTGTGGTTCATTTAAACTCAACCTTACCAATAAAGTTTTTAAAGTTTTTTCCCCTATAATTAATTATGGTGAACTTTTTAAATTACATTTTTCTCTTCCATTAACATATAGATAAAGCGCAGGTCTGAACAACTTCTCTAGAAATTAGAGGTGATGAGGCGCTTATGAATACACGGCATAATAAATGAGCTCCTGTTGATTCCTTCCATCTGGAGCGGCAACAGACTTCAGGCAACTTCTCACAGTGGCATTCACCTTTAACGTCCATGGTGTCACTGAGCATGTTACTACATGTGCAACACGCAGGTGTATTGTTGACCCCTGACCAATTATAATATGTTTTAATAGATTGTCACAGCTATTCTGTATAAAGACACGAACCCAATCAGAAATACAACACCAGCTGTAACATGACGCTGCATCACTTGTATTATTACAGGACAGAGGATTTATACAGACAATGATCAGTGTTTTTATCGTATATATATATTGTTTAACTGAAGCCATAGTATAACAGGAGATTTGCACTAAGCTTACACTGGAGTGCACACATACAGTGGAAACACACACACACACTGCATATGCAAACTTTGCACTTTGCTTTGCAGTTCTCTGGTTTGTATTCACACTGTTTTGGCCTTGGGTCTCACTCTCGGTCTCTCTGCTATTCCCTCAGTCTGTCGCCGTGTCATACAAACCGATTATCTCTCTCATTCTCTCGTGCACCAGAAAAAAAGACTGGTGTCAGTGTCGACATCTTTCAGACTGAATAACAAAGAATAAAACATGAAGCAACAATGGGGCCCTCTCCTCAGCGCAGATTAAAGGTCCTTGTTGTCACAGCACAGCGTGGTTATTTTCACACTGAGAGCTGAAAGGACTTTTCTACAAAGGTGCCGCCACATATCAGGGAAAACATTACAAGAAGTATTTTTGTAAACCTGGACTCAAACCCGTACCTGAGCGTTTTGTGGTAGGATTCTGCTTGATTCATTTTGATGTCTGAGACGAGAGGAAGAAGCAGAGGATCATCTCCGACTCTCTTTTATCCTGTCTGTGTTTCTCTGCTTTGATGCTCTGATGACAGATTGCTGATTTGTTTCTGCCTAACTGACAAACAAATATCAAAGAGTGATGTGATCTCAACAGAAAGTGAAATGGGAATAGTTACATGTTCATTATTGAGGCTCAGATTAAAAACTCTGGATGTCAACCCTTCACCTGTAACAGTCCAGTACTGACAGCTGTTACTGAACACTGCACATTTAGATGTTTTGAGGCGTGAACCAGATTATGGCTATGCATTTAGTCTCTATAGTGGAAATAGCACCTTTGAAGAAGTGGTTGACCCCCCCCCCCCTCACCAGTGTCAACCGGTGAGGCCCTCCATCTTTTTTTGTGTGCTGGTCCAGTTACCTGAGCATGAATGGCACTCGGAGTTTTTCCTCTATCTCTATGGTTTCTCATTTTCTCAGAGTAACTAAAAAAGGTTCTTGTTTTCCCTACAAAGCAGGATATTGTCTTTAATTATATTTTGCGGGACAACATGGAAATGACAAAAACTTCATTCTCACTTCTTTCAGCATGGGACAGCACCCTGCAGCCACAATTTAGAACACATCCAAAACACCACTTAAAAAAAAAACAAGAAAATATAATCCATTTGCATTACAACAGAGTAATTGTAATTATCTATTCACTCACTACATTCAACTCTTGCTGATTTCAATTTCAATATAACTAGTTTTAGAGCAATGCAACACATTTACTGTATATTATGGTATATATTATTATATATATTACGTAAAGACCCTAGCATGGCTTCTTTAGTAAATGGAAAGACTGAGGTGTGTTAATACAGAAAGTGAAGTCAATTTTCTACCTGATGCATTTGCATAAATAAATCAATGGGAAGACCCCAGAGGGTGCGACTAAATGGATATTTGCTCAAGGTGGAAAATAGACAGAAACCCAAATCAACTGAGTGAGACGTCAGACACATCTTTTCTTCACTCTGAGCAGAAAACCCAGTTATTTTGTTAAGACCCATCTGCACTGCCAACTGCTGTATTTGCTTTTGACTGTTTGTCTGTAATATGAAGCCCTGGTGTCCCCAAGCTTGAATATATCACATGTGTAAGAGAGTTAGGGAGTGATACATTGCACCAGTACATGCTGATGACCACAGCCAGTTGAGTCTGCCGCTAGTATTTAGCGGCAGAACTGTTTCATCTGCGTCTTTGTGTGTGTGTGTTTGTGTGATGTGTTGTCAATGACATTGTGGCTATCAGAATGTTTAAATAGATGAAGGGATTAACAGATTAATATGGATAATAGGGATGAGGGGAAATATTTACAGTGTGATGGAACATCCATCTCGTGCACTGATGGGTTATTTGAAATTATAATATTTCACACACACACACACACACGGAAAGTCTGTATTCAAAAACTTCTGTCATTCCTAGTCAGTTGAATGCTGCACGACACATTATGCCCATGGAATTATTGTAGCCATTCCATGTACTATAGAAATTTCCTTTTTCATCACTAAGTGCCTGTTGCCACAATTCTAGTCATGGAAAATATACTCTGTCATTGTTTTAAAGGTTCAGTGTGTAGAATTTAGCGACATCTAATGGTGAAGTGGCATGCTGCCGCTAAACACCCCAAACCTCCTTTGAAACATGGAAGAGAAGGAGGGGCTTTGAGAGGCTTTGCAGGCTGCTGCAGCATTGGCTGTTGGCGAGGTGTCAACAGTTATCAATGCAATGCAAGGACTCCTTTGGGAGGTAATATGGCCTAAGGCTAACAGCTAGCAGCCCTATGTCTCTGGTGCAGTGCTACACGTTAACACTGAGGCGCTCCAGGGTTACACCATCACCCTTGATTACATGAATCCTGTCCAGAGAGACGAGTGAGTCTGGAGTGAGTTTATAAAGCATCTCTGCATCCCCTCCCTTTGAATCTCCATTGGGATCCCAGGTGTTTACTCTGGGAGTCATTGTGTTGCACAGTGCTCCCATCTATTCCTGAGTGTAAACAATAGAGCCATAGTTGAAGCAAGTTAAATAGACTGAAAAAAAGCATTTAATTGGCCTCAACAGCTGTGCATCCCTCGGCATGTCGGCCACTGTCGGCTAAAACTAGTGTCAATGGAATATGGATACAAGCTCATCTGGGTCTGTTCACCCAAGGAATCAAAACAAATAAGAAACAGTCAAGTGGCTACTGATACCAATGGAATCTAATGTCAGAGATGTGGGTGAGCACGATGTAAATAAAGTTTCAGTTGTCCTAAGGAGCAGCTTCAGTGAAGGAGACCATAACGATGTATGGACCTAATTTCAGTCAGCATTTCTTATGTCTGTGAAAGGAGGCCAAGTGGGAAGCAAACTAACAACCTTACTAACAAACAGAAACATTGCCAGCATGGGGAGTGATCACCTTTGGTAATTAATAAGGTGCCCACATGTAAAAAGGGGGAGACAAAAACAAAAAAATCTGTGTTAATGATAACAACAACACTCACACAAGGAGCTTGAGCGTATTGCTTACATTAGGGGTTCAGACTGAGGTCAGGCAGAACAACATCTGCCCCCTGTGGGGAGGATCTGTAACTACACCCCCGGACTCAGGTCTGGTTCCAAAAGGAATTTGCTGTGATCTGTTTTGGAGTCAATAAACCATGGGGTAAAGTAGTTCACACTCGTAAAGTGAATGAAATGACTCTTTATGATATAAAGGTTTACTTTCGCAAGCAAAACAATAAAGCCACCACTGAATGGTTTCTCTCAAGGCCTCTAGAGGTTTCACTTTATCTTACTTCCCAGCTTCTTTTGTGGTGATATTGTTCCATGCTCATTTGATCACTGTTTTTCATTTTTTTTTTAAATATGAAACTATAATAGCATTTCCATTGTGAAATACAAAGTCTTCAAATATTTAAAGCGGGCTGCATAGAGGAACGCACCTTCCAGCGATAATTTGTAGAATCTGTACGCCTCTCCATCTCTTCATCCCTCGTTCTTTCCCGGCTCATTACGTTGAGGCGATGTGTATCTGCAGTGTGTTTGCCAAGTCATGGCTGGGTTTCTTGGCACCTTGGGGCATTTTACCTCTTGGTTCCAATTGAAATCACAGGGTCTGCGTCCTTGACCCAGTGTGAAGTGGCTCAGCAGCCCATGACCACCTGCTACCACATGGCACGAGTCCACAGATCTTCATTATACGCTTCATTTAAATAAACAAACGGCTAAGCAGGGAGAGAGGGAGTCCAGGATGAAGTGTCGCTTTATCAATATCCTTTGGGCAACATGCTGCATAATAATAAGGCAAAATAACATTCTAGATTTTGATTAATACATTGATCTTGCAGTTACTCTCAATTACTCATTTACTGATTTGAGATCATCCCTCCACTGTTTGGCAGACATCGTTTAAACAGTACATAAGATGGGCAACACCAAAAAATGAGAAATCTGATGAGAGCCAGTCGGTACAACCTGGACAGGATGCAAACTCCACACGCACTTGGATCCACTGGCCAGTTCTGGATTTTCAATTTTACCAATGCTGAAAAAAATCCCATCAGAATGACAACTGATCAATTAATACTGTCACTGTCAATCCATTCCAACTAGCCCTGCAGCAGTGCACACATCACCTTGCAGATTAGTCTGTGACTGCTCAGTTTTAGTGCACTTAGACTGTGAGGGACAGTAAGTTCCCTCTTGATGAACTAGTAGCATCCTCAGTAACCCCCCCCACCCCCAAAACAAATCTGTCCCACTGTGCATTGTCTGTTGTGCCTTCAGATTTGTCTCGGTACGTCACCGGGCTCAGAAAGCCACAGGGCTATTGCACTGTGGTCACACATGACTCAAGCGGTGCCAGCATCATTATAACGTCTTCTTCCATTTCCCTCATGTTGTAAATATAACCTGCATCAGTCCCTGGGCAACTCGTTCTCCTCTTATATCTAGTAAGACCTCACAACTACAGGCAGACCAGTGTGTGTGTGTTTCTGTAAGTGAGACAGAAGGATGAGGACAGCCAAGCTCTTTCTGCAGTGATTTCTATTCTGTAAGTGTTATTGCCGTCTCTCCTCCACTCTGCTGTTTATTATGCAGCAGAAAATGATACTTTCCCTTCGGGAGGGTTTGGAAATGGTGGATAAATTGCACTTTCCTCTGGGATGGGTTTGAGCACTGTGAGTGTACCAGACAGCTTTCAGCTTTCTCTTACAGACCTCACTCTCTACTCCACATTGTCTTTGTTCTGTTCATTCCCCCACTTTTTTTTTTTTATTTTTTTTCTGAATTGATGTGTGTGACTGTCTCAGACGCCCACACACACACGCACACACAGATAGCTGTGTGAGTGTGTGTGTGTATTACAAGAAAATTAACATCTCATCCTTAAACAATCCCCATACTACTCCTGTCAAGACCAATGTTTATGCTGGAAAAGGTCCTGAAGAGGTGACACATGTTCACACACAAACACCATCAGGGCACATTCGTGTCTTGAGTGACTGACAGTGTCTGTTTGAGTGTGTATGTTTGTTTTCTTTCCCAAGCACTGGTCTACAAGATTAGTATGTAAGACATGCATTCATGGTCAATTAACTTATACTGTGCTTCTCTGGCTGCTGTGTGTGTGTGTGTGTGTGTGTGTGTGTGTGTGTGTGTGCAGCAGTACAGCATTAGTATTAAAAACTTTATGGTCTTAGGTGTAAAGTTTAGTGTGTGCATTTCATGTCTGTTGTCAAAGTCCAGACAGAGTTCCATTGTTGCTGAACAGCATTGCTCTGTTTTGTCTGGGATAACAGATGTTGAATGGTTGAATGAACAATCATCAATTAGCTTTTCTCAAGCTGAATAAAATAAGATGTTAAGAAGTTAAGAAATACATTTCTACAGCCTCTTAGACGTTTAAAATATGTGTAACCAGCACCTTATTATACCAGTTGACACAGTGTTGACACAGTGTTGCACAGATGAACTCTCCTCCACAAACAGGGTTAAGGCCGCCTCTGCAGGGTGACGATCTGCCACTCAGTGCTGCAGTTGTTCTCCTCTGCAGTACAATGGTTATAGCCAGCAGCTTAAATACATTTTTGTTTGAAGTGCAACATGCAGGTCCTTTTGTTGCATTGATTTTTCCTGCTCAGACACAAAGGAAAATTAATTGGATTGCCTCAGAAAGATTGCTCTTTGTACTCTGAGGTGAGCGTCACACTCCGGTTCAAACTGAAATATGTCAACAATTCACGGCGCTCATGTCGCTGTGTGAGTCACACACATCCAGTGAACAGTTGCTCCACACATATTTTTATCCATATGCTAATATTCTTTGGAGTAACTCAAATGTTGGCATGCCACCACTCTCGACCCCCACGGGACCACGCAAATCGATTAATTATATAAATTAGCTTTCTCTCTTTCAAGAGTGGAATGAGAAGATCAATATCAGCCTCATGTCTCTAAGCTAACAGTGTGGCTTCAGTGTTTCAGAAAGTTTCCCAAGATAGCAAAAAATGACCTTGAGGTGGCTTCCGTGATAAGAGTTGACTAGTCTTTACAGCCCATGGGTCATAGTCTGATGACAGCTTCCGGGGCAATGGCCAATATTTTTTTCTTCCAGTATAGACAGTGGATATCCAGGCCAGGCCTAATGTTCTGTTTAGACCACATTTGAGACCCTTGCGGTCTTTTGGCTAATCTGTATTAACATCTATTTGCAAATGAATGCAATATGATAATCAGATAGCTGTTGTACTTTAGGTCAATGTGTTCTGCCACTTTTGCTCTGAATACTCACTGCTTACCTCCAGGAAACCATGGCTGTTTAAATGTGATTGGTCAAATCTGCATATTCACATTCAGAATCTATCTAAAAACAGATAATGCCTTTCTCCGACTGTGTAGCAGCATCATATACACAGATACACCACTCTATGTCAATTCCATATGCTGGGACATATTTGGTATTGTGATATTTTAAGTAATTAAGAGAGGTGGCTTATCAGACTATAGCTAGCGAAGCTAAACCTAAGCAACATTTGTTTTGGTTTTGTAGCTTTTGTGTATTAAAGACAGTAGCAAGTCTCAAACTTACTCCAGATAATCTCCTTCTGCCTTTGCACATGACCTCATTTGGACATCATCTCTGGGGAATATCATCAGTTTGACTCTGACATTTTTGTTCTCACCTGCAGCCTCTCTGCCACTTTTTGAAATGCACTGAAATCAGAATAATCTCCTAAAAATCAAACCAAAGACCACAGGTCACAGAAGCCTCTTTGTAAAAAAGAGCAACCCTTAGCAAATACAAAAGAGCAATAGTCAGTTATATCAGCTGAAGCACAGCTCTACAAGCTATTTTAAACAAATAATACCTCAGCATAATTGATTGCAGATTAGTCCTGGAACTTAAAATTATAATATTATTGAATAAGAGTTGCACGCTACTGCTGTTGATTAATTCATTAATTCATCCATCAGAGCAGCTGAACTGTCAAATGTCAGTCAAAGAGTCCCCTTCGTCAATCTGTTAGACAGTCAATCAGGCGGCGCTCACAGGGAGGTGAAGGCTATCTAAACAGAATCTAAAAACCAGTCATGCTAGCCACTCAGGAAAGGAGCCAGTAAGCCGTTCATGCCAGTGAACTTGGTGCATCTGAGTATATTGCTCTGTGAGCAGCTTAGATTCACGTTTCGCCATATAATGAATTCAAACTCATTCTAAAGAAGCCAAGTAGAAAATGGAGAATGAAAAACAGACAATAATTTGTCCCAAGAGAAAAGTGTATTTTCATGCTGTGCACTGTTCCAGTCAGCAATTTGTCCAGAGCACGCATGAATACAGTCCGCTACGGATTCAGTCATCTGGCCAATTTATTTAACCAGTCATCCATTCAAGCACTGAGCCAATCAGTTTGCTTGTGAATCAGCCAGCCATCTTTGCCACTCATCCATGAACATGGCCTGTAATTTCCTCAGTCTAGGACATTAAAAGTGCTTTGGTTTTGGTGGAGAGGTCCAGTAAGTACATGGCCCTGCAGCAAGGCGGCTCCACATATTGAAAGTCAATATCATGCACATTAAAACTGCTTAATTTAAGATGACTGAAGTGTAACGGACACACGCTGCATTCATCTGCCAAGTTTCATACTATGGAGCTCACATATTGACCCTCTGCTCACATGAGAAGATAGGAGACATGCATAGGCTTGCATCTTTCAAAGAGTTTTCAAGGCTATGCTACATGCATTTACGTGGAGGTGCTATGCATTTACCCAAGGAATAAGAAAAAAAAGTTTGATCTCATAATGATGTGATTAAGAATAATTTCATAATTTTATGGGCTCTGGCGCACAAAATACATGAGAAAACTCCCATATCCATCCATGATCTATAACACTCATCTTTATAAGGGTCGCAGGGGCACAGCAGCCAATCCCTGCTGACAGTGGGCGGAGGCCGGGGAAAACCCTGGGCACGTTTTTCATCCATCACAGGGCCAACATACAGAAGAGAGCCATTAATCACACATATGATCATTTTAGTGGGTCTAATTAACCTAACGTGTCTCAGGAGTATCGCTGAGGTTCAGGGATAAAAACCACAAAGGGAATGAAAGTACAGACTCCAGCATGCAAGAATACTTTCCCATAATTATAAGAATGCATTTTGCTGGTTATTAATAATCTATATCTGAGAAGACAGATGTTGTAGCAGAAAGCTGTTGCTCAAATGGTTGTGCAGTGGCTACCACTGTTGTCTCACAATAAGAAGATCCTGGGTTCAAAACCCGGGCAGGGCCTTTCTGTGTGGAGTTTTTTCTCTCCGTGTGTGCGTGGGATTCCTCCGGATACTCCGGTTTCCTCCCACAGTCCAAAGACATGCATGTGAGCGTGAATGGTTGTCTGTCTGTGTGTGTCAGCCCTGCGATGAACTGGTGACTTGTCCAGACGGTTCCCTCGCCTCTGGCCCAATGACAGCTGGGATTGGCTCCAGCCCCTGTGACCCAATAATGGACAAGCAGTTGAAGATGAATGAATGAATGAATGAATGAAAACGAAATCAAGACAAATGACAAAAAAGTTAAAACGAATAAAATAAGGGCCTGCACTTAGAGGTCAACTAAAATTATATTGTTAAAATAACGAATAGAACGTTGCCAAGATCGATGAATTATTCTCTGAGAAATCAATGCTGGAAAACAAACTGAAAAATAGATTTCTCAGCATACGTCCCCTGATATCCATCTAAACTAAAGTTTTAGTGCTCCAAGACAAATGCTGATGAACACATCCAAAGTAAAAAGTAATAATATATATATATATATCATCAAATTTTATCAAATTCATATCACTTTGTAATAAAATATGTAATGTACCTTGAAAATCACCCCCGTGTTGCAAAGCAATGTTAGCTTTGGTTTGATATTCTGTCTTTTGGGCTTTTGCAGTTTGTTTTCGGTTTCTGCTTCACAGATGAAACTGCAGGAGAGGAGCTGCCTCACTATGAGGCTCTCCTGAAAACATTTAGAAAACAATGAGCATACCCAGGAGTCGTGAAAAGAATATTATTGACTGGAACATTGTGACTCGAACAGCAATTACTGCTTCAGTTCTCCTGGCTGCAGGGTGCTGACATATCAATCACAGTGCCAGCGTGTCAGAGAGGCACACTTTAGCAGTGTGCAATAACATGCAGAGTCACAACCACACAAGAATAACAAATATATTTACCGTATCGCTCACTCTGCCGAGGAGCTGATTGGCTGCAACCTGCCCCCCTCTTCAGGTAAGACTGTGATCCTGGACACAAACACTTAGAGCCACCTCCCTCTGGCAGGACCTGTTCCCAGAAAAACCTTTTTCACCCGACAGCTAGTCTCATCAACAAGGCCAGGGACCCAATCTCTGGACTGCATGAACATCCCCAACTATGACTGTGACACTTTTCACGTCTCACAACAGTCATACTGCACAATCATTTTTCTAGCGCATATAATGTTTGGATATCTGTAGGAGTTGGTGGCATAAAGATGTCAGATTTCCTGCATATTCATTAACTAACTGTTTCAATTAGAGACAACTGCCGGATGTCAGCAAAACACATGCTTTTAACCCTCGCGGTGCCCTTGTTACCATGGTAACCCATGGCTATTTACAGGAGTGAATACTAGTGCAAACCACAGACAGAATTCACCAAAGACTGGTTGTAGTTTACGCTGTGATTTTCACTATCATCTCTGTCCAAGCAATGTCTCCTCATCTGCTATCTGTGCACTTGTTCTCATCAGTTTTCACCACCGATTGCAAAGTAATGCCTGCATTATAGCTTCATAGTCATCCTGTTTCTGAAAAATTACTTGTTCGGTTTGCTGTCACGACTGTTAAAGTGGCCATGGCTGTCAATTCCGGCTGGAGCTTTACAAAATCTACCGAGAAGCACCTTTTGTTTGCGATGAGCCACGAGCCGGGTTGGCTTCGCTCCCGGGGAACGGTCCCATGTGTTGTCAGTGGAGAGGCTGGGAGAGAAGACTGGCAGATTACCAACAGGCAGACGCAATCTGAGTAACCTGACCACCTGAGAGGCTACAGCGACACAACTCAGGGCTGCACACGCCGAGCATGAGGGAAAACAATATCGGGGTGATTGGTCTGCTTGTGTGGTGTGTTTTACAGCTATATAGAGACAATTACTGTGGTTATATTGTCTAACAGGTGATTTGTGGGACAAGCACACACAGACACTGAGAGGATGTTCCCAGGAGCTGGGGGCTGATTTGATGTCTTCCTCTCTTGTCCCGTGATGTGACATTATTACACCTTTAACCTGGTCTGTACAAAAGTCAACATCTGTGTTCCTTTCACCCAGCATCACCTATAAAAATGACAAATTAATAAAGAACCACTGGAATTGCATTTGCATGAGTTAATAATTCACGGGCCCTGCTGTGTGAAGCAGCATAATAAAATTGCAACTTTAAAATATTAAAAGATAAAGGCTGAGATGACTGTTCATAATACAGTGAGCTTCTGTTAAGTAATAACCTGTGCTGGGGCTGCTCATCTATTTTCATCAGTCATGTTTGAAATGGAAACCGATCATATTTCAACACCGAAGATGTCGACACACACCTATAGCTGTGAATTACTACTACAAAACAGATACATTACAAAACAATGAGCTAGAAAACTCCACATCAGGGCTCACAAGCGTCTGCTTTAAAGCCTATCTCTGGAGCTCTTGTCAAGTTTAGGAGAAAGTAAGAGCTGCTTTCCTTTTTTTTTTGCTCATAACTTATATAAATCGTGGATCATTCCACTAGTCAGAAATGGGATTTTATTACCATTTCACCGTAGATAACATTTTGTAGCAGAGCTGTGGCTCAAGGTTGGCATTCAATCACATTCTTCCACATGCCCCAATGTCCTTAAGCGCTCTGAGTTGTCATCAACACAGGAAATTATCTGCATAAATACTAACCATTCACAATTTTTCACAGTTATGCATGGGGATGGAGATGTTATATTGCGATACTAAGAATGTTGAGACCCTTATCTGTTGGGGACTCAGGTTGGATGTTTGTGTCTCTTCTAGTTAGACGTGTTGCCCCGAAGATGGTCAGCGATGCTTGTATATATAATATTTTTATAGTTTATGTTGTCCAATGTTCATGAGTAACCAGTCCCATAACTCCTCCTACTTTATAGTTTTGGTATACCAATAAACATCCCATAACACTCCTGACCCAGGTTAACTCAACCTTGCAGTGGTAAGACAGGATGTTCCCTTTACTGAGCTTCTTGTCAATACACTTTCTCTTGGTAATTTATCACATACATTCGTCTTTTGACCATGGACTGAGAGTGCACTCCAGAAAGTTTTTAAGAACTTAAAACACCACGTTTTAAGTTCTTGGAGTCACTTTGTCTCTGCCTCTAAAGATGTTTGATGCAGTCGATGCAGATATTAACCCACATGATCTGGAATATTATTATTATTATCATGCATCCACAATGGGGTACACTTCTAAGTGTTGAGGATGAGTGTGAGACAATAATATGTTTAATATCCTATGACATATTAAGCAATAACACATTTCTAATCTAAAAAAAAGGATAATATTAATGTTTTTGGTGTTACAGTGCTCAGTGTTCTGGTTCACTTGGGAAACCATTTAAATTAAAAGCTCAGGGCAATGAGCCACCATCACACTGTAGCATTGATCAGAAACCACTCAACCAAAACGCAGCATAATTGAGACGAGCAATTAAAAATCATATGAAACCACTCACAAGTGTATTAAAACATATATATGGTGTATCACAATATTGGTAAAAGATCCACTGAGTAACAAATATTTGTCTGTTCCTGACAAAGTACCACATAGGGACTAACACCACCCAGTGGTGGAATGAATATCAGGAAAAAAATGCCTATAGTATGGACATACTGTACTGTATATGGTTGAGCAGGATAATAAAGAGGTAGATGAATAGAATAATTACTTGAAGGACCAGTGGCATTCAGTGTGCCTGATCAGAATGCAATAAATCACAATGATAGTAGACATTTTTGTTGAATGCTGCAAACATCCTCTGCTTGGTTGGGCAAGTGAATAGCAGTATAGTTACCAGTCAGCATAAGTCAATTCAAATAAGGACCTTATTTTAAAATCCTGACTGATGATTTGTATAGATTACAGTCGAAAAACAGAAGTCAGCAATTTAATCCAAATCCAATTGTTCACGTCCACCTCTCAGAGATCTGACATTGAGGAGACTTTGATTTGTAATTAGGGAGGCAATATGCTAGGTTTAGTCTATCCATTACAGTTTAAACTATCCATCATTAATTTGAAGTTCTTACAAAATGTCCTCACATTGTGCCTTGAGCAGCAGCTGGTTTGACCGATTACGCTTCGCACATGCTGAATAATGGATGACAGGAGACCTTGAAAGTGTTCAACCGAATCACCTTTGAGTAAAGTTTATGAGATTACAACGCAGTAAGTGAAATGAGGGGCAGATAAAATTCCTCAATTAACTATTATCTCCTATTTTCAGGACTGCATATATATTTTTTATATCATTACATATTTTTACAGGAAGCAAGGTATGACTCTGTCGCACTGAACTGAACCATACTCCCCGTACTTTTTTCACGCGTCCCCCATGGAGGTCTGGACAGTCCAATGACGCGCAAAGCAATTGCTCACCTCCCTGTGCATTGAGACAAAGAGTTTAAAATGTCTGTGATAACGTAACTGTCAAACCCTTCCTAATATTCTGAGGGGACCTCATGTGATAGAATCCCATCATCACACATCCCTGAATGAAAAAGCCACGAGTGCTCCAGCTTCTACTTTGTCATGATGTTTTATGTTAAATCGCATCAACTCAACCCCTGCTGATGTTTCTGCCGCTGCTCAACATAAATACAAGTGCATGTCTCATAGCAGTCTGTGGCCAGTTCTACAACACAGACACAGACACACATGCACTCATACACACTGTACGGTACGCATACACATGCAAACACACGTGGCAGACATTCAAACTCGCACTGGGTGAAAACTGAAATTTGGAAACCTAGTCAATGTATGGATTGCTTTAGGTGGCTAATAGATGGTGGACGTTGAACAACATGCATACAATTTGCTTTGCTGAACTTAAGAACCACAACCAAATGAATAAACTTTTATATGGCAGGGTACAGTAAACGGGATACCTCACTTCCCCTTCGACTGGGCCACATCAGTCTTATACTTGAGTTTTAATATGTTTCGTGATCCCCTCCTCCTTGTGATACCTTCCTATTATCTCTCCGTCTCTGGCCCACAGCAGTGCAGCGACGGAGGTCGAGTGATAAAACGGATGCAACGAAGATTGCACAACCCTGTGTTTGCTCCAGATGCTGTTTTGGACACGTACAATCTTGCCCAGGGTTACATCTTGATAGACTCACGCACTGCACTAATTTCCATTTGCTCTGATCACATGAAAGCAGGTGCGGCGCTCACTGTCTTCAGATATGAGAGCAGGGTGGAAGGAGGGCAAAGGAGGAGGATCAGGTGTGAGTTCTAAATCCTCTACACAAGTATGGAGGTATATAGCCTTTGTATTCTCATGTTTCCTTCTTTATTCCACTGGGAGATATTTATAACTTCACATGGCAACAACATAATTAAAAGGGAATGCAAGAGATTTCAATGCTGTGGCTGAGTAGGGATGTTGGCAGAGCTGTAACCACTTCTTTGTTGATGTAACACTGCAGTGATTACTTTCGACTCACTGGAGAAATGCTGAGGTTTTGTGGAGAACTACACTGACTTGCCCCTCCTGGGTTTTATTCACACCTTGTTGAGCTTTAAAATGCTCCCAAAATAAAATGTGACAAGGTTTTGTCTGAGGATATTTGTACACAAAGTCAATAAGGCGTAAGTGCACTGATGCTGCTTGCTTCCAGATCATATACTATTGTTACACACGCTCCAACATTGCCTGTGCAAGTGTTTAAAACTTAAAATTTGAAAAGTATAGTTTGAAGTACTATTTTTACTGAAAAAAAAATAAAAATCCTTCCTCTTGAGCCAGTATCAGTCCCAGGCCAAAATACTCGGCTTCCTTTTTGCTCAGCGAGCGATCTCAGATAACAGGCTCATCTCCAGCTTTATCAACTCCAGCTGCTGCTTGTTAATCAACCCTCTTACCAAACTCAACGTTGCTGTTGGACAATCATGCACAACCCCGCTTATGATTAATGTAACCATCAAGCACGATCGCTGCTGTAAACCTGCAATGTGTAATGTCCACATTTTTTAAAACACATTCCTACTGTTCTGTCAGAAAGTGTGATCCCATCCTATGTCAACTCAATCAAATAAACACCAAATAAACACTTACACCTTAAAGCATTTCTAAAGAACAAATGTTAACATTGACTTGACTCTCAAAGCAAACAGTCATTCAATTAAACTAAGGATCCCAATCAGTTAGCGATTAAAGTAACAACAGGCACGCGTAAAAGAGTATCATCTCAACACACTCAAAGTTGTATTTTCCTACCAGTCGTCTTCTTGTTGATCGGGAGCAGGTGAGAGGCCTGAGTTAGCTCCAAACATTTCATGCCATGCTTTCCAAAAGGAGCGCAGGTGAATACGGTCCCTCAAGAAGCATGAGCTGGGTATATGGGTTCCACCAAGTCATCGTGCTGGCACGTGGTTGCCCCCTGCAGGTCTGGAGGGTATCTTGTGAATGTGCTTTGTGCATTACAGGAAGCAACTAAGGGAATCATCCACTTATTCACAAAATTCTAGTTTGTCAATCATGGCTTTTATATGAAATGTGTGTGTAGGTTTTGTAAGTCACAACTCACTGGTGTGAGACAGAGAGGAATAGCAAGAGAAATATTGTAAGCTCAGCTGGTAATCTTGTTGCTTTTAGGTTTTCCTCTCTGTTGCGCAGGGTAAAGTATGCAAAAGCCAGTGTACCGCATAATTGCAGAAAAATGCAAAGGTTTGGGCTCATAGAGGATCAGGCACACGGTGCTCTAACCACCTCACTCTGCTGACGTCACTCCTTCCACTCTACAATGGTGCATGTTCTCCATTTGCCAAAAGGATGTCTGCGAGCATTATACAGTGGTTTGAAAGTAACCTTTATACAATGAGGAATGTGTGCCTCCTCATCACAATTAATGGCCAAGAGGACCGAATGCAGCCGCCTGCCATTAATAAATCACACGCTCCGAGCTATCAATATCGAACAGGAGAAGGAGGTTGAGTTTCCAACTTTAAATGGTTTAAATTAATTGCTTGCAATCAAGGCTTCACAATTTTTCAATATTCCCTGTTTACTGTTTGTTATCACAATTAATTAGCTGAGTGATTGAGTCTATTTATCTCTTATGGAAATGATCGGCCTCTGTAGCACCTCATTCTCTGTCTGACATAGTGCGCGGATACACAACCGTATAAATAACAAATAACATTAAACTAACAATGGTGTGCTCCACATTCCAACTGAATGTGAATCTATGGAGCTGGACTACCAATTTATTTTATGTGGCGTTAAATGTTTATTATTATTAGAATTATTTATATTTGATTCCAGCACACTCGCGGCTCTGAATGTGAATATATCATGTTTATATAACCCTCGACTATTTCCTGTTAGAAGACCTGTTAATACTATCATTGTGATATATGAAGTCAATTCAGAGTAAATCTAAATTTATATAATATTTTTAGTTTCACTCTAACATTTATCTCTCTTAGTGTATATAATTCCTCACTATAGGGTAGTTGTTGTGCCTCAATCCTTATTGTGATTTATCTGAACATAATTCAGATATTGATTATTATACGATAGCAGCGTCAGGCTTCTGAAGAAAGAAAATATTCATTGTAGTTTTCTCTGTAATCCTGAGCAGTAAAAGGTGAATTACTGTTTTTATTGGTGCAATTTAACAGTTTTCATATATTACTAATGTGTGTGCATATATGACAGGTAGAAGATAAATGTGCAAAGCTACAACAGATAAAGTAAATCTCTGGCAAGCAGGGAGCAGCAGAAAGTATCCGTAAACACAAAAGTGACATTTTTTCCCCAATAGATAGTTGTAATTTAACAACAGGCACCATAGATTGCATATGAAGATAGTCAACATGACTCAAGCTACTGGTGGCTGAGTGCAGCACAGTCTCTAAGTCCCCCCTCCTCCTGGTTAATGGATGAGACATGGATCTAAAATGTTAAAGCGCAAATCTACAAAACATTCATTTAGGTAGTGCTGTAAACTCGGGGGCAAATGCCATGATTGACAGCTGAGACTGACTTGTGGTCGGTCAAGCACATTTTAATTGACAGTCTTCTATAAATAAGGCAGCAACAGTTTACAGGTGCATTAGTATCCTGTTTGAGTCTCATCTTACCTTCTGTAAATAATGAGGTTGAACGCAGCAGTGTCACACTCTGTGTGGAGCAAGTTTCAAGCAGCCACACTCAAAACTGATTGCTGTGCTCCCTGAATTACGAGACTGAAATGTACAGCCCAACTTTGGGAACTACACATTTGGGGTGAAGTGGGCCTGTCAGGTGTGATGCAACAGTCAATATTCAATATTCAAGAACCAGGAAAGAGTAAACTCTGTCTGTAGTTTTCCACACTGAACTGTTGACACATTAGCATTAAGACACATTGTTATATCACTGTCCATTTTTGAACCATACTCCCTTGTCTCATTAATATTCGGCCATAGTAGGCGCTACTCATGCATTACCCAGTTTCCAGCATGACCGCTCACATTTGCCGTAATGAAAACAGCCACTTTTGACAGCAGCAGCAGGCACAAATCATTTGAATCCTCTGCTCCTCGCTCTGACCCCCGGTTCCTCTCCGAAATATTTACCAATTGTCCAGGCATTTAAGTTGAGTTGACTCTTTTGTCTCTAAGCAGTACACAAGGTCAGGTTATAGTGTCTACACTTGGAGAGAACAGAGTATCTGTGGAATTACACAGGCATTCTTCTCTTAATGGTGCACAAATATGACGGTATATATAAATAGAGTACAGTGTGTTATATTCAGTAATGTGTAAGGATATACGGAAATTCATTGACACAAGGGATTCATTGTACACATGAATGGGATTGTGGCCAAGTCTATAGTGAAGACAGACCTATCACTAAAACCAAACAGGAGGAAATGGGGGACTGCTTGCTCCCAGTTTGACACATTAATGATGCTCATTGATTCATTTCTTCGTTTAAGCTGCATGGTTTGCGGTTGCTCTCCAAACAGATGACACCGGCTGATCAAGTGTTTGCTCTCCCCAGTATTCTGCAACCTTGAGCACAAGACAACCCCCTGCTGTTTCGACCAGTGACCATGGAATAAAATCGTATGTGATCAAACTTGAAAGTCAAATTACATTTACTGTGAACTCAGACTTTTCTATAAATTAAAATACACTTTAATGTTACCAGACTCAACGCTTAAAATCTGTGATGTGTTTCGAGGCTTCTTTTTTTTTAAATTGAGCAGCTGGTTATTGCTGTACATCAAACACATTCAGGTGTTTGAAAACATCAAAGACGGTTGCAGTCGCTACATGTGAAATTAAGGATAAAAGAGCAGACAGAATTAAAACGCTGACATTTCCCTCAAGATACAACTTATTTGATTTATTTTTTTTTTTTTTTACCATGACTCAGTGCTCAAGTCTAACGAGCACCTCCGTCTCTGTCGGCTTTGCACATTGTAACACATGATGAGTCAGGAAAGTGTGGGAGAATAAGTTAAAGTGAGCCCAGCACTAACCATGCAATTTGTCACAGATGACTGAGTAGATGGGTTAAACTTAATTAATATTTTAATGGGAAAATTTACCTTTTGTGTGCTCGACTTCAAGATAGATGAGTCCTGCAAACTTAAAGTCCAAGTGAGGAGAAAGTCAGGTAAAGGTAAAGGTAAAAAAAAAAAAAGGAAGGAAGGAATCTTATGCAAGTAGGGTGCAAGTTTTTCATAACTTTCATTTATTTTCATAAAAAACACATTTAGGCGGACAAAACTACTAAGGGACAAAAGCAGCTAGTTCAGTATGATTGTAACATCAACCCTGCTAGTCTTTGCGGTAGAAATCTGTCACTAAAGATGGATGGAACATCTTCTCTTGCTCCTGTTGGACAACAACTAAACTGCAGCAACCTGTGTTGCACTTTTATCATTTGGAGCAAGCTAGCTCAACTACTCACCTCAACTAGCTCAACATCAGTGTACATTGCCACCATCAAAAAACTTGAAACAGTTCAATTAATATAAATCATGATAATAGACTGGAGTCCAATGGGGAATCCTTCCCCTCACAAATCTGAAGGTAGCATTTTACAATGATTGTACATTTTAGCCAAAAACATATTAGAATAGATTTAAAATAAATCATAAGCATTAACTATAGGCCCCTTCACACTTGGTTGGCACAAAAACTGTTGTGCATGTCAAGACTAAATCCTACCCTATTTCGAACCCGGCCTGTTTCTTTATACATGGATAAGAATGCAACATTTCAGCACCATTGTTGAAAACCCATGTGAATAAATTCTATTAAAAGGGCCCCATCCTTTAGAATCTCATTTCCCAGGACTCCAACTTTGTGAAAGGCAAACAGAGATAGAGAGGAGCCGTGGTTTGAGTTGTGACTGCACTGGAGGGCAGAGCCACTGATTTCACGACAACAAATGACAGTTACAAAGTACCCAATAAAACACAGAGGACATCTGCAGCTGTGACAACTGTATCAAGTCATTTATTTACTCACTTCAGGAAACTTTACAATCTGACACAGGCACTTGGGATGCACAGTGAAGCCTGGCTGATTGCGCTTACCCCTTTGTTTCCACTACTTCCTTCTGTCCTGATTCATGGTGACTCAGGTAGTGTGTGTATGACTGTGTGTGTGTGTGTGTTCAAACAAATTGAAGTCTGAGCTGCAGCATCAAGTCATTTGTCATGGCTGACAGAGTAAACGGGGTAGTCTTAATGAATATTTTAATTGATGCATTACCTTATTGAACTTTTGGCTTCTGACTTTTTCTCCAGGCCGTCTCCAAAGGTTTGGCATCATTCCTAATTAATAGGTTGGTCATTTGTGATGCTGGCAGTCATAAACAAATATGCATGCATAGCTGATACACACAGCCATTGATGCATATGTAGTGTTAACACACACACACACATACACACTGCCAACCATCCTTATTTGAATATCACTGTTGGAACTCCATTAATTTTTAATAGGCAAGGAAAGTCAGTTGTTGAGTTCAGTGCATGTCTGACAGCAAGTCTAGCTCTTGAAAAAGTACTGCAGCAAAGACACACACATCATAACATAGGATACGTACAATCAAACAGACAGTACAGATCCATGTGTTTTAAATAGATACAAGCAGCCAAAAGTACATCAGATATTTTACATCAGATACATCAGATAGAACAGTATTTTACTCCTATTATATAATGACTGGTGCTATTTAAAGTAGCTCCCAAGATAATGTTGTGTCCCCTAATTTTGTTCCCCCTAAATCTCAACTTCTTGTTATGCTGCCAAGGTGTAAGTGCATCGAAGTCTGTTTTCTCCTGAAAAAGAAACGTGAGTAATGTTGATTGGCACAGGATAAGAGAGGATAAGGGTTTTTCTCATCGTGCCAGTGACTGTCCATTAAGATGGATGTCACCACTTTTTTTTTTTTTCCACGATACAAAAATAAATCCAGAATATGGTGGATGTGGTTGCTGCCATGTTGACCCGGCGACTAGAGCCAGAGAAGTGTCATGGAACTTCTCCAGCGCAGTACAGTGCATTTTAGTTGGAATCGATTATTGTACATAGATGCAGTAAACTCCAACACTGTCAAACTTCACCTGCCTGTTGTTTAATTGAGTTCAAGTCACAAGGTGTTGAAACAGAAGGCAGTAATGAATGTCTAAACACAGACTAAAGTCACACACAGAGACACAACGATGCAGTGACAGCTGAAACCTGCTGGAAACCTGTGAACAACAGGAGGAGAACTAACTAAAATGCACGAGGATAAGACGACAAAATACAAAAGGAAACAAAGTCCACAGTGAGTCATCGCATTATGTTACAGCTCAGAGCCAAGCACATGATGTAGATGAGAGAAAACACTGATCAAAATGAATTGGTGGATCACAGCAGATCTGGATTTGGTGCACAGCTGTCCGGCTCAGTGACTGATTCAGATCAATCACCCTTCCTGCCTTAAAGAATGTGGCTGATATAATGAACGCTCAGGGTAGCTGCAAAGACTGAAATGTATAATGGGCAGCATAGATCTAAATTGATAGGGCTTGTACGCCCCGACCCAGATGAAAACTCTCACAAAAACAAGTTGTTGTGGAAAAACTGCTGATCAATGGTCAACTCATCAGTGAAGAAAGTGTTCACGAGCCCTTTGACGTCTTATGCTGAAATATTTATTGAAGCTTGGGCAAGAAGGTTCATTTACACAGCATCTGTGCATGATGCTGTGTTATATTCATCATTTTATCTCTGCGTCTGCTAGTTCCTAAACTTCAGATGTTTTTTTTTTTTTATCTGTATCTGAAGAAAGCATTGCCTGTTTATGCAGTCTCATATCTATGATGTGTACGGAGAGAAGCCTTTGACCTATTTGCCAAGCTGTCGCACCTACCAACGCAAAAGCCTGTTCCAGTGTACCCCAGAGATCACAGTGTCAGTGAAAATTCTATAACAATACCCTCATGATTTATGGAATCCTTTTTTAATTAAGTTGCACATTTAGTTATGTTTTAAAAACAAAACAGAATCAAGAAACATTATTCTTTGAAAATGCTATTCAATAAAAATAAATTGATACAATCAGTAAAATTAATGAAATCCCTCATTTGTACCACTTCCTGTTACTGTTAGTTTTGTCTTCTGCCCAACAGGGGGATTTATGAAGCAAACCTTTTTTTTTATAATGATGTTCTTCATATTTGCATTAGTTGCTCACGTCGTCAGTGGCTCTACACTGTCTGATGCACAAAGTCACAAAGTGGTCCCAAATGAACTTTTTCCTCTTGCTCCCTCAGCCTCTCTTTTCGCTCTTGAACGTTTGATTGGCCAAACAACACTAGGCATGGAACACCCCCCCCCCCCCGCCTGTATCTGTATTTCCATATTTGGACCAGTGTATAATATGACTGCAGGCCTTTGGGACTAGGATGAGCCTATTATTGAGTCAAGGCTTTTGAGTTTGCCCTGGCAGGGTTATGTCAACACAAACACACACACACACACACACACACCTTGTGAGGACACTCAGTGACATACGGTATACTGCATAGTCCCCTCAGCCAACCTCAACCATCAGGACTACATGTTAAATCCTGCTGCTAACCCTAATTCTAAATCCTAAAAGCAAGACTTAACCCTCAAACAGCTCTTTGAAGTTGTTTGAAAATGTGAGGAATATCAAAAATGTCATCGCTTTTTTCTTCCAAAATGTCCTCGCAACAAAAGGTTTAAAACCGCCATGTTCTGTGTATTTTATTCCTCTGGCTATAGCGCAGATGAACACCACTGGGATTTTATTACTGTTCTTTTTTTTTTTTTTTTCATTATTTATCACCGACAGTCACAGAAGCTAGCTCCCATAAACAAAGTTTATTGTGTGTGTTTGTGCATACAGGATGTGTATTTACGAGTGTCTGTGCTAGCGATTGCTTGTACTCTAAGATTTGCATGTTTTGTAATTTCTCTGCACACAGACTGTGTTCACTTATCCGTGTTTGTGCCCTTTCCCTCTGCCTGTGCGTGCATGTGTACCCGCTCTTGCCTCCTGACAACTGAAAACTTAATCTTTAGATATCACACGAATCAGAGATGACCTAGATAAGCGTGAGAAGGAAATCCATGATAGAAGTTGTCAAAAAAGGTGTATGCAGTACATCTATGGGGAAGATGAAGCTAAGAGTTCAAAGAAATAACCCCACGGGGAACATATGTAACAAACAGACATGGAGAAGTGGTGCAGGGATTGTGAGGACAATGTAGTGAACAAGGCTGTACAAAACATCCACTGGGCACTGGGCTGTTACGGGACATGAATATATCCCAATTATAATCAAAATAATACAATGTATTCTATCTTAAAAAATACCTTTCAAGATGTCCAGGGAAAATGATGCTATTGAAATACATCTGAGCCAAGAGGGTAGTACAAGAATGAAAAGGCCCAGTACAATGAAAAACACATTTTCCTGCTTCCTGCTTCTTACTGATGTTTTGAATAGATTATATAAGTCAAACAAAAAAGTTGAAGGTCTATGAAAGCTTCAAGGAAGTCAGGGGAAAATCTAGAACATACCAAAGGTTATGTCAGCACTATGTCATTCCGTCAACAAGAGGTGTTCTTCTTCACAGAATCTAGCGAGGTCACACGAGTCAGTCAAACATACACAGTGTCAATCATTCACGAGGCATTAAACAGCAATGAAACATCAAGGCGTTGAAATCAACATCAAGTATCAGCCTGCATGACAGCAGTCACCTCTGCCTGCACTCAAAACCTCTGCTCTCATCTCCAGAAACACCCCAAATTGTGCCTGTGCACGCTGCTGTATTCATTACCTTGCAGTAGCTGCCTCATCAGTGCAGCACTGTTTGTCTGTTCTGTTCAGTTTTGCTTTAATCGCAGCCTTTCTCTGATTATCATTCATCTCATCCAGCAATCTGTTCACCGGCTGCTGTAGTTACTCCTGTCACATCAGTCATTCATACACACCCACACAGACTGCAGGCAAATCCCAGTCTGGCATCATTCCTCAGCGACCATTTTGACCCCTTAATCACCATCTCCTTTCATAAACTGAACACTCAAATAGAATTGTTTTTGCCACTATCATGTACCTAATTATAAGAAATATTGATCTATTATGTGGGCGCTGGTGGCTGAGGGGTAGAGCAGTTGTGTAATGCCCAGTCTTACCACCTGCATGCCAAAACAACCTTGGGCAAGATGCTGAACCCCCAGATTTTCTATGTGATGGTCCGTCTGTGTATGGAACACATATTGTAAGAACTGTCACCTAATCAGGTTCATACTTTCTACAGCTATTGAAAATTGCCAGGAAAGTTGCTGTGCCGCCAAGTTTGGTGAAACTGAAATGTGAGTTATTCTTCAAAATAAGAGCATTATTTCACCACTAATTTCAGTTAAACCATGTCAAGTCAGACACGTGCACAGACCTTAAAACTAATTCAGTTTTATTTCATGAAAAACCTAACAATGAAATCTGTAATTCAGATATGAAACATACTTTTTCCAACCTCCCTTTGCACCATAGAGCAGGCTCAGCACACAACGTCCAGGCAATAAAAAAGAGACAGTATATTATAGAAATGTTTGAGGAGGACTCATTATTATTATTATTCTGAAGCAGCTCCAGAGAATCAACCCATTCCAAAGCAGTAGAGTACAGGCCCTGCACATGTAAGTAAGTCAAAATGTACATTCCCCTTTACCCAAAACCAAGGTGACATATGACTGACCCCCTTAATACTTTTGGAGGTCTGCTATATTAGCTTTCATGCACTGGTGAGTCAATTAGCTGGTTCTTTTGTGTGAACGCATGCGTCCATGAATTGGATGAACCTCAGAGACCGTCCTTGAGAGACCAACCACTGGCCTGAACTCTTCTCTCCTCTCCTTCTTCCTTCCCTTCCTCCTCTGCTCCTCTGATCCACAGACGCACGGAAAAATGGAAGAAGTGCAGGAGGCAGAGGGGCTGTTAGGAGGGGGAGATCAAACACATGGCAATCTAAAAAGAGAGGGAGAAATCCAATTAGGGAAAGAAGAAGAAGGAAATGTATGCAATCAGATGATTTCCTCCACCAAAGGCAAGTGTATAACAGGCGCTAAGACTCGTTGTTTATGCATCACAGGAAAGAAGTTAAAGTCAGGAGAGAGGCAGACAGACTGGAGCAGGAAAGGAGAGACGGGTTCATGGATAATTGGGTTGTAAATTAAGCAAACGTTACTTTGAGTTTGGAGTGATAAAGCATATTGTTTCACGTGTCCTAATTAACATTCCTCCCACTCCTACATCACCCAAAATAACCAGAAAGATAATGGAGATAAAGGAGATTAAGTGGTCACATCAAAATGGGCTGTAATGCAAACTATAATACCCAGCACTTTAATCATGTACCACTTATTGTGGCCTTTAATTATTTTTTCTGTTCTTTTTTTATATGTGAATAATTATTGACAATTTACTTTGATTGTGTTAAATTTGGCTGCAAAACTCTTAACCCCTGAAACTCCAAAAGTGTTGTTGCATTATTTTGTAGCATTATTGTTTTACCAAATGGAAAAAAGGCCAAATGGAAGCATGATCACAGTCATGTTTTATCCCGCAAGAAGGGAAGATAAACTGTCTTTACAATGACAAAGAATATTCAGCCATGCAAATAAAAGTTTTATAACCATTAATACATAATTTCAAATACTGTATAGTGCAAGAATTGTATTATTTCCCCACTGTGTAATGTCTAATTTATTCTAAAATGTAACAATGACTCAGAATGAATTTAAACACTGTCCTGATGCTCTGATAATCTCTGCCTCATTTATTTCAAATCAGTATGAGAAAATAGCTGAAAGCATCAGTGAATTACAACAAAGAGGCAAAGAAAACAGAGAGAGGAAGGACAAGTCCCATGAGATGTGGAGGATATCTGTTCATTCCGAGCTACACTGCCCCTCGGAGTCCCTTGTCTACAAGCACCGCAGTGCCTCCACTCTGGAGACTTGTTGAGAGCAATAGAGCAAGACTGCATATATTTATATATATAAATAGTATATAAAGTTTTTGCCTTTGCATGCGTGGAATAACAGCGCTCTTAGCAAGGAATCTGTCACAGTCCATCCACAATCTGCTTCAATCACAGATACAAGTCAGTCAGTGATTGTCAAACAGTCAATCAGTATAACAACTCTTAAATATAAAGCCTACCTTGGTGATATGTTAGGAGTGCACATTTACAGGCTCTGTACACAGCACAATGAAATCACCTCCTGATGTGTGTTTATAGAGACACAAAGATTCAAATAGCAAACCAATTAAGCCAACAGTCTCAATGGAACACTGCCATGTACATAGCATTTTCTGATTAGTTTAATTAAAAAAATAAGGTCACGCCGCAAATCAGAACCAATCAAATTAGGTTGTGGAGAATCCCGACCTTTGTTGCATATTTAGACATGCTTACATCATAACTGACTCATTATTTTTCCTAGCGTTTTACAACATTCCCTGGGTGTGCACAGGATGGAAAGAAGAAAAAGAGTTGCAGCATGAGTTTAGACAGAAAACCTCATTTTAAAATGGGAAACTGCTAAATTACACAATTTTAAAATGGAGTTTTATAACAAGTAGAATAATGTTGGACATGAAGTGAGTTGAAGTGAGGTGAACATGAATGAAATGGGATAATAATACATCTAACTGACCACTCATGTTAACACCGCCATCTGTGAATGTCTTATTCTGGAAGTTTTAAGGTCAGATTAAGGACCTCATTCCCACTTTGGCCATTAGGGGCACACATTTTGTTTCAACTGCACCATAATCAGGTCAATATTTCCATTTGTCAAAAAGTTTGACTTAAGACCAAATGCTGCAAAGTTGTTGCTGTTTGATGACTCGGCTTCTTCTTTTTTTTTTTTTTTTTTTTTTTGCCGTAATCCTCCGGCTGCAGTCCCACCCATTATGGACAAGTTTTTTCTAGCTTGTAAATTGTAAAGAGACTTTCACACTTCAGACTAGCTTTACTTTGCCCCTGTTTCAAGAGGTCTTAAGCTACTGTCAGTCAACATGTCTTGCACCAAGACTTCACATTAAAAGCCTTCCAGTGGCCTGAATTTACTAATCCTTCCATGTATTTGGCTTGAATGTAATACCAGTCATACAAACATGAGTATCTGGTATCAGGTTTTATCTGGCTGAGTGTGCCACTAAACACCTTGTTTGTCTCGCCTCAGCTACTACAGTGCCTGTCTGGTGGGCCAAAATTCAAACACAGTAAAACTCAGAATGTAGCGGAAGCTCTGGTCTTTTGCCTAAAGTGATAGGCCTACAGTATATAGATCACTCCACTGAGCAACCATTGCTAAAACAATCAACAATCAATTTCATCATTGTCACTTGTTGCTCTGAGAGCCCCCCCCCCACAGGCTTAGACTCAGTCGCAGCAACATGTAAAATCATCTGGGGTTCTCTTCTATGCACACACGACTTCTTGATTCCCTATAGTGGAACACGCTATCTAACGAAAGCAGGGGTATCCCTCTATCTCAAAGAACCTGTCGTAGACTCATGAAATCAATCCATATCCACTGGGATTCAATTTGTGGTTAACCAAGTGTTAATGTTAGAGCATGTTTCATTTACACGTGTGCATATACACACATATATTGGGACATTACATAAGTGTTCATGTAAAAAGCTAAAAGAGGCTGTGATCAAACTGTGGAGTTAATGAGGGCTGACACAGCAGCTCGACCATCAGAGTTCTCTACACAAGTACAGAGAGAGAGAGAGAGAGAGCCACTGAACTACAGTGAATTGTCAGAGCTACACCACAGGCGACGGGAATACATTAAAACATGGTTGTTAAGGCCTTTAATGACAGGCATCAAATGATGAAACGGAAAAATAAAGCTTTATGCTCATGGCTGCAATGTGACTGAAAATGATGAAAAGGTTTCTCTCCAAATGGATTTAGGTTGGCCTCAGAGTGGTGGAAAGTCTAGTGGGGATATGGAGCTTGGGCTTCACAGCAGATGTTCCGTGATGAAAAGATTCCAAATACAAAAGGTTTATGATTAGTTGGAATATATGATATGATGAAATGATTGAGAAATGATTGACTGTTTGTCAGTAGTCAGTTTAACTTGAACTATATCAAAATGTATAGAAATAAAATAACATACTAATAATTATTATTATAATAGGCTCAAATCATGGTGTAAATGAGACCATTATAAGTGAATTTCAATGTGACACTTGGGTGACACCACTGGAGCTTTATGGAGGTGTTATTGTTATGTTATTTTTTACAATTGTATTGAATCCAGCTGTAACACTGTTAAACCCTATAACCCCTTCATGTTTGTACACATATCATTTAATACATTTTATGTGCCAGCAAATGGATTCATGTTTTGAAAACTGTAGTTCTCTGAGTGTCTCACACCTTCTCTGCAAATCTGGTTATCATGACACACGCACATACACTCAGGAGTGTGTATTCACAAAATCCATCCCCATATGTTGAGGCACGAAGGAGACTGGTGTTTTCTTTCCTAAATCACACACTACAACACACACACACACACGCACGTTGACACCATCCATTAGAAGCAGACAGGTGACAGCGGGCAGTGGTGGCAAACTGTGACAGGAATGACACGTTCTTTAATCAAAGAGGACACACACAGACACACACACACACACACACACACACCTCTACGCTGTGATAAAAAGGACAAAACGGGGTGAGGTCCATAGACAGAAGGTGGAGGATAATACCAAGAGGGGAGGGCAGAGAGGAGCGGTAGATGGGGAAAGTAGACAACATATTTCAGCCTCTTAGAGAAAAGGATGAGGAGATAATAAAAAAAAAAAAACAGCTGAGAGGCAACAAATGAGAAGACAAGGGACCAAAGGAACTAGGACAAGGGGATTCCCTGCTGGACAAAGGCATGAGTAGACAAGTGGAGCCAGGGTGGCAGCGGAGACGGCCACATGATTCACCTCGCCCCTCATGAAATGTACCAGATGTTCAGCTGTCAGGTGTTATGAACCTTTCTTCTCCCGCTGTGTCCTCTGTCTTCTGCTGCTATACAACAGACGGCTCCCAAGATGTGCCCTGTCTCCTCTTTTGTTTTTAGCTTTCTCTCTTCTTTTATGCTCTCCTCTTCACTGTTTCCTTTATCCTCTCTCCTCTCCATTCATCTCCCCTGCAGCCAGCAGATCGCTTATCTTCTATCCCTTTTCTGGGGGGGCGTTAGCAACAGTCACAGAGCAACATAATTTGGAATGTGACCCAATGTGAAGATGGTGGAACCAATAGACCTTTCCACAACAGTGGCAGCCATCATGGTTTTGCAATGGAAACACACAGGCACCTGTAATCTGCTCCATCAGATTAAACGGCTGTGGTTAGCCTGACCAATGACCAGGGATGCTAGACGAGAGGGACTGGTGAGGGGAAGTGACTTTAATTCAGGCAATGTTCATTTCAGGTTTCAACAAGTGGCATTTTGAGAGGAGCAGGCCTCACAACAAAACATTTTTTGCTAATATTTGATGTCATTATCAAACATCAAGTGGCACAAATGTCCCACGAGGAAGTGTGGTATTGATTATGGCATTTAGAGCCAGACATTTGATAAACAAAACTATCAGAAATCACTGTGATTAGAAAACCAGGGTTGAGAAGGAGGTGGCTCTTATATTTTGCAGTGCGTGCTGGAGCTGAGTCGGAAATGTATTGTTGTTGTAATGTTGGCTACAGAACTAACGTGATTTTCTAGTTGTCAGGGCAGAGAAAAGGCAGGGTCATAACCGGGATATCAGTTCATGAAGCAAATCCAAAGTGGGCCAGAATTCTTGTGAAGGTGAAATGAGGTGATGATGTTGGCAGATTAATTGGAAATATTAAACTAGTTTGATATTCACGTTCTGAGATCAGAGAGGCTGTGACCCTCACTTCAAGATTACTTGGGCAGGTAATTGGTACTGACTAACCGTTGAAGGTGGGCGCCAGGTCTGACATTAACCTCTGGTGTTCAACAGCCTTTAAATGAAAGAAACCTTTCAGGGATTATTACCCATTTTAGACCATCCCAGAAGTTATTCCCTTTGTTTCCAGAGTAGAATGGGGAGAAAAGGAAAATGATGACTTTCACTTTGTATTCTGTTTATGAAACACAGGAGCTGTATGGCTGTTGAACTAGTTATCTTATGAAGCCACTGTTTGATTTTTTTTTTTTTTTTTTTTTCTAGATGACAGATTTGATAATGTGGCAGTAAATTGTCTGAAAATGATTAAATGTTTTTGTTTTGTTCACAGAATTAAAAACTGGAAAAAAACAACGTTTCACAGCTGGAGAGTGGGAGTATCAACAGGATGCTGTTTGGGAGGAGGACATTTAAAAACAAAACTGTTTCTCTCCAAGCGTTGAGTTTATTTTTGTTAATTACTCTTGATGCCACCCTCCTCCCACAGTGGTTTTCACTGTTTCACCAATAAACATTTCCTGCGGCTTTGTTTTAGACACTCATTTACATTCAATAAAAATGTGATTAATGATGTTTAATATATCAGCAGTCACTGTTCGGCCACTTCCATCTTATAAGCTCAGTTTGTTGAATTAGGTGGTGTCGAGTGGTGTGGTGGCATGTTGCAACTAGATATCCCCTCATCCCCCTGCCTCCATAGAGACGACCTGAGGTAAAGATAAAGTTTTCAAATATAAAGCTAATTTTAATGTAAAGATAATTTAATTTTAATTTATATGTAATATTTGTCAATAGATATATTTGACTTAAATCTTATAGACTGGACTCATCATGGTCCTCTATTGACATCAGTGTACTTGGAGTCTCTGTCTTCTTCTGGTGCCATGTGCAGCAGAACAGGTGCAAACTATTTTGCGGTTCGACATTTTGTGTGCCCTAGTTCTTCACAAGCGCTCCGTTTGTTGCAGACTGTTCAGAAAGTTTGGCTCAGAGGTCGGCTGCACACAGCCTGTAAACTCACCGTATTCTCCACAAGACCCATTTTTGACTTTTCTGTGTGAGCTTGCTCTTTGTTTGAGTCAAATTAGAGTCTCAATGTCTGTGGTTTGTTCTCATCAACTCATGTTCTTTTCTTTTCTCTAGTCCTTTGGAAATGAATAAGATAACACGCCTTGAGCTTTTCTTTCTTGCTTCCCTACTTTTATCTTCTTCTCTTTTGACCTTTTTTCTCTAATATTTTGCATCTCTAGATCAGAGCGGGGAACAGGAACGTGTCCTCAGCTCGTGCAGTGGCTATTTTTTGACATCATCGGCTCGCCTCTTTATCACATACAGGATCTGATGTTCCTTGCTTGTATTTATTTAATAATATGTTGTCCACAGAGAAAGATTTAGCAAAGGTTAAATACAGGATCTGACAGCTGAGTATGTTTATCTTCAGAGACGCTTGTCAGGCTGTCCTTGACTTCCACCTTTCTTCGATCAGAGGTATGCATTGTTCGCACGCGTTAGAAAAGTACTTCAGTCCTTTCTTCCAAAGCCTTAAGTAGTGCCGTAGTAAACAAATCAACTTATACTGCAATTTATCATCCGTGCAAACTCTGCAGGGCAGTTTGTGTTTTTTATGTTTTTGTGACAATGTGTTGAAACTGTTGTTTTTTAATTAAATGAAAAAAATGTTACCTCATTACTAGGCTCCATATACAATAATACTGCAAAATCACAGTCACTTCACAGATTTTACAGAAATACTGTAGTTCCTGCAGCCAAAAACAGAAAGGAACCGATAAAACGACTACTTGTTGTGAGTACAGTGCATATCACTATGGTAAATCCAAAGTTTATGATATTATAACCCAAAGCAAGAAAGTGTGTGGTGGACAAAGTATTTGCAAATCAGACTGTTCCCATTGTAGCGACAGGAATTGTATTTCCGTTTGACTTGATAACCATCTTCTGTCAACATATCAGAGGCTGTTGCAGCTTTGCTTGTAATTTGTCATCTGGAGAAAAATGTACCAGCAACCTTTTCTCACCTCTGCCAGTCTTCTCTCACCCTGTCTCTCCCTCCCCCACTTCTTATCTCACCTGTTTGGACTATGAGAGCAACCTGCTGTCCCTTTGCTGCCCTCCAACAACTTTTCCTGCCTTTGCTTTAATGTTTCATTTCCTCTGGGCCTCTAACCTGGCACATTTTCTCACCTCCTCTTCCCAGCATCCCTCCTCTGCTGTTAGACTTGACCATAACACACACACACACACACACACACACACACACACACACACACACACACACACACACACACACA